>OX392462.1:218710588-219323374 GCA_947623515.1 Neoascia interrupta
AATGCGGGTAAGCCTTCACCAAATTTAGAAAATTAAAATTTTTTAAACAGAAAAATGAAAAAGTGTATGTGCGTAATTCTGAAAAGGAGAAATCGCTCTTAGCCCGATGTAGGAAAACCTACATAGTCTAGCGATAACAATTGAAAAGGTGTTATTGAAGTCTTTGGAAACAAGCCAAACTTTTGGATTTCCTGAAAAGAGTTCGCAGGATTGACTTGGCATATAAAAAGTTTTACGCCTTGCATTTTAACTCTGTATGAAATCACTGCATAAACTTCTGTAATTCAATCGAATATAAAGATTTTTTTTCAGAAGGATATCCTCTCGCTAATTATCGCAAGGAATAAAGCCGCACGCCCATCTGAGTAACCCAGGCGATGCCACTGCTTTCTCGTTAAATGGAAACCAGTGGTAGCTTACCTATTTTGTCAGAAAAATATCACGAACGTGATGTTGATCCGATATTAAATTCGAGAATGACACGTTCTAAATTGGGCTCGAGAAGAGTTTATATTATAACAATATGTGCACACACAAACAGTTGTTCTACTCGTCCAATGCATAAATTTGAAGCACGTTAAAGTTAGACATTTTAAACAGAGACTATTTTTTTATAGTTATACAAAATCACTGTTTAAAGTTAGGCATGATAATGACTATGCTATCCCCGGCTAGCAAAATTTAAAGACCCCTGGCTTATGATTTTGTGAGTTGGCAAAATTATGGCACTGTTTCAGGTTAGGAGGGTTGAATAATATCTTTCCCATTTTGCTTGAAAAATATTGGAATACCAAAGGTCGAAATTATATTGGAAACTTTCTTACTGACTTTTTTATATTTAATGCCATCCTTTTAAAGCAAAAACATTTAAGCCTTGGCCAGTAGATACATTAATTGTTTGCCAGTGCCAACCAAAAGCCTACGCGCTTTGGGAGATAAAATGTAGGAAAAAAAAATAGTTCTGGTAATTACTCCTCAAATCTAAATTAAACTTAAAACCAAAAACAAACAATCAAACTACTGCGTACATAATTAAATCGCTATTTGGGGATGAGTTCTCGGAACAGTTGCACAAATAAACCACTTTGAGTCGGCATTCGCCATGCTTCTTTCAAAATGGAAAATTTTCTCAATTTCGTGTCCCGAAAATAAACAAACCGGCATTTCTGGGTATAAGGATTCTCAGTAACTACAACTATGGGGTCCGAGTCTGTATCCCCCATAGTGAGAGTTAGTGCGGTACACATTGTAGCCAGCGAAGTTGAAAATAATTTCTGCGCTCAAATATTTGTCGCAAACTTGGTGCTAAGGAGAGCTCCTCCTTTGTGTGTTGAACAGCACAAAAGGACTAAGACTTTTGAAATGTGCACAGAGAGAAGACATACTGTTAATAATAATGATTCGTTTTGGGTGGGGATGGGGACAGACAAAGCGCAAAATTGACACCAAACTGGAAGCATCCTTCTTTCACATCCCATCCGATGTGTAATCGCTCAAAAAGAATAGAATGTAAATCAACTAAGGGGAAGACACTCTAATGCAATTTTCATCCTTTGTAGATGACTCAAAAGGCAACGCGAATACTTGGAAGTTATGGAAAAGTAATTTCTTGTGTTTCTTGGTAAATATTTCTTTTAATTTGTACGTCATTCGTTGTCTGATGGATTTTTCCAAGGAGAGTTAAAAAAAATGTTGACGTGCGTCTGTTTTTTAATGCTGCAGTGATGGTCAGAAGCTTCACGGCTCCATACCAGACAACACGATTGAAGTTAAACTATTGAGGAATCCCGAACGTAATCCTCACCATGGGCTTTGTGGTGGATTTTTGTAATTCCCAATTTGCTTTCGGCATATCCTTCTGCCAAAGAGTCTACATGAGGAATGGAACCGGCCAAAGCCAACGCCAATAACTTTGACGATTAGCGTCTGTTGAAAGTTCATTCGTGCCACCCGCTGCGCTAATACAAATACATGACCATTATCGGTGACGGCTTTCGCCGGTAGCCCGCATGCGGCATGTGCGTAGGTGACACTCGATGGCACACATCATGCAGACGCAAAATTAAGTGGAACAAGGCTGTTGTTGGGTGTAGGGCAACGATTTTCATAGGATCAACCAAAATAATGAAATGATTTATATCCTTGTTGCTTTGCGGACAATCGGGATATAGCCGTACACAATTGAAACAGGCCTGATATGGTTTGGGGTAAGAGCATTAGTTTGCAATTAGAGAACGGATACAGCTAGCTTTTACGACGCGATTACGAACTTTATGGCTAATAGTGTTGACGATATGGCAGTGGGCATGGCAGGTGTTGGAGCTTATGGTTATTGGTCTTTTGTGTCGCTGTGTGGGGCTGACTAGGCCTACAGTGACGCTAAAATGGCACTTTGGGAATGATGAAGGTTTAAGATACTTGTGATGTTTTAACGAATTTAAGAATTAAGGCAGACATTACATTATGTGCTTCAATTTTTCCATATAAGACGTGCATGTCCAGCATTATTGCCTCCTACAAATTTACAAATATAAAAGCATGGATAATGTATTTAAACCATCGATCAGGTAAAATTGGACGAATCCAATTTTTAATAATTATTCTTGTTTTCAAAAGTTATAAGATCGAATCTGGAGATTTTCATAACTTTCATAGGATGAATTTACAATATGGCTCAGTCTTTAATGGCCCAAAACTGAAAAATTATGTATCACCCAATATTTTTGGCCACTAGCTATATTTAAGACTAAGGCAGGTTACCCAAAATAGTAAAAATGTCATATCACCAAAAATTAATCGTGCAACTGACGAAAAGATTAGCCCCAAGAGAATTACAATAACTTTTGTTGAATAGAGTCTAAAAATATATAAATTGCGTGGAACGTTTGGGAAGCTAAAAGAAAAATCAAGCCAGGTTGGTTGCACTTACTTTTTTGAATATAGCTCTCCCTTGGAAAGGGCATGTTTTTGGGTAATATTACATTTTGTAAAATAATTTCGACCAAAAATATTTTTTGGCAAATCTATATTTTTCAGTGAAATTAAAAAAAAAAAATGCAAAGAATCGCTCTATTTCCAAAGGATGCAATGTCGTTCCAGTTGACCCTTTCATTTGTCTCTCTCAGCAATTATTTCAGAAGATTAACCAGACTATCTGGATTCACTTGAGTCATTTTTCTTCCTAAATAGTCTCCTATCGACGTTAACGTTTTTGTTTTTGCAGCCCTTTTCGCTTGAGAGTTTTCACAAAGGGATGAACTTTTTCATTGTCATTGTTTCTTTTGTGCACTTCTTTAACATCTGTAATCACACTTTTGAGTTCAATCTAATTGGTAAGGCTTGCAACAGCAGCACTTTTTGTGGTAACAGCTAGCAGAAGACGTACAACTTGGCACTGAATTAATTTTCAATGTATGCGGCTCGTGTTTAAATTTTATGTTTTAAAAAGGTACTTTGGATCTAGAGCCGTGATACTTTATTTGAAAAAATTTATGTAACAGTATTTAATATAAGTTTTTAATAGCTTGTATTATAGAGAAATAATCACCGTAGACCCCTAAGACCTCAAGCGCATAATGATCGAGTGCGAATTGTAAGTCGAATGAGCCATGCCCATCCGTCCGTCCGTCTGTCGTTAGTTTTAAGGCCTTAAATTTTGTGTTAGAAACTTGAAACCTGATATCTCTTCTATCTTAGTCCCGAAGCAGTACAAGTGTAGAAATTTTTGAAATCCGTCCACTGAAACGCCCACTTTACTTTCTTTGCAGGAAAAATCAAGGTTGTCGTAGGAAGCTGAAATTTTCTATGCGATATTCTCGCTTAAATTTAATGTGATTAAAGTTTAAAAAAAAAAAAAAACGAAAACCGCCCCGATGTTAGCGTTGGAATATTATTTGTAAAGGCCACGTCCACAAAAGTGGGCATGGGCTTAAAATTAAAATCTATTGTAATTTCGTTAGAATCATGAAAAAATACGGCAAAAGCGAAAATTATTTCAGAAAAAAAAACGGCTTTTCCTAAAAACGCCCCTTAAAAGTGCCGCCCACTTTTCAAAATATTACATGAAGCAAACTTAGCAAATAGTAATTGTCACATTTTTTTCCATTTGGAGCAATCTCTCCAAGAAATCGGGTTTTTAAAGATCTAACATGTTAAAAGTGGGCATGGTCGGTATTGTGGGCGGTCCAATTTTTGCATTGTTGTGGGCCAATATTGCTCCGTACAAAAATTTGGGTTCCTACGCTTTGTCTAACTTGAACAAAAGGCATTTTGAAAGAAAATGTGAAATAGAGGTTATCTCACATTGAAGCCAGTAGTGGGCGCACTCTGTGTACAACAGAAAAACCAAACCGCGTTTCAAGTCTCAGCCCTCTAGCTTGATTTCGAAGACCTAAAGCCTTGACATATAGAGACCGACGGACGGAAGGACGGACATGGTAATGGATTCACCTGTCACCTGGACGTAATGGATTCACCTGTCGGTCTCGATCATATCCCTAAAAGGTCTTGGGGGTCTGCGGCGATTATTTTACTGTGTTGCAAACTATGCATAAAAATTAATATATCCTCAGTCAGGTATAAAACCAGTGATTAAGTGCTACAATGTGTACGCAGAGGTTACAGTCCGTAAAACGGACCATTAAATACCCCATCCTATCCCACATTGTAAAATGCTGATGGCATATTTATTTTTTGACATTTTATAAGTAATGCAAACTTCGAAAAGGGGTTTCCCCTAATTACAAACTATTAATTATAAGATGTTTCTACTTCAACACTTAAACGTACGAAAAAAAGGGGGCGCGGCTAAAAACTTCATATGAACAAAATCTGGACTGAAGTCTCGTTTATCTAACCTGCTACATTTTTTTGTTTCATGCTTTCCTTAATAAGGCTCAAGGCCAGTCGAAATCAAGTGTTTCTGGAAAATTTTAGGCTTTTCTTCAATTCTGCCTCCAAATGTGGGCGTGGCCCAAAACCTTGTATAAACAACCTTGTGGAACTAAGCGTTTTCTACATAAAATATTAAGCAAATTTTTCTCAATTTCGAACAAAAATATTGAGTAAACTGCATTTGAAAATTTCCCTTAAAATAGATGCCACGTCCACTAGAGGAGGCTTACCAATTAAATTTGTCTTTTTTCTGTCTAACATTCATTAGGAGATGCTAAACGTCAAATTTCAGCCTTTTAGAACGTCTTACAGTTTTGAAAACTCTGGAGGTTTAGACCGATTGTGGGCGTGTCTTTGGGCGGATTTCAAAAATTTTTACACTTACTGCTTCGCATGACGCGCACCTGACGTACGAAGTTTCAGCACCCTAGCTCAAAATTTAAGGCCTAAAAACATGTGACATACAAACGGACGGACGGACGGATATGGCTCATTCGATTCAGAATTCGGTCTCGATCATATGCCCTTAAGGTCTTGGGGGTCTACCATTATTACTTCAACGTGTTACAAGCTATGTGAATTAATATACTTCCTATCCTATGGGTATAAAAATTCAATTTTTTGAATAAATTGAAAAGCTTTTGAGAAATGAAGAGTTGAAAATGTTTTGAGGCCACAAATTTCGAAACGCAGAAAACTGCAATTTCGACTCACCTTAAGCCTAATATAGAAAAGAGAAAAAAAAGAAAAAAATATGCAGGTTGGGTAAACGAGACTTCATTCTCGATTTCGCACATATAAAGTTTTTAGCCACGCCCCTTTTAGGGTTCGATTTTTCAAAAATATTGAATTTGAACCAAACAAGTGGGAAAGTGCCACAGTGTGTATGCAAAAGCTTCAAAAACTTAATATACCCTGGGTCGCGTATAAAAATTGCATTTTACGTACTTTAAAGCGTAACTTGGAAATATCTGTTAATATTGATAGTTTGTAATTAGAAGCGGAGGGACCACGCCCCTTTTTGAAGTTTGAACTACTTATAAAATGCCAAAAAATAACAATAACATCAGCATTTTACAATGTGGAATAGTATGGGGTATTCAACGGTCCGTTTTACGGAGTGTAACTTCTGCGTACACACTGTAGCAGTTACTCACTGGTTTTCTGTATCCATTGACACCAACAGTTTCAGAGTCTTTAAATTAAAGTAAGTGTCACTTAAAAGTGACATTTTTCTCTCAAACTTTGATTCCAACCGGATTTAAAGAGAATTTGCTGCATGAGTATAGAGTGTAGGTAAGCTTAAGAATGTATATAAATGAGTATAACGTTGTCAGCTGCTTTTAAGGTTAGCAGGGCAACAGCAAGTTCGCGTTTAGTTCTCTTGATGTGAGGTGACTATAACTTTGCGCTCAAATGTTACCATAATGTTACCGACCAAAATATTTATATGATTGTTCCAGGTCAAAGTTCTTTCAAAGTTCAAATTCAAGAACTCCTAGATTCTAGGATTCACCCGATATTCAAAATAATGCTTGGAGTATACGAAAGGTTCAGTTAAGTCCTTAAACTTACTACACTTAAACACTTATATTTAAGGATCAAACTCGGGTTAAGGATCAAACCACATTTCAAAGACCACTCCTAAACGCGTTTGGGGTCTTCTCGGAGAACATTTACACCGTCCTCTATAAGACCTAATGGACAGCTCCGATAAATTTGAGTATCATCATATCAGTGTGATCTACCACGTCAAAATCAAAATTTTTTGAAAAAATGCCCAATAAGATGCACAATTCAAATTTAACGCCAGTTTAAGTCACAACTCTCTCATCAACGGGGTTTGCGTCCCACAAGTAAAATGCGTTCCAAATTACAATACAATGAATATTTTTATCCACCCAATCTCCTACAAATCCAACAAATCAATGCCAGCATTAATCTTTGCTCGTTAGAATTGCTATTTCAAGAATTATTCGGAAAAATTTTAGCAAATTCATACACCGATCCCAGCTTGAAAATATTAAATTTCCTCATTACGAATTCATTTGTATATCTCATCTTTGGTGCGTGCTCGCTAGCCAGAACGGCCGATAGCTGCCCTAATTAAACTCGATACAATCGCAGGAAATTTGAATTTTTTCCCACTTCACTCGCACTCTCTTCAGCAGAGTATAGCTGCTGCTATACACACACAGTGACTGTGAATTCGACAGAGGGCCACCTCCCGTGCGATGGCCTCTCAGGGATTGCCCATCCTAATCCCGGGCCTAGCAGAGCAGTCACTGACTGAATTTATAAATAAATCAAAATTGGAAATTGTTTTCCAAATGAAATTGCGGGATGCTCAACAATCATCGCCCACCCAGGGACGCGCGCATCCGTCCCGTTTCGCCGCATCGGCAACAGCGCACACAATAATAAAAACGGACCCGAAAAGAAACAAACGACTTCGTCCGAAATGATGATTCCCATAATAATGATCCTGATTATCCGCTATCAATGTGCGAGGCCATGGCAATTGTAAGCTTCCTCGGAGCTCCTGTGTGGCCCGCCTCTCTGAGTGGCATTTTGGAACAGCATAAGCTAAAACAATAATAACTTTAATAGAATAGCTAAACAAAGAGTAGGAAATTATTAATGCCTGACTTAATTTCCATAATATCCTTGCTAGTCGTAAATGCTGCATAATAAAGTACTTAAGGATCCCTTCTTCTCTTCTCCTGGTATGTTGCGTTGGTATAGTTAGCTATTCCCTCTCCTGGCGGTGTTGTATGTGTTTGCGTACGCGTCGTCCTGAAATATCATTTGGTCTATTATCCTGTCAAGTGTATATGGAAGCTGAATGGAGAGATTCTATGCCAGAGTACTGGAAACTTATTCCGCTGTGCCCAGCCGTTATAATGATTTTTTTTTTTTGTTTTGTTAAATACGCATAACCTCAAATAAGTAATCGCTGGCAGACACACAGCGAGGACCACACGTACACGTTTCTATACGGGACCGACTAGCCACTTAAGATGAAATATTTGCGCATGAGGCATACAAGTTTTTCCGTCACGTATGCACATTAATTGAATTGAAGGGGCCAATGGGAAGGGGACCATATCCTTGTAGAGTTTGCGGAGTTGGAAAATTAATTCTTTCCGCCTTGAGTTTTGAATATGCTAGGAACGTCTTAAAAGCCCCTTCTGCCGATTATGGGCACATAATGATAAATAAGGCAGAAAAAGTTTAGTGTTTGTTGAGGCTCGTCTAGGATTGTGGAAAGAACAGAGGCAGGTAAATAAGGAGGGTGTGGGGAACAAAAAATGCAGCAAAGTATTTAGGTGAGTATGAATACGCTTCGGCCTAGCTTTAGGAAACCTTGTTTTCCTTTTCATTATGTTCTCCAAAATTTGGACATTTAATGTTGGGTTGGAGTAAATGTAGGGGCTCGGACATGTTTAATAATAATCCTTAAACGTCACCATAAGAACTAAAATTTAGTCCAAAACCCTTGCCATACAAAACAATCCTCTATTCAGATCTTCTATTGATCATCTTGGACTTATAACTCCTAAGTCATGAAGTAAGAACCCTCCGAAAGAGAAGGGATGTTCGCTTCAACATCCGTAAACCATGTCCGTAAACCAATTTTTCATTTTTAAACATGTCCATGCTCGGAATGACGGAGCCAGTAACGACGATTTCCGTACGAGGGTGGAGGGGAACAATTATGTCGATGCAGTCGAATAGTTCATCAAACTTATAACAAGTTGATTTACTGTTCAGACTAGGGCTCCAATTGTTAAAGCAGAGATGTATTGAGTGCCTACGCAAGGTGAATTCAATCAACTTGTTATTAAGATCCTGGTCAGAGCTGGTCTTTGATGTCTAACGGAGCCTCTTAGTATACCTCAGTGCGAACGTAGATAGCAAAACTACGGTGGGTCTGAAAAAGAACTAAAAAATCTATTAAACCAACCAGAGATTCGCGACAAGAGGAACAACTTTCGACCAATCACAGAGGTTTGCGGAGATGAAGGGAAATGTTTTCAGGACTAAGTATTGTATCGAGTATTATATATTGAGCTCGAGCGATTTTTCAGTCCGTCATTGTTTAATGGAGGACGTTTCGGCGGCTGCAGACAAATATTAATTAAAAATTTGGGATATTTAGCCAAATAAAATGAGTTTAGCCAACGCCAGACCATTGGTCTCGGTCTATACGGATAAAAATGAGCAAATCAAGGAGAAGAACATCTGCCTCCCGACTGTTTTCAAGGCGCCCATTCGCCAAGATGTTGTCAACGAGGTCCATCAACTGATGCGCCGCAACAAACGTCAGGCGTATGCCGTCAGCGAAGAAGCAGGTTACCAAACCTCTGCTGAATCCTGGGGTACCGGTCGTGCTGTCGCTCGTATTCCCCGTGTCCGTGGCGGTGGTACCTACTCACCGTTCCGGCCAGGGTGCGTTCGGCAACATGTGTTGTGGTGGTCGTATGTTTGCACTCACCAAGACCTTCTGCAGGTGGCACCGCAAGATCAACGTGAACTAACGCCGCTACGCTTTGGTTTCCGCTATTGCCGCCACTGGAGTACCAGCTCTGGTCCAGTCCAGGGGCCATGTCATCGATGGTGTGTCCGAGTTCCCATTGGTCGTCTCCGATAAGGTCCAAAAGTTGCAGAAGACCAAACAGGCTGTTGTCTTCCTCAGGCGCATGAAGGTCTTGGCTGACATCCAAAAGGTGTACAAGTCCCAACGTTTCCGTGCTGGTCGTGGTACAATGCGCGATCGTCGTCGCATTGCTCGTCGTGGGCCACTTATTTTTTACTTCAAGAATGAAGGACTCCATGGCGCCTTCCGCAACATCCCCGAAATCGAGACAATGAACGTCGACAAGATGACCCTCTTAAAGCTGGCCCCCGGTGGTTATGTCGGTCGTTTTGTCATCTGGACCGAGTCGGCCTTCCAACGCCTCAACGAGCTCTTCGGCTCATCGAAGACCCCATCCACCCTCAAGAAGGGATACAATTTGCCACAGCCCAAGATGGCCAACACCGATTTGGCCCGCCTGTTGAAGTCCGAGGAGATCAAGAAGGTGTTGCGCGACCCCAAGAAGAAGGTGTTCCGTCGTGTGCGTCGTCTTAATCCATTGACCAACACACGCCAGCTGATCAAGTTGAGCCCATACGCCGAGGTGTTGAAGCGTCGTGCCCTCCTGGCCGCCGAAAAGAGGAAGATCAACCGAGCGTTGTTGGCCGCCAAGCGCCGTAACATCGAGCTGCCCAAGTCTCACTTTGCTAATGTCGCGGCCAAGGGCGAGGCGAACCGCACCAAAATGCTGGCCAAGGCTCTGATAGAAAAGAAGAAGAAGCTGGCTGCCAAGAAGGCTGCACCCAAAAAGAAGTAGAGCGGTTCTTCTTTTACAGTTATGACTACAATTCATAATATAACATTTAACGGTCTGCTCAAAAATGGAAAAAGGACCTCTTATAATATCATTTCGTTGTCCGTCCTTCCGTTCACACCTGTAACTTCTGAACGGTATGTCGTAGAAAGGTGATACTTAGTACACTTGTAAAAATATGAGAACGCAAACAAGGGAAATTTTTTATATACACAAATAACGATTTAATTACTGTTTCAATTTTGATGCTAAAAAAGACAAAAAGCGCTTTGGCTGTTATGTTACCTACCTTGAAAAGTTTTACTGCCACAAGAAGAAAAGTGAAAGAAATATTAGTGTATTTTCTATGTCTACTTGTATGTCATCTTCAAACGAAACACCGCAGACCACACGAATTTTTAAACAAACTCGACTAGATTGCCGATCGTGATCACCCTTTAAGGAACCCATCCTGGTTTGGGGAAAAGATATTTACATAGTGACAAAATATTAGATCTTAGACCTTAAAAAGTCTTGAAATAATTGAGAGTTAAGTGAACGCGCAGTAATTGGAAAACTTATTGTTTCGCAGTTTTCAGTAAACTTGAACAAAACGACACGTTTCTGAACAGATGGTTTCTGGAGGGTCTAAAATTCATTCAAAAACACGTAAGTGCAAGAGTTCATCTGGAACGAACTTTTAAATACCCGACCCTCTGTACCCGTAAACAAAAAATTTGAAATTTTTTTGGGCTTGATTCCATATACTGCATGTCAGTTCTTTTTTATTGGCCACGCCCCCAAAAAGGGTCTGGTCTAAGAACTAAAATCAATTCTTATTTCCTTAGAATCATGAGTAAATGCGTTAATAGCAAATATTAAAAAAAAAACTTCCTAAAAACGCCCCTGAAAGTGGGCAGAGCTCAATGCTTTGTATGTAACAAACTTAGCAAATGGTAATATCTTTAATAAATATAAAGATGTAAGCAAATGGTAATAACGCCATAAATATTTCTTTTCGATTAAATTTCCCAAGAAATCAATAGTTTAAAGATTTACCATGCTCAATGTGGGCATGGTCAATGGTAAGGACGGTCCAATTTTCGTCTAATTAAAGGCTTTTGGCCGATATTACTCTGCACCAAAATTTGAGTTCGCCTTGTCTAACTTGACCAAAAAGGCATTTTGAAATACAATGTAAATTGGAGGCTGTCCGACATTCAAGTCAATTGTGGGCGTGACTGTGGGCGAATCTTTTCCATTCTCATACCTTGTCTGTTCCAAATAAGAATCAAGCAACACTGCGAGTTTCATTTTCCAAGCTCAATTTTAAATATGCCTCAAAACTTCATACATACGGACGGACGGACAATTCACCCACGGCCTCGATCATATCTTTAAAACTTCTCTTTTCGGTGATTATTTCACTGTGCTACAAACTATACATTAAAATTAATATGTGTACCCTGAGTCGGGTATAAAAAGAAGGATTCAAGCTACTTTTATGGGTCTTTCTCTAACTCGCTCAGAAAACTAAGAAAAAGTGAGACTGCTGCTCATTGCACTGCTCCTGATGATACGACACGGGGAAGGGATACATCTACGTAAAAAAGGTACTCCGAAAGATACAGGACATGCGTTGTACATCACGTAGGAAAAGAGAGTATCTGATCGATTGACGGTAAAGAGAAGCTTAACTGGCTGAGGGTGCAATTACTTCAGTTGGTTCTTTGGCTGTGTCTGTCAAATAAGACAGGTCGGTGCAAGTCCCGCCTCAGAAACAGCACAGCTTTTCATCCCCTTCTTATAATCAACCACAAGCTGAAGCGAGTTGCTGGGGCTGACATGTAGATTAATAAATAAGTTCTACATCACTGATCCAACTGATCTTTTTTCTATAATGAAAGAGGGTTAGAAATCCTATGTAAGACCGGAAACCCTTGCTTCACGATTGATATTTCTAAAATAGTCAATGATATAAAGCAGAATTAAAGAAGTTGGGCAGAAACTGCACTCTTTTTAGAAACATCCATTAACAGACTGTTTGAAGAAACTTTTTATAGTTTGGAAAGTCGGTATAAGAGATTTTTCATTGTATATAAATAAAATAGTTTTTTCGTTTAGGGTCCTATAAGACGAGACTCGTTAAATAGAAGTTAACCATAATTTTAACGACAAAATAAAAGACCCAAAGTCAGAAATTCTCTCACGGATAAAATAAATTCAAACATATTTCCCATATTTTTTATAGTTTCTTTCTCTCATGGTCTTATGGCAATAAACTTAATGGAAATATCGGATATATACCTTTATTTAAAATGTTAAGTTTCGTATCATCCAAAAGGTCAGTGGAATAACAACAAACTTTACTCGTCTATACACTAAAAGCGAAGCCGACAAGTAAATCCCATTAAAAACTACCCCAAGCAAATAAAGAAAAACCCAACAAACACACAAAAAGCACTCAAATAGAATTTTATGCGATGTTATAACCTATACGTGCAAATGTTATCCTTTCGCCAGTTAAAGTATCCCATCAAACCTTGCCAATATACGAACGCCATGCCATGCGCCCATGTCATGCAACCTCACCCTTAAGCCTTTATGTCGAAGTCGAATCGAATCAGACCAGTCCCCTCGTAATCACCAACAAATACCCAAACCTATCCGTCCGCATCGTAAGTTGATCTAGGTGGCCGCAACCCCAGCCCTAGCACCCAATCTCTCTATTCGCCGTTTATCATCGCAGTAATGGCGGGCCCCGGTTATGCCATTCAGGTCAGGCATTTAATGGCATTCAAATGCCCCATTTTGTATTATTCCATAGACAATTATGAGCGCCACACACTCACACAAGACTGGCATGCTCAAATATTAAGTGCCGGGTGCCTGGCGCAAAAAAAAAGGACAAAGGGTGGTGTCGAGGATGAACGACTCGGCAGGAAGTTCTGCGCTTCTTCACATGAAATGAAAACATAAAAGTAAATTATGCTACTTACACTCTTCTCAAGTTGTGTGTTGTTGTAAGCTGTTCATGTTGTGTTTTTTTTTCACTTCGTCGTTGTTCCTTGTCGGTCGGGATCGGTGTTGGGCTTAGTTTTATGTTCAGCTTAATGGGGGCATCTATACGAAGCCAAGAGTTGGCCTATCCGCCACTTGAGTGATGTTCTAAAGATGTTGTTTATTCAAAAAGTTTTGCTATAGCGTGCCACCGGAAGCAGTGCACCGACCTGCATGACGGAAGTTTATGCAGTTAGCATGAATGGAAAGGGGGATTTGTTTCTTCAAGCTTGTTTTGGCTCAATGGTCATTGTTTATGCAGATACTATAGTCGTTAGGGATTTACGGGACACTAAGTTAGAAAGTGACATTATTTTGCTAGCATGACTATAACTGTTATTCATATCTGAAGAAGGGGTCTTAAGCTAAGAGCACCTTTGTCCAATAACTCAGAGGTCTTGCAAGAACTTAAGTCTCTCAATCCTGGAAACGTCTGAACTGTATGTGATTTTGCATAGATGGAATTGATACACATTTTGAAGACTACCCCATGGTATACATTTTTAAACACCCCAGAAATAAGAGACTGTCTTTTGAGCTTGTCTCCGCATGGTGAGCAGAAAAGTCCCCATAGGAGTATGGTACACATAGGAGTATGATTTGAAACATCACAAGTTTGTCTCAGAATTCTTAAGATGGTGATGGGTAACCAACAAGTCATCTAAAATACGATCTTTTTCGCTCATTACACTTTCGGTGTCTTGTTGAAAACAGTCTTGAAATGACCAGGTGATCATTCATATAATAAAGTTTTGCTGAAAAATTGGTTTTGAGGGGCCAAGGCAGTCATTTGAATAATAAGAAATTTCCACAATTAATAAGAAGGAAACTCTTTGCACAGTCTTCGAAAAGCCTTCTTAAATACCAACCTCATTTAGAAATCAACAAACGTTTTTGACTTTGACAAGCACCACAATTATTGGCTCGCGAAACAGAGCACCAGTCAGAGGATAGCAAACAACCGAAATCTTTATCCAGATGATCTTGAAGGTGAAAAGGCGGCAGAAGAAGATGGAAGCCAAACTCCCACCGCCAATTCTGTAAAATCAAACGCGGAAAAAGGGTAAAGACATGCTCTCTAATTTAGATATCAATTTCGGGTTGAAAGTAAAGGGTCCGCCATCTATCGTTTTTTTTTTTTCAACTAGTGCTCATTTCGTGAATAGTAACACTTAACTCATGTCTGATGTTTGACAGATAATAAGTTTGATCCTTCCGCTGATGGAATATGGTTGTGCATACGCTTGGAAAACGCTGGGAAATATTGCGACATTACTTTGAAAATAATGGTTTTTTGAAAAACTTTGCAAAACACTCGATGTTTTGCGCCCTGTTTTTGAAGATCGCATTATCAGCCGCAGAGCTGATGTCGTTTGGCCAACTCGGAGCTGCGTTTTGACACCGTTTTACTATTATTTGTGGGGTGCCGTAAGAGATAAGTGTTACGCCGACAAGCCCTCTGACAACTGACGCCTTAAAGGACAATATTCGTGAAGCCATTGGTGAAATACAGCTGCACACAATCGATAATGGGCTTAAAAATTGGACCGACCGTGTATAGCCTACTGCATAGCCAGTCGAGGCTGCCATTTGAATAAAATTATTTTCCATTAGTAACCGGAAGGATCAAACTTTCAAATAAAAAAAGAAATTTGAGAAAATATTCAGTATTTTTTTTTATAGCATTTAAAAAAAAAGAAGGTTTTTCGGCAGATCCTTTAGTAATAACCTAAAGGAATGAAAGGCTTACAGCACTTCGGTGGTTTATGACCTTTTGGCAAGAGAACAAGTCTTGCTTTCTTTTATTGTCTTGGGAAAACTTCCTCCTTGGGGCAAGCGTTGTAGCCATCTGCAAAAAGGTGTGGGCTTCTATTGGTTACTGATTTAAATGCAATATTGGGGCCAAATGAGTGCCAGGTGCTTTTTTTTGCTTGATGCTTTTACAGACTTATACTGCCGTAAGGTGGTAGTGTAACACCCTTGTAGTGTGTGTCCTCTCTGCCTTGTCCTCTAAACCCTCTTGCGGTGAAAAAAGTGTAACGACAACGTTCTCGAGAAACACTGCGGACGTGGCTGGGAGTTTTCAACCACTCTCAAGCTTCGTCGTAACCACTTGGTAGGCTTTTCCCCATGGATTTTAATCAGTTTCGTTTCTCAGCTCATCGGAATTAGCTGCTTCACTTCTTACTGTATTTTGTAGCTATTTTAAGTTCCTTTGGACAATTCCGAATCTCTCGTGGAGTTCTTCATATTTGCTGTGTTCCCTGACGCGCTGGAGCAAAACGATGCGTCCTGTGGCATCCTGCACGCAGTCAGGCGATCTCATCGTTCCCCCAGTACACCGGTGGCCGTTGGTGGTTTGCTGTTTTCCGTTGCATGAATGCGTCACAGGCTCTTGTTAGTCCCCTAGAGACCTGCTTTGCTTTATCGGCTGCTGGTACATGTAAGGATAAGTCCTCCTTCATCAGCTGGAGCATCTCATCGTCCAGTGTGTGTGGTTTACTCCCAAAAAAAATACTCGTTCTTTTTCACGGTCCCCACCTTCACTAGGATCTGACAAGCCCTCCGAGAGTATCAATTGTCTTGAAAAACTTCTCAAAGAGCCGTTCAGATTTGGCACAAAATTGGTGGTCCCCTTTTATGTGAAGAAATTAACACTTACAGCACTATTCACCTACATATAAAATAAATAAATAGAGTGGCGCAACAGCTCGAGGTGAACCAGGGCCAACTTCTCAACAATGTATGCTGGTGTGTTAATTTCTTTACAACAAGGAGACCTACAATTTTTTGCCGAATCCGAACGGCACTTTGAGAAGTTTTTCAAGACAAATGATACTCTCGCAGGGCTTTTCAGACCCTCGTGGAGGTGGGGACCGTGAAAAAGAACAAGTCTTTTTTTTCAGGGGACGATGGAAGGATTCACCTACATGGGTGGGCTTAATTTGGAACTCGATTGCTCGATGATCGCTATGCTTGTATTTGTGGCTTACTCTCCATTTGTGGCTAAGTCTCTTATCTTCTTACGCAGCAACTCTTGCCAGACATGGGCTCATAGAGATGATGTCGACAATTTACCTTCTTTCGTTTTTGTTGAAGTTCAGCCGTTATTTGCTAGTACTAAATCCGACAATGCAAATGTCTTTAAAAGCCTGGTGTTTGTAGTACATTTCCCCGTTAGTCAGCCCACGCAGTGAAGTCGCCTACAACGACAACGCGGGGATCTTCCTCTGGCAGTGTCTTTGCCATGCTGTCTACTACTTGTTCATATTCCTTGTGTGATGTGCTGGGAGCGGCATAGCATGAAGTACATGTCACTGATTTGGCCCCCACAAAGCCTGCTTGGTGTATCACCATCTTTGCTCGTAGGCTCGTTTTCCGCATGTCGATACTGCGGCTTCACCTGAAGTGTCTAACGTCGATATCGTCTGGTTCAACTGCTTATAGTGTTCGCCAACTATAGCGATATCCTCATCGTTTTTTGGGACCATTTGTATGAGTAGGTGTTGAAGGTGTTGAACCTGCCTCCCAACGGTTAAGATTTAGTTGGAAAAAACTTTACATTCACTTCTGGAAGCGTTCAGCTCGAGGTGGAATGACGAACATCTGATGCTTCCAGCGCTATGCCAGCTTGGCGTTGTGCCCGCTTTCTTCGCAGAACATTCCTTAGCATCACATCAAAAACAAAGCTAAGGAAGCTGTGCAGATGAAAACATAGCCAAATAAGCTTGGCCAAGCTGTTTTCCTTCCTAAGGGCCACTGGGCTTCAGAATATTCGGCGAAATTTTAAATATGGCAACTGCAGTTCTAATTTTTGCTAAGAAAGGGCATTCTTAACTTCTGTTGAAAAGGGATTTTAGTAGTTTGCACATAGTGTTACTTGTTCATTAAATATTTGTGCCTCTGTTATGGTGGCCCTGGGGATTTTATCTCTTATCTTTGACTTTTTGGGCGATTTCTTTGGTTTCGTGACGGGATAGGTGAACTTCGTTTCCCAAATTGAGCTCCTTGCCTTTCAGCTTAGGTATTTGATATTGACTCATGTTGGCCGTGTTCATCCATTTCTGTTACTCTTTTTTCTAGGATTTCCAAAATCCCCTTATATTAGGATTTTTATTATAAAGTTCTCAAGGCTTAGAAAACCGGTGGTTTTCATCGGATATCATAAACATGGTTATGGTATGATACATGCAATCCCAAAAGTATCACCTCCATATTTAAAGACGTCCCATCGGTTATAGACAATCTTAAATTTTCCCGCCTGGCATCGCAGTGTCGGTCTTTCTTTTTTCAGCTCAACCCTTTTTCTCTGTATATAATAAAGAAACTTTCTTCCGTAGGCAGAAGATAACGTTGGCCGTATGATGACTTTTCGGCGCGCCGAAACAGACAATAGCAACAAAATTTTATCCTAATAGTGGTGCAGGCTCCAACGAGATACTTCATGATGGAGCTCAATTAACGTCGTGATGAAGCCTAACCTCATTGTCGAGGTGCCTGAACTCGTCGCAAAAT
Organism: Neoascia interrupta; assembly: GCA_947623515.1. Taxonomy (NCBI): domain Eukaryota; kingdom Metazoa; phylum Arthropoda; class Insecta; order Diptera; family Syrphidae; genus Neoascia; species Neoascia interrupta. Next base: position 218,728,429 of record OX392462.1, read on the forward strand.
TAAAACTACACCGGCCGACACTCCGACAGTTGGATCGTTTGGATTCGATCCAAAAAATCATTCCAACATCCAGTTTTAATTGCTTCTGAAATTTTTATTCTAAATAAATTATACGCTCCGCTTTTCAGACAGATCAAATACCATGCAGCTCCGTTCCTCACTGCAATTCCTCTGCCGCCTATAACCTCTTGAAAAGTTTTGCCAAGAAAAAGCGCCTCCAATTTTCGGGCAACGTTTCAAGTTTGCACGACATCACACAAGCAGAGTCGTAATCGCTGTAATTAAGCACTGTGCCATTGTGGAGTGCTTTGACATATCCCTTCGAGAAAATTTAATTAAATGCGAAAGACGAAAAATATTGAAACACATAGATACACACCAGTGCAAATGTGTGTCGCTGTCGTACGTAATAACTCCTTCGGTGCTGTCAGCAGCAGTCAAAAAGGATTCTCTTCTTATTCTGCTTTGGCAGAGAAATATAAGGCGGCGTTGTCACCGCTTTGAGTGTATTGTTTTGCAAAAGCGATTACATGATACAATTTAATGATGACATGACAGACAGACACTCTTTTAGGCAAAAGAAAATTATCTCCAACTCACACACCGCCATCCCTGGTATGGAGACAAATTGCTTCGGGAGTGCAGACAGGTTTATGAGCAAGTTTTGGCCCCCTCCCATGCCAGGCACAATCAGAAGTTAGAAAATGTAAAACTTTTCTTTCGTCCTGTTAACAAAATGGGGAGTTTTGCCAAAATCTGTTCTTTTTGTGTCTCCTCTTTCACATGTGCCCTGCTAATTGCTGCTCAATTATTCATAACAACAACAACTTCTGGAGGGTTTGGGGGGTCTGAGACCCAAAGTAGTATAGCAAGAGCGACATTAGAATAACACATCTCTTTTGGGCTGGGCTTGTTGTTTAATGTGACGCATTAGTGGAGCTGAGATGACGGAACAATCCCTGGGGGTAAATTAATCGGATGGCGGTACATGTGTTAATGGCGGCGGTGAACTCCATTAGGCTGAAATTTTGATCCCACCCCATCGGGTCGGTGAAATATGAAGAACGCTTTCTTACGAAAATTTACTACCCTCCGGGTTGGGTTACGTACGTACGTACGTATCCACCATTGGGTTTGTTTGTGTGAAAACGAACATGTATCTAACAAAGACGATGATGATGTGTTGATGATTTATTGCAGAAGGAATTGCTTCCGTTTCGCTACATATTTGAGTGTGTACATGGGGTTATTTGAATGTTTTTTGGTTTTTCGTGTTATACTTTTGGCAACGAAATTTGTTCCAAAAATAATATATTGCCGGCTGGTGTTGCTTTTGACGATGACTGCTGTAATTTGTTTTGAAATAAATGTTAGATCGGTTTTGGTTTTTTTAGGAAAAAAATGGAAGTCAAAGATAATAATTATAAGGTCAATGATAATTTCAAAGCCTTTAAAATTAGACAGACTTTACACTTTCGACATAAATATCAATGAATCTTTAATCCGATGACTGTACTCTATAGGTCAATAATTTATCAAGGTGGATTATTCTCTATAAGCTTATAACTTACCAAGGGCAACATCCTCAATTAAATAATAAATCCTCCTTTTTCTGATGATAGACCTTTTAACATTAATTCTGCTGCAAGGACATTCGAGCGAGAACTAACAATTTTTTCTCTAGAAAAATGGGTTGACTTAAGTTGATTGATAAAAGATACTAAAGTTAGCATGTATTTTTCCTTTTTTTAGAAGAAGCATTAAATTTCGAATTAATTGGCCTCAAAAAACAACACCTGATCGCATGACCATCCGTTTAGCACGTACGACATCAATTTCACACATGTTCTCGCCCCACGACTTTCCAGCTTAGAGATTTTAGGTCGATTGATACATTCCTGCTTTCTGCTGATGCTTTCTGCATGCCATGGGGTCAGTGACGTTTCTAACGTCAACGAAAAACTTGAGTGTATTGAGCCCTGCATTATGGAGCTGTTTGAAAAGCACGTACCGCTCAAAACAGTCCGCATAAAAAATAAAAACTGTTCCTAAAAAATAAAAACTAAAAACTACAGGCGTCTACCAGAAACAGGCGCAAACTCTTCAATAAATGAAGACACAATCAGAATGCCTCCACTTGGTGTGCATTTAATCAAGCAGGTAATTATGCAACAGCCGTTATTCGATCTGCGAAAAGATATTTCTACTCGGGAATACTTGATGCAGGTCTTTCATCGAAGCAGCTATGGGCTAATCTAAGAAACAAAGGCGTTGGTAAAAGGGAACTTTCTGCCTGTAATATAAATCCGAATGTTTTCAATGACCATTTTATATCGAACCCATGCAATACCGTTAACTTTGAACCAGCGAGTAATCTTCTGTTTGAGGGTGATGTACGTTTTGACTTCGAAGTAGTTACAAAGGATGAGGTTGCAAGAGTTCTTAAGGCACCTTAATCAAATGAGATAGGTGAAGATGGTATTCCTCTTCGCCTTATAAAACTTATTTTTCCCTATCTACTCCAAGCTCTCACTCACCTTCTGAACTTTTGCATCACGTCTTCGACACTGCCCACCAAATGGAAAGAAGCCAGAGCAAAACGGTTGCAAAAAATGTTCGCCCAACACTTGTTCCTGATAACCGGCCCATAAATATTCTGCCATATGTCTGTCAAACATCTTGGAAAAAGTTCTTGCAGGCCAGATAGCTCATCACCTTAATACGTATAACCTTTTATCGCCATACCAATCTGGTTTTGAGCTAAATCACAGTTGCGCCACCGCAATGGTAAAGATCTTAGATAATATACGAACTCAACTCGATAAAGACAATTTAACGGCTCTCTGCCTGCTTGACTTTTCTAAGGCCTTTGACAAGGTTAACCATGTGATGTTCTGCAAGAAGCTTGTGTCTTATTTTGGATTCAGCGTTAGAGCAGAGCGTCTTATATACAACTACCTTGCAAATAGATCGCAAAAGGTTGTAGTCGAAGGAGAAATTTTAGAATGGGTGCCCCTTCTGGCAGGAGTACCACAAGGTTCAATCCTAGGACCCATTCTCTTTTGCCTGTACATAAATGATCTGCCTAGTGTCTGTAGAAGTGTATTGTTTCATCTCCACAGGAGTACCACAAGGTTCGATCTTAGGACCCATTCTCTTTTGCCTGTACATAAATGATCTGCCTAGTGTCTGTAGAAGTGTATTGTTTCATCTCCATGCTGACGATGTGCAAATATACCTTTCGAGACTCATTGGTCTAATCGAAGATTTAGTTGCGCGCGTAAATGGAGACATAAATGGAATTTACTACTGGGCCGAAGCAAATGGACTTACACTCAATGCCAGCAAAACACAAGCCATCGCGTTCTCAAGAAAAACCTACGACGGTAAGAATCTACCCTCAGTCTATTTAGGTACGTCTATGATACCATACTCAAATTCGGTCGTCAGTTTGGGCTTTAAACTAAGCTTCAACCTCTCAAGTCGTGAAAACACATACATGGTTGTCGGGCGGATATATGGGGCGTTAGGAAAATTGTGGAGTTCTAGTAAATTCACTCCCATTAAGACAAGGCTTTTTCTGGTAAGAACCCTTCTAATGCCAATAATTTCATATTCTGTTACTATCTACCCGAAACTAGACTCTATTTCACAACATAAACTGTTGGTCTGCGACGATGTGACCACATTTCGGCGTATCAAACAGTGGTTCTTGGTTGCACACTTACAGAGTACTTCACCGTAAGGAATGGTATATTTATTATACGAACTAAGTCCCTGCAATACCGAACTCTAAACATAGTAACTCCTTCGTTCAACTACATGAATTCAGCGCGTCTTCTTTGTAACTAGCACTCGCCTCTGGAACTCTTTACCTACAAGAATAAAACGAATAATTGAAATAAATACTTTTAAAAATGAGATCAAACGTCTTTTTTATTGCTTACAAACGTTAAACTAGGTTACATGAGGTACTTTAAAAGTCACATCAAAATTAAGCCCTTTATTTTCCCTAACCCTTTCCTTTCTCTCGTCCCTTAAATCCTAAATCTCTACTCGATATCTTACTATTTTAAGCTTGTATTAAGATAAGTAAGCACATGTCTGTTTTTTTTATTAATTACTTAGTTATCTATGTAACCATAATGAATAATTTACTATAAAATATTCTGTCTTACTGTGCACCGAATAAATTGAATTCGAATTGAATTGGTTGATGGATGGCATCATTTAACTTTCCGCGGTAATCAGTTTTTTGAAGTTCAGCGCGGAACAAGAAGAGACTGGATCCATTGCACTCAGAATCATGATGATTATAGTAGGACATACGGTTTACCGAAAAGGCACGCACAAAAAAATGTAGGTATATACCTTTATTCTCTTTTTGATCATTATCCGTCCGGCAAGTGGAGACAAAACAGATTTTTGAGCTCTAATGCAGAAGGTTGAAAATATATGTGATACTGACCTTTGAGGCCAATGTCCTTCTATGAGCATACCTTATGGACAATACGTTATTCAATTAAACGACTGCTGCAAAAAACAGCGTGTAAGAAACCAAATTGGTCGCACTAAAAAGACTTTCAGAAGACTTGTATGTAAAGAAATTAACACACCAGCATACATTGTTGAGAAGTTGGCCCTGGTTCACCTCGAGCTGTTGCGCCACTCTATTTATTTATTTTTTATAAAAAGACTTTCAATGAACTGGGCAAGGGGCGTTTTCCCCGTGCATGAAAAGTGTCCCTGCCAAGGTTGGTAAATGAAATTAATTATCAACAGTTACCCAAAAACCGGTTTTCTCAAACACAAGCTGCCTATGCAGTCCCTTGCAGCTATGGGTCATCACATATTGGACAAACCCGGTGGAATATTTCGACCCGTTTAAGAAAACACAACAGCGAGAGAAGTCCACTCACACCAAGGTGTCTTAGACCAGCGACAACGGACACCATTGGATCAGATTATAAGCTGGCTCGGGAGTCGCACTTCATCCCATGGCTGTAGGAGTTTGTCTGCAACGAACTTCTAAATACCCGACCCTATTTACTATGTAAAACCCAATTTAAAATTTTATTGTCCTGTGTTAATACGCTGTATGTCAATCATTTGTATGTGCCACGCCCGCATAAATGGGTTTGGCCTAAAAACTAAAACCAATTGATTCTACTCTTGTTAAAATCATGAGAGATTGCGTCAAAAGCGAAAATTATGGCTTGAAAAACAGCTTGCTCCCAAAAATGCCCCTTAAAGTAGGCGGAGCTCAATACTTGGCAAATTAAGCAATTGATAAAATCTTTACTATTTTTAAAACTTTTCTTTCTATTTAAAATGAATTTTCCGAGAAATCAGGTTCTTAGAGATCACATGTCAAAAGTGGGCATGGTCGATGGTGTGGAGGGTTGATGTTTTGTCCAATTTAATTTTTTATTTGTCGCTATTGGTCTGCACCAAAATTTAAATTCCGACGCCTTGTCTAACTTGACTAAAAGGAACTTTGAAATAAAATGTGAATTACAGGCAGTCTCGAATTGAAGGAAATTGTGGGCATGGCTGTGGGCCGATTTTATCAATTCTCATACCTTGTCTGAACAAAATGGGAAACAAAAAGTTTCAGCTTTCTAGGTCAATTTTAAAGACCTAAAAACTTCACACATACGGATAGACGGATGGACGGACGGACATGGCCTAATCAATTCAGCTGTCGGTCTCCATCATATCTCATAAAATTCTTAGGGGTCTACGGTATTATTTAACTGCATTACAAACTATTAAAAGGCACAAAAATTTCAATAGCGACGACAGTCTGCAATTGTAGCAATTGTGGGATTCTGAAATCGGTCACCGTCAATCACCCGAATAACGGACATAACTGGTCCTGCCCCCCATGATAGTTGGGAAAGGGGAACTCTCACTAGATATGCTGTGTACATGTATGGAAAATATATACGGCGGACCAAAACCAGTGACAAACGAAAAATCCGGGAGTTTCTGTCTCAAAATGAGCGGCTTCCTGGTCGGCGCGTGTCTGCTATCCAGATTAGGGTGCGCCAAACCCATTTTTCTCTTCCAACATGAAAAAAAAATGGACAATAATTATATGTATGCCCAACGTTTTCATTTAATCATCTTCTGTCTATTATTTTTTTTTCCCGTAAAGGTCGTATAATACTTGCGAGGGTAAACTTTGGAGCTTCTGCGCATCAGGGTTTTCATGCTTCATAATGGCTCATCAGCATTTGTGTTGAAATGATAACTCATTTTCTCTTTGGTTCTTCCCCTTAAAGCACAACAGCGAGAGAATGACGTAGCACTACATCCCACGCACGCTTTGTTACATCCTGCGTAGTCCTAAACGCCAACAGCATCTTCAGGCAGTTTCCCGATGACCGCGATCAATGTACGTGGAGCAAAGCGTTCAGGAGTATGATTTTCACTCATAATTTTTGTATTACGTGGTATATCAAAATAGCTTTAAACTGTATGTGATTACTGAGCGTTATTTAGCTTTTTATTAAAAAGGTATGAATTTTCTTGGAATGTGCCAGTCTTGGATATTAAACAGGCAACCCTTTTTTATATTTTACTCACAATGATAAATTATATTGAGTCCAAAGTGCCCTAACTTATCAAAACTCTTTTACACATCTTTCACATATACATACCTACCAATATTTTTTATAAATAAAGTCAATAACTTTCTTACGATCCTTTTCCTAGAACTATTAACGTCAATTGCAACAAATTATCCTTCAACAGTGTCATGTACTGCATTCAGCTGATGGCCGGACTGGCAAATAAATATCCACCTACATAGTTCAATAAAATGATAGTTTGCTCGACAGTGTCACCTTTCCGTTCTTCAAAATTTACAACATTGCCGTATCGTCCATAATTAAAACACAATGCATCACCGCCCTCTGCAACACAATATTTACGCGAAGGCTATTATTTCTGCGGCTCGATTGCAAATCCACCTTACTACCTCACAAACCAAATTAAAAACCCATCATCCATGGGTCAGTGCAAAATAAAAGAAAAATAACGAAAATGAATAAATAAATGAAAAGTACACCGGATCGCCCGATTAAATAAACAATCAACGCTACCTCCATCCTATACCCGAAGGCTGTCACCACCGCCAACATGCCAGCACCATCAACATCATCATCACCGCACCATCACCGTCATCATTTTCGTGATGCTGGACAGCACGCCGCGCCGCTGCGGCCCATTTGGGCAGGCAGGGCCGCCCCTGTAATTGACTTTGCGCCCCCAGCATTCCATTCCAATTAACTTGTAATTGTAAAATTTTAAAATAATTATTTTTATGATCTGATTATCCCGTGTCGAGGACTCCATAAACTATGTGTGCGCGTGACCGCAAGCAAAACTACTGCAACAGTAACCTGGTGGCACGCGTCTCCGGCCGCTTTGTGTATACACGGTGGCGTATTAATTTTCAATTTCATTCACGGCCCCGGCAATACCAGAATTAATGTTTAATATTTAATTAAGTAATGAAAATCAACGGTAAGCGAGGCGAGTGTATTTGATTTATATGTTATAGGCCCGGCAATCACAGCGCTATAGGGCGGGTCGAAACGGAATGACATATCGTTTGTGTTGCCATAATAGATGATGCAGTTAAAATCGAATAAACAAACATTTATGTTGGCAATCCGCAGAGATAAACCATTGCCAGGACCTCTGGAATGAACCGTTCAAGCAAACACAAGTGGACGGGTTTTATTTTACCTTGCATCTGATAGTAGAGGCGTAAAAACGTAAAACCAAGCCAACACGATGCTGTACGGTCGTAAAAATAAAATTTTGTGAATGGGGCAACCAAGAAAGTCTGCTTGATCCATTTCTACATTGAAACGATAAAAAAGAATGTCAAATTATTGGGTCGGGTATAAAAACTGTTATTTTTGGCTTAAATTTTCGTTTTTAACACACTTTCTCACGGATCTAATGAAATAAGTATAAAAGATTTCCTTCTTATATCATATTTGTTTCCCAATGAATAAGCTAAGGTCAAAGAACTTCATTATTTAGTGGTGCTATTATAGAACTGTTGCACTAACTCACTTGCTTATTTTATATATAGGATGGGGTCCCATAGGATAGGAGGTATACTAAGTTCATAGTTCATAGTTCGTCAGACCGACTTGTGAGTCGAATGCGACATGTCCTTCCATCCGTCCGTTTGTCTCTTGGTAGCTTATAGGCCTTAAATTTTGAGCTAGTAACTTAAAGGTTATTTCGCTAAGCTTTTTGGACCAAGAAGCAGTACAAGTGTAAAAATTTTTGAAATCCGCCTACAAGGTCGGGGTTATATCCCCTGCAAGGTCGTTGTTAGAAAAGCCTTGAGGTAAGGTATGCCTGTCGTAAGAGCCGACTAAAATCCACCGGAAGAAATATTCTTTAATGTTTCAACGGATGCTGTCGATGCTGCTCCATTTGGGGTAACTTTTGGCAGTAAGGTTTTAGCTTATAGATGAATCTGAAGGTTAAATTAAAATCCAGAAGCGTCTGTCACACATTGTGCGGCTCACTGGTCAGCGTCTGTCTCCAAAGGAGCGGCTGTATTTAAAAATGAAAATAGAATTGACTTACCTATTTCTCATAAAAACGACAAGTTAAAAAAAAAAATGGCAATGAACAAAACGACAGATTTGATTACCCCAGGTGGCAGCCCAGCTATGCTGGAAAATCCACCCTCTTCGGAGGCAGGCTCTACGGATTCTGGGGAGAGCCTTTTATTGCTTATAAATCCTTTTGAGAAAAGGACAAAACTAAATCGATCACCACCACCTAGATCGAACATATCCGGAAGAAGCAGTCCACCGGTAAACCAGGACTCTGTGAAAATTAAGAGCTTAGAAAAGGAGAATAATGATTTCCGAGCTAAGCTTACTGAAATGGAGCGACTCTTCCACGATCTAAAAATGGAAGTTGACTCTCTGCAAAAAGAAAACGAGGATATGAAAAATACTCGTTTAACGAAAGACTGTGAGGAAACGAAAGAGTGTGTAACACCGAACCGACCAGCAGTCGAATACTTCACGGAGGAGGACGAACTTGCACTTGAGACCGATTCAGTCTTAAGGAAAAGGTCTAGCAAGAAGCGAAAGGCGAATTCCTCTCCCGAAGTAATACAAAAAGAAGATAAGCCCTCTGGCTCAAACAAGTCTTAACCAGAAGCGAAAATTCGTCCACCTCCCGCAATAAACATCGTCGGGATAGCAGACTTTGGGAGATTGCGCAACCTTCTTGCAAACACGGTGAGAACAGAAAACTATAAGCTTACCTCGCACCGAAATAACGTGTGGAAAGTAAATGTTGACAACGCCGATTCCTATCGCGCACTGTCTCTTAAACTGAATGCAGAAAGAATCGAGTGGTATACTTATCAAAATAAGTACGAAAAACCACTGCGAGTCATTGTAAGGGGGCTCCACCCATCATGCACAAAAGAAGACGTTGTAAATGACCTAAAAACTAAAGGCCTTAAAGTTATTGATGCCGTCAATATCATTAAAAAGGAAAAGCAACGCACGGAAGGAGAAAGAGACACTGTGATCAGACGCGGCCTTCCAATTTTTATGCTCTCCTTTGAAAGAACTGAGAGCATAAACGATATTTATAAAATAAAAATGATACTTAACATCAGGGTTAAAATCGAACCCATGCGAAAGGGCAATAGACTGATACCACAGTGTAAGCGATGCCAAGAATTCAGGCACACAAGTGCCTACTGCCAAAAAGAACCACGTTGCGTGAAATGTGCCGGAAAACACCTGTCAACAGAGTGCAAAGTTGACATAAAGGCTCCAGCAGTTTGCGCCAATTGCCACGGAAACCACCTCGCGAACTATCGAGGATGCGAAGTAGCCATAGAGCTGCAAAAGGAGCGAGAACCTCTTAAGGAAAATACTAGAGGTCAGAATCAAAGCCTAGGACGCCCAAAACCTGCTGAAACTCCTAAGCCAAAGACTCCAAAGACGCCAAAGCCGAACAAAAGTGGAAGATTGGCAAAGGAGGCGTCGACAAAAGGCGTAAAAGCTCCACAAAAGAGCGGCGCCAGTTCAAGTGCAACGGAGAAACCACCACTGGTCGCACCGAAATCATACGCACAGGTTGCGGCAAACGAAAGCAAGGCAAGATCGCCCACAACAGATGCAGTGTCTCAGATCCTCGCTGTAATCTTGGAGAAACTTGAGGATCAGACTAAAATTAACAAAGTTATATTTGACAAACTGAGCAAGCTCGAGTTTAAGCCTCGAAAAAATTACAAGAGAGCATGAATATGAAACAGTTATTTAAAATACTAACATGGAATGCAAACGGCCTTCTGAATAAAATAGACGAACTAGAAGTATTTCTACGGAAAAACAATATTGATATTTGCATGATTACGGAAACTCACCTTAAAAACGGGTCTACACCCAAACTTAAAGGTTACAATGACTATCACGCACATCACCCTTCGCAAAATTCGAGAGGAAGATCCTCCCTCTACATTAAGAACTGCATAAAGCACTTCAAGAACACCGAAGTTGAGCTAGACTCTATGCAGATCAGTTCAGTTTCTGTAAAAATTGACTGCTTAGATTATAACATTGCATCTTGTTATTTCCCGCCAGGATATAGACTGGTGGAAGATGATCTTGATCGTATGTATGACTTCATTGGGTCCAATTTTATCATTGGGGGTGACTTTAACACGAAGCATACTTTTTGGGGCTCACGATGCAATTCAACAAGAGGCAGATTACTGCACAAAAATAGTATGAAGCGTGGGGTGGACTTTTTCTCCACGGGTAAGCCAACATATTGGCCAACCGATAGAAATAAAAAGCCTGACCTTGTCGATTTTTTCATCGCTAAAGTGTACCCCAAATACCTTACGCGAATTGAAGAGTGTTATGATCTTTGCTCAGACCACTCAGGAGTTATCTTGAAGATGGGTGGAAGACTGGCGAAAATAGAAAGAGCTCCTAGATTAGCTAGCAAAAACATGAACTGGGACGCTTTCAGAAAGGACTGTAAGGAGGGTGTTGGCTTGAATGTGCCATTGAAAACTCCTTTCGAGTTAGAAACCGCAGTTGACAAATTCATTGAAGCATTTCAGAGCGCTGCTTGGAACAAAAATTCGTCCCAAAAGAACGCAGTTAGCACCGACGGGCATGTACGTAAAACATATCCGCTCGAAATCGAAGAATTGATTCGTGAAAAGAGAAGAGCGCGTAGGAGATGGCAAGGCACGAGGCCCCCCCCCCAAACAAAACCCTATTGAACCACCTCTCTAACAAACTGAAAGGAATGTTGCAAGATCTTAAAAATCGTGAGACCACTGAATACCTTGAAGGCTTGTCGGTGGATAGGAGCCCAAACTACTCGCTGTGGAAAGCAGTTAAGTCTATCAAGAAACCTATAATCCACTCGGCACCAATAAAAAAAGCTAACGGCGAATGGGCAAGAGAAGACAAAGAGAAAGCGAATTTGTTTGCTGAACATTTAGAAGAAACATTCAAGCCTTTCGACGGTCCGCCGTTGGCTGACGTTCTAAGCAACGACGGGGAACCTGATAGCTTGAGAATGAAAAAAGTTTCGTTAGTTGAACTCCGACAGACAATTAGCAAACTTAAAAATAATAAGGCCCCGGGTTACGACCTGATCACTGGCGAAATATTGAAAGAGCTACCAAAAAAGGCATTAGTCAAGCTTCTTTATATGATAAACGCTTCTCTTAGACTTCTATACGTTCCAAGACAATGGAAAGTTGCTGAAGTCATTATGGTTCCAAAACCGGGGAAATGCGCAAATGATAAAAAATCTTATAGGCCCATATCGCTTCTGCCGATAATATCGAAAGTGTTCGAGAAACTTCTGCTGAAGCGATTATAACCAATAATTGCAGAAAGACGCTTGATCCCGGATCATCAATTCGGTTTCAGACCTAACCATTCCACAATAGATCAAGTCTACAGAATAACGCATGAAATTGAAAAAGCCTTAGAAGGGAAAAAAATATGTTCAAGTGCTTTCTCGACGTATCGCAAGCCTTCGACAAGGTATGGCACGAAGGCTTGAAATATAAGCTACGTCAAAACTTGCCGGAAGACATGTTTAAAATATTGGAAAATTATCTTGAAAGCAGACTCTTTCGTGTTAGGTGTAGTAGTGAATACTCGAGTTTCAAGCAAATTCGGGCTGGCGTACCCCAGGGAAGCGTCCTCGGTCAGACCCTGTTCCTGCTCTACACAAGAGACATACCTCTAGATGACGAGACTGTCGTGGCCACGTTTGCGGACGATACGGCCATCCTGGCAACAGATGAATCAGTCGAGTCATCAACGAGAAGCCTCCAACGAGCATTGGACAGAATTTGTGTCTGGACGAAGACTTGGCGAATCGCTCTTAACGAGAACAAGTCTACGCATGTGAATTTCACTTACAGAAAGGTTAACAATTTACCTCTGTTCATAAATTCTGCACAAATACCTTATGCAAATGAAGCGAAGTATCTAGGGATGACACTGGACGCTAAACTTAGGTGGAAACCACACGTAAAGAAGAAGCGTGACGAGCTCGAGATTAGGCTCAGGGAAATGTATTGGCTTATCGGAAGATTTTCGAAATTAAGCATATATAACAAATTGCTCTTGTACAGGCAGGTGTTAAAGCCGTCCTGGACATACGGTATACAACTTTGGGGTTGTACCAAGCCGAGCAACATGTCCATGTTGCAGACTTTCCAAAACAAGACACTAAGAGCAATTGTGAATGCTCCATGGTATATTAGGAATAGTGATATTCACAGAGATTTAGGAATAGCTACCGTGGGCGAAGAAGTAACAAACTTCGCTCGAAAGCTAAATGCTCGCCTTCATGTTCATTGCAACAATGAAATGATCCGTACTCTAAACGAGACTCTTAACAACGAGCGACAACTACAAAGAACAAGACCCTTCGATCTAGCGACGTAGGGTGAAGCCGCATGAATGAACGGCTTAGTAGGTGCATTCACTGGAAAGCAACCTATCCAATGCGATTAACACTATGGAAGCGTAAACTACTTGTTAAGTTAACTTAGTTGTAGTCAAGAAGTATTATGAGAGAGCGAAAATGTACTACTATGAAGTGCGTTCTAGCAGTTTCATAGTGTCTCTCATAAATGGGTGGTTTTTTAGCACGTGGAAATCGGGCAGAACCAATATCGGCTACTTCGGTATTATATAACTGCTATAGTGGGCGTATTGGTATCTTTGAAAGATTTTGGAGTTTTAGACTCCGTCCACCCTAGTATTCAACAAAAAAAAAAAATAAAATAAAAAATCCGCCTACATACTTAATAGCATGAAAAATCGAAATTGTCGTAGAACGCTTAAATTTTGTATGCGGCTCCTTGCATTAGTACATTCTAATTGGCATTTCAAAAAAAGCCCGCATTTTGGGAGTGGTCGCATTTAATTTGCCGATTTTCAAACCGCATTTGTATGCAACATGTTTGCTTATAACCAAGAAAATCTTGCTTTATGCTTACATATATCTGTGAACATTCAATTTAATGGAATTATTTTATCCACGCCCACATTTGGGGGCGTACTCGATTCTAATTACCCTCAGTTTTGGTTGAAAATGCACTTAAAACATGCAAACCTCATCTGGACAATACAATGAGGAACAAAAACTTCAATGTTATTGAAAAGGAGTTGATGTCACGCCCCCTTTTCAGCTGAAAGAGATTTTTTACTTTTGGAGAGAGGGGTCAATTGATCTGGGGTATCCAACAATTGCAACCCACCTACTAGTAATATAATACAATGGAGGACTGTAGGCGGCAGTGACTTTCAGCTCGAAAAGAAGAGAAAAGGATGTAAACAAGAGGTTCGAAGAGAGTTTAATTTTTTGTAGGTATCGTAGCAAACTATAAACCTACCTTACCATCTACTCCACCTAATTTTAACATGTAGTAGTTATGTTTTTGTCGGGCTTTAAAGTTCATAATTCTATCTTAGGCTTCAAAAAAACACCTTACATTTTAGTCATTATGGTCCACATTTATTCGGAGTAAGACATTTGATCTTCAATTATCAAATTAGAAACTCTACGCCTTCTTTGTAGACTTCCTTGCTGCATTTGATTCTGTAGCTGGGGAAGATTTTTTTTCAAACTTTACAAAATCAGATTGTCAAGCAGTCATCAATATGCTAAGAGCGTTGTACTAAAACAGAAGTGCTTACGTTTCGAAAAAATTCGAAAAGGGGCGTGGCCCAAGCGCCCCTTATTAAAAGCTATCAGTATTAACAGATATTTCCAACTTACGCTTAGATGAACGTAAAAATGCATATTTTTGGGTCAAATTCAATATTTTTGAAAAATCGACCTCTGAAAGGAGGTGTGGCTTAAAACCTTGTGTAAATGAAATCTTAAATCAAATCTCGTTTACCTTACCTGCTAATTTTTTTGATTCATCTTTTCATAAATTAGGCTTGAGGCCAGTAGAAATTACGTTTTTCTAAAAAATTTTTGGCTTTTCTTCAATTCTGTGGGCGTGGCCCAAATTTTTGTAAAAAAAAAAAAATGAAGAACTAAGTGTTTTCTACATAAATTATTAAACAAATTCTTTTCAATTTGGAGCAAAAATATTGAGTAAAATGCATTTGAAAATTTACCCTTAAAATAGATGCCACGCCCACTGGAGGAGGACCAATAAGATTTTTCTGTTAGCAGATACTAATTGTCAAATTTCAGGCTTTTAAGACTTCTTACAAGTTTAAAAGCTCTGCAGGTAGTTGCATATTAAGACCGATTGTGGGCGTGTCTGTGGGTGGATTTCAATTATATTTTTACTGCTTCGCATGACTTGGAGCTAACGTGCCTAGAACGGACATGGCTTAATCGATTCAGAATTCGGTCTCGATCATATGCCCTTAAGATCTTGGGGGTCTACCATTATTATTTCACCATGTTGCAAGCTATGTGACAAACTTAATATAACTCCTGTACTATGGAATGGGGTATAAAATAAAGAGTCCGCAAAATAACTTTTTAAATGCTATAAAAAAAAACTACTAAATATTTTCTTAAATTTCTTTTTTTATTTGAAAGTACAATCCTTCCGGTTAATAATGGAAAAAAATTTCATTCAAATAATTGCCTCGGCTGGCCATGCAGTAACCTACACGGTCGGTCCAATTTTTAAGCACATTATCGATTGTGTGCAGCTCTATTTCACCAATGGCTTCACGAATATTGTCCTTTAAAGCGTCAATTGTCTCTGGCTTGTTGGCGTAACACTTATCTTTTACGGCACCTCACAAATAATACTCCAACGGCGTCAAATCGCAGCTCCGAGGTGGCCAAACGACATCAGCTCTGCGGCTGATAGTGCGATCTTCAAAAACAGGGCGCAAAACATCGAGTGTAGCTTCGGCTGTGTGGCACGTAGCGCCGCCACAACAGCAATTTTTCTCGGGTGTACGCACTGTTTTTGGCTTTTCACGCTTTTGTCTATCGATGAGGATTCCAGTTTCTTTCACTTTTTTCACAAGATAACGAACATACGGGGCTGACGGTGCCTTTCTTCTTAAAAAATCCGTACGCAATTTTCGCACACATTCTGCAACATTGCCATGATTTCCAAAGTAATGTTGGGAAATATTGTTCAAGCGTATACACAACCATATTCGTTCAGCGGAAGGAAAGAACTAATTATCTGTCAAATCAGACATGAGCTAAGTGTTAACATTCACGAAATTAGCACTAGTTGAACAAAAAAAAAACGTTAGATGGCGGACCCTTTATAAATCTCCTCTTCACCCTCTTGACAAAACTCTTTTTTGGCACTTTTAACCCATCTCGCACACCTTAATATCAGCATGAGACTCGGAAAAGGAATTTTAATCTGTCCACATTTGACAGATCTTTCTCAAATACGTTTACAAACTATTTTTTTTTTCCTCCTGGGAAATATAATCGTCACTCTCTTTTTAGAGCCAAATTGACAACAAAAGAATTCTCGCGTCAAATGAATCTTTTGTTTGTCCGGTGAAGAAACTTCAGAATTTTTTATTTCCTAATCGCCTCTCGCTAATAATAAGAGTTTTATGGCCGGTGCCGTTGACATAGTACTTTCTTATTCGTAAGACAATTCCTTAATAAGAGATGCCATTGCACTTTTTTATTTTTAAGGCTTCTTAAATTACCTTGGTCCATGTGCAAAAGAGCCTTTTGTAAGACCAGAAGTTCGACAAGTGCGAAACGAAAGAGGACTGTCACCACTTTTTCTGTAGCTTAGGGTCGTGAAGAGATTCTTAGTATTTTAACCTGTGCTAATGATACGGTGAAATTTGCCATTATTATTTTTGAAACAGTAACATCCAAAAACTCATGCATTGTTTTATTTTTTTGTATGAGGTGCCGCATCAACCTCAATTCCATTTAACATACCGTCATAGCCAAAGTGCAATATCCATAGTAATTCCTTATAACAACTTCCTTTTCAAGCTCTTCAGATGTATCGACTGCCACTATTTTTAGCACAAAACAACGCTCTTTAGTGTTATGCGGCTCAACCTAGTTTCAGCGTTTGATGTTCATGACTCTGTGTCATGAAGGTGAAGTCAACCCCCAAAAGAGTATGCCGCACACAACCTGACCCATCAACTGGTGCAAAATAGTGTGTGCTTCATATAGACACATATCAGCAGTCTTATAACGTCTGCTGTTCCACCCACCCCCAAACGTCAGTTTAACGCATCCCCTAGCGGAAAAGTTTATGGCGCTTTAGCAACTGTAAAAGGCTTATTAAGATTTTTATCGCTCCCACATACATGAGGTTCTATACTATACGAGTATTGCAGCTGTTCTTATTATGTAGTATATGAAACGGGTGCGGTGTCGTATAGTTCACCTAAGAAGCGACAGCAATTGTATGAGTCCTTGTCACGGTTTCTATCCGTTTGTACCTTATTACCGCACTTTGGACGGTTATTTCAGTTCAAATGGCTGATTGGATAACAATTTAATTTTATAGTCGGCCAGACTACGATGTGTGCGCGCTTTGTGGTCAACAAGTGTGGCACAGTTTTATGGCTTAACATGTACAACACACAAAATGTTGTCATAAGGGAATAAACAGAAGCCAATAAATGGCTGGATAATCGCTGCAATATTTAACTTCATTGGCTGATGGGGCTGATTATTATTTTATATTGCTCGCAATAAAATAATGTTTAATGTCTGATTTATTTGTCAATTGTTATTATGCGCCATAAAATTTATTTGACATTGTGAGCATCTCGCACTAGTGCATACAAAGCGACACTTTATTTTATTTTTAAGCAAACACAATCGTGATAGAGTTGTTATTCTGCTCCTTTTAAGCTCCATGCTTATTCTCAGCATAAAATAAAGCAAAGACTCAGACCACTTCCTCAGATGGCATACGTGCCTTGCGTGAAGCATGGAATTATCTAAGATTACCTACTTCAAGGCTCCTACCGTCGACTAGGGGCTGGTGCACCATAATTGAGATTAATAGGCAACAGGATAGCAGGTGCTAAGGAAATGCATTTGACAAGTTCCTCCAACATCCAGCCCATGTTCAACTAAAACATTCGTGTAGCAGCTGAGTAATCTTATCAGATTGCTGCTTAGCTTTGAAAAACTCTCAGCCGACTGCCTTTGCACGAGGGCAGGTAATTATGTCGTCGAGAAGGATACACGGAAAAGGACCCTATTCTGTAAGGCGCTCACTTTCATAGTCATAGTTAATACAGCAATGGGAATGCTTGAAACTTTTCAACAATTTCCGCATTTTCTGTTAAATATTTAATGCGATGGCGGGACTATCTAATTGCGTACTCATAGCAAAGGACGTGGCCATAACAAAACAGCAATTACCCGTGGTAATACGGATACCCTGGTTCAATGTACAGACTTTACAAAAGAGAAGCTTACAAAATTGATATAATAGCTGAGTTGTGAGGTTACGTATGAGCATGAATGATTTATCATTACAGGTGTGTTCATAGGTATTCCAACATATGTAGCAACATATAAATAACCACAAGGACTTTTTTTGTCTGTGCCGTGAGCATTTGTAAACTTGCATTAAATAATACATATGCTAAGGGCTTTTGTATGAGGAGTTGTGATTGTAAAACCGCAACTTGTATACACGTCCCCTTACAAGTGGAAAAGAACGGTATGTCAACAGAAATCAATTGTACAAAATCATTGCAGACGTACTTTTGTCAGTAAATATGTTAAGGGGAAATTGAGGACCCTCCTCAGGTATTGTGATTCAGATTTAATTAAATGTAATTTTGTCGATGAAACGGAAATGAAACAATACAATTTAGAAATGCTATAAATAATGCAGATGATTTCGAGAAAAGGGCTATGGTGTATGGCAGGAGGGTTAACTGCAAATGATGATGATAGGGGTCGATAATTAATGATATCCTTTCCATATGTTACGAAGTCAAACGATAATTAGCCATACGGCTTTATTTTATAGGGGAATGAAGGGAACCAGTGACGACAGTGACGAAAACTTTAAGGAGTGTCAAGGGAGGAGCAATTAAATAATTCATATGCAAAACAAAAGCTGTGGATGGACAATCGAATTAAAATAATGAAGATATGAAAAAAAAAGGGAATGCATGAAGCATCGAATTAAATAAATTTCGAAAATGATTCACCAAATTAGAAAAAGTGAACCATAAGGCCTTCAAAACTCTACACATACAATATCTACCCCAAATGAAATGGCTGCCCAAAAGCACAACACTGGCAAACAGACTGTATATGGGATTATTAGGGTATAAAATATTAAGAGCGTATTTTTAAGGAACAGCGTATTGTCTGGCAGCTGTAGGGTGCACAGTATCTGGAGGGTGTGGAAAAAATCTATACATCATATTTAAAGTATGTATATAGAAAAACCGTTTAAAAATATTGGTCCTTTAATTTTGATACATCGTAGAATCGTTTTCTCATCATTATCATCATCATTTTCTGTTGTCGCTTATCCTTAGAAGGTTCGCAGAGTGAAGGCTCTTCAATGGTCCTTCAATTGTTCAATTGATCGTCCACCACCAACTCAAGGGACACAGGCGCGTTCCCCAGGCGGGTCTCGGAGATGACTTTTACCACCCCATCATCTGTTTCTTAGTCTGCCAAGTGAGCGACGAGTTCGCATCTCGGCAAGCATGACCTGACTATAGGAAGTCTATTGGGGGCCATGCAAACAACGTGTCCAAACGATCGAAGAACTGATCGTTCCCCTCGAAGAAAAAGCTGCTCAACAAGCTTCCTACACATACTGACGTTTCCCTAAGCAGTAATGCACGTCAGAAATTTCATTTCGGCTGATTATACCCTTAGATTAAATGCTGGCGATGAGCTGGTAAGGAGCATGCACCAGCTCATCTACAAGATATGGTTGGAGGAAAGGATGCCCGACGAATAGAACCTCAGCATTGTTTGCCCGGTCCTGAAGAAAGGAGACCCTCTGAATTGTGCCACCAGTCTTCCTAACATTGCGTACAAGATCCTTTATGCTGTACTGTGTAAACTCCTGAAGCTGTTTGTCAACAATCTGGCAAATAGAATCTGGTCAAACAAATAGGCCAGGAAATTCCACCATAAATCAAATATTCACACTGCGGCAGGTCTTGGAGAAAACCCAGGAATTCAAAATCGATACACATCAACTTTTCATCGATTTCAAGGCCGCGTTTGACAGCGTCTATAGAGACGAACTCTAATGCGTAATGTCGAGTTTTGGCGTCTCTGCCAAACTCGTCAGTCTGTGCAGGTTGACGATGGAAAATTCACTCTGTTTCGTCAAGGTCGGTAAAGACCTCACCGACCTCTTTGATGTCAAAAAAGGACTCCCGCGCTAACATTGGAGGCACAATCTTTCAAAAGTCCGCGTTCAACTACTCGCATACGCAGACGATATTGACATTATCGGAAGAACAAAGCGTGATGTCAGTGAAGCATTTGTGAGTATTGGGACGTAAGCGCCGAATATGGGTTTAGTAGTCAACGAGGGCAAAAGCAAGTATAATGCAGTCATCAAGAAAAGACACCCAACACCGATGTCTTGGACAAAGCATTACAATCGACAGCTACAGACAGAGCTGGCTGGCGAAGCTTGTTGGCTGAGGCCCAGGTCCACCCCGGACTGTAGCGCCACCTTAAGTAAGCAAGTAAATAAGACTGTATCTACCCGTGATCGAATTCTTTCGATCATAGCCGAAATTTCATGATCTTAGAATGAGGGTTGGAACGAACACTGAATTAACAACCATCACTTCAGATTTGATAGCGTTATCCTTCATCCCAGCATTATCACAGACGGCTGCAAACCGATCCAGTACTAGCTGTTATTCCTCCTCGGACGATGCAAGGATAGCCTAATCATCTAAAAAAGCTGATGGCTTATCCAGACGCCATTCATTTCGAAACATTCTTCGTTAAGACTTCGCTGTACCATCCAGTCGATATATTGTATGAAAAGGAGAGGCTATAGAACCCAGTCCTGGTAAAGTTCAACGAGTACTTTAAAATGAAGGGATTTGACGCCATTTATCTTCACATAGCTTCTTCAGTTCTCATACAAAGACTGAATAGCTCTTAGAAAAGGTCCATTCAGCACATAGCACTGCAAACACCCGGCCATGGAACTTTTCCAAATCTACAAGCCGCACGCGTAGACTAGTTGGGCATATTCACACGCATTCTCTCTTCTTTTACTCTAATAAAAAGCTGGTCGGTTGTGCCTGCTAGGCCGAAAGCTAGACTGCTCTCCGATTACAGCTCTGAAACGGGATTTCAAAAATATCTCGAATATTTTTCCCGAAACACTTAACAGAGACATAGTTTTTGAAATTGGCACTATAATTTCTGCTTTCCAACAGCTGGGTGCTTTCCCTTCATCCTTTTCCACCTATATGACACGTTTAAGCGTTTTAATACCTGCTTCACCCATTACCTTTAGAATTTCTGGCCGGACTTCGTCAACTCCAGCAGACTTGCCAACTCTTAGCAATTCAATCTACAGTGACTTCGTCTACTGTAGGACTCTTTTCTGCCCTAGTCTCCCTAGGGTCTCTACTACTACTCTCTCTACTACTACGTCTCTACCCTACTACTACTCTTCTGATGATGAAGCAACTCCGAACTTTTTCTATGCCTTCATTGGCTGTTTTCACTGCCTTATTTACATTGATTCCATATAATATAGGCTCTTTTTAGTGGTCCGTCCAAAAATGTAAAAAGGACCTCTTATGGTATCGCTGCGTTGTCCGTCCGTCACTCCGTCCAATCGCTTTTAACTTCTGAACGGTAAGTCGTAGAAAGACAAAATTTGGTGTGCGTGTTAACTGCGGAAATCAGGAAGTCAGAAAACCCAAAGATGGCAATTTTTTAAGCTCAAATAACGGTTTAATTACAGTTTGAAGAACTAGAAAAACGAAACTAAGGTTTAGGAAATACTAAGGTTTAATTGAAAAATAAAACTTTTCGAAAATATCAAAACGTTTTTGAGAAATGAAGAGTCGAAAATGCATGACGTTTTTCAAAGTTTTGGAGGCCAAAACTTTTGAACGGCTTATCATTCAAAATCAATATTGAACACACGTAAAAAGAAACTCAAAGCAAACAAAAAGCTAAGGTCATACTTTTCAAAAACAGTTTGAGTTCTGCAGTTTTGACGCATTTTCGAAAAAAATTGCAAAAAAGCATGAAAAAACGTGTGCCCCCCCACCTCCCTTATCTCCGGTACTGTTTTTTTGGAAAACTATGAAAAAAATCACATGTATCAGAAATAATTCAAAATTTTAAGGCAAATTATAGCGGATTTTGAAATTTCAAAATCTTCTGAGATTTAACTCAAAAGCATAAAAGCGTTTTCAAAAAAAAAAAAGTCGTCTAGTAGCTTAACGGTATAAGCGATCTTTTTCAGATTCGGTTAAAGTACAAAGCATACAAAAAGAAGAAAGGCTGCGTTAAAATTTTAAAACTTTTTTAAATTGCCGTTTTTAACCTAAGTTTTTAGAAGCCTATTTAAAAAACGAAATAAAAAAGGAGTTTGTTTTACCGTTGGCGTATAAAACGGTGGCCATAGAATTAAAAAAAAAAAACATCCAAGGCTGGTGCTACTGGTTGTGCTATTGGAAAAAAGTCTAACAGGAACTGGAAAAAACTTCAAAATACTTGTTTTATGGATTTGAAATTTAAAAAATTATAAAAAAAGGTCAAAAGAACGCATGTCTCCTCCTCTATCTCCCAAACGGTATAAAGTATAATTTCTATGTTAACACTGGGCATAGTCCATCTTCTAAATACTTATACAAAACTATAGCAGACTTACAATATTCAAAAACTTCGAAGATTTAACTGAAGAACGTGAAAACATTTTCGAAAACTATTTTTTTTAGATTTCTAGTTCCCTTAACGGCTATGACCACCTTGTTTAAATTTGGCTGAAGTACGTTATGTTTAAAACGCAAGCGAACTGCATCAAAAACGTTTCAAAATTTCCGTCTTCGACCCTTAGATTTTAAGCCCATTCAAGCAAGCAAAATAAAAAACAGCATATTTTTACCGATTTCTCGGAAATTCATGTCCGCAGAATTTGCGAAAAGTGGCAAATGCTAGTACAGGTGGTTGTAGATCAAATAGTCTAACGGTAATTAAAAATAATCAAAATTTTTGTTTTATGGGTTATAAATTATAAAAATCCTAAAAAAGGCCAAGTATGTCCTTCCCTCTATTTTCGTAACGGTAAAGCTTTTTGCCAGCCTTCTTTTAGAGTAACGAAACCTAATATAAAATCACCCAATATAAGAACAGTAGACAGCCTTATGAAAAAAGTATATTACAGACTGTAAAATATATCCAGAAATAATTTTAATAAATAAATAAAATGTTACACAAACTGCGCAATAGAGATAACTATAACCTTCAACAAAAGCCGACGGACCGCTCCGCGTATGTCTTCATACTTGACGGTCTTTTTTTTCTTTCTGATTGCTTCTTGAACTCCAGGTGCTCACTACCAGCCACCACACTAAGTGGCAATGACAGCCGATCAAAATAGCTGCCATTCCTCCTGTTTAAAAGGGCAGTTTTTTTTTTTTTTGCCCGGCCAAGGGTATATTAATTTTAATGCATATTTTGTAATCGATTAGGCAATTTCCGTCCGTCCGTGTGTCCGTATGTGTGAAGTGTTTAGGTCTTTCAAATTGAGCTAGAACGCTCAAAATTGCAGTCTATCTTGCTTTTTATCTTGTACAAACAAAGTGTGAAAATTGATTTAATCCGCCAACGTCCACGTCACAACCAATGGCTTAGGTCTTACAATTTGCAAGACCTAACCCAGTTAGGTCTTACATTTGTAAGACTACCCCTATTTTAAATTTTCTTTCAAAATGCTTTGGTCAAGTTTTACAAGGCGTCTTAACTCAAATTTTTGTACAGCGCAATAATGACTCAAAACCTTTAAAAAGAACAATATCGAAGATGTCTACTTTTAACATGTTGGATCTTTAAGAACCCGATCTCGGAAAATTCACTCCAAATCGAAAAAAAATTCTTTGACAAAAATTAAAGATATTAATATTTGCTAAGATTAGTCCATACAAAGTTTTAAACCTCGCCCACTTTTAGAGGGTGTTTTTACGAAAAACGGTTTTATCCGAAATAATTTTCGGTTTTAACTAATTTTTTCATGATTCTAACGAAATTAAAATAAATTGATTTAAATTTTTAGTCCACGTCCACTTTTGGGGGCGTGGCCTAAGCAAATAGTATATGAATTCTGGCCAAGAAACTTTAAGATTTAGTGTTGCACGGTATTTAGGGTCGGGTATATATAGAAATTTGTCATAGGCGAACTCTTGCACTTACTCACTTGTTTTACTTATTTTTATTTTTTAATAACCACTTCACACTATGAGTATTCATTACGTGGGTTGAAAATAATGAAAGTCAACCAAAAGAACATCTAATTACTGCATTCCTTATCGAAGTGACATCCAAGTGTGTCCCTTTAACCAAATTATTTCGAATAAATCACTGTTGGAACTTTCTGAATGGATTCTTTTCTTTTTTGGGACTGCCTTCTCAACTGGCGGCAGCCTTTTTAGCTTATTCTTCCGGTTTGCATTTGTGTGGTCCATTAATGTTAAGAGGCCGTCATGGATAATAAAAAATAATAACCGCAGCCTCTTCAACTAAAATCTGAAAATTCAAAGGTGACAGCTGTCAAATTCATAGAGCTAGGTACCATTCGCACGAAAATAAATCCAAAAAGCCAAATATGAATTGAACAGTCTTAAATTTACACCATATCCCTTTATTTTGAGAAACAAAATAAGACCGAAACAATTTTCAACAAAAATTGGCCCAATTTAGTTTAGTTTAAGCAAAAATCTAAGGTAGATATGAGAAGGATAATTTTTCAAAGTCATCATACCTCTTGGGTTTTTCTAAGTCTGATAACCATTATGCCATGTACCTAATCCACCTTAGGGACAACCGTAGAGCTGAAAAAATATATTTTTGATTTTGTTTAATGTGTGGCAATTCATTGCCATAAACTCATCTTTAACCTTCCCTCTTTCAGAATCGATATTTTGAAAAGCCAACCCGTAGATTATCTCCCCGATAAAGTTTAATTATACCGGCCCAACCATTAATATCGTTTGATTTTATTATTCTAAAAGAAAATATTTTATTGTTATCCATCAATCACAGACACGCCTCTAGTTCCCTCTTTCAAAATGCCAATCATTTTCCATATAAGTTTCATAATTCTCCAACCCACGCCGATAAGCAGACACAAAACTTCCATTCGAAACATCCATCAATCTCTTAAAGATTAAAGCCAATCAGAACCGTCGGGACGCCAGGGCGTATACGTAACATTCTGTTCGGGCAAAAAAAAAACGAGAACTCATCCAGAGCCGATACTACCATCAAGCCTAACGAACCAATGCCAATTTGGTCAAACTTTTTTCGCTCTAGAATTTTTACTCCATGCCGGACGCTCTGGAATTTTTGCACTATCCGGCCATTTCTAATCACCGAAGGATGAAATGATTGGAAACAGTTCGCAGTTTTGCATGCTCTGGCCGAACTACGATGGAGTCGTTTTTGTATTTTAATTGTAATTTTCTATTTTGATTATTTGGAAAAAGAAAACGAAGGACCAGGAGAACTAATCAACGTGAAACTTGTGTCCTATCTCCATGGGAATTGCTTACGGTACACAAAAATTAGAGGAGCAAAAATATCTGAACCCAATTGGGCGGGCAAGAAAAAAAAAACAAAACAGAAACGATATACCGAACAATCATTGGAATAAATACAATTTGCTATAATCGAAAACTACCAGAAAAAGAGGTTGTTTCTGGCCTTTTTTGATGTTGTTGTCTGCCCTCCCATAGTTATTGGTCTTGCACCTTTTTTTTTTGTTGTAAGATTCGAAGCTGGTCGTGAATGTTTTCGGGGTTCGGTTGATTAGTTTCAGTTCTGGTTATATGTAAAAAGCCTATCGAATCCTTTCCTTTGAGATGGATGCTATGGTCCTGCAGTTGAGCGGGCTAGTTAATTGGGAACGTACAGCAGGTTGAGATGCTACACCGAAATAGCTTGTGATAAGTGAAACGTCAGAGAGTAGACGCATTGATTAGACCCTTGGGGCATCTTTATCGGTTACTTGTGATTTTGTGAAAATAGTTTTGGGTATAACATGTAGGTTCATGGTTGATTGGAAAGTCCAAAACTTCAGCAAGTCAAATGCGTGAATTTAAGTTTTGCAGCCAAGAGGTAAACGGTAAATTGTGCGTAGTAGCAATGGAATATTTCGCAGTAGCAAGAACACTGATATAACGCGTAGGCAGCTTTAAGTCGGTTTCAGCAAAAATTTCCTTAGAACTGACATGTTTCAATGTCAGTGTTTTGGTAACTTAATTTTGAACTCTTGGTATTGCAGTTTGAATTCACTACAGAAAATTAACCAAAGCCGTTCAAAAGAGTCTTTATTAAGCTGAAAATCTCTAATGCAAGTGATTGGGCTGATTAGGTCATAAACACAGGTATGGAAATAATCAAAATGGGCATAGACTATAACTAAAATTCGCACCGCTTGATGGATTTTGCAAGTGTCTTCCATGCGAAATAACCAACGTGTTATAAACCAGCGCTGAAACGAGCTTGCCTATACGATTGAATTTTTAATGTTCATAATAGGGCGTTAAGATGAGCTGATAGTTCTCAGCTCTTTGCACACCTAATACGTACTCATTTGCAAATAGTTCTGCATCCCTTGCTTGCTCGATGAGAGGGTGCAAAAGCTCTGTGGATGATAATGAAGCTGCTTCATCTTATTTCTATAAAGATTTGATCGCAGATATTATCTCTTTGTAACTGGGTGCTGTAATGCGTATTCGGGAAACTCTTACTTCGAGTTCCTGATTTAGGCTTGGAATCACGTCACTTGAGAAAACATGGTTCAAAACTCACCCCTTCATTCACCCCTTCAGCTGATCTTTATCCAAAACTATCCATCTGCCTTCCACCGGGATGTTGCATAGACCTTTGGTCACTCATCAGCTCATTGGTGATTCTTAAAAAAGGTCTGGATCTTCTGCTTCTTCGGCAAGTGCGTTGATGTTGAAGATGTTGCAGATTGCACTTTCCTATCAATTACAATGTTTTGTAAGAGAGGAGTTGTTGACGTACTGCGGGTCTTTTAAATCTGTCAATGTTGAGCCTGGCGAAGCGATTGCTATGGGGCTTGCGAATGGCAACAGTGCGACTGTTCAACGATGCGATCTTAAGTTGGTGGTCTCATACCAATCCGGTGTCTGCTCTTCTTCTATTTCGCATATCGAGGCAACTGCTATGGAAACGGCCGCTTACCGCGAAATGGTCATTTTGGTTAGATGTTGCTTGTCTGACTTGTCTGTCAGTTGCTTGCCAACTAATTTTGTGGCAGGTTTCGTGCCCAAACATGATGCCCCTATGATAAGGCGGCTGGCATTGCAAAAGTTTACAAACCTTTCATCGCAGTCTAATTTCGGTTGTGCAGTTATTGCTTTCCCATTACATGTTTGAGCACCTCGATGTCGCATCCTACTTGGCGTTGAAGTCTTATCCATCCTCATGACGATATCGTCGTCAGGCACCGAATCGCTAACAGCACAAAGGCGACGGTAAAAGACGTCCTTCTCATGCTCAGGGGAGGTCTCTGCAAGCGTGTTACACTGTATATTGAAGATGCGTCTTACTCATGCCCAGAAGCTGGCCGTCATCGTGAGGCTGTAAGGATATCAGACTTCTACGTGCTGTTAGATATCATCAGCTTGGTTTTCCGGAGTACGGCAGAACAGTGTTTACCGTACGTAAAAAAGTACCGCCTGGCCTTTGAAATACTTTTTTTTATTAAAAAATGTAATTATGTATAACTATTTTATCTTTGATCAAACCAAAATTAATCATAATCGTTATTATCATTTAGATACCTGAATATTTAAAAAAAATCATCTTGTATTCAGAGATACTTTTCCCATTTTTTGGACCACATGCTGAAGATGCAAGACTCGCAACATTTTACGTAACCGGGAAAGCCATTTTGAAAGTGTTCAGTAAACAAAAACAGCAAGTATTATTCTACAATTTTCAAAGTTCGCTCGCAGCACTCTACTTTGCCACTTCATTACCTGACCACATATTGCTTTTCCTTATTATACACCTCATAGCCACAACTCAGCTCGTCAATCAAAAACCAGGGCAAACCGAAACATACACCAATAAACCCAACTAGCACAGTGTTCGAAGGACCTGCCTCCACCTTCCTTCCACATAAGAGCTCAGCTCATCCTCTCAGTCCAGCGAGCTTCCTTTGTCGCACAAAATTTAATAACAACTCTGAAGTGGTAGGTCGGAAAAAGGAGACCAAGAACAACCTATCATCTCCATCATTGCTATCATTGTCGCACCGGGGCGATGGGCAACAAAACGTTCCAGAAAACCCCAGAAAGAGAAAACAAAATGGGAGCCCCCACTCGGAAACTTAAATGAAGCATCCTTAAGTGGTGCGCCGCACACAAGGAGTGCACTTATTACATCGAGAGTACATGACGTACAAGCCACGACAGGACACAGGAGTATAACAAACCACTGAGATACACCGCCACTTGGAAGACCCGGCGATTTTAACTGCTGTTACTGCTACGCGATAGCGTTGGCTTGGGTTGGTTTGGTCGGTTCTAGTGCTGTCGAATTTTAGTATCCCTACTTGCGGTTATTTGCTCTCGCCTGGATGTCCTTTATCGAATTTCCACAGAAAGTAAAAAGGTAAAGTTTTTCATTAGAAAAGTTTCGACTGCAACCTCAACAGTGGCTGCATAGCCCAACGCCATTAAGATGTAAAATATCCTCCACTCCAAGCGACAACAAATGTCCTTCCCGCACAGTTTAAGTAGCGTTTTACTTTTCCTGCGCACGTGACAAGTAACACTGCATGGCCAAACTTCCTCGTTTTCTGCCAACGACCTGCTGCGCTGTGAATAGAGCGTGACTTCCTTGTGGTTGACATCGACAAAAGCGATCCAAATGAGCCAACCCATTTAGGGTGGCTATGTGCCCTCGGTCTAAGTCTTGCCAAAATATATTGAGGACTCTCGTAGGAAACGTCTTTCATGTGTAATTTGAAATTCATAAACGTTTCGTTCTTTAAGGATCGGCGCACAACTATTGCCAGCACCTACTTGTTAAAAAGTCCCTTTGATGTCACAAGTTTGTGCGGTGGGTATGAGGCCGGTGATGGTTTTGCGAAATGATTCCCTTTTCACTTTTGAATGCGAGTGTTTTTGTTCTTTCACATCGAGTGCGGAGCAAAGCAATGAAGTTGAATAATCATTATTTTTCATCCTGAACATCAAAGTCGAATGGGAAGCAGCTGTAAAGACGCGGCGGCGACGTGAGCAAAGACGACCTCGCTGAGCGGGAGGATGCTATTATTGACGGAATTGGAGGGAAGTGAAAAACCTAATAAAACTTTCGCAATTCTATTGGACTCCTTTGAGAATTCAAATGGATTACTTTTTAGTGTTTGTCCTTAGCCCGGAATTAACGGGACGGGAATATTCAATTTCTATCGGTTTGACTAGGGGGTTTTCTTTTTTGTTCTATTTTTTCCATGATGTTTAAATTGGCACACAGAGGCTATATGTACAAGGACAAAGGCGAAATGAAATTGTCATGAAATGCACTTGCAAAGGAGCAATTGCTTGTCTCTTTTTTTGGAAATCGTCCAAACAAAGAAGAGAGAAGAAATGCAAGAGCAATCCATCCAAGTTTTTGTGAAATACTTAATATTGGTCCTTTTCGGTAAAGAAATGCAATGTTTCACTTAAGCAAAAAGGGGGGAAGGAAATCCAAAATAATTGCAAAGGATTTGTGATTGTTCTTAACACAGACCATCGGATGAGGTTGTGTATACTTAACTTATTGAACTATTCGAGGTTGTATATGTTTTTGCATTTCTGTACAAACTCAGCTGTGTAATAACTAATTATAAGACAATGAAGAAAATAATACATTCGAGTCCAAAATACCTACGTCATGAGGATATCATGTTCCTTAAAATGTGGGAATTAGTTTTCGAGGTTTTCAATAGAAAATGTTCAACTCCCCAGCAGACTAAACAATCGTTATACGACACACATTATAAGAGTCCATCGGTAAAAAAATAAACTAAATATATTCCATGATCTAGTCCAAAAATCTAGTTATACGTAAGAAAAATTAGGGAACATAAAAAATACTTTATACTAAGCCCAGCTACGTTGTAGAAAGTTTAAGGTTTGCCATAAGGAGTGCTATGAAGAGTGCTTCTAGCTAGGCTTCTCCCACACTTTGAAATAAAATGTCTACTCGAAGTTTTTTATTGTTTAACTCTAGGATTGAACTTTGTTGGTGATCTTAACATCCATGACCTCATGGCATCAGTCTCGAAAATTCAAACTAAGGTCAGATTATCACACTGACTTCAAAAACGAAACAAACGGCACCTTTGGGAGTTTTAGGTTGGTTTGGCTGAGTTTCGTGACTGTGCTCGCTCCATTAGCATTCTTCCTTCACTAGAGATCCTTTGCTATAGATAGACAATATGTAAAACCAGCACTGAAGACGCAGACCTTTATAAGAACTTCTTGATAAGGACAAAAAAACACCCATCAGATTCAGTAATAGTCCGTGGCAAAGAAGTTCTATGGTATAAAGTATAAGGGCCTACCTAACCTTACCAATTAAAGTAAGTTTCGGAGTGTACCTTTTTTTATAACTAACGCGCAATGAAGGGGTTTTATTATTACCCCTTAGATGCGTAAGATGCAGAAAGAATTTGAGGATAGAAAAAAAAGAAGCAGAAAGTAATTCTCCATTCAACACGCAAATGCTGATGAACCAGTAACATGAGAACTCTGTACAGAAAAACCAGAGCTTACCCTCGCAAGTGTTATGCCTTTACGGAGAAAACAACAATATAACCTGCAGAGTATTTCGTTGATTCATCTAACATGCATCAAATCGTTGTCCATACTATTTGCGTATAGGAAGAAAAAGAAGCGTTTGATAGCAGACGCCGACCAAGAAGCCCCTCATTTTGAGACAGACGCTCCTGGATTTTCGTTTGTTGCTGGTGTTGGTCCGCGCCAGATATTTTCCTTACCGGTACCCACCATATCCGCCACTTGGGGAGGCGCCCAATCGAGGACCAGCAACCACAGATTTAATTTTTAAAACATGCATTACCAAAACGATACTCTTGAAGACAGTTAATTTTTGTGGTTTGGGTTCCAAATTGTGCAGCTCGGGATGTGATTTGTAAGGGTCGTAATTATAACCCCTTTATCACGAAATAATACCAAAAAAAATCCTGCTTGAAAACAGCTTAATAGTTAAATGTAACCTATAAGATTTTATATTGTTATAAAAGCTTTAGGCCTAGCCTCCTTTTCGAGGTAAATTTCATGAACGCTACCGAAGAACGATAATTTCGACTAGTAGAAAGATTTTAAGAATCTTAAGCCCGAAAATAGGACAAATAATCAAAGATGTCCCCTTTATTTTATACACAGCAATGGTGTCATTTAAAAACTCATATGCAATGATCTTATGCATATATCTTCTTAAAATTATACTCGAAATATTATTTAAGTATTATATAAGCGAAACAAATAGGTTATCGTGATGAATTTTAAAAGATTCCAGAAGGTCGGAAATTGGCATTAAAATAAAAGAAAACAGCTTCCAAAAAGTGGGCGAAATTTAAAAATATAACTGTTGAATGCTTTATGCTAGGTAGTTGCATACATTTCGGACTAAAACTCCATCTTTTTAACTAAAAAAATCACTTTTTTTAAAGCCACGCCCACAAAAGTAGTGGGCGGAGGCATATACTATATGTACAAAAAAAGTAGAAAATGTCAAATTTCATACATAATAATTGAGAAACAGTTATTTTAAATTAAAGTCCCTTAAGAAGTGGGCGTGGTTAATGTAAAAGCCAAACATTTTCTGTTACCTTAAAGAAAAGCCGAAAGACAATATGCTACAAGGCAATGTCACATACCAAAGATAAATGCGTTAGCACCATTGTAACTTAGCTAAAATTTAAAACAAGCATTTTTAAAAATTAGAGATGGTCGCACATACAGGCCTGTAGTGGGCGTGTCTGTGAGCAGATTCAACTAATTCTTAAACAAAATTCGAAGGACTGGATATTCATATCTCTAAAATGTCTTAGAGTTCTTCGGTGATTGTTTCACTGCGTTACAAAGTGCAGATCAAAATTAATGTAAAAAATTAATATACCCTGGATAGGGTATAAACATAAAGTCGCAAATTATAGCAAACGGAATTATATACCAATTAAGTAATAATTGTATTCGAAATCGCGGCGCGCTCCGTGTCTGACTTCATGCTTGACTTCATGTCTGACTTCATGCAAAAAACAATTTAAGCATAATACGCATGAAAAAATATCCTATTTGGCGGTTAAAATGAACGAAAAAACTTAATTTTTTGGTTCAAATTCAATAAATTTTTCAAAATCGACCCGTAAAAATGGGTGTGGACAAAAACTTTGTATAGTAGTAAAATTTAACATAAAATCTTGCATACCTCAACTCATATCGTGATACAAAGTTGAAGAATAATGGGATCCGATCTTCGAGCCAGTCTAATTCTTTTAGCAGTCAATATATAGATTAACCTAAAGGTATGTATGCGGATACAAATATTTACAGGTGACTGTGAAGGTATATTTTGTCTTCACCCGACTTAACATCAAAAGAAGTGGGAAAGTCCACAGTGCATATGCAAAAGAAAAAAGAAACCATACCAAAAAGAAAACTGCCACGCCTCCAAAAAGTGGGCGGGATATAAAAATATAATTGTTGAATGCTTTATACTAGTGGGTTGCATACATTTCGGCCTGCCACGCCTCCAGAAAGTGGGCGGGATATAAAAATATAATTGTTGAATGCTTTATACTAGTGGGTTGCATACATTTCGGCCTTAAACTCCGCCTTATTAACTAAAAAAATCACTTTTTTTAACGCCACGCCCACAAAAGTGGGTGGAGACACATAAAATACATACATTTAAGTTAGGAAATGCTAATATCAACTAAATACAACTTTTGTCACATAATTTTCTGTCAAATTTCATATACTTTTATTAAAGAACAGTCATTTTAAGTTAAAATCCCTTAAAAAGTGGGCGTGGTTAATGAAAACGCTAAAATTTGTTAGCTTCTTCAAGAACAATTACAAGGCAATGTTACATACCAAAGATTAATCCGCTAGCACCATTGTAACTTGTATTGTAGCTAATATTTGAAAAAAAAAGCATTTTAAAAAATTAGAGATGGTCGCACTTACAGATTCAACTAATTCTTAAACTGAATCCAAAGAACTGGACTTCCAGCACACACACTTCAGCTATCTAGCTTAAGCTTTAAGGCCTAAAAGTTGTTTACATACGGGCGGACGGACGGACAGACATGGCTTAATCGATTCTTCTATCGGTCACATTCATATCTCTAAAAGGTCTTAGGGGTCTACGGTGACTATTTCACTTTTGTATAAGGGGAATTCAAACTATACAACAAACTTAATGTACCCTGGGTCGGGTATAATTAACACATCCTGTCCTGAGTAGGTCAAGAACGAACAAACTTGGAGAGGGATTCTGCTGGAACTGCTTTCCCACGAAAATGCGTGACGAAACAAATGATAACCCTTTTAACTTTTCATCCTTTTAACCCCCATTCCTGTTAATTTTCAAACAAATTTTCTTAGAAATGCTACTGTTACTCACTATCTAAGATTCTAAACGAATCTATAATTTGATTACACTCTCAAAACCTGATCTAGGAATTTCTAAGTGAAAACTTCCCATTTCTCGGATGGATTCTTGGTAATGGTCTTCTGGTTTTCACCGGATTAAATCATTTCAACAGGATTTATCTGGAGCTATTGCAATGAAAGCGTTTGTATACCCAACATGAATGCCTACCATCGTGTATGTTGCAGGCTCAGGATGAAAGTTTTTCCTTAATTATGTAAAACGTCTATAGTCTCAAATAATAAACAGGAAAATACATCAGATTAAACAATTCTCTCTGATCAAAGAATGTCTTACCAAGAAATGTCTGCCTACGTGCTACCAAAGAGCACAATTACTGATATGTCATGTACAATAAATCCAGTTTCTACTCATCGCATATGACGAGAATAAGTAGATTTTGACAAAGAAAAGTCATTCCGAGAAACACATGTAGCCCTACATACCAATGTACAAATCGTTGCGTACGCACATGTCCTGCCCTGACCAATACAATTCTTGTCGATGCCAAATGCCCAACCATTTTCTGTGCACTTACATCGAGCCCTCAATTATGCACGGAACTCAACAGTTTACTCAAAACTTAATGTTAAATCACCTGGAAAATGCTTCTGTTAAACAATCATTAGGGCAGTGCAAACAGAACCAAACTACATCGATATAATCCTACTTTCATCCTAGTACAATGAGCACAGATACTGTGCAGTCGAGAGTGCAATGGGAAGACCAGCAATGCTCAATAATTAAAGATGTATCAAGTGAACGTATAAGGCGAAGCAAAATAATCCCTAGATTGTGGCAACTTGAATGTAGCCACAGAATAATTCCATTTCCGCACAGGTCCTTATAACCCATTCGTTCGGTGTTTCTACTATGGAATCTTAAACAAACGGATTGTGCTTATGGATGTTGCCAGGATAACGTATGAACTCGTTGCATTTCCAATATAGCAGCAACAATCAAACTACTGGCA
The DNA here is from genome assembly GCA_947623515.1 of Neoascia interrupta. Taxonomy (NCBI): domain Eukaryota; kingdom Metazoa; phylum Arthropoda; class Insecta; order Diptera; family Syrphidae; genus Neoascia; species Neoascia interrupta. The sequence goes on from OX392462.1 coordinate 218,762,855, forward strand.
ATGGGCGCCAGTTGTAGTAGTTTTATATTTTCAATATCCTGCTCGTAGCATGTTTGAGCAGTCGATGCGGTAACGACCTCCTGCTTGGCTACATGACAGTTGGCTGTTGGCTCCCCCTTCTTGTTATTCCTCCCCGATAATGATCGAAAGAATATGGATTTGATAGTAAAGGACATCTCTGGGATTTGCGCTGAAAGCGAGAGAGGTCCCTGCGTGTTTGCTGATGCCACCCATGTCTTTCCATATCTGCTACACACTCGGAATCGGAATAGCACTGGGGAAAAGATTGTTTATTGAGGTCACGTCTTTATTGTATCGGATGTAATAATGAATGGCCCGAGGCAAGCGAGAAATGATTCCTCTTAACATGAAGAGAAGTCAATACTCGTACATGCAGCTGTGTGTGCGCTGATCCTTGTATGTTTCAAGTTGAAATCTCAACTTTATATGGATTAAGTTGGTCGAAAAATGGGTGGCATTCGGAATGTCTACAAGGTTGCGATGGGCGGTTATGTGTGTGTAATGTGTATTCATGTGCGGGGTGATTCAAGTATTGGATCCTAACTTTATTAAGAAGTATTGTGTGGAAGTTTCATTAACCACAATGTGCTGCACACATTTCCCTCGAAATGCATGTCGACTGATCCAAGGAAAAAGTTTTCCAATGTACTTAAATTTTAAAATCTTCCAAGTAGTGTTAGAAAATTTAAGAACAATCATCATATGGATGTCATAGCATTGGTTATTGCCTGTTTCACTTTATTATGAGTTACCTACGTCTAGTGAATCTTGAATGAATCTTATGTCAGCTTATGCCAGCTATATCCATCTTGACTTGACGCACTTAAGGAGTTTAAAAGAATAATTGATTTCTAACAGTTGGTAGGTACCTATATCTACATACTTAATTCAGGACTTTAAACTTGAGGGTATGATCAACTATAGCTCTGAAAGAAAATTTGGCGGGCTATTTTTAATATATATATATATAAATTTTTAATATATAATATATATATATATATATAGGTAGTTAGATAGGTGTCATTGTATATTAGAGCTGTTGCCGACTTCCGATCAAATGATCCATCTGCCTCTGTCTGTGTGGGTCGTTTTTAGGATAAAATACTTAAGCATCAAATAATAACTGATTGATTTTCTATTGTTATTTGGGTTAGTCGTAACGTCAACTTACATTCGGCATATTATGTTATTCAATTTTGCAAGAGTGCTCTACGCATTTAAGCCAAGGTAAAACGGCTTGTTCCTTGTAACTCATACGTTTATCATCCATTTTATTCTTGCCTTAAACGTGGACAAAGACAAGCTTAATAATTCAGTTACAAAAGCAAATTTATCAAGAAAAATGTCAAAACCGCCAACAAATCGTACTTGATTCGATTCGTCAAGTGCCAATCGTCAAGTATGAAGTCGTATAAACGTAGCCGTCCGACGGTTCTTACACTGAACCAAAATGTGCGTCATATTGACAACAAAGTTCGTCATATTGAAGAAAAAAGTTGTAATTTTTGAGCCAATGATCGCGATTGTCAATATGAAGAAATACTGTTCATCAAATTAAATCGGTTGTCAATATGACGAAGACGGTTTTCAATATGACAATCTTAATTGTTGATCGCCAATGTGATGTATGCTTTCCTCATATTGAAGATTTCGGTTTTCATATTTAAATCACAGTTGATTATCATTATCATATTGATTATCTCAGATGTCAAACTATTGGGTACAGTACTCGGATCGTTGATAATGATAGAGAAGATTTTAAATGCGATGAAAAAACTTTCAAGTTGAAAATTTGGGTTTCTAAAACTAAAACCCCAAATAATCGGAAACTTTATTTAACTCGAAAATTCTTTTGCATTCCTTCGCTTGCGATTCATTTGAAGGCAAATTATCACTGAAAATGAATAAAAATTAAAAAAACAAGCAAATTGATATATTTTTATTTTTATTTTTTTCCTTTTGAAATCTTTAATAAATGTAGCCAAAAAAAAATTAACTTAAAAACAAAAATTTAAGAAATCTGAAAGGAAAAACCAAAGGAAAATTTAAAAAACTGAAAAGAAAAATATGAGATTAGTTAAGCATAGTTTTTAATTAATGTTATTTAATATTGACATCCAAATAAAAATCTGTGGAAAAAAATACAAAAACAGAACATAAAAAACTGAAAAGAAAATACAAATACAGAAAAGTTAAATCACAAATAGCATTATGTATATTGGGTATGAATATAAATAATTATTTTTTGCAAATGGATACTTACATAAAGTTGCGTTTTTATAGTCAAAGCAGCTTTCACAAAACTGCTATTTATCAAGCCCGTTGCGAGTATTTTCACGAACGTAACAGAACTGAAATGAAATCATGCTCAGTCATGATGAGCTCAATGAGGCCTAAACCAAAATTTTCATATTGACAATCGCAATTTTCAATGTGAGGAATACTTAAAACGAAATCTTCACATTCACAACTGCAACTGTCAATATTACAACCAGGTTCATCAATGTGACAACTCGAAATACAACAGTTATTTTGCTTTGCAGTACACCGCCTCTTTTCATGACACATTCATGCGAGTATTCATATTGACAATCGAGATATTCATTTGTCTATTTCGATTGTTATTATTACAATTATGTTCTTCAGCTGCAATTCGACTTACGACTTGAAAATTTGGTTGTCAATATGATGAACTTTAGTTGTCATATTGAAAACCGAAAATTGGCAATCGGACAGTTGTCATATTGAAAAAATGGTTGTTAAATGTGTCCAATGCCATCGAAAATTTTGCGTCATATTGACAATTTTGTTCGTCAATGTGACAATTTCTGGTTAACAACCGGCGATTGTCAATATGACAACCAATAATTTTTCCAGTGTATAGCCTACCCCATAGGGAATAAGTTTCAAGTGCAGTTTGTAACGCAGTGAAACAAGACCCCTAAGACCATTTAAGATCGTCCGTCCGTATTAACCAATTTTTAGACCTTGAATTTTAAGTTAAGAAGTTGAAAATTGAAAAATGTGCTGGAAGTTCAGATTTTTATACTTCGGTTTGGAAGTTAGTCGAATCCAATCACAGGCAAACAACATGCTTGTATGTGCGACCACCTCTTATTTAAAAAAAAATGCTTTCTTATACGTGGCCCTAAAACTGAATTTAGTGAACAAGTGAGTAAGTGCAAAAGCAGGGACAGATTAGCGGCAAATTTTTGGGAGCGGCAAATTTAAAGGACGACAAACATTAATCCTAATTGTATGTTGTTAACATATAAAAATGATATTACCTACTAACTTTTATCATGGCTTCCATTAAAGCACGCCGCAAGATAGTTAACAGTTAAATAAACAAGTATGACTGCTATCTTACTTCTGTTTTTACAAATATCTACATATATGCAAAATTTTACTTATTTTATGGAGGCAGGAGGAAAACACATGATTTGAAAAACGGCCAATACGCTTTTATAACTTACATATATTTTTACTGACAATGAGTTTTCTCAATTGTGGTGTATGGGTGGTGGTGGATAGGTGAAGAAAAAAGTTGGACCCATGGCGGCACTTTACGTTAATCCGCCCCTGTGCAAAAGTGTATATGTAATAGCTTTGGTCCGTCTGTAACAGACCGCGGTACACCCTTTTCCTATTTTTTTATTCGTATTGTTTTTCCTATTCCTATATTTTTTGGTTTTCCATCGCTTTCCATCCATTGCCTCCCCGTTAATATTAACAACAAAAAATTATAATAATTATTTAAAATCGAACCCTAAAAATGGGCGTGCCCAAATCCTTTTTATGAATAAAATCTAGAACAGTGCTCGGTGTACCTTATATGCTAAATTTTATTGCTTATTCTTTTGAATATTGAAATTATTTTTAAAATTTCTTGAAAATTATAGGTTTTTCTTTAATTCTGTCTCTAAATGGGGGCGTGGCCTAAAATTTTTGATGAACCAAATGTAGGACAAAATATTTTCTGCATAATATATAAATAAAAAATTTTCCGTCTAGTAACAAAAATATTGAATAAATTGCAATTGAAGGTTTACTCTTTCAATCGATGCCATGCCCACAAGAGGCGGTGTACCGACTTTATTTTTATTTTATGTTTTTTAGTCATTAGAAGATGCTAAATGTAAAATTTCAGCTTTTCTTTCTCTCGAGGTCTTACAGTATTTTAAATCTCTGGAGGTAGTTGCACATTAAGACCGTTTGTGGGCGTGTCTTGGGACCGATTTGAAAAATTTTTACACTTACTTGCAAAATTTCAGCTTTCTTTCTGAAATTAAATTAATTAAATTGATGACATACGAACGGACGACATGGTTCATCGACTCATTATTTCTCCTTGTTACATTTTCGCCTGTTTCAAACTTATTACTCTATTCTTGTGACAAATGTATGCAAACACCTAGCATAAAGCATTTAAAAGATACATATTTACATCGTAAGGGAGGGGCTATTCACAAACCGTCGCGGACAGACTTAAGGTTTGTCACTTTTTTCCGCTTGTTTTCACGTAATTTACTTTGGCGTTACTTTCAGGGAGCCCGATAAGCTTAAATATCAATCTTTAGAGTTGCTCCGTGTATGACGTTAAACTTTTCGGTCGTTATAACATTCCTACCTTTAGGAAGTGAGGAACATTCCTACCTTTAGCCAGTGAGTAAGTACGACAGTGCGTATGTAAGATTCGGTACGACTGTCAAATGCCTTATGTTACATAGACAAAGCGTTAACATTGGTAAAATCAATCGACACGGAAACGCTCAATGTAAGACAACCTTTAATTTATTCCCAGACATAAGAATGGTCATAAGAATGATGTTTGCAACTACAGGCCAATCGCAAAACTATCAGGTACATCCAAACTCCTTGAAAGCATCGTTTTCAGATCCTCGGTCTCAGACTCAAATAATGCAACCTCTGGGGTACCTCAAGGCAGTCATCTAGGACCAATCCTCTTCATACTTTCAATCAATGATGTTAACATGATCATGATAAATTTTATAACTTTTAAGGCTTTGGCGGTTGTTAGACATAATTTTAAAGGTTTTGGGATATACCGCGTTAAAAATAAAGTATGAGTGCAAACCGTACTCATAGACGAAAAACACATGCCACTTTTGGAATTTTGCCTATCATCGGGTTTCTTCTCTTTTGACCAAAAGTTTTATCTGTAGAAAGATGGTGTAGCTATGGGATTACCTCTAGCTCTCTTAGTTGCTGACGTGTGGATGGAGCATATTGAGAAGAAGGCTCTGAATAGCTGCGAAGAGAAACCAAAGGTGATGTTGAGGTACGTTGATGACACTTTCTGCATCATTAAACTTTCCGCGTTAATGAGTTTTTTGAACCATCTCAACTCACAACATCCGAAAACGAAGTTCACGATGGAAAAAGAACAGAATGGATCCATTGCGTTTTTGGATGTTAAAGTAACGCGGAAATCGGATGGTACATTAGGACAAACAGTTTACAGAAAAGGCACACACACAAACAGGTACCTCCATGCTTCCTCTCACCATCATCCGGCAAATTTGAGATCTGTTGTCTCCACACTTATTCAGCGAGCTCACAATGTATTTGATACAGAGTATCTCGCCGCTGAACTTACCTTTGTGGACAACGTCCTTCAATCGAACGGCTACTCGAAAAGACAAAGTTCATAGAAGCCAAATTTGTCGCGACAAGAAGACTGCAATGAGTTGGACAAGAGAGCCTTTCTACCGTACGTGAAAGGTGTCACGGACAAAGTCGGTCGAAATCTAAAACGATACGGTGTGAAAACGATCTTCTTACCGCCAAAAAAGGTGATAAATTATCTACAGTCACCCAAAGATCGCTTTCCTCTCCAAACTCCCGGTGTTTACGCAGTCCCTTGTAGCTGTGGGTCATCATACATTGGACAAACGCGACGAAGTATTTCGACCCGTTTAAAAGAGCATATAAATGCTGTGAGCAATCAGCAGCGAGAAAAATCCGCTCTAGCCGAGCATGTCTTCGACCATCCCAACGAACACCATTGGATCAGATTTGACCAGGCTAAGATACTGGCTCGGGAGTCGCATTACATGCCACAAAAATTTCAATCGCAACGACAGTTTCAAATTGTCGCGAACATGGGATCCAATAATCGGCTCATCACCGTCGATTGCGAATTGGCTAACCAACCCCAGCGACACAGTGAGCACTGTTTGCTCTCAGCCACCTGATGCACAACAACGAGAGAACGAGACAGCATTACCGCCTACGCACCGCTACAACTTGCGTAGTGCTAATCGCCATAAGCATTTTTAGGCAGTTTCCCGGTGACCACGCTTAATGTAAGCGAAACGTTCGGGGTGAGTACGGTTTGCACTCATACTTTATTTTTAACGCGGTATATCCCAAAACCTTTAAAATTATGATAAATTCTGATTTATCTGTCTTTGCAGACGAGATGAGAATCTGGTGGTCAAAAGAATCGATGGTCAAAAGAATCGGACCCCTACGTTACCAAAGCCCTTTACGTGACTTATGTTAGACCTCTCCTTGAATATGCCAGTCAAGTTTGGTCTTCCTAACAACAAATTCATATACAGAGAATAAAAGCAGTCCAAAGAAGGTTTCTTCGCTTCGCTCTGCGTGGCATTGGTTGGACAGATCCCCTAATTTTTCGCCATCCTATGAAGATCGATTAAAATTAATCAATATGCAGTCCTTAAAAAGGCGACGCGAGATTTCTGATATTCTCTTCACCCACCAACTTCACCCACTAACACCCGGAACCTTCGATCAGTACCTTTGTTCCGACTCAAATGCCATCGCTAACTATGGTCACTATGAACCTATTTCTAGAATGTTACGTATCTGTAACAAGCACGCACAATCATTTAACCATAATAGTACCAAGATCACACTAAAAAGAGTCTATTAAATCAACCCAATCCCGAAAACCCTTAATATCCCAAGCTTACTTTAAGCTAATAAAGCGCCCCCGAGGGGGGGCGTCAAATAGTCTAATTCAAATTTAAAAAAAAGACATTTTGACCAAGTTAAACAAGGCACAGAAATTCAAATTTTCATGTTTAAAAATTGTGGTTTGAAAACCGTTAACACTATGAAAATTAAACCGCCTACAGTGCACCAACGACCATGCCCTAACAGTGTTATATCTTTAAAAAAATATTAAAGACATAAGTCTCTTATATTGTTCCAAAGAAAGTTTTGATCCCTGTCTTCTTTAAGGGGTGCTTTTTGGAAAAATGCGCCCCACGATACTAACGAAATAAGTTAAAAAGATTTTTTTTTTTAGTCTACGGGGAAAAAATCATTGTACTCAAGTCAAAAACGGGCGTAGCTAAAACCTTTGAATACACCAAATCTAGAACGGAGTCTGATGTGCCTTATGTGCTAAATTTTATTTCTTATTATTCTCTAAGTTAGGTTAAAAGCAGTCGAAGAGAATATTCTCTGTAAAATAAGATTTTTTTTCTGAAATTCAGCCTCCGAATGTAGACAAGGCCCCAAACTTTGTATGAACACATTGTAGAACATAGTATTTTCTACATAATATTTCAATATTGAGTATAATTTTTGAGTTTAAATTGTGGACCTAGAACATAAATATTATAAATATTGAATAAAATGCGTTTGGAAAATTACCCTTTACATTCCGGGCCCACTAAGGTTCTCCATTATAACCATTAGGAAACGCTTAATGTTAATTTTCAGCTTCTTGCGACGTCTTACAATTAAGAAAGTACTGGCGATGCCCATGTGAATCAATGTGGGCGTATCTGCATGCGGATTTTAAAAATGTTAATAATGCGGGTGACATTTTACAAAACGTGTTATATGCACCGCTTACCTCGTCGAATATTTGCGGCAGCTCATCCGGTATGCGGTGCGGTCATGGCTGCTTAAAGCTAGCAGACAAGCTGAATTTTATTAATTCAGAATTTTCAGAGATTTCTGATTCCTCTTTATATCTAGAATATTCTTATAATACACAAAATAAACCAACCCTTAATCACTGAAGTGTTTGTGAGAGATTAAGGATCAATACTTTCTCCTTGAAATTGTTTTTAGATAGGTTAGGTACCTATTTTCTTCTTGGAAAAATTTCCAGGCTTCGGAAATTTCATTCTCAATACGGCAATTATGATGGAGTTAACAACACATAAAAATATAAGGTCGTTCTTAAAAATTTATTTTTTACCCACATTTCTTAATCAGCAAATTAATACTTAAAGTGGTTTTGATTGAAAAGTTGAAATATTCCTAATTACTGCAAAGTACTTTTAGAGGTTTTGTTTGCCTAAATTTTTATTACTGCTCCGGAAACAATATTTTAATTTCGGAGCGCCATCTTAATGTCTTTGACAGCAACGGATATGTTCTCTCTCTGCAAAATTAAATTAAATCGATGACAAAGTTTTTATTGCAATATAAATCAGCAGCTTTTAAAACCTTTTTGCACAAAGATAAAGCTTCAAACGAAGTACAAAACTTGTACTTTTGCTGATGCTATAAAAAGCCAGTGTTCTTATGTTACAATCAAATTAAAGCTATCCTCAGCTTTCCTGTGAAAGCTTTCCTATTGAATGGTATAGAAATTGCAAAAGGCTTTTATTCAATGCAAAGAAAGCTACATGCTTTTGAATATCTTATACCAAAGTGAATTATGCGTCCAAATTTCAGACATGAGTCATTTTTCCGATTTATATTTTCCCAACAAATATTTCAACCTATATTCAAAAGCGCATTGGCGTTCGAAACGAAGTGCTTCGAAAATTCGAAGTTGAATTCGATTGAAAGTCAGGTTGATTTTGTGGAACTTATTGACTTGAGCCCACTGACCGACAGAAATCTTATAACAGTTAAATTTTCTCTTTTAGCCAGAAGGAAGGAGTTTATAATAATGGGAAATTATTGTTTAGTGCCATCTACATTTTAATTGTAAGGGTGGTTTCCTGCTTTACTTTAATCTTATACTCTTTTAGTATGTTATTTTTGTGAGCTCGAGAAGTTATAAAAAGCTTTTCGAGCTTAATAAACTTGAACAGTGAAGTTGTTTGGATTTTGGAAATCAACGTCCTGAAGGTATTCCAGCGAGGACAAACACTGCCAAATGGCATTTCCCTTGGATGGCCTTCCCTTTCCTCCGTCCGTCCGTCCGTCCGTCTACATGTGTTTAGGTCTTGCGACTCCAAAATAAAGCTAGACAGCTGAAACTTGGTGCCCTACTTGGTTCTTCTTGCTCAGACAAAGTGTAAAAATTGGTTAACTACCTCTATTTCATACTTTCTTTCAAAATGCTTTTGGGTCAAGTTGTACAAGTCTAGGAATTCAAATTTTGATGCAGAATAAAACTGGCAAGAAACCTTAATTAAGTCAAAAATTGGACCGCCCACGCCATTGTTCATGGCAACTTTTAACATGTTCTTTAAAAAACCCCATTTCTCAGAACATTCAGTCCAAATCGAAAAAAAAAAATTGTATGACTAATATTAAAGATATTTGTATTCGCTACGTTTGTTTCATACAAAGTTTTAAGCTCCGCCCACTTTCAGGGGTTGTTTTTAGGAAAAAAATGTTTTTTTTTCCGGATATAATTTTTACTTTTTACGCTTTTTCTCATAACTCGAAAAAATTAACAATTAATTGATTTTAATTTTCTGCCCTCGACCATTTTTGGGGGCGTAGCCAACAGAAATAATTGACATACAGTATATGAATTCAGCCAAAAAAAATTTTAGATTTCGTGTTACACGGCAAATAGGGAGGAGTAGATACATAGAAGTTCGTTACAGACAAACTTTTGCATTTATTTACTTGTTTTGTTTACAACATGCATAAAACGACAAAACTTTCAGGACTAGACACAAGCCATAAACTCAGCGGAAACAAGGCGGAGAACGTTAACTTAAAACTCAACTAAATATTAAAACCTTGGCAACTGTGATTCAACACTGTAAATTTCCAATTGAGATCTTGTATCGACTTCAAACTGAGAAATTGCAGCTTAGTCTCTTGAAAACCCGAAATTCCAAAATTCGCCTCTAAGGCACGTTTACAAACATTTAAACTGCACCAAAACTTCTAGGTACCACCTAGTAAACGTGGTGGGCGTTATAATAAATAATTCACGACGACAGGCTCTAGCTTCACGTGTGACAATGAAACGTTACCAGGATATATAAGTCCAAAAACTAAAGCAGTTATTTCAAAAGCAATGTGTTTGTGGTATTTGTTGACAATACACAAATTAAGGAGAACGTGACATTTAATACCTACTTATCACACTACCAAATACTGTATGAAACGCATGCACCGCTATAGCGCATATATATAGCAGACATCAATTTTAATTAAAGCATCCGAAGCACGGTTAAATGGTTTTTCGGCTGTTTCCGAAAGCCATCATGTCGTCTGCCCAAAAATACATTCGAAATTCATTTCAGTCAAACTGTCATTACTGCTCATGTCCATGCCCGTCACTAGGGCAGCACTTAACCCAACATAGATACCCACAAAAATAATCGCTGGTTTTACATCGTCGATAGAGTGCACGTTACACAGTTTCCAGAACACACTATATTCGCATTTGATGCTCTCCAGAGGCTGATAGGATTACACATTGAAGCCCGCCCTAGTTCCGTCTGACCTTAGGTCGGTATATTCACGAGGCCGAGTGCAAAACACACACACACCAGCACACTCGTCAATGCGTGCAAGCTTTGAAACAGCGAAACATTTTTGGAAATGTTTGCCTTAACTAAATGTGCAATGCTCAACTGCATAAAGTGGATTGGATGCATCCATCCGCCTTTTCATTGAACTTAATTCGTTTCATCATCGATGGGAAATTGTATAGGCATCTCGAGAAGTGAGATGATAGGTACTTGAAAGCCGTGCAGGATACAATCGATCCGAGCAATATCAATAATTTGGCACCTCTTTTGTGTACATGGCTGATAGGCTACGATAATTCTCAAGCATGCGGCGAGATTGATGAAATAATTAATCAGCACATTTCACTCGCTGCAGTCGCTAGCTTCGATGAGTGGTCCTTGCGATTTGGCAAACAACGTTCGGATATCGTTTGTTCGCTGCATGATTTAACAGTTGGAATGAAATTTCCAGCGGGCATTTCGTGCATTCAGCAATAATGCACATGCACACATTAGGGAGTAAACAGGAGAACATCAAATATAAGGGGCTTTCCATTGTGCGACTCGTAAGCCGCTAAGCAACTTGAACGTTTTCTGACAAACAGGGTTGGATTAAACTAGATATACGATAAGATGAACTCGAAATGGGGAAATAAGTCAGACTGTTATGACAAAAAAAGGAAGGTACAACATACCCATCAATAATTTCCAACTAAAGTCAACTCTTACACCTTTTTTGAAAAATCGTTTACGACCAATTATTTGTGAGTCCAACTAAATAGACCTACCATTTTCAATGCTGCTTTCGTTTGTTGCATTTAAATTGTATGAAAATCAAGAATAACTCTGAAACTCAATCACAAATTTTTTGCTCATGGCCACTTTTCGAACTGTTTTGTAGAAAAAAAACAAGTATAAATCACTTCATATAAGACACTTGAAAAATAAAGAAATGGTAATTAAGAGCAATTTTAGTAAATGTGGGTTGAGGCCATACCCCCATTTCGAGGTATAATGACCTAAAATCACATTCTTGTTGTTCGATACCGACAAAATTGATTAAGCGATGCACGTCAGTCCATAAGGCATTAGTTTTTAGCATAAAAATGGTAAAAGTTGTGTAACGTATAGAGTTGAGCTGGTAAAACATAGTCCTGCAACTGTAAGTTTTAGAACTTTGTCCGATCTGGTTCGAAAATCATTTGCATCCTTACTTTAAGTCTTTAGACAATGCTTAACAACACTGAAACACTAATCTAGGATTTCGCCTCGCCGCAGCGGTTGAAATTGCAAGTCAGAAGTCGACTCATAAGCTCCGTGTTTGCTTTGATCTGGATCACTGTGTCTTCCAACTTGTTCGCAGCGATATAAGTATTCAAGTCGGTATAAAGAGCAGTGACCACGGCTGCTCTTTCAAGAGGTGTTTACCCATATTTCTTATCGCAAAAATACATAAAAGAGCCCATAATTACTGACATATGAAATCACAAAGCAGCCACCGAAATTCCACTGATTTACAAACTGAGTTCACGTTCACGTTAACCCTCCTTTACATGATAACAAAAAATTGAAAACTCATGATATGACACAAATGGACCCCAAGTTGTTATACCCCATCCCATAACCCCTTTTTTAAGAATTATATTAAGTTTGATTCGCAGTTTGTAACATAGAGAAATAATCACCGTAGACCCCAAAGACCTTAGAAGCATATGATCGAGACCGAATTGAAAGTCGAAAGAGCCATCTCCGTCCGTCCGTCCGTCCTTCCGTCTTTCTGTCGTCAGTTTTTAGGCCTTAAATTTTGAGCTAGGAACTTGAAACTTAATATCTGTTCTCTCTAGGTCCCGAAGTGTAAGAATTTTTGAAATCCGTCCACTGACACGCCCACTTTACTTATAAGCATGAAAAATCAAAGTTGCCGTAGGAAGCTGAAATTTGGTATGCGATATCCTCGCTTAAGTGTATTGTGATTGGCATTTTAAAAAAAGGGGGGCGAAAACCGCCCCCTTGAAGGCGTGGTCATATTTAATATACAATCTTATAAACGGTTTTTATTTGATATATTTGTTTTAAATCCAAAAAACTTGCACTATAAAATACTCAGATATGTGCGTAAGCTATCAACTTGAATTAATTAGTTTTCGCCACGCCCACCTTTGGGGGCGTTTTAAGTAAAACTAAAAACAATTTTTTAATATAAAACTGCGATCAACACGTGTTTACCACATCTGATAAAAAATATGATAAAAAATATTTTATTGAAAAGATGTTGATGCCACGCCTCTTTTTTTAAGAAAGAAGATTCTTAACTGACAAATTCGCAGAACAATTAAAATTAATAGATACTGCAATTTGACAACCAAGATTTTTGACGCATATTGGAACTTGACAGTGGTCAATTTGGATGGGGTATCCATTATCCAACGATTCGCCTAGGCGGATTGTAACCCTCCCATTAGTTTTCTATGAAAATATGCTAACCTTTTGACATTTAATTTAATTTTAATTTTAAAGTCTTACCATTGAATAATTACCACTGAAGGAACTGCGCAGGCCGGTCATCAAGAAAGCTGAGCTTGGAGTGAAAGCAAAGATCTCAGTTTTTAATTCAGTGTTCGTTCCGACCCTCATCTATGGTCATGAAATTTGGGTAATAACCGAAAGAATTAGATCGCGGGTACAAGCTGCTGAAATAAGATTCCTGAGGTGCGTTGCTGGTGTTTCTCTAAGGGATAGAGTAAGAAACGTCAGTATTCGTGGGTCTTAATGTTGAGCAGCTACTTCTCCGAGTGGACCGATCGATTCTTCGATGGTTTGGACACCTTGTTCGCATGCCCCCTGATAGATTTCCTAGACAGTTCATGCTAGCTGAGATGCGAGCGCGTCGCCCCCCTGGTAGGCCAAGGTGAAGAGAAACAGGTGGTGGGATCAGGTTAAGAACCTGTCTGAGTCCCGCCTGGAGATTGCGCCGGCGTCTCTTGAGTTGGTGGCGCAGGATCGAGAACGATGGGAACATCATTTAGCCACCCTCGCTCCGCGACCCTTTTAAAGGATAAGCGGCATTCGAAAATGATGATGATGACGTTGAATGATTTTAAAATATTTTTCATGGTTCAGAATTTGAAAAATAACTCCTTCAGCTAAAAAAAAATAATTTTATTGTTTTATAATCAAATGCTGGAAAATTGCATGAATCTTTAGCAGATCCACTCATTTACCGGTTAAACACAAAACAAAATGCAAAAGCTACCCCCGCAACCAATTAAAAAGCAGTCAAACCAGTTATGTACTTGTATTAGAATCGCTAAGCGAGTAAGTGAGTAAGTTCAAGAGTTTGTCGGTGACATACTTCTATATACCCGACCCTATTACCGTTTAACACCATATCTTTTAAAGTTTTTTTAGCCCCAATTCATATATTATTGGTAAAGGTCAAGCCCCTAAAGGTGGGCAATAAATTAAAATGAATTTATGGCAATCATGAGAAAATACGGTAAAAGCGAGAATTATTTCAGAAAAAACAATTTTTCATATAATTTTTTTCGATTAGGAGTGAACTTTGCGAAATCGGATTTTTAAGGGTCAAACATGTTAAAAGTGCGCATGGTCGATATTGGGGGAGGCCCAATTTTTGCTTTATTTTGTTAAAGGTCTTCGGTCAATACTGCTCAGTGCCAAAATTTGAGTTCCTACGCCTTGTCTAACTTGACCAAAGGCATTTTGAAAGAAAATGTAAAAATAGAGGTTGTCTCACATTGATGCCAGTAGTGGGCGTGGCCGTTGGCGGATTGAGCCAATTTTCACACCTTGTGTATCACAGCTGTGTATCACAGCTTTCAGCTCTCGAACTTGATTTTGAAAACCTAAAACCTTCACACATACAGACGGACGGACAGACGGACGGACATGGTTCACCTGTCGGTTTCGATCATATCTCTAAAAGGTCTTAGGGCCTACGATGATTATTTCACTGTGTTGCAAACTGTGCATTAAATTTAATATACCCTGGGTAGGGTATAAAAATGCAAGGCCTACCTTACCACAAAAATCAAGAGTGTTTCTCTCTAACGTAGCACGCTTCCGCCATATCGTACTATCCGGGGTCTATATAGTTTTATTGCATCCTCAAATACAGATATATATAATGGCTTAGGTCTAGGAATAAATGCACTTTTCATAAGTAAGTTACAATCAATATAAGGCCTAGCAAGCCTCCAAAATACTGATGAAAGCTCTGGTGGCTCAATGAGAGCTCAGCCAGCTACCCTTTGAAGTTTTTATACACAATATAGTATACAGTTTTGAAGTTCTTTATAACAGAAAGGAGAAATATTCCACTGCGACCGGCCGAAAGGTACAGTCGATTTATCCGACCAAATGGTTTCCGTTTATTCCTGCTTACGTCAGTCGCAAAACTTTGCCGATGGTTGTATGGTATTACGACTCACAAGATGTAGCAGCCCTGGCGACCGTTATCATGTTTCTATGGATACAAGGGCCTACAAGGACCAAACATTTGTTCACAAACGATACATAAGATGCTTTTAATATAAATTCTACGTTGGGGTCGAAATGGACCCCATGACTGGCCGCTCAGTTTTTTTTTAATTGCAGAAAATTTTGTAAAGCTCTTTTAGTAAACACGCAAGAAATCAATAGAAAATTGAATTTCGTTCACTGACCTTCAACTCCAGGACGAAAAAAACTAAAAACAAAAAAGTTATGAGTGTTCAAACATACTCTGATGGGGCCCAAATGGACCCCATAATGTAAAAGTTGATATAGAGGGGAAAAAGACACATAATAAATCAACTGGTAGAGCATTACTTGCGACAAGTTAGGGTTGCAGGATCGTACTCTACCGCTGAGCCCCAGTTTTTCTTTCGACTTTTCCGTCCGCTTACATTTCAACTCTACTCTGCGCTTAAACGTACGAATAGAAGGGCCTGTATGCCTTAGTTATCAACCTAATTTTTATAATTTACTTAACGAGATGTGTTGGCAAAAAATAAAATACAAAAAGATGGTTGGTTGGACCTGAAATCGAACCCAGGACCTTCCAACTATTGGCCATAGGTGCTACCATCTGCAGCACAGACCACTTCCATATAGGGTATCCAAATAGCCTTCATTTTCTCTCTGCATAAATGATAAACATAAACCAACAACATGTGATTCATTTTTCGCTGAAAATCACCCGATTACACGTGTTACATTTTGAATTAAATTAAAATTGAAAATTGACTAAAAGAACATACCTAACTAACTGTCGTCTTGAAAATTACTTAAAAAGAAGCTCCAAGAATTTAAATAATTTGTATAGATGCACTGGTCACAAGCTTGGAATTGAATTGAAATAAATTTTTGTAATCTAAGTGGTGAAATTGTAATTAATTGTGATTTGAAAATTGTGCTCTTTAAGGAGAGAAATTGAGTTTTAGTCGACCCCAGTCGAAAATATTACAATTGGTTCAATTAGTTTTTTACGATTAAAAGTATATTTTCATGTTCACTCCAACAATTAAAAGAGCAAGCAGCTCATTTGAGTTTTAAATATTCTACAGAATGCAACAGAATTTTTTGCCAAAATGGAAACCTTAAGGGAATCAAATTTAAGCGACTTAATTATTTTAAAAATGCGGATGTGAATCAAGCTGAAGTCTGCTTAAGGGGATAGAAAAACTTGACTTAGAGCGGAACGTTTCACGTAACGCAATACGTTTCCAAACGCATTAGTCGATAAGCTTCTTGTGAAAGTTTATTAGGTTGGTATACTCAAACTGATAAGATCATGCTTGCGCCCGACAATGAGTCAAATAAAGTAAGGTCGATTGAAGCTGACGTAGCAACAGTCCCGCCTCAAATACAGGTTCACACCGAAAGCGGTTGGGGGGTGTCCAAATTGGTTACCCCTGCTCTATTCCATCCCTGAGGTTAATGCTTTCTTGAAGGGCAATACGCACGCATGGCCGCAAGGGTGGGGTATTTGGCGCCCTCTTGAATGTCCATAAAAAAGCTTATACTTATGCTCTGTAACTTATTTTTTAAACCCCAGCCCATAGATTAGGAGGTATAATTTAGTTTGTCACATGCTAATAGGAGGTGAAATAATAATGGATCCCTAAAACCTTTAGATCATAATGATAGAGACCGAAACGTAAGTCGAAAAAGCATTGCCCGTTCGTCCATCTGTATGTAACATGGTTTTAGGTCCTTAATTTTGAGCTTAATAAATTAAAATTTGTGCGTTAGTGCTTAATAGCTTACATTTTTCAAATCCATCCAGAGACACGCAAACAAACGGTGTAAATGTGCAACTACCTACAGTGCCTAACAATAAGCATCTTTTGGTGATCATTAGATACAAAATAGAAATAGAATCCCTTTACTTCCCCTAATGAGCGTGGCAGAGATTTCAATAGAAATTTTTCAAATGTTCTAATATTCATTATTTTTGCTCCGAATTGGAAAAAAAATTGTTAATATATTTTGCAGAAAAAAACTTAGATACATTTTGTTCTAAACCTCTAATTTTTTTTAGAAAAACGTGGATATCGACCAGCTTAAAGCCTAGCTTAGGAAAGAATAAGAAATAAAAATTAACACATAGAATTAACCAAACTCTATTCTGAATTTCGTTCATACAAAGTTTTTTTAAAAGCTCCCTTTAGGGGGTTGATTTAAAAAAAAGAATTAAGTTTGACCAAAAAACAAAAGTTTAAGCTTAAGCCTTACTTGGAAATATCTATGCTAATATTGATAGTTTGTCCTGATGGATGGTCAGACCACGCCCCTTTTATTAAAAAAAAAAACAAGTGGGAAAGTGCAACTGTCCATCTACGACGGATTGCAAAATACCCGACCATACCAAAAAAAACTGCCACGCCTCCAAAATAGTTGCACACATCTCGCCCTAAAACTGCGCTTTTTATACCCGATCCCATAGGATAGGAGGTATATTAAGTTTGATTCATAGTTTGTAACATAGAGAAATAATCACCGTAGACCCCCAAGACCTTAAAGGCATATGATCGAGACCGAATTGTAAGTCGAATGAGCCATGTCCGTCCGTTCGTCGGTCCGTCTATCGGTAGTTTTAGGCCTTAAATTTTGAGCTAGGAACTTCAGACTTGATATCTCTTCTTTTTAGGTCCCGAAGCAGTACAAGTGTAAAATGTTTTGAAGTCCGAGCACTGACACGCCCACTTTACTTAATAGCATTAAAAATCAAAGTTGTCCTAGGAAGCTGTTACTTGGTATGCAATACACTCGCTTAAGTGTATTGTGATTGGCATTAAAAAAAAAAGCGAAAACCGCTCCCTTATAGGCGTGGTCATATTTAATATGCATTCTAATAAACGGGTTTTGTGGGGTGCCGTGGCGTAGTGGTTAGTGTGTGTGCTTACTACGCCGGAGGCCTGGGTTCGAATCCCGACATCGTCACCTGAAAAAAAAGACTTGTTCTTTTTCACGGTCCCCACCTCCGCGAGGGTCTGACAAGCCCTCCGACAGTATCATTTGTCTTGAAAAACTTCCCAAAGTGCCGTTCGGATTCGGCAAAAAATTGTAGGTCCCTTTGTATGTAAAAGAAATTAACACACCAGCATACATTGTTGAGAAGTTGGCCCTGGTTCACCTCGAGCTGTTGCGCCACTCTATTTATTTATATTTATTATAATAAACGGGTTTTATTTGATATGTTTGCTTTAAATTCCAAAAAACTTGCAGCATAAAATATTCAGATATCTGCGTAAGCTATCAACTCAAATAAATAAATTTTTTCCACGCCCACTTTTGGGGCGTTATTAAGTAAAAAATGAAGTTTTTACTATAAAACTGCGATCAACACGTGTATACTGCATCCGATGAAAATATGATAAAAAAAATGTTGTTATTGAAAAGGGGTTGATGCCACGCCCCTTTTCTAAGAAAGAAGATTCTTAACTGACAAATTCTTAACACAAGTAAAGTTAATAGAAACTGAAATTTAACAACCAAGATTTTTGGCGCATTTTGGAGTTTGAAAGTGGTCAATTGGGATGGGGTATCCAACGATTCACCTAGTTTAACTTAAAAAAATCATTTTTTAATGCCACGCCCACAAAAATGAGCGGAGGCACATACTACATATACATGAAAGTTAGAAAATGCTTATATCTACAACTTTTGTCATAAAATTTTTAGTCAAATTTTGTATATATTTATTGAAAAACAGGCATTTAAAGCTAAAATCCCTTAAAAAAGTGGGCATGATCAAAGAAGAGGCTAAAATTTTTTGGTCACTTCAAAGACAATTACAAGGCAATGTTACATACCAAAAATGAATGCGCTAGCACTATTTATAATAGTTAAAGCTGAAATTTACTAAAAGTTACTAGCTAAAATTTATAAAAAGTATTTTTTTAAATTAGAGATGGTCGCACATACAGGCCTGTAGTGGGCGTGTCTGTGACAAAAGATACTCTCGGAGGGCTTGTCAGACCCTCGCGGAGGTGGGTCCGTGAAAAAGAACAAGTCTTTTTTTCAGGTGACGATGGCAGAGTTCGAACCCAGACCTACGGTAAGCACACACGCTAACCACAACGCCAAGGCACAACACATTTTCCCCTGTTAGCCTCAAAATAAAAATTTAGCGATAGAAAAATTTTTGAACACAAAAGGCAACAGAAAACTTACAATTTCCACCAAGGACCTCCAGAAATTGTATATGCTCAATGGCTTTGATGATAATTGGCAAACACTGATGTAGAGCGTATATAGGGTTAATCAATGAAGAATCGTTTAAAGCTGGTAAACAGTTCTTTGTTACCACCATTAATTATATGTTAACCGCAGGTATAAAACTTCTCTCGGGATAATATACATATCCACTTACAAGACCCTTTAGAGATTCCACTTAATTTGTTCAAGCCTAGAGAAACAGCGTGCATTCACTCAAAAGAAGTCTTAAGCCACAAATATTTAAATTGTACTGTGTGCTCAAAATCTCAAATTACAACGTAAATTATGAGCATCCATTAAAATTTATCCCACCATATGGGGCTTCATTCTTAGAAGATGCACAGCTCTTGTCAACATCCATGATTTCCAAAGTTCATCGCCATTAGACCAAACAAATCCTTTCAACAATTTCCCATTTTCTCCTTGATATACCCCAGGCCATAGACTCCACTATTCACTGGCTTAGTGCGCATATGCGAAAAATACTCCTTCGTCCTTACCACCCCTCGATCCACAATTCACTCCATTGTCCAAACTATAGAGGTAGGTCATAGATGTCGACAATAAACATTTTGCCATCACATCGTAGCGGTGGCACCTTGAATGTTCTCTCCTTTCATCACGTTTGTCAAAAGGTGTCCCATGAAAGAAGCGCCTTTTTGGCGGACACTCCGTCATTTCATTTGCATACATCCCCATTGTCTAAAACCGCTTTAATTTTACCCGTTTCCCAACCAGTTGCCTGTCACTCAATGTCGCCCATACAAAGGCCGACTCTTCCTGTCAAGGATGTTTCACCATTAATCCACTGCCCTTCGCTTTGTGTCACCCACAAAACGCTATCACGTTTTTTCCGCACACTCCTTGATCTTGTGGTGGCCAACCACAATGACGTAGACTAAAAATCACCTTCGCAGCGGCATAGTAGAGCACATATACAACACGCCCTCAGACACATGAGAGTAGGATATGAAAGGCAACGGTGTGTTTAGAAAGGATATGCCATTAAAATGTCCCAGTGCAACAAGCACACGGTTGTGTACACGAAGGGGCGAGTACTGCATAAAATGTGTCAAGTGATACACCATTGAGGTATCGTATGGGGAAGGAAGTGTGGGTGCGGGAACAAGTGCTGAAAACATCCTCGATAAAGGTGGGGGAAAAAATGCGCCTAAGGAAATGCACTAGGACGTCGCTGAACATGCTGCGTCCTTGACTTACAGAGATTCTGCTCTATAGCGAGGGTGTCCTTTCACACATGGTGAAAGGATAAATTGTAGCACTCGAGGACAAAGTTGGCCGCAAATCAGCCTTAAGTTTTTGTTTTGTCCACAAAATTTATTACATTGTTCCTGTGGTAGGTCGGGCTTTTACGACACTCTTGCCCCCCAGCAACCCATGTGTGTGTGCAAGTGTTTGTCGATTTTATTTCTTGGCGTCCGCGTCCCTCCACACCATGCCAACTCGATACCTTCTCCATTGACATGGGGCTTGCCTTGTCATTCGCTTTGTCGCTCGACTCGTTCTTTTATGACTTTTAATGTGCATTCCGTGAGCTCATTCCCGGAGTCAGCACTGGCAGGGAGCCACACACACTCACATTCTGTCACATCAGTGGGTTGTAAATACACACAGCGAATTCATAAGAAGATTGTCGTTGAATGGAATTCTTGACTTCACGAGCAGCATTTTACGCGCAGCGAGCATGTTTGTGTATGGTAGCGCCCCTACTCCCAACCACCAAGCTCGAGGGCTCACGATTTCCGACGATGTCAAATGCATTTTTACAAGACAGACGTTCACACTCTTTGCATGACGTGAGGAGATGTCAGTGCTGGCGACAGTAATTTAATGACAGTCGGAAGTTGATTGCTACACTCTGAACTGTCATAAACGTCATATCTCTGCGGACGTGCTTGCTGGCTCGAAAACGCTGCCAATTCGTTTTTAAACCGGCTGTAAATAGGAACTCAATTCATAGTTTAGTTCTTAAATTGGGTCCTCCTGGCGTTGCCATATCCACAGACGCCTTACGTTTATGTAGGAAACCTGCTCGAGGATGCGAGAATTATTGTCGTTAGTATTTTAATGTGTCGCAATGAATTTTTTCTGTTTTGTTGACGTTTTCGAGGGAAACTGTTTTGGTCTATTTTTTTATTTTCCAATGGAACGACGAATCGGAAGTTTTTTAATAAAACTTAAATAGGTACTAAAAAAGTGAATTGGGACGTTTCGGGAGTATTAATCTAAGTTACTGCAATAAAATTAATATTCTAGTAAAAACTTGTCCTTAAAACCTTGTTAAACTCTAAGCAGTCTACCTGAGTTTAATCAATCCAGGTTATGAGCAAGCCCTTAATACTACCATGAAAAATAAAACTAAGTTGTCTAGCAACTTTAGCAAAGTCCTTAAGTACACTCAGACAAAAAACGCACAAGCCTTCCATGCATCTATTGCTTTCTGATTCCAAATTTTAATTGTGCCTGAAAATTTTGCCTTACATTAGGCAAACTAATCATTTTCTGCAAAGTAATGGTTTGGTTAAGCTGTACGCAATAGAAATAACAAACCTAATACCATGCTTCCACCGGGCACTAATCCACGATTTATATAGACGATTTGTATACAAATTTAAATCCTCCCGGCAAGCGATTAAAAATAAATCCCCTCATAAATCTCGTTCTTCCTTTTCACAAACTTATTTTCTGCACCTTTGTAACAGTTTTAGAATCAAAAAATTAAACTAAAACTTCCCTGTTCGACAGACCTGTAACAAGTACGTTTTTTATTGTGATTTTTACAGCGAAAAATGTTTTTCACTTCTGGCAGAGGACATCGCCATTCTCTTTTGAGAGCCAAAGTGACAGAAACAGAGTGCTCATTTCAAATTAATCCTATATTTGTCCGGTTTAATTAAATAAAACCACTTTGGGATTTATTTTATATCGTCTCCCTCTAATTCTCTTTTAATTGCCGGGGGAGACATAGCACAAACGGAAACCTAAATCTCGATATAAAACGCTCCAAGAGTTTGACAGATCGCACATTAGGGCAATAAATCTGTGTCATTATTTGACACCGACTAGTTTACAACAAGGTTAAGCCATTATTCGAAAAAACCAGTGAGTAAGTGCTACAGTACGCAGAAGTCCGTAAAAAGTAATACAACTTTTAAGGCAGTAACTTCCTTAAAGTAAAAGTGCAACTTTTTGATTCAAATTGAATATTTTTTAAAAGTCGTCCTCTAAAAGGCGGCGTGACTAAAAACTTTCAATGAGCGAAATCGGGAATAAAATTCCGTTTACTTTACCTGCAAATTTTTTGTCACATGCTTTCCTAAATTAAGCTTGGGGCCAGTCGAAAGAACATTTTTCTAAAAAATGTAAGGTCTTTCTTCAATTCTGCCCCCAAATGTAGGCGTGGCCCAAAGCTTTGTATGAGTAAAGCAAAATTTTTTTCGATATCAAGCAAAATATTGAGTAAAATGCATTTGAAAATTCACCCTTAAGATCGATGACAGACGTCCACTGGAGGAGGTTTACCAATTAAATTTTTTGTTGTGTCTTATGGCCTTTTCGGTTGGCGATCCCGGATCAGGGCGTTCTTCTCCCGGATTGGGGCTGCTCTCCGAACAGCCAAAACACGTTTTTCTTGATTTTGAAGTTTGCCTGGCGTTGTATTTGTGATGCAAAAGCTTTTCTGCAGGAGACAAATGACATTTATCCAACTTGACATTGACACAATATTTATAATTGTGTGCGTGCTTCTGATTTTGATTTCTCAGATTTGATTTGTGCTTCTGAGCAAATTTCTCTTCTATCCATAATCCATAAGAGGAACTGTCAAACCAGCTCAAGAAAACCGTTTCAGGAGAGTCCAGAAGTCTTCTGAACGCTCTCGGACGACCAACCGAAAATGCCATTACATTCATTAGGAATTGCTTAATGTCAAATTTTAGCCTTTTAAGACGTCTTACAGTTTTGACTGCTCTGGAGGTAGTTGCATATTTAGACCGATTGTGGGCGTGTCTGTGGGTAGATTCAAAAAAAATTTTACACTTTACTGCTTCACATGAGAGCTTACGCACGAAATTTCAGCACCTAAGCTCAAAATTAAAGGCCTTAAAACATGTCACATGCAGGCGGACGGACGGAAAGATATGGCTTATTCGATTCAGAACTCAGCCTCGATCCTTGGGTCCCTTGGGTCTATCCCTTGGGTCGATCCCTTGGGTCTACCATTATTATTTCACTGTGTTCCAAACTATGTGACAAACTTAATATACCTCCTATTCTATGGGATGGGGCATAAAAATTGCAGTAGCAGCGTTAAATTTGATGAAGAAGAGACCGTTCTCCACCATCATATAAATGACCCGATTTCTATCAGAATGGTTCAACGATAAAGAAGTAGGCGAAACCTTTTGGATAAACCTGGCACTGCAGTAGAACTTCATGGGCCTAAATCTGCCCGTTTTGAATAACCTGCTGTTTGATGCCCTGGCAGGGTTTATCACCTTGTCTGGCATGGTATATGCCTACGTATAAGAGATACACTCACTTTGGCGAAAATAAGGCATTCTAATATTATATGTGGAATGCCTCAGTTTTGACCAGCTTTATTTGTGAACTTTCTACCCAGCTGTTCACAAAAAAAAATTTATGTTCTTCAAATATCGATTCATGTTACAAGGTGAAGCACAACTCAAATTGAATCGTAAATTTTCTCCGACATTAAGGAGTAAAGATAAAAGCTTCAAAAACAAAGTCTTTTTCAAACAAACAATTTGTTCAGCAGAAGCACATTGAACAAACTGCAACAGCAGATTGTCCGAAACACTAATGGAGAACTTCATCCTTAAACAATATTTTGAAGTAGACTATAAACAGTACACAAGTTCATATTGATTTGGCAACAAAATCTCATTCGAAGAATCCAATAATTCATTTCAGTATTTAAAGGGAAAATTTAATTTTCTATCCGGCACAAATTTTCTCTACCACTCATCTGTCGGGTTGTCAAATGCATAAAATAGGTCAGACTTTTTGGGGGCATAAATTCAATTTTAAATACGAGACTCAAGGTGTTTTGATGAATTCTGAAAATTTCAGTTGTCGAGTACAGAAAAAGGACTCTCATAAATACTTGGAACAGGAGAGTGCACCAGATTGTTGCCAATTAAACTTTTCTCATTCTCAAAAGTCACGTCAGTCAAATGGCAAGCAAGGTGTCAACTGCGTGAACGTTGTAATTAGAGAAACTGTACACAAATAAGCTTTAATGCTATTTTGGAATTAATAAACCTTAAAACCGAAAATGTGCAACCATGCTTGGGTGCTTCTTTAGTAAATAGTTATTATGTATTAAATTTTGTTGTCACTAAAAATGTTCGTAGAAGTAAATTGAACCCTTTGATTGCAACCCTTATAAATTTTAAAGGAAATTTGTTCAAGTATAAAATTGGTAGGTAGGCAATTCTCTTTCGACAACTATTATAAGTCTGTAATTCGCGAATTTTTTAAAAACCTCAGGGCAGATGTCAAACGAATCAAGATGGCAAATTTACTTTAATTGCTCGATACAAGTTTTATTCTTGCACATGTATGGCTTCGGGCAAAATGCATTACTGTAACTTTGATGTTAGGTGCGTAGTTTCGATAATCAGAAAACGTTAAGGGAACATTAAAATACAAATTAATAATATTATTATTATTAATATTTATATTATATATATTAATATTATTATTATTATTAATATTATTATTATTATTAATATTATTTTTTAAAGGTAAATTGTTGTTGTTAGCACATAAACAGTGAGTTTTGTCGGCCGGTACATCGTCTGTAACGAACTTCAAAATACTCTTAATGTATGGACCACACCACATATGCTGTCATCAAGAAAAGACACCCAACACCGACGTTTTGGACAAAACATCACCATCGACAGCTATAACTTTGAGGTAGTTAGGGACTTTGTCTACCTGGGTTCCGCTATCAATTCAGACAATGACACCAGCGCTGAAATCAACCGATGGATAACTCTTGCCAATCGCTGTTTCTTTGGGCTAAGAAGGTAATTGAATAGCAAAGCCCTCTCTCGAGCAACTTAAGTGTCCATGTGTAAGACCCTCATCATCCCAGTCCAAGGCGGATGAAAGCACTCGAGAGGAAAATTCTCCGGACGATATACGGTCCCGTCTGCATAGACGGAGAGTGGAGAAGGAGATATAACATCGAACTCTACGGGCTGTACAGCGATACCGACCTAGCCAAAAGAGTCAAAACAAACGTCTACGATGGCTGGGTCATCTAGAGCGGATGGACACCAACGCTCCGGTCCGGAAAATCTTCGAATCCACACCGCAGGGACGGCGCGGTAGAGGAGCACTGAGACTCAGGTGGCGCACGCAAGTGGAAGGGAACCTCAGCCAACTTCGCGTGCAAAACTGGAGACGGCTACACTCTAAAGAAATTTAATGTGATTTCACTACAATTAATGTAGGAAACCGATAACCTACAATAATTGTAGTGAAATCTCAACAAAGAGGGATAGCAAAAATAAGAGTGAATTCGCTCTAAAATTTTACACTAATTTTACACTTTTTTAGAGGGAATTTACCCTATTTTTGTGTTCAATAGAGATAATTTGCCACAAGGAAAGGGTAATTTACTATTTCTTACGAGCGAATTCACACTTTGTAGTGAATAAGGTGAAACTAAATTTTAGTCAGCCTTAATCTATTGATGTTCTCCATAACTTCTTGTTTCAGTTGCAAACAATGTTATGTATTCTTTTACTATTTATGTAGAAAGAAAAAATCCTTGACTCAGGAACTGAAATCAGGAACCACACACGTTACTTCTTTATGCGCAACGCACTCCAAACTAAATGAAGCCGGCACGATGCACAGCCGCAAAATGAACTTTACACAGAGACGAAAGCTTTTTCACTCTAAAGTAGGTTTTTAAATGTAGGAAGGATGAAATTCGCACCATTTCAGAGTGAAATCACTGCAGTTGAGTAACTAAGCATTCTTTTTGTGTAACCGTGGGACCACAATCCCCGTAGCGGTGGTATGTAACAGTAGTACGTAGTACAGCCGCGGAGCCATGTGGCGTAGTACGGAAAAAAATTGAACACAATGGTGTAGCGCGGCTATGTCGAACAAAAACCTCGTTTTTAAACAATGGCCGATACTCTGAGTTAATTTGAACTAGATTTAATATTTTTGTACAACGGATGACACAAATTCCATAAAAATTTCTTTAGATTTAACCATCTCAATAAACGTTTCGACGTCCTTTTCCTCCATTGTTTACTTAACTTGTATTGAACTGTCCACCGTGTAGCGCTACGAAAGTTAAAAGTTGGCCAACTCTTACTACCGCCACAGCTACGCGCTACCGCCACAGACACACATTGTGTGCGCAATGCACTGAATACATGTGTCTTAACTTTTGACAGCTCTTACTACCGCTACTACTACCGCCACAGCTACATCACTGTGGTTCTACGGTAAATTGGTAAATTGCTCTAGCTGCGAGTATTTCACAACACTTAAAAACCTGTACTCCAAAATCGAGTGAAATTCACTACATTTATTGTAGTTAATTTTTGATTTTTCTTTAGAGTGTAAGCTAGAGACAGAGCTGGCTGGCGAAGCTTGTTGGCTGAGGCCCAGGTCCACCCCGGACTGTAGCGCCACCTTAAGTAAGCAAGTAAGTGTGGACCACACCCCGAAAATGGGCGTGAGCTAAGAAGAAAATCTTGCAATCTTATTTACTTACCTGACTACTTACAGCAGCAGTGGGAATGAGACTCAGATTCACCATCATTTGGTTCAAAGTTCCATAAAACCGAGGGTCAAAGATTGTTAAGTAATATTAGCTAAGGCGATTACAACACAACACCGCCTTCTGCCGACCGTCATTTTTAGCAAAGGTTTCTGGGAGAATCAACTGGTACAATTTGAATATGGAAAAAGGCGAAGCATTTTTGAAACCGATGGAAAATTACCTCTCTAATATCATTGACGAAAACGAAGATGTAGAGTGCAGAGCACAAGATAATATATGAGATGACCTACAGCGAACGTGCATAGAGAATGCCAAATCACTCCTAGGGACTTCAAAATGCCACTGCAAACAGGTCAAAAAAACATGGTGGTGGTCAGATGAGGTGAAACTAGTGATCAGTGAAAATAAAGCGGCATTTAAGACATGGAAGAAGTGCTGCTCGAACAATAGAGATAAAATGCTACGCCTGGAATTGGAATATAGACAGTCTTGCTGGAACTGGAATACAGCAGTCTCGCTATAAAGATAAGTGCGCCCAGGTTTAAGCAAAGTGAATGGAAGGCCTGTATCAGGAATTGGAGAAAGTTCCTTCTTGCACTGCTGATGCACACCAGGCCACACAGGATTTTCGACATAGCACCTTAAATAAGGGGCTAAAATCTTCAAAATTGCCGTTTAAAGGAGAAGAAACGCCAAGGAGATTCGCTCGACGAAGTTCATCAACAATGCTCAGGGTGCTCAGGGTCTTAACAGGTGGCGGTAGTAATGTGAGGGACTTTTGAATGAACAGTTTCCCAGGGAACACTTGCCAAAAAAAAAAAACTATTCCTGTACCAGACAACTACTACTACAGACAACTACTACAAAAACTACTCATGTACCAGACATCACAGTCGAAGAGGTTGGGAAAGCGGTTACGAACTCCAAAGAGCGAAAAGCGGTTTGGTCGTATCAGATACCCTCAGAGTTCTGGAAACAAAAAATGGGAGACAGCAGGTCCAGTTGACGTACGACCTTCATCTCAAAACTAATAAGAGGTTATCCAATGCCTAATCAGTGGAGGGAAAGTTATCTTCTTCCTTTGAAGAAAGAAAAAGGTGATACCCGAAGCTGTTGTAATTACCGTTCTATCAATGTTACATACAATACAGATCGTCGAGCGGCTACAAGGCGGAGTTCCAGGAGAGAACTTCTCTCGTAGAGGAGTACGAGGAGTTTCAGAAGCCTACGTGCGGATGATCATAGACATGTATGATGGAGCAAAGATAAGAGTAAGATGTCCATCCGGAGTCACAGATGAGTTCCAAATTAATGTCGGTGTACACCAGGGAAGCGTCCTCAGTCCTTTGCTTTTCACTGAAGTCCTTGATTGTCTGTTTGAATAAAAAATGTTTTTTTTATACTAGGGGACGGAGGCTTAAACTCAAAAATCTTTTAACGATACCAATATTCCCAATAGAGCAGGGATATAATACCGAAGTAGCCGAAAAACTGATGGACCCGAATGTACGTCAGTTATTCTTCGCTGAAGATGGGACCATAAGTGAAGATTGACATTCCTGCAGCGAGCACTTGATATACGGGTGGCTGTTTTGCAGGGATTAGTATCGAATTAGCCAAAAAAAGACAGACCACCTGTGTTGCCCATTCTTTGTCCCACCCGAGTCAATTCCAGACATGACATTGAATGGAAATGTGCTTTCCAAGTGTGAAAAACGTAAGTAACTGGGATCTATGATCAATAGCAAACCCCGATGACTGCGTCCGGCGCACACATATGGATTACAGTGTTGGACAGCGTATAGGAAATATTAGGCGAAATTAATAGCAGCTGAGATGAAGATTCTTCGCATGACAGCAGGAGTAACAAAGTGAGATAGAATAATAAGTACGAAGATCCGAGGATACCTCCATGAAAAAGAGCCTAACTCCAGGAAAACGAAGTACAACCGCTTCAGTTGGTATTGCTATGCTCAAAGGAGAGCTCTCTCGAACCCTGTCAAAAGGGCAAATTCAATCAACTTTTCAGCGAAATGGCGAAAGAAAGTTTTGGCCAGTATTCGAAATTAATAGCAAATGCAGAAATATATTAATGCAGTACTATAAAATACATAACGGATTCTTAAAAGCCAGCTGAAGTAAAAATAATTACGCGTCCTTCATGTGTTTTCACGTAGTAGGAGGAATTTGGCAACGTTTGAAATTATCATCACTCCAGCCATTATAAAAATGTTTGTAGAATTATAGTTTGTTTTAATTTATTTTATTTTTTTTTTTATTTTCAATCAAAATAAATTCCTTTCAACATTAGTTTTGAAGTGCTTTTGACAAACACCGCTAACCGCGACCTAAATCGTAATAGTATTGTTTTAAAAATATTGTTTTCTTTGTTTTCTAAAAGACGGACGGACCCCTTAAAAGGGAAGACAAGAAAAGCAGCAGCTGCAATTTATTATAGCTTCGTTTATATGCAGAAGTTGAAGGTTTGAGCTGGGTTGAGATAGAAGTTCTTTTTTTTTTTTTAGAGGGTTGAGTTGAGTCGAGTAGTTGAAATAACAGATATGAAAAATTGAAACTAAAGCAATTTAATTCCTTTTTTTTGTATATTGACTGCAACTTCAACTGTGTCAAATCAACACGATGAAGCATACAAATTTCCCACAGAGCGAGTGCGATGAAATCGACCCAACTCAACTCCAACTCGATCCGCGTTTATATAAGGTCGAACATTGCTTGAAGCTGGCTTGAACTCTGCATATAAACGAAGCTTATATTGAACAGCCAGTATTTCAAACAAAAACTACACAAAATTTTTATCATACAAAGCTTCCAAGTTCTTAATTAGCTTTAATACTGATCTCTCAGTCTTTTTTCCTAGTACACCATACGCCTTTTAAAGCTCTTGATTTGAACGTTTAAAAAGATACATTATCTTATCTTACTAAATGAGAGGGAGAGTAAATGGAACAATATGAACCAAAAAGCTGTTCAAGCACACAATGTGGCTTTTTTTCAGAGCTCGTTTATATTTTATAACTGACTAAAGTAGCAACGAAACATGATGCTGAGAATGATGATGTTATGGTGTACGAGACGATATTTAATTACAGTAAATATGGAGTCCAACGCTTGAAAGTTACCCCAATTCTTCAGTTACACTCGCTTTAAAATCATGACCTGAGTACAACGTCCAACCAGTGTGCGGTGCATGTGCATTCTGCTCCGGCAAGACCTCGACTTGCTCTCTTGGCTAATTCCGTGAGCAGAATAAACTTTTCAAATTAAAGACTTTCGGCTTTCCGTATTGTATTCGTATCATACTTCCATCGTACACTTCTTCAGTATCCCCTTCAACGTTCGAGTGTGTGCACGTTTGTAGATATTCTCAATCCCAATCTATTGTTGACAAACAAAATTAATAATGGCAGAGTATCAACTCGTGGAAATCCCCCAGAGTGAATGGTCAATATTGCAGAAATTGTACGAATATCACAAGAAAGAAGCATCTTCATGGAACTTGCTTCAGAACTATATCGACTGGTGTGCGAAAGATCCGGCCATAAAATCCAGCATAAAAATCTTCTCATTGAACGGAGACTGGAGCGATGGCACGTTTATTCTTCAAGTGAGTGTATTTTCATCAATACCTGAGCGAAATAAAAATATCAACAGAACGTCGCTGACGACAACGACGACGATGTGAATTTATATTTTCCACTCAGGATGGTTACGTTTTCATGTGTAACACGTTGACTGAGAACCAAGATCGACTCTTCCATGCCCTGCAGTGCATCGATGAGTCCCATTCATCGGCTGATTATAATTCAATAAATGATTTCGTGCACCGTGTCAAGCCAACCGTTGATAGACTTTTGGAACCTCTCGGAATAAGTGTTGAAGTCAGAGCCATTTGGTATCATGTATCGCGCGAGGAGGCGTTGAATTTTAAAGTTGAGTAAGTTATTAAAATGCTGAATTTTTATTACAAACTAAGAAGTATTTTGTATGCTTGTAGCGCTCCAGCTGGTACCAGAATCGCACCACTATCGCAAGATAATGCGGAATTCGTAAACAATCATTGGCGATACCGGAGTTCCACGAGTGGAGCTTTTATAAGCAAGCTTATTCGTCTGAATCTAAATGTGGGAGTTTTTGGTGAGGACAACAGCTTGCTGGCTTGGTGTTTTCAAATGCCAATGGGTTCACTTGGCATATTACAAGTAAGAGATGATCAAAAACGAAAGGGGCTCGGAAGCTTAGTAGTTCGCGCTATTTCCAAGAAAATTGCTGAAAGAGGTGTCGAAGTCACATCAAGCGTCGTTGATACTAATCTGGCTTCGAGGAACATGTTTGAGAAACTCGGCTTCAAGGAAATCGACCAAGTGCATTGGGTAAATGGGCTTAAACCATGTTTTAAAAAATAAACGAAGGCACAACCATCGAGGAGCTTTTCATTAAAGTTTTATTATTCGAACTCACTGCAGCATAATCCTGGGGTGGAATCGGCTAAGGTGATTTGTGATTTTCACATTTTGTGACAGTCAGTGTGATCAAAGAAAATAATTTGTCTGCGTAACGTGATCACAAAAATATTTTTCCGAATCATTGCTTTACTTAGGCTTGTAATCTAGGAACTCCTCTTTTTATCCGTGCATGCAGAAGGTCAGCCTAAGTGTAGGCAAAAAAAACAACTAACCAGAAAGTTGGAAAACTGGGGACCAGCTGATTTTGACGGTGATTGATCTTGAGCTGTCATAAGAAAATTGTGATGATTTACGCAGACGAATTTTTCTGATTTGTGACATCACTTATCACAGATCACCTTAACCGATTCCACCCCTGCTAAATTAATATGGAGACGGTTCAACAGTTATCAAATTCAACAATATGTGCTATGAATTTAATTGTTCTGTTCGAAATAAATTCCACGATCTCGAATAAAAAAACAAGTGGGAAAGTGCGAAAATTATAACTTTTGCATACTTTTGGGCCTTAAAGCCCTACTTTTTATGCCAAAGGCCTTAAATATTAAGCTAGAGCGTTGAAAGCTGACAAGTGAGCTGGAAATCCAGTCCTTTTGGTCAAGTTTGAAAATTAGTTGAATTCACCCGCAGATACCACTACAACCTGTATGTGCGACCATCTATAATTCTTAAAAATACATTTTTTTCAAATTTTAGCTATGTAACAATCGCGCTAGAGCACTAATTTTTGGTATGTGACATTTCCTTTTCATTTTCTTTAGGGTAGCAGAAAAATGTTGGCCCTAACATTTACCACGCCTAAATTTGAAAGGATTTTAACTTAAAAATCCGTTTTTCAATAAATATAATATGAGACAAAAAAAATCCATAACAAAAGTTATAGACATTAGCATTTATTAACTCTTTTGTATACATGGTGTATGCCTGTGCCCTCTTTTGTGGGTGTGGCCTTAAAAAATGTGTTTTTTTTAGTAAAAATAGCAGAGTTTTAGTCTGAAATGTAGGCCAACACCTACCATAAAGCATTCAACAGTTATATTTTTATGTCATGCCCACTTTTTAGAGGCGTGGCATTTTTTTTTTTTTGTATATTAGGGCATTACTGACTGAAGTTTTTAAACACGTTTCATACAATTTTATTGAAAAAACGTTATTTTGAGCCCAGTTGAAAAATTTTAGTTATAAGACCAGTGAGAAAATGCTACTGTGTGTACGCAGAAGGCAAGTCGAAATTGCGTTTTTCTGGAAAATCTTAGGTTTTTCTTCAATTCTGCCTCCAAATGTGGGCGTGGCCTAAAGTCTTGAACAAAATGTGGAAATAAGCGTTTTTTTTGTGCCTCTGACGCCGGAGGTCTGGGTTCGAGTCCTGCCTCTGCCACCTGAAAAAAAAGACTTGTCCTTTTTCACGGCTCCCACCTCCGCGAGGGTCTGACAAACCCTCCGAGAGTAACATTTGTCTTGAAAAACTTCTCAAAGTGCCGTTCGGATTCGGCAAAAAATTGTAGGTCCCCTTGTATGTGAAAAAAATATAGCACACACAGAGCATACATGGTTGAGAAGTTGGCCCTGGTTCACCTCGAGCTGTTGCGCCACTCTATTTATTTTATTTATTTAAGCGTTTTTTTCTAAATTTTTTCAATTTGGAAGAAAACTATTGAGTAAAACGCATTTGAAAATGTAGCGTTAAAACAGATCTGACACCTTCTGGAAGAGGCTTACCAATTATTATTTTTTTTTTGTGTCTTTCATTCAGGAGATGCTAATTGTCCAATTTAAGACTTTTAAATATCTTACAGTTTTGAAAGCTCTGGAGGTAGTCGCACATTTAGACCGATTGTGGGCGTGTCTGTGGGCGGATCTCAAATCCGCCCACACATTATGTAACAAACAAATGCCCTTGCAGTGACAGTCAAGCCGCTCTAAATGCGGCTCAACCCTTTTACCTCGTCCAAGATAGTGGTTGAACTTAAATATTCGTTGAACTTAGTTGGCTTAATGATAATAATAAATAAAGGCTTAATGCAGTGGATCTTGTTTGGGTTCTATGTCACACTGGTATCCAGGGAAATGAGGTATCTGATGAGCTTGCCAGACTAGACTTAGAAGAGGTTTTGTCAGGACCGGAACCTGCTTTAGGCCTGCCTGTGTCACGTCTGCGATTGATACTTGGGTTTCTCGTGAGCACAGGGCTCGTTGGCGTGACTGCGATGGGTGCAGACAGACTAAACGACTAGCCCGGATGTCTGCGAGGGGTCAGCGTCTTTTCTTCCATCTCTCAGGAGAATCGATTGCAGACTTCTTGTAAGCGCCCTTACGGGCCACCAAACTTTCGCCAAACACTTGAATGTGCTAGGCTTGAGCGAGACCACCACCTGTCCTGCCTGTGGAGAGGACGACGATACAGCGGAACATTTCCTATGTAGTTGTCCTGCCTTTGCTCGCATCAGGTGGCGAATCTTTGGGGCTGACGTGGTGAGTGCCGAACATCTAAGCTCTTCATCACTGAAGCTCCTTCTCGTTTTTCTTCGAAAGACGGTTAAACTAAATACATTAAAGTAAGGTGTACAATGGACCAGTAGTTGTGTCTGAGTGCGCCATCGGTTAGTAGATACCTCCGACAAATTAATGAAACAAACTTTATACACCTTTAATCCTATAGGATGGGGTACAAAAATAGGCGTGTGTTTGTTTGTACGGGCATGGCTTAATCAATTCTCTTGTCGGTCAAGCTCATATCTCTAAAAATTCTACGGTGATTTTTATTTCACTACATTATAGAGTATGCATTTTACTTAAAATATCCTGGGAAATACAAATAATCACATAATCTGCAACGAGGTCCTGTTCCGAATGAGTTGGTTTTTTAACAAGCAAAACTGTCAGATAAGGGAATAGAACCACTTAATTAATGCATCCAGAGAAAGTCACTCTGCGGTGTGCGCACTGTGAATTTTTGACTCGCACGATAAGATCAGTCTATGATCGGCGCGGCTATTCGCCAAAGATGACTTTCCTTTTGTCCGTATTAGATTAAATATTGGACATCAACGTTAAAATAATGGCATCGATCGCCCGCGTTCAATCACAATTGTAAACAAAAGATTAAGATGACAGATTGACTGGCATACATTCGCGGTATACCCTTCCTAATCTTATTGTTATTTCCATTCCTATTCTCCTTCCCATTCCTATATTTTTTGTTTCATATCCCCTTTTCGTTAGCAATCTTACATCATTCAATAACTAAATAAAATATTACGTTATTAAATTTATTTTTTAAAAGGCGGGTGGCATGTCTAACTCCTAGAACCAAAAATCAATATTTGTATAGAAATATCCAAGTTTGTGACTGAAATTTACACAAAAATAAAATTTTTTGGTTAATGTATATAAATAATTATGTAAAATCGGCCCCTAAAAATTAGAGTGGCCAAAAACTTTGTGTTAACGTTAAGATACAAACTGTTTTTTTGCTTTTTATTATTTTTCTTTAGTTTTTATACCCGACCGAGGGTATAATATATTATATATAATATATTATATTTAATTACTATATTATAATATATTATATATATTATATATATAGTAATATTAATTTTAATGCAGAGTTTGCAATACATTGAAATAATCATCGAACCTCTATTTCACATTTTCTTTCAAAATGCCTTTTGCTGAAGTAAGATAAGGCATAGGAACTTAAATTTTGGTATTGAGCAAAATTGGCCCAAGTCAAAAAAAACAAGGCAAAAACTGGACAGCTTGTAACATAACATGTATGTTAAAAGCAGTAACGTATATGTCACTTGTTATCATAACATGTTAGATATTTATAAACCCGATTTCTCGAAAAGTTCACTCCAAATCGAAAAAAAATACGACAAATATTATTTTACTATTTGCTAAGTTTGCTCCATACAAAGTTTTGAGATCCGCCTTTATTTTAAGGGGCGTTTTTTTCGCTTTTACCATATTTTCTGATGGTTCTTACGAAATAGTAATCCCATGCCCACTTTTGGGGACGTGGCCTATATAAATAATATATGAATCCGGGCCAAGGATCTTTAAGATTTGGTGTTACATGTTGGTTGGGTATATAGAAGTTTGTCACAGACGAACTCTTGCACTTACTCACTTGTCATTTTAAGAGTACAGTTAAGTGCCTTGATGAGAGCGAAATTGTCCACACCTCATCATAATTAGGTCTATGGAGCCGTATTGGGGTAAATAAAGGAATCACTGGTCTTTATGATACAAGAGGCTGAGTTCTATGGATGCTTCTGTGTGTTCGTACTCTGCCAGCATAAAAAAGAGCTAGCCACGCACACAGCAACACATGCAAATGATTTGCAGTCTGAAGCAGTTGGAATCGGACCCTAACTTTAACAAAAATATAGTTTATATCACTCAGACTACTTTTGATTTATGGTAAAAAATATTTTGGTCCAAGCTACAATGATAGATCGCTGCACACCATTTATAGCTTATGTATCGCTTATGTTTACGCCTCCCAATCTTAATTCGCCTCCCAATCTTATATTATAATTGCTGAACTTTACTCGATGCTCTTGCAAGGGTTTTGAATTTGATGTAAAATAGTAGCGGTTGTGGGAAAAAAAACAATCTTATCTGCTTAACATTGATAGGTTTTAGGGTAAATAAACGTTTTAAAGAACTCATGATGTATTTCAAGAATTGTGAAATAACACTTTCTTTCTGTTTCTAAATCTGTGATTTGATAACAGATTATTTCAAATCTTAGATATCATATCTGACTTAAATAAAACATACAAAATCGGAGCATTCAAGAGAGGAAGAGAAATTTATTAAATTCACATTCTTACAATTGACAAACATAGAAATAGATTGTAGAGCTTCCAAACTCAATTCGGTATCGGTGATGGCCAAATAAATTCTCGTATTCTTTTTGTTGTTTAGTTTGTCGGTACAATCAGCAAAGGCTGGTAGCTTTTTTGCCGCGCTTGCCTAGAAGAATTCGATTTAAAAAAAATAAATAAAAATGAAAACAACAAACCGGCTGGTGGAAATTGACATTGCCGATTGGGATCTTTACCTGGCTAAAAAGACTGAAGCTTCTGCATGGAATTGCATACAAAACTACATTCAATGGTTTAAAAGAGACCCAACCATTGATACAGTGAAATTTTATTCTTTAAATGGGGATTGGAGTGATGGAACTTTCGTTATTCAGGTAATTATACGATAACGTACAGATAGGTACAATACAACACGTGTGCTTTCATTTATAATTATAAAAATACGATTATCACGAAGATACGCACACACTGCAAATATTTATTGATTCGCTCAGGAATAAACAAAAAGAAAAGCACAGAAAAAAGTTTTTAGAGAAATCCACCGAAAGAGCAACAAGTTTATGCAGACATCGTAAGAACTAAGTCTCTTAAAATGACTTGTCTCTTGATTTTTAAGAGCAACTTTTTTTAGTGTATGTGAATCACGTGGTTATCAAAAACGTCAAAGTCTTAAAAAAGTTGATTAAATCTAGATAATTCGAATATAATATTCTTTTTGCGGATGGGTCATATATTATAATTTTTTTACGAAATTATACTAAATTGAGAAGATTTTAATATAATAGAATATTTCACATGTAAAAATGGCATTTCCAGAAATTTGTAAAACAGAATTGGAAATATAAGAATTTTGATAGAAAAAAATCAGTGATATGAGGTGTCACAAATCAGAAAAATTCGTCTGCAGAAACTGTGATCATCACAGTGTCCTTGTGGCAGTCAGATGGTCACCAGTTTTCAAATTTTTTAGTTAATTGTTCTTTTTTGCCTACTCTTAGGCTGAAATAAAGCAACGATTCGGAACAATATTTTGGTGATCACCTTACGTAGATGGATTATTTTGGTTGATCACATTGACTGTCACAAAATGTGAAAATCTCAGATCACCTTAGCCGATTCCACCCCAGAATTTCGGCGGTAAAACTTTGTAAAACGTATTTGGACCCAATCAGAATTTTGACCTTAACCCATTTTTTAACCTAAAAACAAGTAAAAAGTTTGCTTAAGAAGCAGAATAAACGGTATTATTTAAAAGCAGAATTTTCGACCTGATCTCTATTTTTTACTAAACAAAAAACGTGGATTTAAGTCATAACTCCTGACGGGCTAATTTTTTTTACAAATTTATGGGAATTTTCAAAATTCTGCTCTTAAAATTTTTTTAAATTCTTGTAATGTCACTTTTGCAAAGTGATCAAGTTAAATGTGTGTGGGGATCGTGCCGCCCCCTGCAACTCCATGTCTGTTTCTTTTTATGTTACAAAATTCCTTAAATGAAAAAGTTAGCTTAAAAAGCAGAATCATTTTTTTCTTCAAGTCAAAATTTTTTAAGACTAAATATTGTTATTCAGTTTATTAAAAGCAGTATTATTGCCCGCTGTCAAAAACCCGTCAAGGACTGTTTTTAAGTCATACGAACAAACCTTATCGTGACTTTGAATATCTGCAGCGCATAACTCGGGCGAATAAAATTCAGCATAAGGTTCAGCATATTTTTAGATTCTTTTAAATTAACCAACATGCAAATGAAATTTCACGTCTTAGCAGAGAGTTTCGGCAGGACTTTATAAAAAAGCCTTTGTATTTGTTTGTTGTTAAAAACCACCTTTTTTTGATTTCAGTAGGACAGTATCACAGTAATGTTCAACACCCTCGACGACAATCAAGATCGTCTCCTCGATGCCCTTAATTGTATCCAAAATTTGAATCAATTAAAAAATGTTGACTACTTTTGTATATGTGACTTTGCACATCGTTTCAAAACCACAATCGATACATATATGCAGCCTACAGGTGTTCAAGTGGATGTAACTGCACTCTGGATGCACATCGCCAAGGAGGAGGCATCGAACTTCAGCCTAAAGTGAGTAATCTAAACCACTTTTTCAAGAAGTATAATGTCCTATGCTGACTAAATTTACAGATCTCCTCCAGGAACCTATTTAAAAGCCCTTGACCAATCTCACACCAGCATCGTAAATAGTTTTTGGGCCTACCGATATCCTGGATCCGAGATGTTCATAGATCGGCTTATTCACCTCAATGTAAGCTGCGGACTCTTCGACAATGAAAGTAATGATCTGCTTGGCTGGTGTCTACAGCTGCCCAGAGGAAGCCTGGGTCTTCTTCAAGTAAAAGATGAACATAAACGTAAAGGGTATGGCAGCGTGATTGTACGGGCAATGTCCAGGAAAATAGCTGAAACCGGTATGGAAGTTACAGCAGGAGTTGTGGATTCTAATATTGCATCGCTAAGGATGTTTTTAAAGCTCGGATTTAAGGAAATCGATTCAGTGCACTGGGTGTGTAGACCGATTTCCGGTTCAGGGAGCTAAAGAAGTGTAAAGCCAGTGGAATATTTATGCATAAAAGTACTAGGAAATATTGTAAATGTATTATCGAACAAATAGAAGTATTTCGTTCTTTATTATATTTTCTCTTATTAACTCATTCGAATTTTTCCAGGACCCATGTTTGAGCCAAGAGTTGCAACTAGATTTGATCTGAGTTTCTCCACTCCACGTAGCATGGGAATTTTTCAAATTTTGAATGCAGTTTGTTGTATAAACAGCAGACCATAATTATAAGCTAGTTTTGGGTAGTTTTTCCTTAAACTGATCTTATTCTACAGCAGACAAAATGCCAACCAAAGCCTTATCGAAAATCAAACATTTTCCGTTCCTCCAGGAACAAAGATGCCAACACAAATTGAAAGAACAAAGTAGCTTAAGCCTTTTTTTTTTTGTTTTATTTCCTTGAAGTTCACTTTCATAGTGATGTCACCCAAAAGGATGACTGCAGTTCTTCTCTTTTTTTTTTCAAAGAAAACTTTATTGAATCAACTTTTTTTGCAAAGTTCACCAGACATGAGAAGCTTTCTCTCTCTCTTTGGATTTTGTAAGTTTGATTTGCAAAGATATACGAGTAGTTTCTATATGCCATTTCAAACGATACAGAATCAATTGGAAAAGTTAAATTTCTTGTCACTTGGCAAAGTGTTGCGAAAAAAGAGCTATTCGCTTGCATAAAGTTTGGTGAAACTTTTTCGATAGTGGAAAGTAGCTAGTTCGAGAGTAAAACAAATCGAAAGGATCAGATTCGTTGTTTTCTGAATTATTGAGGCGTAGAAAGTGCAATTGTTGTTTTCTCAAGGCGAAATAAATATGGCTTTGGAAAATCTGCACAAGCAAAGTTAGTCGAGTTGTTTTTTCATTGATAAAACAAAGATGGCAAAATAGAATCGTTTGACTAAATTTACTTACTGAAAAAAGTTTAACATTGCTTGAAGTTTTAGTACTGCTTACTTTGAGAACAACAAAAAAAAAACATAATTCACCTGGACCACGACTGCATTAGGTTGCAAATCCATAGATTGCCTCAGTTAAAAGGACTTGAACCAATCAACGAACTTCCAATCGTTTCTTATGATCCACTTTTGCACTCATAACTTTTTCAATTTCAAAATCATCCGGTCTTAAATTTCCTTGGAAGAAAAATGCAATTTCCAGAGCATACCTAAGCCAGCCATTCACGAAACCCAACTATACACACCAGATCCTTCAGCTTCCGCCACTACAAAGCGCCATCATTTTGCCTCTTCACCATTTCTTCCGACTCGTATCCGTCGAACTTTAAATAGCATTTTCCACTCGTTGATTGTCCTGCGCCGTCTCCCCGCTTATAGTTGTGCTAGCGTTTGCACTGTCGTTTCTGCAGCCAAACATCACGGCGAACAGCCGAAACCTCTGGACTTATTATTAGTTTTAATCTTTGATAAATTCCCATCCGTTTCCCTTTCCTTATTTTCACATTACCGGGTGGGCTCCTTTGAAAATGGTCGTCGTTTTCATGCTATTTTCCCGATAAGTAACTTCCTAGCCAACTGTGACATCATTGACGGTGTCCTCAACCTACTCATCCTGACAGAAGAGGTGTGCTTTGTATGATTTCCTCGTTTGCAATCAGATTGCCATCGGTGTGAAAATTGCTCATCTACCATGGGGCGTATGAATTTCGCACTCTACCCACCCGTTTTTTTTTTTCACTGAATAAAAATTCAAAATGCTTTTAATGTGTATTGCCCCTAATGAAGTATCAGACATTTTTATTTATTATGCTTAAAACGATAAGATGGAACATGTGGAAGGAAATTACAAGCCGAAAAGAAAAAAACTATAAAGTGTGTTGCATAAGGTTCCAAAACAGCGGCACTATTATTAGCTTCAGGTGCTGCTACAGTCCGGTATGGACTTGGGCCTGATACAAAGAGCCTCGCCAGCTAGCTTTGTCCCTTTCGCATGCGAAATTTGTTGAGGTCCGATCTCACTGTTGTCGCGGTACTCCACTACAGCTCCGTCCCTGCAGGGTAGGATATCCCGGGCCGGGAATAATAAAGGCCCTTGGTGTTAACCAACCATCGCAACCGTGCTTCACTCACTCTTCAAGCTTGGTGTTCAGATCGTGCAGTTCGTATTTTTTGTCCTCCTTAACTCTCCGCTTATGTAGACGGGATCATGAAGCAGTCGATGGATTTTTGTCTCGAAGCAGCTTGAGGCGTTTTCATCCGCCTTTAACAGGGTTCATTCTGCTGAAATAATATAACAAGGATCTTATAAATTGGCACTTAAAATGCTTAAGAGAGCGATTTTCTACTCAATCGCCTTCTTATACTGTGAGTTCAACGCAAGTGCTGTCTGATCATAGCAGAACCTATTTACCTCAAATTTTTAGTCTTCGCATGATGTCAGCATTGTACTTGGGGTTGCCTTCAATGACTTCTTTAAGTCAAACCATTCTTCCAGCCAAAACATTATAGACTAGGAACAAAAATAAAGCAAATTGTTCCAATTCATGTAAAATAGTCTTAATACTACTTGATACTACTAATACTACTGTAGTACAAACAATATTTCGTTGCAGTCTGCAAACCTCGTGCATTCAACCTTTTTGAAAAATTAAAACGCATCCACATCAACTGCAACATTCAAGCTCTGCTCATACACAACACCAAAAACACAGCTAAGCTGATGGAATTGGCACAGCATCCAATTAAAGGTTGATTTGGTTTGTTTCGACAGAAAACGAATAGAAAATGTAGAATTCTGTAAGGTTTGATTTTAGAATTTGTAACGGTCGGTCAGGGGAGATGATGATGTAGGACTGGGATGCCTACCCCGTTGGAGTGGAGTCGAGCAGAAAAGAAAAGTTGGGAAGGGATGATGGAAACGGTTATGGATGGGGAGTCAGGAAGGATATCTTGGGAATTGCGGAGCGGGTGCATGCCTTGTAATCGCGGCCTTAGCTCGCCGGAGGGTGGATTCTTGCTCCCCACTTCCCGAGAAAATATGCGCCAACCTCTTCGCAATTCCAGCACACTAGGACCTTCTTTGCCTGTAAAACTTCTGACACCTCTTCCTCCCCGGGAACGTCAGTGCTAATCTCCGCAACAAATTTTCGGTGTGGTAGACTACGATTATAGTTGTTTCTGTTTATTTCCTGCATGAAAAACTCATGCCTATGACATGCCCATTCGCAGGGAAAGAAAAAAAGGTTTAAGACCCGCAAAAGTTTGCGGGCCCCACGTTGGGCGCCATTTATCTAATGGTCGGTGCACAAACGTAAGTACATAGGAAAAAAACATCTTTAAATATAAGACCAAGAGATGCGATTAAACCGCTGGGTACTGAGTCGATGATCTTGGTCCGCAGGATCGACACTTGTCAGCTGAACTGAACTGATTACCGATCTCCATTACAAATTCTTGCGTTGAAGAGATTAATTTTATGGTAAATTTTTAATCGACTCATAAAGAGATTAAGATTCTTGCGGTAAATCTCGTCCTTAAGAGAGGATGTTAGGATAATTTGCCTTAATCGCGGATTAGTGTCCTTTGGAAACATCCTCTAAGTAAACAAAAAGTGCATTAAATACTTAAAAAAAAATTCCAAGTGTTGCCGATGCGATGGCATGTTCAAGGCTGAACTCAACGAGCTCCGTACCCGAGAACTCGCTGAAGGTATTTAGATGAGGTGCCCACCGCCATGATCTAGAACCGTTTCAACGTATTTACTCTTTTTGGTCTATAGCTCGTCTCTTAAAATGCTAGAAATCGATAGAAATCGATATCTATCGATTGGTGAGTATCGATTTGGAATTTTTGGGTTTTTTTCAGGATCTGTCGCAGTGTGAATATTTGATGGATGGTGAACTTTCCCGGCTTAATTCCACATTTGTATGGGCCTATCAGATTTTTGAAAAACGGACTTAGGCGTTTACACAATACAGCAAAAACAAGTGGGAAAGTGCAACAGTGGGTATGCAAAAGCTTCAATCCATCTACGACGGATTGCAAAATACCCGACCATACCAAAAAGAAAACTGCCACTCCTCCAAAAAGTGGGCGGGATATAAAAATATAGCTGTTGAATGCTTTGTACTAGGTGGTTGCATACATTTCGGCCTAAAACTCCGCCTTTTTAACTAAAAAAATCACTTGTTTTAACGCCCCGCCCACAAAAGTGGAGGTGAGGGCACATACAATATATACACAAAAGTTAGAAAATGCTAGTATCTACAGCTTTTGTCATATAATTTTTTGTCAAATTTCATATATATTTATTGAAAAACAGTCATTTTAAGCTAAAATCCCTTGGGCGTGGTCAATGAAAAAGCTAAAATATTTTTTTACCTTAAAGATAATTATAAGGCAATGTTACGTACCAAAAATGAATGCGCTAGCTTTATTGTAACATAGCCAAAATTTGCAAAATGTATTTATTTAAATTAGAAATGGTCGCACATACAGGACTGTATTGGGCGTGTCTGTGGGCGGATTCAGTTTATTTTCAGACTTGATCTTGGACTGGTTTTCCAACCAACCCACAAAATTTCAGCTCTCTGCCTTAAAATTTAAGGCCTAAATGTTGTTTACATACGGACGGACGGACGGACTAATCGATTCTCCTGTCGGTCCCGTTTATATCTCTAAAAGGTCTTAAGGGTCTACGGTGATTATTTCACTGCGTTACAAACTATACATCAAACTTAATATACCCTGGGTCGGGTATAAAAATCCGGTATGGGATGTTAAGGAGAATAAGACTGATTATTCCTCTGTAAATTTCGTTAGATACGCCGTCACCTCCTGCTGTTTTGTTTCACGCAAGCTTAGACAAATATTATGTCACTTCATCCAGGCCGGGTGGACAAAACATCCAGGGATCCGTTCTTCGTCGGTTCGTCGCCCGGATTGAATAGTTTATTCTGTCCCACAACGGGATTCGGTTTGTCTTCGCCCTTATAGAATCTGCAAAAAAGTCCTTATTATATGGTGCATACTAGTTCCTGAATTTTT
Organism: Neoascia interrupta; assembly: GCA_947623515.1. Taxonomy (NCBI): domain Eukaryota; kingdom Metazoa; phylum Arthropoda; class Insecta; order Diptera; family Syrphidae; genus Neoascia; species Neoascia interrupta. Next base: position 218,806,954 of record OX392462.1, read on the forward strand.
TTTCTAGCTTTTTAGTAGTGCAAGAAGGCTAAGTAGAAAAAAATGTGACGCAGGAACTAGACAAAAAAAATCCGTAAGTGAGAAGGAAAAAACCGATTGTGGAAACTCACACTTACATAAATAAATTACCTTTTCGAACCACCGCTCCAACAAGCTTAAAACAAAATCCTGCAAGGCTTTAAAAATCACGAAGCATACTGTGAAGGCTTAAGGGCAGATAGGAACTCTGTGGAAAACGAAAACGGTTAAGTTCATTAAGATACCCCAAGATCTAGATTAGCATCTAATCTATAATAATTTAACATGCATCTTTGCTTAGCAAAAAGTAATAACAATAAGCCAGACAGACGTCTAGTCATTAACTGTTCCCAGAACAAAAATGTTTTCATCCAACATTTAGTAGTTTCACGCCAAAGAAGATTTTCTCCTCGGAAAAACCCAAACACGTTTCAAATACTTAAATATAAAGGATTTGCTCAAATTAATGAAAAGTTTCTAACCATCATGCCGCATACATATGCACTGCTTCAAAAATTACACGCATACATGAATGAAAATCTCCAAAGGAAAATGTTTCTTAACCAAGCATAAAACATATATCCTTGTTCAGTGAGCTCACTCCAGTTGATACGTTCCTACTTCAAACTCCATTTATCCTACATAATACAAGTTTAAAGATGGAATCAAGAGCACAGAGCTCTCAGCCGGTTCGTAAACATACTCGTGCACGAACACTACAACAAATATACTTGCTCTGGTATAATAATTTCAGTGAAAATTCTCAAGTGGAAGTCTTTCGGAAAACTGTTCTCACATTTCATTCAGTATAAAAATATGCGAACGCGTAGATGCAAATGCACGAGGATAATGAAAATGCATGGTTCAGATGGCAAATGCAGCTCTTTTTGTTATTGAAAAGACTCAAGAAAAATACACGCCTAATTAACCCAAAAGTTTATTCAAGCCTTATAATCCTTTTTGCAGTAGGTACTGACCCATGTTAGGTCCAACATAAGTATGCATAAAAGAAATAACTACTTAAAGGTACCAACGCATAATACTTAAGAAACGATGAACCATCTAATCTAATGCTGGCTTTGACAGCCAATAAACTTTGTCAATCTTCTGAAAGCCCAGCTTCTCAAACATACTTTTCGATGCAACATTAGTTTCGACAACAGGTGCTGTAATCTCGATACCTTTTTCGGCGAAAATTTTTGACAATACTCGGACCATTAAGCTTCCAAAGCCTTTTCGTTTGTATTCTTCCTTTACGTGAAGGACTCCTAAGGCCCCGCTGGGTAGTTGCAGACACCAGGATATTATGTTTCCATCTTTATCGTAAGCGCCAATGCTTGGGTTAAAGGTGATAAGGCGCTCGATAAACTTCTCGGATCCCTCATGACGATGTGGCCATAGGCCGTTGATCGTGTTGATGTCTGCGAGCTTTAGTGCGGACAGCGTGACTCCTTCGGGAGAACTGAAATTATAAAACATGAAGTAGCTGAGAGCAAAAAACCTTTGCAACTGTATTCTTACGCGATATCGAATAGTAGAGCCTCCTGCGGGGATATATGAAACCAAATTGTTGGACATAGATTACTTGAGTTGATTTCAATGTTTTGGTGGGAGCAGTATTTTTCAAAAGTGCCCCTCAACCGTTCAGGAAAGCCACTAAGGTTGCGAGCAGGTTTCTTATCAAGACAGTTTAGTGCAGCCAAAAGCCGATCCTGACGTTCGTTCTGAGTGTTTGCCGAAATGGTGTAAGAGTTGTCCTGAAAATGTATTCAATGAGCCGAATCGAACTGAAGAATGGAGATTAAAAATGACTGCAAACAAGAAACCCATTGTTGGCAAACTTTTCCTACGAATTTCTTACACTTTTTACACTTGATTTCATAGTACCAGTATCCTCTCAATTGCAGCAGTACAGACATTTTGATTAACGAATTTACAGTTTCCAATGGACAATGACTGTTAGATCGCGCTGTCAATGCATTTGTAGCAAATCGCTTTTTCACAAAAAACTCGGCTTGTTGAAATTGGCAGAATAGAGTCAGACATAATGAAAATAAGGGAGGAAACGCCGACTTAAAAAAATGAAACTTGATATAGGCTGCATGTCAACATGTCAACATTCGGTCCCAGCTCATACTTTTCGCCTCTTGTTTTATGTTAAGTATAAGATTTTGTACTTAGTTTTAAGTTTGCTTGCATCAAGCTCAATAAAATTGCCCCTTGGGGGGCACTAAACTAAGCTAAATTAAATTTCGGTGATCTGTCAATTACGTTTAATCAAAAGGTAATTTTTGCATCGTTGCTAGATGACCTTCGTATAGGCGGGAAAAAAATTAATCAGAAAGGAAAAAGGAAACGCGGAAAACCTTTTCGCCCACTGGCTGGCCCCTTTGGGAAAGAGATTTGGGATCGGCAGTATAGCTTGCGAGTTGCAATGTCGACACTGAATATTTGGAGCAGTCGATTTGCAGCAGCATCTACAACGGCTATAGTTACTAGAAGACTTAATTCTTAGTGATCGGAAAATGCTTTACTTAATTGCGGGAGAACACTGAAGTAAGGCTGCTTCTGTGTAAGGCTTAATACTATAGTGACGAACCAGTACAATATCTCGTATGATGAGATTCTTAGGATGGGACGGGCATACCTGACGAAACATTCCTCGTTAGGTTTGCTGATGACATTGACATTGCAAAAACCACAGTTGAACCCCAAAAAAAACTCAAACAGGTTAAGAACTGTTGTAGAGCAAGTTGGTAAAACTATGTCGTGGATCTTTTAGCGAGTTTTTTGCCATATATCTATGGTCTAACGATTCCCAGGATGAGTGCAGGTTTCTACAAAAAAGTGAATTGGATTAGTTAATAGCAGACAAAAGCTCCATAATGAAGATTACAAATAGTGTTGGACAAAAACCAGTGCCCTGAGGAACCCCAGCGTTGACTGAATTCCAAACTTGAAATTGTTCGAAACAGCTCGAACTTAACTGTTCGAAAGGGAATTAAATGACTAATCGATTGAATAAGAGACTCGTCGATTGCAATGGCAAGTATTTTCGATACAAGAGCTTGGTGCTTAACCCTGCAGATAAGAGGATGCATGACATTTTTTTCCCTTTTCGGTGAGATATGCCATTAATTCACTAGTTAATCCTTGCTACAAAATTATATTGCGAGTTTATAAGGATATTTCCTGATTCAAGGTATTTCAGGCCATAAGGTTACTCCGAAAAGATAACATCTGCCGTATTTTCTCATTTTGCAACAAGTAATAAGTAGGTAGAACGATCTTTGATCAGTATCTATATATCTTCTGATTTTCTGAATCGCGTTTTATATCTAAGAAGACTTCGGAAAAAACAATCTTTCTTTTAGTAAGCATGTAAAAACGGCACCAATTTTTAGCAATTAGAAAGCCAAAGCCAGGGGAGGGGGGAGGGTTGCAAGGGGAAAAAGGGTTTTAACCCCTTGATGTTCTTTAAAGTGGACCTTAACACTATATGAGACAGAGAGAAAGACTGTCTCTAGTGTGCATCATCATCTCAACAACTTTTCCTGAGGGTGAGAAAAAATATTTACGGCGGTGTCTTAAAGATTTTCAAAAATTCTATAAATGCTGTATGTGGTATAATAAAATAATGATAGTTTTCCGAATTATGGTTCTCGATAAACATCTTATAGGCCTAGCAAAATTAACCGAGGCACGACTTTTCGAAACAACGGCGAAATATACGATTTAAGGCAAAAAACACATAAAGCTAAAAAAATCATCCGCATTCAAAAGATTTTATTTAGGTCGCACGAATGTCCAATTTAACCTCCTGTTTGATTTTTCAAATCCAATTTTTTCAAACAAGTTCTTTGAAACAGAATTCTCATCAGATATCAGCGTCATAACATCCAATCCTGAAGCCGCAATATCCTTAGCAATGGTTGATATAAGTATGGATGCAATCCCAAGTCTTCGATAATCATCGCGTACTTTCAGAAGTCCTAATGCACCCGTTTGCTGACTAAAATTTTACAAAATTTACAAATTCCAATCTTCAACTTAGAGCCAATTCCAACTTACACTATGATCCAAGCTACCAATTGACCATCTTCGGTGAAGGCACCAAGGCTTCTGCCATATTTTATCAATTTGGTGGTTGCACTCAGGCTTCCTGGATGTCTAAAATCCCAGATTTCGTCGATTGTTCTAGTGTTGCATTCAACTAAAGGACGAATTTTTATGCCATCTGGTGGCTTTCTACAAAAAAATTTTCAAGACCCTAGCTTTAAGGATTAATTTGCAGCGGAGATGCCCAAGCAGAGAAACAACTTTGAAGCAAAATTAAATGGTATGACAACTAGGTATTTGCATGCATGAGAAAATTGAGTCTTTTAGAGATGAAATTTTTAAATCAACAACCCACAATTTTACCTTAACGATATTTGTCCGGCACTTAGCTGTCGAAGAACATACAAATCATAGCTTCCATTGAGCTTATCATAACCATTCAGTCCCAGTTTTTTAACGACTTCTTCCACAATCGGCTGCAGTGTGGAGTTATATCCATTCAGCACCCTTAATTCTGAGTAGTTTAACATAAAGAGCATCTCAAGCAAACGATTTGCATTGCTAACATCAGAAAGGGTATCAAAAAGAAGTAAATAAGAATCCTAGAAAAAAATAATCGACACACTTCAACTCGAACGTCAATTCAATTAATTGGCATGCAAATGATCTGCCAGATAAGACACCCAAGCAACGAAACAAAAAAATCAACAAATGACTCTGCAGAGCGATTAAATTGCATTCGCAGAAAGCCATGCCTGCATTAGATTGCAAAATCAGGTTACTTAAATACTGAGTCATCATCATCACATCACTATACTTACTTGTAGTATAAAAGTCCCATCGCTCCAATCTCCGTTGAGTGAAAAAATTTTCACAAAATCTATTGACGGATCTTTATTCAGCCAGTTGATATAATTTTGAATCATATTGTACGCAACAGACTCAGACTTCCGATTGACATAAAGGTCACGAAGCTTTGGCCAGTCTTCTACTCGTATCTCAATGAGCTTATTAGAATTTTCCATTCTGTTCCGAGCCTATGAAATCACTAAATAATACTGTAGCACTTCTGAGCACGATCGGCACAGACAAACCTCTCCCAGCTCTATCACTAACTGACTGACAGAGAAATTGAATTTTTTTAGTTTTCAAACGCGACCAGAACTAGTCGCAAGTATAGGTTAGCTATCCAATGATTAAATAAGGCTACAGAAACTATTCGCACATCAGGGGAACGCCTATACGCCAGAACTTAAAGAATATTGCGGAAAATCATTTCAAATGTTTTTAAAAAGGTTTTAAAATTTGCGTATAGGTACAACCAATATAATCTGCAGACGTCACAAAAAAGTTAGATACAAAACTTGTAAGCAAGATTTTGTCAATTCGAAAAACCTATTCATATTTTAGAACACAATGAGTGGCAATACCGTCCACTTGGTGATTTGCAAAATATTTCTGGCTGGGTAGTGTCCAGTGTACTATAAAACCAACAAGCAAAGCAAAGCTGGCTGTTGGCATTAGGTGCAGATATGCAGCACATTTTCGCGTGTGAAAATTAAATTAAACAAAAATACATGCACGAATACGGAATCAGACTTCAAATATTGTCAAATATTGATTTCATCAGTTGACATCAGTCAACATCGATCTGTACGGGCTGTACAGCGACACCGACCTAGCCAGAAGAGTAAAAATACAACGGCAACGATGGTAGGGTCATCTAGATTGGATGGACACCAACACCCCAGCTCGGAAAATCATGGAATCCACTCCTCAGGGACGGCGTGGCGCAGCAGAGGAGCACCGATACTCAGGTGGCGCACTTAAGTGGAAGGGAACCTCAGCCAACTTTGCGTGTGAAACTGGAGACTGAGGCTAGCTGAAGACGGAGTTGCCCGGCACAGTTTGTTGGCTGAGGCCCAGGTCCAGCCCGGACCTTAGCGCCACCTGAGTAAGGAATTAAGTATGCAACTGTTTTCTCATTAGAGATGTCAGTGAATATTTAATAGTAGATATAGTGTCAAAAAAAAAGTCAAAAAAGATAGAAACGTGTACTATAGATAATATTTGGAGGTATTTCTCGAGGAACAACTCGCAGAAAGAGGAAAGACCATTTCGAAAACCTAGAGCAATGCAAGGGGAAATAATAAAGCAAACTCGGATACCGGCCAAGGTGAGATAAGACAGCCAGCTGAGTATGCCATCAAAAAAGGACAGACACCACACACTGAATTTTTGAGCAAAACAAAACATCAAGCAGATATATGTATCTATATAGCTCTAAAGTTGATAAGGATATAGTACACTTTGGCGGCAAAACCATCTCTCGAAAAGTTTGGTCTTCCGTGGTTAAGGGAATAATAATTTAATAGCCATTCCAATTGGGCAGTGTGTGTGTCTAATACTCGGGGGTGTTGACTCTATTCCCGACTATCTCGTCTGAAAACAACTATCATCTGAGGGCTTCGTCAAGCCCTCCGATGGTAAAATGTGAAAATGTTTTCAAACTGCCACCGTTTAGATATGGTACAAAATTTTAGGCCACCATGTATGCAAAGGTTTGCCCAGGTTCGCATCAAACTGTTTCGACTGAATCGTTTTTCTCTCAGAATCAAAATACTTTTTACCAGATTTTGTCATCCTAGTCCTTACCGGTGGCGTTGAAGCATTGCAGACTCTTATATCTTTTTTTTCTCAAAATGTACCTCAGAAGAAGACAGCAACCTCTGTCGAAACTTTAGGAACAAAACATGGAATAAGCATTTATTCATGTGCTTCATTAATTGCGTTCATTAATAACTTATTTTGACCAAAGAAGCCAGAGAGTAATCATCCGCAAAACACACCAAGTTATAAAATAAATCGGGCGAACATCCACAACTTTTTTCTGATACCTTCTGATACTTTATTTAAATCGACATAGGCATGGAATTTTTAATTAAGACTGTATCTTAACTTATATATTGATCACTCGGCGCTTGTATTAGTTGCCGTAACACAAGCACTGAATGTGTCTGGTGCTCGAGTCGAGCTGATCTCCAGATCATTTACAGAACTGAGCCTTAAAACTTTAAAACGGTCTTTCCATTGAGTTTTTCAAGAATGTAAAAAAAACTTAAGCGGGCACCACAAAGCAGCCTCAGGCTTCGGATTCGCCGGTACGATACGTGGGCTTTGAACCAGCTTTGCAAAGACATTTCCCTCATGGAGAGAGAGCTTTTATTATGCAGTCACTACGTTCTCCAAGCGTACCACATCAAATCAACCCCCATTTGCTTCACACCAAGCAAAAGTTCAGCACATCTGAACTCGCCATCTCTTTGCGCACTCTTTCTCTTTGCAAACAACATTTTGAAGCCAAGCTTCATTGTGTTAGGAAACACTGAAATCGTATGGCTGAACCTGTAAACGTCAAGCCGAGGCCAAGCTCAGGTTGTTTCGTGGTTTCCGCATTAATACTTTATAACTCATCATCATTATTTTCAAGGGCCGCATTATCCTTTAAAATGGTCGCGGAGTGAGGGTGGTTAAATGGTCTTTCCATCGTTCTCGATCCTCCGCCACCAACTCAAGAGACTCCGGCGCGATCCCCAGGCGGGACTCAGGGAGGTTCTTTACCTGATTCCACCACCTGTTTCTTGGCCTACCAGGAGGGCGAAGCGATCGCATCTCGGCTAGTATGACCTGTCTAGGAAGTCTGTCAGGGGGCATGCGAACAACGTGTCCAAACCATCGAAGAATCGATCGCTCCACTCGGAGAAGTAACTGCTCAACATTAAGATTCCCACAAATACTGACTTTTCTCACTCTATCCCTTAGAGTTACACCAGCAACGCACCTCAGGAATCTCATTTCGGAAGATGCTACCCGCGATCTAATTCTTTCGGTCATTACCCCAATTTCATGACCATCTATATGGTCGGAACGAACACTGAATTAAAAACTGAGATCTTTGCTTTCACTCCAAGCTCAGCTTTCCTGATGACCGGCCGGCGCAGTTCCTTTACTATTGCTCCAGCTTGGACAATTCTACAGGGCAACTCAGTATCACTCCTCCCATCTTTCGTGAAAAAGACCCCGAGATACTTTAACTTCTCCACCTGTTTTGGTGGAACTCCATTCATGTGCAGGGTACACTGCACAGGAGTTCGGGAAACAACCATCACTTCCGATTTGTTCACGTTTACTTTCATTCCAGCATCACCACAGACAGCTGCAAACCTATCCAGTGCTCGTTGAAGTTCCTCTTCGGATGATGCAAAGATGGCCAAATCATCTTCGAAAAGCAGATGGAACTCCGAAAAGTGTTCTCTCCATCTGCGCAAGACATCGCTCTCATTTGAAAGAAGTGTACCGTCCTTGGATTAAGCCCTTTGAATGATATTCAACTTCCTTCCTCTGAGCCGGCGAATGGTCTGCCAAAATATCTTGTTTGCAGAACTGTAATCGTGCTCCAACTTTCCGCCGAACTTTTGCCATGACTGTTCCTTGGCTGTTCTGACTGCCAGATTGGATGTCCTTCGCGCCTCATTGTACCGGGCTCGAGAAGTTAAGTTTCTACATTGGATCCACGCAATGTAGGCTCCTTCTTCTCTCTGATGGCTTCTTGAACTCCAGGCGTTCTAAACCAAGCAGTTCTTTTCTCACCACCAGCTGCTACCCCAAGCCGCTTCACTCCACAAACATTTCCTGCAGACGCAATGACTGCTGATAAAAACAGCTGCTGAATTGTTGCTGAATTTGTTTAAACTTCTCCGAAACATGCTGTGCAAAGCGCTCTCTGAAATCAGAGTCAACATCCTGCAACCTTTCCCACCGTATGTGGGTCACCAGTCTTGGTTTTCGCCTGGGTGGCAAAGGAATACTGTCACTGATAAACAATTAATTTCCACAGCACTAAGTGGTGATCAGTTGACAACTCAGCTCCCCTGAAAACTCGAACATCACAAATCATTCTTTGAACACACGATGGTACAACAAAGAAATTAATCAGTGGCTTCTGATTTAAACTGTGCTTTGTGTAACTTGTACCATGTGTAATTGTGAATGTCTCGGAAAAAAGGTGTTCATGATGGACAAGCCATATGCACAGCAAAAGCCCAACAACTTCCCTCCGTTCCTGTTTTGATCCGGGTCGCCGTGCCTCCCGATCACACTCCTCCAAGTACTGTCGTCTGTACCCACATGTGCATTGATGTCTCCCATCAGGAGAAAGAAGTCCATTTCTGCCCATCTGTCCAGGGCAGCATCAACTTCGTTCAAATAGGACTCATACTCTGACTCTCGGTTTGGTGCATAAACCTGAACCAGAGCCAGAGTCGATCGTTCAAGCTTAAGCTTTAAGATCAGAATCCTTCCCCATAACGGCATTGACATTGAATATATTTTCTGACAACCGGGGGCTTGTGAGTATCCCCACACCCGACCTTCCGACCACCAAGCGCTCGCATGCTTACACCCTCAGGCCTAGCTCCAAAGGATGCCCTGGATTACCAGGATCAGCAAATATCCGAGGCTGTTTTCGTTTTCTTTTTATGGTGGGGGGGGGGGGTGCATTTTATACCTAGCTGCCAGGTTTAAATCCGGCCGATCCTAACCCGGACAACAGACGCCGACCAGCCTCGCTTTATAACTTAATTTAATGGAACTTAAAACTTCACACATGTGGACAAAACTCCATTTATTTATTTTCAATGTAGACAAACAGATGAACGGACATGGTTCGATAAATTCATATATCGGCCTCGTTTGTACCATCACACAAATCTTAGAGGTATAGGTGTGGTCATTATGTCACCATAATTCAACCTGTATCCAAACCTATCCTACAACCTGATCCAAGTAGACTTTAGCCTGAAATACTTTGCTTAGTTTGTATTTGTATATATTAAGCTGAAATCGCTATTCACCATTGAATGCCTTAAGCTTGTAGGTTGTAGGCTTGAATTTTAAAGCATGGCTAGATAGAAGGGGGCAAGTTACATTAATATCAGTTTTAGAGCAAGCTCATACTTATTATATGTCACGTTTACCTTATCCAGGCTTGAATATCCTTAAAAATCATGCATTTATGCTTAACACAAAGGTAAATACATAAAACTTCAGTTGGAAAATATAAACTGAAATGTGCTGCTTAGTTGCCTGTTTTGTATCTTGCACTAGGGGAATAATCCCACATAAGTGTCTTAGAATAATATTTTTGCCATAATAAGCCGATGAGTTTATTAGCTTTTTACTGGACAAAAGGCACTTTTCAAAGTCCTTAAAGATGAAGATTATATTGCCTTATCAATATAATTTCAGTTTTATTAATAATTCTATATTTCACCCAGTATTATGTGGCCTTAATGATTATAATTACAATATTTTGAATGTAATCAAAAAATTCTCCACGAAAACGATTCAAAACTTTTAATTTCTAGAAGTTTAGCCCGTAAAAAAGCAAGAAAAAACGTTTCCAGAGAATTTGACACCAAGTTTATTTAAGCAAACCTGAAACGAAGGGCAAACCATTTTAGACTAATTGATTTGTTAGTTTGTACCTAACCAAAACTTTCCAAAATCAAACATTTAGTCACAACGCTGTAACTTCTTGTGCAATGACCACACAACAAACACACAACAAATAACCTCATTATGGTCCTCGTTCCTCGTCAAAGAGTTACTCTAACTCATGGATATCTACCTACGAACTCAGCCAACAACTAGTCACAAGGAAATGCTAATAAATTGGTCCTACCATATCCTTAGCTGAAACTCAAAACTGGGTGTGGAAATGAGTTGTTGCTGTGCAACAGATGCCTCAAGAGTGGCAAGGGCAGAAGTGTCTCTGTTATCATTCAGAGAAACCGCTCGGAAAACGTCACCCGGAGGGGGCGGCAATTTAATTTCATCTGTTTGCATAGACGCATCGTGTCACACATGCATCGTCGGTCGGAGCGCAGTTGCTGCTCGGACTTTCCAAAATTGTTAAAGGACTTTCAAAGCATGTCTTTCTTGTCATGTTAATAATATTCATGAACAGCTTATTTTTGGAAACCTAACTGCGAGAGTATGGCATAAATCGTAGGGGATACGTAGGTTGTAGTTTGATGGAGTTTGGCAGGTACATACTTGTGCATCAGTTCTTACGACTTGTTCATTATTTAATTAAAACTGTTTGCGCTTACCTCAATTAGCATTTAAGTAGTACAGCGGCTGCCGTTGAAAATTTTAACACACCTGCCAATTTGTAGTTCGAGAAATTGCTTTCAGCACCATATTATTCAATCCTTCCACCACTGGAAATTCCTCGTATTGAAACTCATTTGCAAAATAAAACGAATAAAATTGCCTTCTCCTCGAGAACATCGAACAGATGGATACACTACACCGTCACACATTACCAGAGTTGGAAATCTGATCATCTTCGCCGTTTAGGTAATTAGTTTTGCTCTGGCAATTCTAATTCATGTCTCTTCTGTCCCTAACTATCGCTGCTTCGAGCGCAAAAAAGTAGAAACTTTCCCCGCTCCAACTATACGTCACTCGATAGTGTATACTAAGTGCTGTCACCATCTGCTTGGTACCCCTACAAACTGTTGTCAAAGTGAAACTAATTAACTCGAACATCCGTTAGGAAAAGCGGGTGACACACATCCCTTTGCACACCTTTTGCGGTGCAATTGCGATATGTCCTCACTCGGTTCAGCCTACTTTTGTAGACGGGGTAACGAGTGAGGTAATTGCGGCGATGAATACGGAATGCTGATAGATGCGGTTCAAAACTTTCGATGGATCAAAAGTTTTTGGCAACCATAAGAGGCTGTTATACCATGTGCATCCCTAGAGTGTGGAAAACTTCAATTCATGCATTATGGATGGTGGTATTCCTTGATGTGTATAAATACTGCGAAAGTAGAAGTAGTCAGCACTTTGGTTGCTCATTCGATTTGAGCTCAATCCCTGTGCGTCGTTTGTCTTGGCGTTTCTTAATTGCATTTTACCTCCAAGACTATAAATGCTTTGCCCTTACAATCGGTACTTTAGTCGGTACTTTAGATCCTTAGTTCTTTGATGTTTGTTAGAAACCACACACAGACTATGTCACTAGTCCTTTGATAACAAAATGAAACGTTGAATGCGGGTGCCGAGGAGTTCTATTTCCCAAGGATGTGCTCGCACATATTTCCTAAAACCGACACTTAATCAAGTCTGTAAAGTGGATTTGTGTGCCCAGTCGAAGCTGTTTCTAATCAAATCAAAGGTGCACCGGAGTATAGATAGTTCGACAAGGACTATGAGTGCGTATTTGTTATTTGTTCCCACGGACGAAGACAAAATTCCCAAAGTTTTAGCAGTCAGCATCACGTCCACACTCAGCAAACATGGCGACAGAAAAGTCCTCTTGTCCTGCCAACAGACAGGCGTGTAAAGAGTGATTGATGCGATAATAAACGAATGGTTATGCCATAAATTATCGTACCTTAGAAGTACATCCCACCAAAGATGCATTCAAATATTGATAGGAAAAACGTTCTCACAACAATATTGTAGTGTGAATTTAATTGCAGTTTAGCATTTCGAGTTTTGAAGGCGGGTTTCACACCTAGCTGAAGATAAATCGGTAGCACAGCAAAAGTACAAGAACTAAGCGCTTTTTGTAGTAAAAACAATTGTTCCAAAAGGATTTGCCCCCAATTGAAAATATTTTCGCCACCGATTGGCGGTTTTTCTTTTCAAATATGATTAATCTTGGGGTTTACTTCACAAATCTTATGATGTCACTGTTTTGCGTTTTTGCTCGCGCTCTGTTTCCTTGCAAAAAAAAGATGTTGGTGAAATCCGTATCTGGCTCGAAGAATAATGTGCAAACACCTCGTTATGGTTTAGGACGAAAAAAGAAGAGAATATTTATATGCATATCAAAAAACTTGTCAATTAGAACTCCAAGGTAAGAGGAGAACTCGTTTTCATGTAGATAAAGTCGTGGCAGGCCCCATGGAGAACCGAAAAAGTACAATGCTATGCCTTTTGGTTACCACAAATCATGTGGCCCATGTGATGAAGTGTTTTGTAAGATTTGCAATAATTCGGTGGCTAAGGCCAGTCAGAAAGTAAACTCGTTTAAACATTTATTCGAAACGTTGTTTAATTCTTAAAAGAGTAGGGTTTGCTCACACTCGCACCAGTTTTGAGATAGCATTGGAAAGCCTTGACAGTAACTTGTCTATCTGTTAAAATATTTTGTTTGTGAACTAAGTTAAGCCCGAGTTTTTTCATTGCAAGCCTCTCGCGGACGGATATTAATTCAGCGTGGAAAATGAAGGTACAATCTAATATGCATTAATATGACCAAAAACCTTTTTCAATAAGCCTTGCTATATTAGGTGAATAGGTTGATGGTAACGAAGAGACCCGAACCTCATCAGAAAAAGGTCCATGGAGACTTATTGTGACTACCAGTGTGGGAAGATCCATTTTTTCCTATGAGCCCGAGTGGTCATCAGGCACCTTGATTGTTAATGTATTTTAAAGATCTGTGATTTTCTGGTATCGCAAGTTCTCTTCAGATTGAGGGGCAATGACCTGCCTTCAAAAATACCATCTGTTATCGAAACAATTTTTTTATTCTCTTTGATAAGTTTACCGAACATGTCATCTTCTCACAATTTCCTTTCCCGGCCAATTTTCTCTTTTCTTATATTGTAATAAACTTCTGGGTCTGATACGTAAGGAGCTTAAATCAAGCTTAAAGCAGATGTCAAATAAAAGCTATAGCTTACACCGGCTCTAGCTACTACCGTGAATATAAACAAAGGGCAATTCCGGCGCACATATTACTATTAGCATCCCAGATTTCATATTTCACATAAAATTAAATTAAATCGACCCCCAAAAGGGGGCGCGGCTTAAAACTTTGTGTGAACGAAATCTGGAACGTGGAAGACTCGTGTATTTAGCCTGCTAATTTTGTTTTTTATTCTTTCCTAAATTTGGCTTAAGGCCAGTCGAAATAACGTTTTCCTGGAAAATGTTAGGCTTTTCTTGAATTTTGCCTCCAAATGTAGGCGTGTCTCGAAGTAGTTGAAAGTCTTGTGTGAGGAAAAAAAGGAAGAAATAAATGTTTCCAAAATATTGAATAAAATGCATTTGAAAAATTAAATCGATGCAACGCCTACTAGGGGAGGTAAAGCGATTAAATTTTCATATCTTACAATAAACAGAAAATAATCTGTGCAACATTTCAGGCTTTAAAAACGTCTTAAGGCTTTGAAAAATCTGGAGGTAGTTACAAAATTGCACCGATTGTGGGCGTGTTTGTAGACGGATTTAAAATATTACACGACTTTACACTGCTTCGGATAACAATGAGCTTATGCACCGAATACCAGCTTCCTAGCCTTACATTTAAGGCTTTAAAACGTGTGACATAAAAACAGACGGACGGACGGACATGGCTTATTCGATTCAGAATTTGGTCTCAATCATATGCCCCTAAGGCTTTGGGGGTCTACCATTATTATTTTACCGTGCTACAAAACGAACTGTGTGATAAACTTAATATACCTCCTATCCTATGGGATAGGGTATAAAAATATTGTGGTATCTTAACGGTAATACCAATTGTAAAGAAATTTGATATGTATATAAAGCGTAAGAAGAGAATTCAAATATTTTAAGATTTTTCAAAAATGTCGTTTCTAAATACTTAAAATTTTCGGAAAGGGTTTAGAACGGAAATTAAAAAACGCACTTTTATTAGCGCTTAATTAAAAACCTGTACCCGCAGTATTGAATAAAAGCTATAAAAAATATAGCTATGGATAGCGCGAAGGAGTTGGAAATAAAAACAAGTAAGTAAGTGAAAGAGTTCGTCTGTAACGAACTCCTAAATACCCGACCCTCTTTACCCATTAACACCAAATTTAAATTTTTTTGGTCTGTTTCATATACTGAATGTTAATTATTTGTATTAGCCACGCCCCTAAAAAACGGCGTAGGCTAAAAATTAAAATAAATTAACTCTAATTTCGCTGGAATCACGAGAAAATGCGGTAAAAGCGAATACTAATACTTAAAAAAAAACAGTTTTTTCCTAAAAATAATTCCTTAAAAGTGGGCCAAGCTCAATGCTTTGTATGCAACAAACTTAGCAAAAGTAATATCATTAATATTTGTCATATAATTTTTGTTCAATTTAGAACGAATATCCCGAGAAATCAGGTTTTCAAAGATTTCAGATATTAAAAGTGGGCATGGTCAATAGAGTGGGCGGCCCAATTTTCGTCTAATTAAAAGCTTCTGGTCGATATTGCTCTCCACCAAAATTTTGGTTTATATTTTGTGTCTTTTCAAAAGGCATTTTGAAATAAAATGTAAATTTGAGGTTGTCTGACATTCAAGCCAATTGTGGGCGTGGCTGTAGATGCGGATCATCTCAATTTTCATACTTTGTCTGTACAAAATGAGAACCAAACAACGCTGCAAGTTTACCTCACTGCAGTTGTAACTGCATACATACGGACAGACGGACGGATGGACGGACGGACGGATATGGCTTAATCGACTTACCTGTCGGTCTTGATCATATCTCTAAAAGGTCTTAGGGGTCTACGGTGATTATTTCACTGTGTTACAAACTATGCATTAATATTAAAATACCCTCGGTCGGGTATAAAAAAAGTACAACCATACAACGTTTTATGGATTTTGAATCCAAAAAATCTTTACCTTACCTACCTTTACCTTACTTCAGTGTTGCTGTGGCCTAATTTGGTGATAGTCACATGCTCCATGCCCAGTGAGAGCTCCACATAAAAATCTTAGATCGGATCTGTTGAGTTCTAGGGCTTCCTTGGCTCTTTTGGGGTTGTACCTGAGGATTTTTTTGGAGTGTTTGAGGCGTTCTAGATTATTCCACTTTTATAAACATATACTGATAGTCCAACTTTTTATACCCCATCCCATAGGATAGGAGGTATATTAAGTTTGTCACATAGTTTGTAACACGGTGAAATAATAATGGTAGACCCCCAAGACCTTTAGGGCATATGATCGAGACCGAATTCTGAATCGAATAAGCCATGTCCGTCCGTCCGTCCGTCAGTTTGTATGTCACATGTTTTTAGGCCTTAAATTTTGAGCTAGGGTGCTGAAACTTCGTGAGTAAGGTCCACGTCATGCGAAGCAGTACAAGTGTAATTTTTGAAATCCGCCCAAAGACACGCCCACAATGTGCAACTACCTCCAGATTTTTCAAAACTGTAAGACGTCCTAAAAGGCTGAAATTTGACATTTAGCATCTCTTAGTGAATATAAGACACAAAAAAGACAAATTTAATTGGTAAACCTCCTACAGTGGGCGTGGTATCTATTTTAAGAGTAAATTTTCAAATGCATTTTACTCAATATTTTTCTCGAAATTGAAAAAAATTTGCTTAATATTTTATATAGAAAACGTTAAGTTCCACATTTTGTGTATACAAGTCTTTGGACCACGCCCACATTTGGAGACAAAACTAAAGAAAAAACTAAAATTTTCCAGAAAAACTTAATTTCGACTGGCCTTGAGCCTAATTTAGGAAAGCATGAAACAAAAAAGTAGCAGGTTAGGTAAACGAGATTTCAGTCCAGATTTTAAGTCCAGATACACGCCCCCTTTTAGGGGTGGCTGCTTCGTTTATCGCAAAGAGTTCGGCTTGAAAAATGTTGGCTTCTTTACAGAAAGGTATGTGTTTATGTCACCTTGGTCCTACTGAACTAGCTCCAACTCCACTGCTTCACTTTGACCCGTCCGCATATCACTTTTGGGCGTCGTAATTTAGCCAATGTGTATTGCCAGTCCATTCCTCTCTTTTTGGGATTAAGATTTTTTAGTCTTTGCCAAAGCTTACAATAGGGTCTATGATATCTCTGAAAAGTGTCAGTTCCCTGACCAAATCCTTTTTTTTCAGTATCTCTAGATGCCCTTGTAGATAACCTTCTTTGTATGTATATATGCGTTGAAGACTTATAGCCTCTCTTGCTGCTCCTGCCTGAACAGCTATATGTAGTGGTGGAAGGTTTTGGAGGGTATGGAAGCCCTCCAAAACCTTCAGCTGTGGGAGTGGTTCGCATAGCTCCAGTGGTTTAGCTTTTCTATGACTGTCCGCTGCTCACACTTTTTCCACCATATGGCAGCGTAATAGAAAATAATTGGCCTGATCATTTGAGTATAGACCCACAGGCTCATTTTGGGATTGAGTCCCCATGTTTTACCAACGTGCCGTTTTAGAGCCCATAAAGCTTTTTTGCTTATTGAATTTATATGTTGATTCCAGGTGAGTTTGTTGTCTAGAGTTATCCCTAGAAACTTAAACTCTTTACTCGTTGTAAGAGGAATACCTTTAATTTTTAGGGTTTGAAGCTTGTTCTACTTCCTTCTTGTAAAGCAAATAATGTTGGTCTTGTTGGGATTTATAGAGAGTCCTTCACCCTCAAACCATTCTCAAGGCTTTTTGCGTAAGATTACCAATTGTATCCTCCTGTTATGGCTAGATCATCAGCATATCAGCATATGGTATAGAAGCCATTGTAGTTTAGTACGGTGAGTAGCTCATTCACAAGTATTGATCATAAAAGTGGGGAAAGAACTCCTCCCTGAGGACACCATTGGATGGTTTTTATTCCTACTTCCACATTACCTAAGTTGGCTATTATGAGCCTTTCTTTCAGCATATTTCTAATCCATTTAATAATGAGAGGGTTAACATTTTTCCTCTTTAGAGCATTGGTCAAGACGTCATGATTTGCATTATCGAAGGCTCCTATAAAGGCCCCCTACAGCAACCTCTTTAGCCATAAGGGATTTCTCAACCACGTATGTTAATTTGTGGAGGGCAGTGGTTGTGGATAGCCCTTTCTGATAGGCGAATTGTAGTTTTTGCAGTGGCACTTTTTGAAGAGCATGACTTTTGATCTCTAGCTCAATAAGCTTCTCCGTTACTTTAAGAAGTACAGACGAAAAGCTTATTGGCCTGTATGATTTGGGAAGGTCGGGTAGTTTGTATGACAGACACTATGAAAACTGCTAGAACGCACGTCATAGTAGTAAATTTTGTCGCTCTCTCATAATTCTGTTTGACTACAACTATGTTAACTTAACAAGTAGTTTATGCTTCCGTAGTGTTTATCGCGTTGGGTAGGTTGTATCCAGCGAATGCACCTACTAAAACCGTCAGTTCGTGCGGCTTCACCCTACATCGCTAGATCGAAGAGTCTTGTTCCTTGTTGTCGTCGCTCGTAGTTTACATCGTTAAGAGTACGGATCATTTAATTTTTGCAATGAACATGAAGACGAGCACTTAGCTTTCGAGCAAAGTTTGTTACTTCTTCGCTAGCTATTCCTAAATCACTATTCCTAATGTATTATGGAACTTTCACAATTGCTCTAAGTGTCTTGTTTTGGAAAGTCTGCAACATGGACTTGTTGCTCGGCTTGGTACAACCCCGAAGTTGTATACCGTATGTCCAGGACGGCTTTAACACCTGCCTGTACAAGAGCAGTTTGTTTTATATGCTCAGTTTCGAAAATCTTCCAATAAGCCAATACGTTTCCCTGAGCCTAATCTCGAGCTCGTCGCGCTTCTTCCTTACGTGTGGTTTCCTCCTTAGTTTAGCGTCTAGTGTCATGTTTAGATATTTTGCTTCATTTGCATAAGGTATCTGTGCAAAATTTATGAACAGAGGTAAATTGTTAACGCTTCTGTAAGTAAAATTCACATGCGTTGACTTGTTCTCGTTAAGAGCGATTCGCCAAGTTTTCGTCCAGACACAAATTCTGTCTTATGCTCGTTGGAGGTTTCTCGTTGATGACTCGACTGATTCGCAAACGTGGCCACGCCTGTCTCGTCATCTAGAGGTGTGCCTCTTGAGTAGAGCAGGAACAAGGTTGGACCGAGGACACTTCCCTGGGGTACTCCAGCTCGAATTTGTTTGAAACTCGAGTATTCAGTACTACACCTAACACTGCTTTTAAGAAAGTTTTTCAATATTTTGAACATGTTTTGCGGCAAGTTTTGCCGTAGCTTATATTTCAAGCCTTCGCTCCTTACCTTGTCATAGGTTAAACGCCCTTACCGTCCGTGTCCTCACGTTGGCATCTTGATATCAGCTAAGGTCGTTTCGGCTGAAAAGACATAAAGATAAGGTTCGATCGAAGATAAAGATCTGGCCATTATTACCAATGCCAATGCTTTCCGTCCTTTCGCATACTAGCAGCTTGTAGGAGGAAGAGTACTCCACCTAGAGACACTCCTCCTAAAAACTAGAGGCACTCAGAGAATCTATGACCTTTAGTACTTTCCTTTCTCCGGCTATAGCTATGTCGCTTTAAATATCTTGGCGATTTCGAGAATCCGCATGAAGTTATTGAATCGAAGCGTATGATGAAACAATAGAACTCTTGCTGATGTAGAGCTATTATTTTTTTGTTTTTGATTATTAATTGGATATTGTTAACGAATGATAAGTGGTACTAGCTTTGACAGACAAAGGATATACAAAAAGTCAAACAGTTCACATGAAAAAGACTGCACGTCACATAATTCCTAGGACGCAGAGCGAAAAATTAAACTTTATAAGGTTAGAGAGTATTAATTCTTTTTCTATAATAGATTTATTATTGTTATACCATAACGCATCGTTGGTATGGCTACACTCAGCAGCTTAGCAACTTTCAATGGAAAACCGATGCTTTAAACTAGCTTATCCAATTTCACATGGAATTTTTACCCAACAAACTGTAATAAAATATTTTCCATCGAATATATAATTCCGCCTCACCGAATGGAGGTATTTGTTCATGTGTGTGTATTTGTTTCTGTTTGTGGCTAACCACTTAATTAAAAGTTTTTATTAAAAAAAAAAAAAACAATTCCGGTGAGCGTACACAAAGCGTTCCCTCATCCATTCACTTTGCATGCTATGCAGAATGTATATATGCATAGGATAACTGCAAGCAAACAGGTACACACTGATACACTTCTATGCCGTTCATCAGGATCGAATTCATTCAGTTTTTATTACTTCAGGGGCTGTGTTCCTGGTATAGGGACGAGAGTAGATTCATATTAAAACAATACTCATAGTCCTGGTCGAACAGCGGTTACCATGTCCGACTGTCTCGTTATTGGAAGCACCTCGCTTTGGTGACAATAAAAAAAAAAGTGTCCTGTGTTCCACAGAATACATGTCTGAGGTGTTCCTGGACAAGCATCAGCAGGATGCTATCAGGAAAACCAAAAATTCTGTGGAAAAAAGTGCTCCATAAAATCGATAAAACCAAAAACGCAGTCAAAAAGAGTTGCATACACGCAGGTATTATTTCGATGATAAATTAAATTCACGTTTAACGAAGTGCACATCCGCGATGTGTCGAAAACGATAAATTCAATTTAGACACCAAAAACTGGAAGGACTAAAAGTTCCCCAGAATAGCGGGGGTTGGTAGCCACAATACATTGTTGCCACGTGCACAGTTGTAAGCGCATTGAAGCTTCAGTATTAATCCACCAAAGATTAATGATTATTAAATTACTTTGCGCTTTTTCCGGCTTCGATGCGAAATAAGGATATCAAGAATAACAGTGTGGATCTGAATGCAAATTTGATTTATTTTCTGCGAAATTCGACACCAACGCTGGAACTTTATTGTTATGGGTGCTTATTATGCACTGTCAGAGGCAGAATTTAAAGAATGTCTTTGTTGAAAAATGGAAGAGGATAAAAGAGTCAACTCATAGGGAAAATATGTATAGGTGGAAAAAAAAAACTTCAAAGAAACCATTTTTTCTTTATTCCCGGGCTTTTAAGTTTGAGTTCATATATGTAAATAAAAGCTTTTGTCTGATGATTCCTTGGAAAAACTCTTGATAATCCTTTTTTTTTGCTTCGAGGCCCCAGTTACTTCTTCCAGGAAAGTATACCAATTAAAAAGTCGGTTCCATAAAGTTTTGGTATATAACTCGCAATACAAACTATAAGTTTTTAGTCGGTCGATCTATACAACAGTGTATGAGCTTTCACAGCATTCAAATTGGGATTAAACAACAAGGCCGCCTCTTTATGTGGGTTGAATACAGAAAATCAGTGTGGGTAGCAGAAACCATGCTCGATGACTGGATATATCAGTTCCATATGCTGATATGGCGATCCTATGTCTTGCAAGGAATATCGAGGCACATCCTTGTAAAATTTCGCTTATAAGATTCTATCCAACGTACTGTGGGATCGTCATCGTCTTAAGTGGTTCTGCGACACACTAATCAGCGGCTATGCGAAAATCACCCAAAACGAAATCACAAGAAATATTTTACACCATCAGATCTAGGTAACGTTTATATAGCACGACTAGTATTGGAATACAACTCTCTTGTCTGGGCAGGTGCACCTTAAATTTGCTCGACAGCATCCAACAATGAGCGTTAAGACTAAAAGGCGACCTAAGCATTGTGATGTCAATTGATTCCTTGAAAACGCCTTAGCAATGTAACGACGTTTATCGTCTTTGTTTGTCTTATTGCTAATTTTATAAGGAGTGATCCAGTGAAATAACCACTCGTCGAGGAATTCAAGTACAATACCTATACCTGCACATGGAGGATTGTTCATGTTTTATGTTCGGATGTACCGCGATGTGCTGGAGTATTCTATACGCAAAACTTATATGGATCAGGCTTCCTGCTCCTTCTCGTCATTACAGTCCTCAACAATTTTAAACTAAAGTGCACATTTCTTTGTCCAAAACCAACGTGCACAAGAGTCCTCTTTCTCTTTTTTCATCCTCTGCGCTCGTATTACGTTCTTTCAGTCAAAATTTAGCAATAAAATGTAATTATATCGGCTTATCGTAACGGACCGCGGCATACCTTTAGATCCTTTTTATTCCTATTCTTTCTTTTGCTCCTATTCTTACATCTTTTTGTTTTTAAACTATGCATTGAGTTTGATGTATAGTTTGTAACGCAGTGAAATAACCACCGTAGACCCCTAAGACCTTTTAAGAACTTTTGTCCCCCAAATTTTAGCCAGAGAGCTGAAAATTTGTAAGTGAACTGGGAGTCCATTGGACCAGATTAAGTTTGAAAATAAGTTGAATTTGCCCACAGACACGCCCACTACAGGCCTATATGTGCGAAAATCTCCAATTTCAACCAGTGAGTAAAAGCTACAGTGTGTACGCAGAAGTTACAGTCCGTAAAAACGCAATTTTTTTGTTTAAATTCAATATTTTTGAAAAATCGACCCCTAAAAAGGGGCGTAGCTAAAAACTTTATATGAACAAAATCTCGTTTACCTAAACTGCTACTTTTATTGTTTCAAGCTTTCCCAAATTAGGCTCAAGGCCAGTCGAAATTAAGTTTTTCTACAAAATTTTAGGTTTTTCTTCAATTCTGACTCCAAATGTGGGCGTGGCCCAAAGTCATGTATAAACCAAATGTGAATCTAAGCGTTTCTACATAAAATATTAGGCAAATGTTTTTTCAATTTCGAGCAAAAATATTGAGTAAACTGCATTTGAAAATTTACCCTTACCACGCCCACTAGAGGAGGCTTACCAATTAAATTTGCCTTAAATTCAGTAGGAGATGCCAAATGTCAAATTTTAGCCCGTCTTACAGTTTTGAAATCTCTGGAGGTAGTTGCACGTTTAGACCGATTGTGGGCGTGTCTTTGGGCGGATTTCAAAAATTTTTACACTTGTACTGCATCCTAGCTCAAAATATAAGGCCTAAAAACATGTGACATACAGACGGATGGACGGACGGACATGGCTCATTCGATTCAGAATTCGGTCTCGATCATATGCCCTTTAGCTCTTGGGGGTCTATTATTATTATTTCACCATATTACAAACTATTTGACAAACTTAATATACCTCCTATCCTATGGGATGGGGTATAATGACGGGGCTTAAGTTTAAAATGTATATACGACCACCTAGCCTTAAGCATTCAACAGTTACATTTTTACATCCCGCCCACATTTTGGAGGCGTGACAGTTTTCTTTTTGGTACGGTCGGGTATTTTGCAATCGGATTTTGCAGACGGACTGAGGCTTTTGCATACGCACTGTTGCACTTTCCCACTTGTTTACATCCATTCATGAATCATTCATCATCCCCAAAAATTGTTACATTTTGATCCTTTTATCTAAAGATTTTCAATTTATTTTATAAAAGATGCGTGGGATGACCAAGATGGTCACAACATAATAATTATTTTAAGCTTTTGTCCAAGTTTGCGGCTTATATACACCAAAAATTCAATTTTTTGTTAGATTTTAATAGTATTGTAAAATCGACTTAATTGTCACGCAATAATATATTTTTCTGTATAAGGAACGACCCAACTGTTAAATAATGCTTTGAAATTTAGAGATACCTTAGGGTTAAACGTTCGTAGATTTTCTGTTAACAACGACCACTTAAAATTCTTGCCATACTTGTTCATTGAAACGGATGCTTGAATGCATAGGTATTTGTGCTTTCAATTTGATTTTGCGACAACACAGGCAAATCAATTTGCGTTGAAGGCTAAAGATGTCTACCGGGCGTCCTTAAAAGCATGATGAACAAAACACTAATGCACTTGGCCATTGACAAGATTCCTATCAACTAAAAAATCGCTCAATAAAAATGTATACCGCTCCTCATTCCATTAAAACTCTGCCAGGGCTCTTGGGTACTTCCTTCATACTTCCCTTGGTACTTCCCAAAAATCAATGAAAAGTGATGATAACCTGCCTCAAAGCTTTTAACTTTCCCCCAGTGATGGTCAGCATTATTTCTGACTTTTATTGAGGCTGACATGCATCCGCACATAGAACGTTCATGAACGGCAAGGATTGTGCACATATCACTTAACACACTCTCTATGTGTGTGAGTGTGTGAAATTTTTATTTAAATCCCTGGTTAGCTGCCCTACTTGCGCAGCACTTTGTTCGAAACTCAATTAAAGCCATTTCAAAGCGCTTTTATTAAGTTTTGATTCCGTGCATGAATTCAATTTGCTTTTCGGATTCCAAGTAGCAGAAGGAGAAAATAGGAACGAGTAAAAACGCTTACAGATATCCTTCACTGTATGGATCCATGGAATATCCACCGAACTGTGTGTGATTTATCCTAACCCACATGGTAAATCCCTACTTTTGAAATATTTCAATTGACATTGACCATGGCTATGATAACGTAGCAGGAAATTTACGAGATCTCTGATATCCTTTCGCATTTTGCATTGTCAGATGGAAGACATACAAGGAGATTCCTCAAATATTCTAGTTGGCAGCGTGTGCTATGGTGTAATGTAATCCTTGGACAATTTAATGGTATGCCAAAGCAATGCAATGCCGAGCGAAGAAGTCCTTTTGGAGAGTACTACTATGCCATAGCTGCGAAGGATATTCATCTGGAAGAAGATCACATACAAGACACAATGTGTTTGACTTTCTTTTTTTTTACTACATTCTGGGTGCGGGTTGGGTGAGATTTAGTACGAAAGACGAGATAACGTATAAGGAGTTGCAGCAAATTCATTCGAAAAGTCGCCTTTAGCAAGGATTCCCATCTACGAAACGTATATTTTGTATTTTGTTCTCTTTTTTGTGTAGAAGAACATGCAAGGATTTGCATATCAGTCGCAGCCTAGAGTGACCGAAATGTGTGGTTATGTGTAGTTCTTTTACTTGGAATTTAGTTTTGAATGGAAAAGTTTAAATTAAATTTGTATGCTCTTGACTAAGGCAAATTCTTGGATAATAATCATATCAGCTGAATATTTTTTAATAATAAATTTTACCTGCCTACCTGTATCTATTTTGAGCATTCTCCTCTCGGGCTTTCTTTTGAGGAGTTGAAGTTTGTAAACTCTATTTATAGAGGACTTACCTCGTCAACTTGACAATGCTGTACAATTTAGAATAATTATTCAAAAGAAAACTATAGTGAAAAATGTATACAACTCGGAAGCCCCCTTAGAACTCTGAAAAACTAAAACTTCTCTGGAACGTTAAATATCGACCTGCAGCTTTGGAAACGATGGGTGGAATAGAAATGTTGGAAGATTCAGAGAAAAAGATAAAACAA
This sequence comes from Neoascia interrupta, assembly GCA_947623515.1. Lineage (NCBI taxonomy): Eukaryota > Metazoa > Arthropoda > Insecta > Diptera > Syrphidae > Neoascia > Neoascia interrupta. Next base: position 218,832,139 of record OX392462.1, read on the forward strand.
CAAATTTTGCAGTCGAAAACCTGCTTGCTGCTTATTTAATGTTGAACTGATGTAGGAGTTGAATTCAAAAGGATTGCATGCACCAACGCTTCACAATTCACAAGGTAGTGTGCAAATACCTGCTGAGAAAACTGTTTGGAAAAAGGCGTAACCTTATGTTGACCTAAGCTTGTTTAAAAAGACAGTAGTGTAATGGATGGCAAAATATCTGTGGGTTACCTATTACCTTGCTTAAAATAAATAAATAAATTGAGTGGCGCAACAGCTCGAGGTGAACCAGGGCCAACTTCGCAACAATGTATGCTAGTGTGTTAATTTCTTTACATACGAGGGGACCTAAAAAGGATTCGAACCCAGAACTCCGGCGTAGTAAGCACACACACTAACCACTACGCCACGGCACCCCACCATTGCCTTGCTTAGCTGAATTTTATTATCATTCACTGTTCATATGTATAACCCTGCAAGGTCGGGTTTAAGAATGACCTTGAGGTGTATGCCTGTCTTAAGAGCCGACTAAAATCCACTTGAAGAAGTAATCTTCAGGCATAAGTGATGCTCTCCAGGAGTATAAACTCCTTGCGGGGTCACCCTTGGCAGTAAAGTTATAACTGAAAAAGATGAACCCGAAGGTTTAAATAAAGTCCAGCAGCGTCTGATACATATTGTGCGGCTCGTTGGTCAGCGTCTGATCCCAGAGGGACGACTGAACTTCAAATAACAGAAATCCAGGACCGTCTGTCTCGGGACGAGCGGCTTCCTGGTCGGCGTCTGTTGCTGGGATATTTGCTGATCCTGGTAATCCAGGGCAACCGTTGGAGCTAGGCCTGGGGGGTGTCAGCATGCGATCGCTTGGTGGTCGGAAGGTCCCGCTCGGCATCCGACCGGGTTTAACCCGAAGAAGTTACGAGCAGCCCGTCAATGGTGCCGCTATCCATTACGGGGGTGCCGTGGCGTAGTGGTTAGTGTGTGTGCTTACTCGCCGGAGGTCTGGGTTCGAATCCTGCCATCGTCACCTGAAAAAAAAGACTAATTCTTTTTCACGGTCCCCACCTCCGCGAGGGTTTGACAAGCCCTCCGAGAGTATCATTTATCTTGAAAACTTCTCAAAGTGCCGTTGGGATTCGGCAAAAAATTGTAGGTCCCCTTGTATGTGAAGAAATTAACACACCAGCATACATTGTTTAGAAGTTGGCACTGGTTCACCTTGAGTTGTTGCGCCACTCTATTATTATCCATTACGGGGGGCGAAGGGGGACAGCGCCAACTCAAAAAGAGTGCTTAGGTGGAAACTCCACAAATCGACAACGGCACTAACTCAAAATTTGCACGTGGAATGTCTCGTGGGTAACTAGGAAGGAACTTGAACTGGTTGAGGAGGCCAAAAAGTATCAGCTCGATGCAACTGGCATCTCCTCAACTAAGTGGGAGGGTTCTGGAACCAAAGACTTCGATGATGGGTGGAAGCTCTTCTGGTCTGGCGTCCCAAATCACATGACTGCACAGGTGGGTGTGGGGATACTCACAAGCCCCCGGTTGTCAGAAAATGTATGCGATGTCATTCCCTTAGGGGGAAGGATTCTAATCTTAAAGCTTAAGCTTAAACGATCGACTCTGGCTCTGGTTCAGGTTTATGCACCAAATCGAGAGTCAGAGTATGAGTCCTTTTTGAACGAAGTTGATGCTGCCCTGGACAGAGTGGCAGAAATGGACTTCTTTCTCCTGATGGGTGACTTCAATGCACATGTGGGTACAGACGAGAGTACTTGGAGGAGTGTGAACGGGAGGCACGGTGACCCGGATCAAAACAGGAACGGAGGGAAGTTGTTGGACTTTTGCTGTGCATATGGCTTGTCCATTATGAACACCTTTTTCCCACACAAACCCATTCACATATATACACATGGTACAAGCACAGTTTAAATCAGAGGTCACTGATTGATTTCTTTGTTGTACCATCGTGTGTTCAAAGAATGATTTGTGATGTTCGAGTTTTCAGGGGAGCTGAGTTGTCAACTTATCACCACTTAGTGCTGTGGAAATTAATTGTTTATCAGTGACAGTATTCCTTTGCCACCCAGGCGAAAACCAAGACTGGTGACCCGCATACGGTGGGAAAGGTTGCAGGATGCTTACTCTGATTTCAAAGAGCGCTTTGCACAGCATGTTTGGGAGAAGTTTCAACAAATTCCAACTGAACTTTTGAATGTTGAGGAGGACTGGCAGCTGTTTTTATCGGCAGTCATTGCCTCTGCAGGAAATGTTTGTGGAGTGAAGCGGCTTGGGGTAGCGGCTGGTAGTGAGAAAAGACTTGCTTGGTTTAAAACGCCTGGAGTTCAAGAAGCCATCAGAGAGAAGAAGAGAGCCTACATTGCGTGGATCTAATGTAGAAACTTAACTTCTCGAGCCCGGTACAATGAGGCGCGAAGGACTTCCAATCTGGCAGTCAGAACAGCCAAGGAACAGTCATGGAAAAGTTCGGCGAGAAGTTGGAGCACGATTACAGATCTGCAAACAAGATATTTTGGCAGACCATTCGCCGGCGCAGTGGAAGGAAGTTAAATATCATTCAAGTGGTTTAATCCAAGGACGGTACACTTCTTTCAAATGAGAGCGATGTCTTGCGCAGATGGAGAGAGCACTTTTCGGAGTTGCTCATTTTACAACAGGGCACTGAAGAAGGCATTCCCACTGCTGAGGAGATAAAGGCGGAGAATAGTCTCACAGTAGACGAAGTCACTTAAGCGATTAAATCGCTAAAAGTTGGCAAGTCTGCTGGAGTTGATGAAATCTGGGCAGAAATGCTCAAGGCAATGGGTGAAGAGGGTGTTAAATGGCTAACACGTGTCGTTAAGGTGGCCTGGGATAGCGGAAAGGCACCTAGCGATTGGCAAACGGGAGTTATAGTGCCCATTTTCAAAAAAGGGAACAGGAGAGATTGCGCCAACTATAGGGGCATATCTCTCTTGAGTCTTCCGGGAAAAGTATTCGCGAAGGTGTTGGAAACGCGTTCCAAAGTTGTAATCGAGCCTTTGTTACGGAAAGAACAGCGCGGCTTTCGGCCTGGCAGAGGCACAACCGACCAGTTTTTTACTCTGAAGGTTATTCTTGAGAAGGCCTGGGAATATGCCAAACCGGTCTATGCGTATTTTGTAGATCTGGAAAAGGCGTATGATCGAGTCCCTCGGGATACACTGTGGAGAGTTTTGCAGGACTATGCGCCGAGTGGGCCTCTTCTGAGAGCCATCCAGCCTTTGTATGGAAACTGGAGAAGCTGTGTACAGATAAATGGCGTCAAATCCCGTCTCTTTGATGGCATCAGGATGAGCCATCCTTGCATCATTGAAAGAGGAACTTCAACGAGCACTGGATAGGTTTGCAGCCGTCTGTGGTGATACTGGGATTAAAGTTAACGTGAACAAATCGGAAGTGATGGTTGTTTCCCGAACTCCTGTGCAGTGTACCCTGCACATAAATGGAGTTCCATTAAAACAGGTGGAGAAGTTTAAGTATCTCGGGCTCTTTTTCACGAAAGATAAGAGGAGTGATACTGAGTTGTCCTGTAGAATAGGCCAAGCTGGAGCAATAGTAAAGAAACTGCGCCGGCCGGTCATCAGGAAAGCTGAGCTTGGAGTGAAAGCAAAGATCTCAGTTTTTAATTCAGTGTTCCGACCCTCATCTATATGGTCATGAAATTTGGGTAATAACGGAAAGAATTAGATCGCGGGTACAAGCTGCCGAAATGAGATTACTGAGGTGCGTTGCTGGTGTTACTCTAAGGGAAAGAGTGAGAAACGTCAGAATTCGTGGGAATCTTAATGTTGAGCAGCTACTTCTTCGAGTGGAGCGATCGATTCTTCGATGATTTGGACACGTTGTTTGCATGCCCCCTGACAGACTTCCTAGACAGGTCATGCTAGTCGAGATGCGAGCGCGTCGCCCCCCTGGTAGGCCAAGGAACAGGTGGTGGGATTAGGTAAAGAACCTCTCTGAGTCCCGCCTGGGGATTGCGCTGGAGTCCATTTAGCCACCCTCGCTCCGCGACCCTTTTAAAGGATAAGCACTCGAAAATGATGATGATGATGATGATGATGATGTTCATATGGATTTCCAAGTAAAGTTGAATCTGCCAAAGGATTAAAGGACCACATTGAGGTGTGGTATTTTGATAATATTTTAATGTAGTGATAAGGCGAAAAAAATCATGCAGGAGTCACTGCATGAGAACTCTCTGCATTTTGAGAACTCTTTTAGTGGGGAAGTGAGTTGATATTCTTGAGAATTTTTTTTAGTGCGGAAGCGAGTGTCCCACTCAAAGTATTCGACGGTCTCGGAGATATCGTACAATTTGGAAGTGTAGAGTTAGCAGCAAAAACGACGGCGAGCAGATTGGCTTTACCTTAGAAACTGGCAAATTTTTAATTTTTTACAAATGACCAAAAAATTTACTACATTTCGTCCAAAACTGTAAATTATCTTATCTTAATTCTTGAAGATTCAGCATTTCAGTTGTTTCTGGCTCGTTTAAATTGGTTCCGGTTGGCCGTATTAGAACCTATAAATGGATTCTTAGCCTTATTTGACACAACAGCCTAGTAATTGCTGCAATGCTTTTATTTGTCTATGTTTTACTTATACTTCTATCAGCTTCTGTGAGGTCACCTTGTAAGTTATCGTTCCTCAGCAGCTTGTTTCATTTGAAAGCACCTTCAAACGAAAAGTGGACCTTACTTGGAAGTGGAATTATTAAGGATCCTGGCGCCACCGCATAGATTTTCCAAAACCTTATTAAGTCTATCCCTCCACGGCAAAAATAACGCATGCCGCATATATCCATAATTTTGTGAGACAACACACAGCCCAAATCAAATGAAACATTTATTCGCTTTTTAATCATAGTTTTTAAGTAAGTTCCACTAAAGAATGCACAAGGACTTCGTTGTTCACCACGACTGCATAATTTTTAAGCCCATTCACTTGAATGCCTAATTGAAAGGAATGGAATTCCAAATGAAGCCCCGCAAGAGATGCAACTCTCCACCGCCACCCTCTCCACCCGACACGCTTGCTTAAAGAGATTTATTTTCACAGAGTAAGTCCCTACTTTTATCACGCTGTGTGAGCCAACCATTAACCCTTTAAATGAAATGTAAAATAAATTCAAAGTGGACACCACATTCCTTGCAGGTGAAACGAAAATCAACTTCTTTTGCGCCACCTGCTCCGCTTTATAGAGCCGAACCCGGGGCACACAAGGACTTTTTATGCAAATAGTTTGGAACTTTTTTTAGCGCTTCGGCGAAAAAAGAAACAAAGCTGCCCCGCTTTTGAATTGCAAATTCCAAATCAACCACCTAGGAAGGTGTCCGGGCAGAAAGAAAGATCCTTTTTGGAAGAAAATGGATTATTTTGTCGTTTTGTGAGCAAGTCTTGACACTGAAGCGTATGCATGCAGCGCACGAGAACAAAGAATTCTACAGTGTACACTGCATCGTCCTCATTGTCGCAACATACCCAAGGTCCTTTTCCCTCATGGGAACAAATTATTCTTCCTATGCCTTATGGTATGAATTTTTCTTTCTTCGCTGCAAGAAAAAAGAAGCAAACTCGCCACAACTTTTCCACACAGAAAAATTGCAACAAGAAACCTAGAGCCCCCGTGCGTCGTGTCGGTCGGTCGGTCGTCAGCTTAATCATAATGCCTGAGCGCAACGTGAGGGTAATTTAAATAGTCACTTTGTGCAAGGATTTACGCTCATAAGTTGTCGCCTGGGGGCGAACAACTCGTGTACAAACTAGGTATGCACTTAGCGAACAGTTTGTGTTCGTTAATGCTGGGTAATTTGTTTATGCGACCGGGCAGTGTGGGTGCGCCGGGTGCAATGTCGGAAAGTTCATTTCCGATGACACTTAAAATGCAAAACACTCACATTTGGAGCCCAAAATGGGCTGTGTGCGCCCCTTTCGGGCGAATGATTAAGTCTTGCACTCTTAATTTGAGCTATTTAGATGCAAAGGATATAATTTATGCTGAAGGATTTTTCAACTTGGGTACTTTTAATACCGTAAGGAGTTCGTGTTGATGTTCTTAGAATCCTTGATAGCTAAAGTGAGTTTGTTTGAGATATGGGTGTTAACGTGAGGTAATTATATCATTTAGCTTAACGATTTTCGTGAAACTTTGTTGCAGTAAGTTACATTAGTATGAGATGCTTTAGTTTATAAAGGTCCTTCAAATAGGAACTTTCGAACTTTGATAGTAATTAACCGAACATATTGAAGCTAAATCTGTCAAATCTGTTTAGCCAAAGCGCCGTGGACGGTTATACCTTTCAACAATACGTAAAAATTATAAAATTGTTTTATCAAAATGTAGGTATTCTGTTTCGCTAACGTTCCGAGCACTGAGAAAACTAGAAGAGCAATACAAACCAATACAGTCTTTGGGTGATTCAATCATTCCGTGTACGAACGATCATGTAACCTCGCTATCGTATCAACCAGGGTGCCGAGAAAGGGCGTATCGGTGCCGACAACTATGAAGTCTTCTGAAGACACAACTGTCTTCAGACATTTCTAGAATTCATAGAATTTCATAGAACCGAGTTGACTTAATTAAGTTTTTAGCTTCATTTCATCTGAAAGGTCCGTTAAGGCTCAATTCGAGAGGCATGTACAAAAATCGTCTATTCCAGTCCGACTGAGTTTTGGGAATATGGCTGGATACCACCGACCCAAAAGACATTCTTCGGTTCATAGAATACAGAATCCTCAACTTACGATGTATAAATATGGCGAGTTATAAAATTTTGAGAAGCCTAAAGACTACGATTAGTTCTACAACTTTAGAGCTCCAAGTCTATTTGATTTGATTTCCCAGCACGAATAGGATGGAAATCGTATTTCTGTTTTAATCAAGGAACAAGCAGACTCATCCCAGACGAAGCTCTCTAAAAAGGAGGTAAGTGGTGACGGTGAGCAACTGCAAGACAACAGTAGTAAAGGCATCTGTCCGGTTATAGTTCGAAATGCTTCGGTTTTCGACGAAGACTTGGTTTGCGTCAATTTGGAATGCGGGAATCCCATTTTCATATCCGCCCCATTTACATGCCCCATTATTATGCAAGTCAAAGCCTTGGGAACTAGTACACAAGTCTTAAACTCAGAAGGAACAATCCTATCTTGATGGGCAATGACCCCGTCCCATATCATGCTACATGAGGAAGCAGTGTGGTCCACAATAGAGCTTAATGTCTATTGGAGTACCTTATGAAAATAAACCTAATTTTTTCGTAGTGAGGGATTGCACTGGATACTGGACTATAAATTCGAAAAAAAAATTTCTGTAGGATGGAGTTGAAGAACTAGCGGACGAAATGTCGAAAGAAAAAATCGTGCGTGGGGGCAGGGTATGATCACAATGATGTTCTCAGGATGATGTTATTGTTCTCTCGGCAGCTAATACACTCCCAAAATGCCAAAATACACTCCCTAAAAATCTTAACAACGTTGTCCACTGTTAAGCTAGGTACTCTAAATTTTAATGTCAATTTCAAAACCAAGATTGCAAGCACAGAACGTCTGGAAGTCGGCCGAATTCTTAAGATGTCACAAGACAACGAAAGTCAGGCACTTTCGCTGTCACGTATGCCATTTACCTGCGCTGGGAGGCCCCGGTAAAAAAAAAACGGGAGAGCTACTTCAAGAACGTCTGCGGGGAAAACCACCAGAGCTTACAAAACTTAAAAAATTGTGTCTTTATACCGAATCCAATATATAAAAGCGCAACGGTATTAGAACGTGTCTTTCTTGTACGCAAACTTAACCAAACTGAATGAGTGTTAAAGTCCCTAAGTGTAGGAGCCCCTAATTTGCCATTTGGTTGTAGAAAAAATGACGGAAGTCTTGTAGGAACCTGCGTGATTTTAAAAAGCGAAAACAAATTTTATTTAGCGAGCCATAGAAATGAAAATGTGCATTGGTGTCAAAAATTGGGGATAAAACTCAAATACCCATTTTCGCAGTGCAAGTTCGAAATCCGTTAAGCGACATTCTAAGTTTAAACGAAACAAAAAAGTGTTTTGCAGTGCAGTTTAACTTAAACGCCCGCCGTTTATGGTTAAAATTCCCGTTTAACGTTCGTTTGGAACGACTTTTGATGAAAACAGGAATGAAGTCTTGTTCAAAAATACTGTAAACGGCGCGAGTATCACGATGCTTCGAGAATTTTCAATTAAATTTGTGAAGAATGTCACATTTGTCTCAACTTTGGATGCAAATATCTCCGAAACAGAATACCCGATTCAAAGTCGGCTTGTGGTACAATTCTTGATAACTTCTTTCCCTTCACGGATTCTCCAAAGCGATTTGAAAAATAAATATGGGCTGAGATATGACAATTGATGTTCAAAGTGGCCTAAAGAACTAACAAAAACAAGTGGGAAAGTGCAACAGTGCGAATGCAAAAGCTTCAGTCCATCTACGACGGATTGAACAATACCTGACAATACCAAAAAAAACTGCCACGCCTTCAAAAAGTGGGCGTGATGTAAAAATATAACTGTTGAATGCATTATACTAGGTGGTTGCATACATTTCAGCCTAAAACCCGCCTTTTTCACTAAAAAAATCACTTTTTTTTAACGCACATACAATATATGCATAAAAGTTAGAAAATGCTAATATTTACAATTTTTGTCATGTGATTTTTTGTCAAATTTCATATATTTTTATTGAAAACAGTCGTTTAAAGCTAAAATCCCTTATAAAAGTGGGCATGGTTAATGAAAGGCCTTAAATCGGCGCTAGCGCCGCTGTAACATAGCTAAAATTCAGAAAGAGTATTTTTTAAAATAAGAGATGGTCGGACATACAGGCTTGTAGTGGGCGTGTCTGTAGGCAGATTCAGCTAATTTTAAAACTTGATCTGAAGGACTGGACTTCCAGCCAACCTACCGAATTTCAGCTCTCTACCTTAAAATTTAAGGCCTAAAAGTTGTTTACATACGGACGGACAGACGGAAATGTCTTAATCGATTCTCCTGTCAGTCCCATTCATATCTCTAAAAGGTCTAAGTGGTCTGCTTCGGTGATTATTTCACTGCGTTACAAACTATACATCAAACTAAATAATATACCTTGGGTCGGGTATAACAATAACCGGAAGTTTAGTTAAACGCTCGATCAATTTCCACTAAGAAACACCAACAGTTTAAGTACTAGGTTTAAACTTTTGTTTAAACTACTTTTAAAACTAAGTTTAAACTACTTTTAAAACTAAGTTTAAACTTTTGTAATCTTAAGTTTAAACTTTCACAGTGAAACTAGCCAAAAGTGATAAAAACTGAAAGATTACAACAATTAACAATTCTGCAAGCATAATAATAATGGCTGGCTCTATGAGCATTTCAAACGCTGCCAGGCTAACATTGTCAGGAACCTTTAAATAGAAATCAGGAACCAATAAAAGTTAATTGCTAATTTGTCAAAAATGTGTTTTTACGTATTTCTAAAAGGGACGGGAAATAGAACTATTAGCAGCAGCAGTTGAAAGCAGCAGTTTTTTGGCCGCAATTTCGTACACTGTATGTTGATTATTTGTATTGGCCACGCCCCCAAAAATGGGCGTGGGATGAAATTTAGAAATAATCAATTCGTTAGAATTCGTTAGAACCATGAGAAAATGCGTGAAAAGCGAAATGTTGTCAAAAATTAATATTTTCGCCAAAAAGAATATCCATAAAAGGCGGGAAAAATCTTTAATATTCGATTTTTTGATTAGGAATAAATTTATTTAAAGAAAGTTTATTCCATTTCATAATTTTTTATTATCATGAATTTATGAGAAAAAAGGTTCCTAAAGAATTAACATGTTCAAAGCATGGTCGACAATCTGGCCGGTCCAATTTTTGGCTTCTCGCCACTATAATTTCTCTGTACCAAAATGTGAGTTCCTGCGCCTTCTTTAACTTGACCAAAAGGCATTTTTAAATAAAAGGAATAAGAGGATATCTGACATTGAAGCCAACAGTGGACGTGGCCGTCGGTGCATGAACCGATTTAACCAGCAACAGAAGCACCAAGCTGTGCTTCAAGTTTCAGGTCTCTTGTTTGATTTTTGAGTCCTTAAACTTTCACACATACAGCCGGACGGACCGACATGGCCAATCAATTCACTTGCCGGCCTCTATTATATCTGTCCCATGACAAATTGGCCTAAATGATGTTCATATCTGGATTTCTTCGGTGATTTTTGCACTGTGTTATAAACTATGAAGATATAAAGATTGAAAGCCCACGTAAAATGCAGTCACTTATCTTTGATGGTCAAGCATCTATAAGCTGATGTTAAGAATCGGTCGCAAGCAGCAAGTTTACCAAATTGCCGGGAAAAATACAGAAAAGAGGTCAAACGCTTCAACAGGTGAAAGCCGATATTGAGCACTTGATGAATTTGGCCTATCCCAACACCAGCGCAGAAATCATAAACGAGCTGGCAACTGATTCTTTGTAACTAATGATAAAAGCATTCGACCAAGCTTCCCAAATAAGACATTTCAAGAGGCCAAGAGAGTGCTTATATGTCATTGCGTGTCGGCGATGTATCACGAAAAAAATATGTGCTGAAATTGTAACAGATTAGCACAGAGCTCCGCCTGCACAAGGAATCCAAAAAGACTGGATGGTGCTCCTACGAAAAAAAGTGCTCATGTCAACGCAACGAAATAAAGTGCTGCTACTGTAACTCAGACAGAAACTACTAGAACAGGAATTTAGTGGTGGATAGAGTAGTCGTCGGTAGTATCAATTGTGTTGCCTCAGTCGTAAGGTGCCACTACAAAACGTCGTCAGAAGGGATCTCATCCTTCTGACTTCTTAAAATTTGCGAAATATTGGCTAACTACGAACGACTGTCGAGAAATTGCATTCTCAAATACATTTCGGCATGACGGATTAGATTTTATAATGGCCCCAAATTATCAGATAATTTTAGATCTTGGAAAGACAAGTCTTAAGGTACCGCACCATCTTAAATGTGTGATGTATATGAAAACGAAAATCAATCATTTCTCGAACAACAATCGAGAAACAAATCCCACCGATTTTACCCTCTGCAGGAAAATATATTGACAACCAGCAGGCCTGTTGATTGCATGGATAAGGGAGTGCCGTCTCCAAAAAAACTACGAAGTAAGCAATTTCATTCGAGACCTTTAAGAGAATCCATGTTATCTTCAGAAAGGCCTCTAAAATCATGGGACAAATTGTTGATGACGAAAAATATTGACCAAACTTATCTAAGTGACAAAAATAGCGAAGAATTGTATACACCGCACTCTAAATGACATACCCATGAAATCTGTGGGAATGCATGTCCACAAGCTTACTTCGAACCAGGCTTAGACGGATACCTTCCCTCAAAGTGTGATATAAATATAGGATTCCATGCACAGTGAAAACATAATGGATCTCATTATGGCGTGGTTCATTCTAAGCCAGCCACTTGACCTCACCTTACCTTACTCATATCGATAACAGTGAATCGCATATAAAAAGATTATTCCCTCACAGTCACAAGGGTTTTCGAAATTCTGACATAGAAAAGCTTAGCAGCAATATGCACTCGAATCTATTTTTTTTTTACTTGCATGTGTTGCATAAATTCCTTATTATGAGCACAGCCCAACAAATTCAACTTTCAAAGCTCTGCATTACTTATTCCAATTTCGTCAACATGTCCTCACTGTTATGTGCCATTAAAACTTTCAACTTCAACATTAAAGTGAAACTACATCGAACTAAAATTTTATCACTTTCATCTACATTGTGTATGCTTATAGCGTAAGCCACCCATGAGCAAAGGTAATTGCATATGTTTCCTTTTATCGTCACCACAAACCCTCTTTCATCTACTAAAGTGCATTCTTAGAACTCATTCACTGCGCTACAGCCTTGAGGTTCCCGCATAATATCTATACTCAATAGCACACTGTAACAAGTTCAATGGAAACTCTATTCAGAAACAAAATCGAAAGACGTCTGTTATTTATGGAAAATTGGCTGGCAACTCGTAACCCTACAGAAAAATGGGATTCCATATTGAAAGCATTCAAGGATTATTGCATTTTTCTCATAACTGCGATTACTGTTATGAATATTTGCAAGTGAAAAGCATAAAATTGAAGTCGCTAACCTCAACCTATTGACACAAAAAAGTAATAAGGGACGACAAAAACGTGTACACTGTGCTGTGCATCCCTTGGCAAGAAGTAAAAATGTTGCAACTCTCTCGTTTGGGCGCACTCTGTTCGCCACACCAATCCCGATGAATGTGACGAGGATAACTATGACTACCACTGCCAAGGAAAATCGGATTTCTTCCCTCAATAATGCATTTCTTTTCTAAATACATCGCGTAGATGTCGTCGTCGTAGTCAAAGAACTACCATGCCTGACCTACTCCGGGAGCAAGTTCCTTAACCAGGATTAAGGAGATCTACCGGGAAGGGTTCCCATGCAATGAGTTAAATATTTTTCATTCCCAGTGCCAAGTTACAAGATTATGAGTTGCTCTTTGACAGGAGAGTGTGGTGCTGAACACAAGTTTCAGGGATACACAAAGTGAAAGAATTACATCTAGCATTGGTTGCATTGAAAAGTGAAATTTTTTTATATCATTTTTTCCCGTTTCTACGGGTGGATGGGAGATGCAGGGATGCGATGATGATGAGTGCTGCCTTTATGCTTTGCTTGAAATGGGAATGTTCCATAATCGAAATGAATTTCGCAAGGAATCGCTAAAAGGAGCGGTTTTTTTTATTCGAAACGTCCCCTTTAAAAGCGTGATCTGTGATGTGATTAACGTGAGTCTGTTGAGAGCTCTGCGTTGGTTGAATCAAAGACTTATGCGTTGTGTCTTAAGGTCACCAGGCTTAAGGGATTTTAACAACCAACAGGATTATATGGCTTTGAAGCTTTTGACATCAAAGTGCACACACAAATGATGCTGTCGTTCGTTGATTTAAGTGAGTTGCGGAGTCAACTCTGCTGAACTAAGATCAAGCGCAGCCATCATTATCTTGTAATAAACTCGAAAGAGAATATTTTCACAAAGCTTTTTGTAAGGGTTTTTTTTTTGCTTTCAATCGTTAACGATTCGCCAACGGATAGATGTAGACTTAAAAGAACAGTTGTGTTCCAAGCTATTATTATTCTGATTATTTTCCTTGTGACCAACGTCCTTCCATAGTTATTTTTTACATGAAGATGATAATTATTACTCAAAATCGGATTTTAAAAGTGACCCGTAAAACAATACGTCGCAATCACCAGTACATATCCTTATCATAGTAGTGAAGTTTGTAAGTCCGGTAAGGTTTATGTTGGATTTTTTATATATATCTCGACTTTTTAGACTTTTAGTCTAAAAACCACACATGGGTTAAAGTCCCTACAACCCATGTGCGGTTGATTGATGCGCTTCTTTTTTGCGAAAGTTCTCGAATCGGTGTAAAAATACAATTCTGTTCTGCTTATGAAGCTTTTAATGAGTAAGTTTTAAGGAAGAAACAGGAATAAGATGAAAATTTACTCATATTCAGACAAGAATTATTTGGATATGTCTCAGCATAATTTAACTTTATTCTTAAGCTTGTTAGGCTCATTACTCAATCATCCCCAACTGATAAAAGTTATCCCCAAACAAGGCCGAGAAAAATCTTGGCTGTATGAAATGTGTAAGGGTCATTTAAATAGCTTGTCTGAGCATTTGTCTTATAATTAGCTTGCGATCAAATGGTTAAGACCACCCTTAGGCGCCCTATTGGGCAATCCATAAGAACGGATTTTAAAGGATCATTAAATTTACTCAAAGAAAAAGTTGTAAAATGTTGAGATCCTGTAACTTTTTTTCATAGGTTACATTAAAAAGTAGTTTAAGCAATACATGTACTATAGAAGAAGTCATTTCATCCGTTTGTACTCAAAATCATGAGCATGAATGATTATGATATGGGTATTCGAACCACTTGATTCACTTTTCTACTTAGTCGGTCACAATTTTTGAACTGAAGTTACCATTTAAGAACCGCGTCGTCTGTACGCAAGATAAAACGTTGGCCATACAAGTACTAATGGAAATGCTTCGTCACCAGTATTAGAGAGTCATAGTGCCTATGAAGGTTTTTACCTACCCACGAAAAAAAAAAAAAAAAAAAACCAGTATTAGAGCAAAGTTTTCCGACCAGTTTCTCTCTGGTCGGAAAACTTTGCTTAAGTATGCAACCACTTTCTCCTGCCCATCGTGAATCAGTGTCAACACCCACATTACTCGCTTCCTCATCTACAACAAAAGACGCGAAAGAATCACACCAATGTGAATTTCCGCTTTAGTCTGCTGCTTTTGATTTAGCTCACAGTGTCAAAGGATAGTCTCGCATACTTTTGCGGGGGCTCAAAACGCAGATTCACTACCAATTTTCACTCAGTCAAATCAGTCTCTCTCTGCCTTTTGTGTATGACGCACGCGTAATAAATCTGCTCTACTTTACAATGAACTCTATGTGTAACAAGTGTTTAAATCTTGTAACTAATACGGATTTTATATCGTGTGGCGTTTGTGGTTTAATCACACACATCAAATGTTGTTCTACACAAAAGACTGTAGTTAAAGTTATAAAATCAAATGACAATATTTTCTTTAAATGTGATAATTGTTTAAACAGCCCATTGCTGCAATGCTTACAAAAAATGAGTGACCTCTCTTTATTGTTACAAAATAACATCGATCACACAATAAGATTGGATCAACATCAGTGCCCGTCGTATCTTAATGCTCATCATTACATTCTACTGCTTTAAATACTAGCCGAGACTCCCGTGACACCACTCGGGGTCAAAAAGTCTCAAAGCTAATGTCCACTGATCGTCGCTCTGCGTATTCCTCCCCCTTCTCTCGCATTTCTACGAAAGCGGGCAAGTGCACTCCAACTAGCTCCCGTTCTTCTGCTGCTACTAGCGCAAGCGCATCAACAATCAAAGGTAACGCGAAAGTGAAACCTCCGTCTTCATCTGATCTCACTGCTGCTGTTGATGATTCTTCATCTACAAATACTGCTACGAAGTTTTCGGCAGACAAGTTAACTGTCAACGATGCAACGAGTTTAACTTTGCCTGCTGTGTCGACTGCCGCTGCTGCTGATGCTGATGCTCTCGTTCGTGTGCATGCTGATGCTGAATCATCAGCTAATGCTGCATTAGGGGGAAACGATTTGGTTTGACTCTCCTGCTGCTACTGTTGGTTTTGTTGTTGGTGGTTCTGTGGACTAAAACACAAATTCCAATTCTAATGTTTTGCTCGCTCAAGACACTGGTGATGGTGCCAATGAACCGCCTATTGTACTACCTAGTGACAACAACAATAAGGTAAACAATAGCAAACGCATTGAAGTCATCCATGGAACTAGTGTGCAAAATAGTGAACTCCATATAGTTCGCAAATTAAAATGGTTTCACATTTCAAGCTTCCACCCTGACACCACTACGGATGTAATTATCACTCACGTTTCGTCAAAGCTAGAAATTTCATCGCATGTCATCTCGTGTTTTAAATTAATCAAGCTTAGCGACAGTCAACGTCCGCTTAAGTTCGTGAACTTTAAAATTGGTGTTCCTACGCAACTCGCTAAAACTGTGTACGATGGAAATTTCTGGCCGAAGGGCGTAAACATACGTCCTTTTACTCAAGATTCTTCAAAAAACTAAAATTAAAATTGTTATAATTATTTTTGTTAACTTAATTTATTATCATAAAATTGTATTTATTTTTCGTAATCTGTAAGCTAAGCTTGTTGATGAAATAAATAAATAAACATAAATAAACAATTAATATAGTCGAAACCGTACGCATCCATCTTCCAATCATCTTTCCTTGTCTGAGCTTGAGGGTGTGTTTATACCCTATTCCACAGGAATTGAGTATACTAAATTTGATACAGGCGAAAATGTAACATAGAGCAGTAATGACAATAGACCCCAAAGACCTTAAGGGCATATGATCCAGACCGAATTCTGAGTCGAATGCGCCATGTCCGTCCGTCCGTCCGTATGTCACAAATTTGTAGGCCTTAAATTTTGAGCTAGGAAGCTGAAATTTTTTACGTAAGATCTCTGTCATCCAAGGCAAGACCAGTGTTAAAATTGTTCAAATCCGCCCAACTTTCGGTGCTTTCAAGACTGTAAGACGTCGTGAAAAGCTGAAATTTATTATTTAACATCTTCTGATAATAATAAGTCATAAAAATAGAAATAAAGTCAGCAGACCGCACCTTGTGGGCGTGGTATCGATTGAAAATGTAATCTTTGAAATGCCATTTATTCAATATTTTTGTTGCAAATCACAAGCAATCACAGGCAAACACAAGAAAGAATAAGAAATAAAATTTAACACATTAGCTTTACCGGAACCTGACCTAGATTTTGTTCCTACAAAGTTTTTGGCCACGCCTATGTATAGAAGTTGATATTACAAAATTGTTGAATTTTAGCCCAAAAATTACATTTTTGACATCGAATTAAAAAATAATTGTTCAAATACAATTTATTCAATACTTTTGTTTCAGATTGAAAAAATTTTGCTTAATATGTTTTGTAGCAAATACTTAATTCTACATTTGGTTCATAAAAAGTTTTTGGCAACAACCACATTTACAGGCAGAATTCCATAAAAACCTATAAATTTCCAGAAAAACATGGATTTCGACTGCTTTTTAGTTTTACTAAGGATAGAATAGGAAATAAAATTTAGCACATTAAGTACACCGGACACTATTTCAGATTTCGTTCATAAAAAGTTTTCAGCCACGCCCATCTTTAGAGGTCAATTTCACAAAATTATTGAATTTGAACCAAATAATTACAGTTCTGCGTAAATTATAACCGCACGCAAGTGCGTAAATTATGGCGCACGCAAGTGGAAGGGGACCTCAGCCAACTTCGCGTTCGAAACTGGAGACGGCTAGCATGAGACAGAGCTGGCTGGCGAAGCTTGTTGGCTGAGGTCCAGGTCCACCCCGGACTGAAGCGCCACCTTAAGTAAATTATAGCCACAAACTTGGATATTTCTATGCTAATATTGATTTTCGGTTAAAGGGGTTGGACATGCCACGCCCTTTTTAAAAGAAAACTAAAAAAAAACTCAAAAGGAATAAACTATTTTTTCTATTTAAAATGATGCATAAATGGTAAAGAGACGGGGATAAAAAACAAGAAAATAAACGAATGGAAAGGAGAATAGGAATGGAAAGAAGAATAGGAATGGGAAGGAGAATAGGAATCGAAAGGAGAAAAAGAATGGAAAAGAGAATAGGAATGGAAAGAAGAATAGGAATGGAAAGGAGAATAGGAATAGAAAGGAGAATAGGAATAGAAAGAAGAATAAGAATAGTCCGTTACAGACGGACCGAGGCTATTACATACGCACTGTTGCACTTACTCACTGGTTGGGTTTTACGTTTAACGCCCTGACCAGCACAATGTTTTCCCTATTTTTCCCACAATGTTATTTTTGAATACAGTTTTATTATCTGGCTCGACGATATAGGGATCTTTGGTTCCCAGGATCACCTTCCAAATGTATCTCCGAAAATTGTCTCTGAATAACACTGCAGAACTTTATCGCTTTTCTTTTAATAAAAAATTATTTTTGGGTGGTCTTCTCGTTATCACCCGAAGATTCATAGCTTGGCTTTTTCCGTATACCATAGGGATCTCGACGGTTCGATAGCTTACCTGTATTTAAAGGTCCAGAATTACCTAAAGTGCCTTAGATTCTTCGCATAACGTGGGACACAAAGAATACATGTGAGTAGTCATAACTTTAGGCTGCTTACTGATTATCCTTTTTTATCGTGTAACTCGTCTAATCCCGCTTTTTCCGGGGAGTCTGCCAATTGTCGATTTACTTTTATTTTTTAAACTATTTGCTTTTTTTTTATACAATTTAAAAACTAGCCTGATAGACGTTTTGTTGAACTGCAACCATATCAGGCAAATCTGACGGAAGAAGATGGTCAGCATCCACTTAGAGCCAGTTTCTCAGTGCGAGATCCTCCGATCTTCGAAACTTAACTGAGATCAAATCCACAAATAAGTTTTTCTATGAACTTAGATGCGGGATTAATCTCGGCATATCCCTTGCCTTGCCGATTTCCACGATTGAAAGGTTTGTGAAAAATGACTGAAAATAGTCTTGTCAATTGATGTCTCCGGTAGATGTTTTTTAGTCGTTTTCCAGTCACTTCCCAATAGTGAAAATCGGCAAGCCATTAATCTGTCGAATAGAGACGCCAGGTAAAGGTGGAAGAGATTGTTGCGAATTGTGAATTCCTCTCATTCTCAGGAAAAATTATACTCCCGGAGGGTTTTTTAGACCCTTACGAAGGTGGGACCATGCATAGATCGAAACACTGCACCACAGGGCCCTAATATTTGTCTATTTGACCAAGTATTTGTGGAAGGATATTTGTATGTAGTGCTCATTCCGCTAATTATATCTTCTTATATCTACTTGCGTACATTGCATTTAAGTCTTGTCCAAGAGTTTATTGCTTACCAGTTCTGTACTTAAAAGTGTAATAACACGTAGGTTTCGCGCTATCTAAGGGTACATGTCTCCTTATACAGCCTTAAGTGTTCTCAAATATTCTATTCAAACTCACATGCTTTCAATAAAAATCTAAAAACCTACTAAAATAAAACAAAACTACCCATTGTTCTGCAACTAACGTGAATCGTCATTCCCTTTCACTCGGAAATACAAATTGTATTTCTTGCATTCCTCCCGTGGCTACCACACAAACACACGCAAACAAACAAAAAGGACATCAGACAAAGAGAGTAATAAAAATGACCAGGTTCCAACACCAGATACCAAAAATAAATAAATAAATAAAATGGCCAGCCAATGTATAGAATTGACCAGCATAAACCATTGCTCTTTCGTATGGGGATAACACACAGCACAGAGCATTATGTCAATTACAGTCCCATATATGTGTCCTGGAAATAAACCGACATCGTTTAACATTTGGCCGTCTGCTTGGCTCGCTCACAAAGAGGATACACTGCTTTTGAAATGGCTTACGTTATATAGGGACACAATTCGGACACGATCCACAGGATGTGGAATAAAAAATTCAACCACGACACATAACAGTTGCTGTCTGTAATTACGGTCGTGGACGAGAAAAAAGGACTCGTTTGACACTGGGAGGACCACAAGAAAAGCATTGCAAAATGGTGACATTCGTTTTATACTGAATTCAATAGAACAAAAGCACCGGAAATGGCATCAATAAAAAAAAAAATGCAAACGAAAAAAAAATAAATAAAATCTACACAACAATTGCCTGTCAATTAAAAGAGTGCAATTGAATATTTGGAATTTGTCGTCGCAGTCCTAGGTCTGTCCTTGGCTTTATATGTGGTAGTTATTGCTTGCAATTAGGATTACTTTGAAAAATGTTGCTGCATTTCCTTCTGCAATTCAGCAGAAAGCAAAAACTTGAGTCTGCATTAAATTGAACCCAAATCGATCCTGAAATCTCATTGTTTTTAGTAAAGCATTTTTTTCGTATACATACGTTTGCCTAAGTAATAATAGGTTCTAAATAATATACCTACGAAATTTTAGATGTGAGCTCATCATGCCTTCAAAGCTGCTTCATAAGCCCACATCTGCGAGGCATCGTCAATTACTTTTAAGTTTCAATTTAAATTTTAATTTTAAAAGAATAAATCGGCGTTTTAAATTTTATTATTTGGCTAAAGTGCAAAATCTAGTCAAAGGAAAACGCATAAACGCCACCCGTCTACGATCACGGGGCCGATGCTGTAAGTTGTCAGACAAAATGTTTAAACCTCCTCGATGGTTTTATTCTTAAAATGTAAGTTTTCTTGTTCTGTGTCTTCCTGTTAGATTATACTCAATGCGGCCAACCCATCTACATCTGGGTCATCCATAAACCTCGTTATGGAATCTTCTCCTCCACGCACAAAGGATAAAACATCTTTGGAGCTAATTTTAAAAGATCTAAGCTAAATTTTACCTTTTCTATTTACAACTTGGCATAGGTTATTAAAAACTGGACCCGTATAGCAGAGCTGAAATGTTATCGTAGAAGTTAATACCTACTTTGTCCTTCTTAAACTCATTTGTCCTTTTCATGTACTCATGTCTCATCATGTCCTTAACTCATTTAATTATTCAACCAGTATGTAGGATAATTCCGAGTCTGATTCTTCAGAATATCCCTTCGGGTGTTGAGCTACCCTTTACTCCTACAGAAATCTCTCGCCTGCCTAACCTAGCAAAAATCTTCGGAAGCTGATAACCTTGCCACGTAGAGATCTTCAAAGGATGTGCTAGAGATGAAATTATAATGAAGTGGAAGATGCTTTATAAATATGGAAGATGATTTAAGAGAATCACGTATAGGGAGACTTTGGGAAACTACAGCAGAAAGTCCCTTACGTTAACCTCTTCCCAGGATATAAATAGGGCGTTTTAATGCATTGAAAATTTTTAAGAATCTTCATCGAGATAGGCATATAGGTCAATGAACTGACTCAATACTCAGAACAAAAATCATTAATGCTATGCACCCATAGAAGTCACTTAACCAGTTTTTAATACATGCCACGGGGCGCCAACGCTCTTCTTTCACTCTGACTAATAAATTTTATGAACAAAATTGTAGCAAGACTCAAACTCACAAAAAACCAGGGAGTAAGGGCAACAGCGCTTAACTGTAACTGACCGCGGTACACCCTATTCCTATACATATTCTCTTTCCCATTCCTATATTTTTTGGTTTTGCATCCCCTTCCCGTTACCAGTTATGGAATCATTAATTAACCTAAAAAAATATTTTATTCTTTATATGGTTTTTTATTATTTTTTTATAAAGGGCGTTGTATGACAAAAAAAAAACATATTAACACAGATATATCCCAGTTTGCGGCTAAAATGTACGCATAAATTTCATTTTTTGGTTTAAATTCAATAATTATGCAAAATCAAACCCCAAAAGATGGGCGTGGCCAAAACCTTTATTTAAACGAAATCTAGAAAAGTATCCGGTATACCTTATGTGGTAAATTTTATTACTTATTCTTTCCTAAGTAAGGCTAAAAATCAGTCGAAAGCCATATTTTTCTGGAAAATTCTAGGTTTTTCTTTCATTGCCTCCAAATGTGGTCCTGACATAAAACTTTGCATAAATCAAATGTAGAACTAAGTATATTTTACTTCAATAATATTACTTTACTTTCTTTTTTTATGTCTTCTAATCATTAGAAGATGCTAAGTGCTAAATTCCAGCTATTCACGACGTTTTACACTTTTGAAGGCACTGGAGGTAGTTGCACATTTAGGCCGATTGAGGGTGTGTCTGTGGGCCGAAAATTTTAACATTTGTGTTTCTTCGGATGACTGAGAGCTTACGTACAAAAATTTCAGCTTTCTAGCTCAAAATGTAAGGCCTAAAAATTTGTGATGGACGGACTGACGGACATGGCCCATTCGACTCAGAATACGCTCTCGATCATATGCCCTTAAGGTTTCGGGAGCTATCGTTATTCTTTCTCTTTGCATCATTTTCGCCCGTATCAGACTTAATATACGTACTCCATTTGTGTGGAAAAGGGTAGAAAAATAAAACAAGTGAGTAAGTGCAAGAGTTTGTGACGAACTTCTAAATACCAGCAATCCACAATACCACCACCAAGAAAATGAAAAAATGTGTTAAAAAAGAAAAGTTAAGCCAAGCAAAACAGTTTTTCATAAAGTGCCGCCTAAAACTGGACGGAGCTCAAAACTTTGTATGGAATAAACTGACAAAATGCTAATACCTTTACAATTTGTCATAAAATATTTCTTCGATTTAGATTAGAATTTTCAAAAAATTCAGGATTTTTTTTAAATTCTGTGATAATAAAAGTGGCATGGTAAATGGAGTGGGTGGCCCAATTTTTTCCTAATGAAAAGCATATGGCTACTATAAATTGCTCTGCACCAAATTTTAAGTTCCTATGCCATGTCTAACTTGGCCATAAGGCATTTCAAAATAAAATGTAAATTTGAGGTTCTTTATTTTTATGGTCAATTACGGGCTGATCTGAAGACTGAAGACTGATCTTCTCAGTTTTTAAACTTTGTCTTTGTGACCAAGAACCCAAAAACAAGAGCCAAGCAAGACTACTATGTCTCCACCGATAATTTAAAGAAGATTAGCGGGAGACGATTAAAATAAATCCCAAAGTGGCTCCATCGGACAAATATAGGATTAATTTGACACGAAAACTCTGTTTCTGTAATTTTGGCTCTCAAAAGAGAGTGGCAATGTCATTTCCAAGGAGCGAAAACGATTTCCTTAGTAAAAGTCACAACAGAAAACGTACTTGTGACAGATTTTCGTACAGGGACAGTTTCAGTTTCAGTTTCCTTTTTTGATTCTCAAACTGTTACAAAGGTGCAGAAAATAGGTTTGTGAATAGGGTGAATGGGATTTATGAGAGGATTTATTTTTAATCACTTGCCGAGAGTATTTAAATTTGTATGGTAAGTCGCGTGATTTGTAGAGGATTTAATAAAGATTTATATTAATCGACGATAAATGCTCGGTGGAGACATGATAAGTTTCAGTTTTCTAGTTCGATTTTAAAGACCTTAAATTTGGTCGAATGGACGGAAGGACGAACATGGCTTAATCAATTCCGTCGATGTCGGTCTCGAACATATCTCTAAAGGGAGTTAGGAGAATACGGTGATTATTTCCCTCTCGTTAAGCACGACTCGCCAGCTCTAAGTCCCCTCGCGTATTTTGTTTAAGCTTGCAGTTTGCGTTCAAGTTTTCCCGTTTCCGTCGTATCAAGAGCGAGAGTGGTAGTGTCGCCAGCGAACGTAACTAAACTTGTTTCCTCATCGCAGAGAATGTCTCTAGTATAGGGGAAAAATAAGATTGGGCAGAGAACGCTTCCTTGCGCGACACCGGCATTTATTGCTTTAAATTCCGAGCACTCATTTTCGTACCTAACGCGAACAATTGAGAAAGTCCTCCAGCAGTACGTGTATAAAAACTTAAGTCCGTCTACGTAGGAGTGCCCTGCAAAAAAAAGAAACTTCCACGTCTCTTGAAAGTGGATGAAAGTGATGCAAAAATATAACTTTTAATTGCGTTATGGCTTTAAAAATCACTTTTTTGAAAGCCATGCCCACAAAATTGGGTGGATACATACATATACTGTACACACAAAAAAGTAAGCCAATAGCAATGTCTACAACATTTGTAATACAATTTTTCGTCATTTCAAATATATCTATTGAATAACCGTTATTTTAAGTTTAAACTCCTTAAAGAGTGGACATGGTCTATGTAAGGGCCACCTTTTTTGTTGCCTTTAAGACAACTACAAAGCAGCGTTATTTAACAAAAATCATTGTGATTGCGCCATTGTAACATAGCTTAAGAGTAAAGCTTAAAGTATTTTTAAAAATTAGAGGTGGCCGCTCATAAAGGCTTATATTGGGCGTGTCTGTGGGCGGGGCTTAATAATTTTCAAACTTCAGGACAGCAGGATTTACGGCTCAACTACTAAGTTTCGTCTCTTTAACTCAAAACTAAAGGCCTAAAAGTTGTCTACATACGGACGAACTGACGAATAGACGGACTGATATGGCTTATTCTCCTGTGGGCCTCGATCATATCTCTAAAAGGTCTTTGGGGTCTCCGGTGATTACTTCACTGCGTTACAAACTACATATACATTAAACTTAATATACGCTGGGCAGGGCATAAAATTTCTGTCTTCGAGGTAAGACGCCAATATTCTATAGAGTTTTTTTGGTAAGTTAAGCCTTCAATTATATTTCAAGCCCGCGTGCCTTGTCGAAGGCTTGCGATACATCGAGCGCTAGTGTATATATCTTTTTCGCTATCATAGTTTTTTCAATTTCATCTGGAATTCTGTAATTTTTCCTAATCCTGAATTAGTGATCCGGAATCAATCGTCTTTCTTCCACATTTGGATGCAATCTTTTAAGCAACAGTTTCTCGAACACCTTGATAATATGGAAAGTAGCGAAATTTGTTTTTGAGAACTTTTGCTGTTCGGATATTTTCTTGGTTTCGGAACCATCATGACTTCGGTTTCCATTGACTTGGAACGTTTAGGCTTCGTCGTATGAGGTTCTATAATAAGACATTAGAATAAAAGTTATACGTTTTGCGTACGGACGGACCCTTTTTGCCTCAAGAACAACACTTAAATCCCATGGTTTTTGTGGCTAGCTTTTTCCTATATTCTTGTAACAATATTCTTATCCTATATATCTTCCTAAAGATTTAATTTACTAGGATATGGAGTTATTCAATTCTATTTAAAACCCATAGAAGCACCGATTCAATCCCATCTATTTTTAAGCAAGTTTTTCTATTTTCTGAGCTGTGCCTTCTAAGCTGGAATAGGATAAAAAAAATTTTCGAAACAGTCCACCACATTCAGCTAACACAGCTGTATAAAGATAGTCACTGCATCCTCCAAAAAGCAATTTTTTAATATGTTTCATACATGAGCTAACTCGAAACTAAGCCAGTTCCTTAATTTAAAAGTCAACTCAATCAACAGGGCACCTGCATCACCACAATCGACACGTCACAGGCATAATTTGTTAATTAAATCAACCGTAAAAGGATATGTGCACCATCATAGTGCAGCAATTCAAAATCGTATCAACACTTAGCACGATGTAATCAGATAATTCCCCTTGAATTGGATGCACGTAAAAGTTCTTCCTTGGAAACCTGTATACACTCCACAGAAGGAACACACCCTCAAAAGCTTGCACGTACCCATATGTAGCACGGGTATTTTGCGAAATACAGGAAGCTTAACCCATCACCCGCATGTTCCATGCAACACCACGACAGGCAATGAAGGGAAGAAGCTTTTGGCTTCTGTAATTATAATTTAATTACTCACGTATCCTTTGCTCTGTATATACTCGTAGATATAAATATTCCCTATGGGATCCAGAACCGAAATTAACATTTTCACAAGTTCGTCAAAAGCAAAGGAACGGCAACGACAGCGACTTGGTGGTATGCTGAGTGCTGACTGCGTTGACGCTGGTAACCAACCACAAGGTCCTTGCTCCCTGTCCTTATTCACTGCGAATGCACCTAGAAATAATAGCTGCGCTATAATAACACTGGCAAACATGAAATTAGGTTCGTGCTCTGTTTGCTCTTTCAGGCTGTAGTTCTGACTGTACCACACTCAAACATTGCCGTAAGTCTGCGGCTAGAGTTTGGAATGTTGTGTGCGGAAATCCTGTCGTTTGGTTGATTCCGCCGGCTCAGGACTTTGCAAAAACTGACGCCGGCCTGCATGCAATTGACACTGCCACATCATTATTTCGTGTCAGTTACCTTGAATTGCGGGACGTCATTTCGTTTAGAAATTGCTCCCGATAATCAAAATATTTACGCGAATTTGAAAACCTATCACGAACGTTGCTACTCGACCGGAGTGTTGGCGTGCGGTTTCTCTGCTAGCGGATCCAATACGCGTGGTTGAGTTTGGATTTGCTTTCCTGTTTTGAAATTAATAAAACTTATTAATACGATCGTGATGCTGGCGGGAGAGTGGTTGAAAATAATTTTGTTTTTGTGGTCCTTTGGAAAACCACATTTTTCAATTATAATCCATCAGAATTGCGGCAGCAATAGTCCACAATTACCAGTAAAAATATTATTTTTTCTCCGCCCTTACTGTGGGAGGAATATGAAAGGACCTGAAGCTATGTATGAGTTGAGAGTGTGGTGTTTTTTTTTTTTGCGTGTCTTATTGAACGATTTGCAGCGGTTTCTCGGGGCGGCTCTCCTTCCAGCAATAAATCTTGGAATTCGGCATAAAAATCACATTTCCTGAGAAAAAGGATGGCAGAAGCGTACAGAAAGAAATTGCTGAAATGTAAATAGAGGTTGCCAGGAGACACGTACGTCGTTTGGCATGGTAGATGACTTTTGTGTCGTTTACTCTTTTCGATGGCAACTTTATGCTCGGAGCTGAAATAACCTCAAACATGAGAAGAGGAAAAATATTGAAAGAAGCCAAACGTTGCCCTGGAAACAGATGATCCATAGTGCTAGAAAGGAATCTGTCGATTAAGGAGTAAAACCGAATCAAAGTGAATCGTAGAGAAAAATATTCAAAATGAAATCAAATGTTTGACGAAAGATTATGCAAACAAGAAAGCAACAGGATGTTACTATAGAAAATACCTACAAGGATTCCTTTGTAAGTGACCAGGTGTGTGTATTCGTCCAAAACTGCGAATTGTGTCAATTACACGAAGGCATTACGTATAGAAGAGGCAACAACTATCACTAGAGAGTGTCAAAAAAAAGGACATGCGGAGCACTTGTAATTATTACGCAAATCTTAAAGACAGACCTGGCGCTGGAGGCTTGGAAAAGAAATAAGACGTCGCGTCGTCAAGGTTGAAAGATCGAAGTGTTCCAAAGGAAATATTTATGGTGCCAGGTTTGGTGTAGTTTAAGGTTGTTCATGATAAACAAACATAAAATTTGACAAATTAGCAGGCAAACAGGGAGGCGAAGAATAGATGTTTGATTATACTACCTACGTTAAGTAGTTAATGTTGAGAAAAAAAAATATTGTCGAATGACATCCACCTGCAGACATCACATCAAAAATATTATCCGCTCTAGAAAGTAAATTTTGATAAAACAAAGAAAATGGAATCTCTTGAGTAAAAACCTCTACCTTACGGATCGCAGAGCACTTGGTGTGGTTAGCCGAGAGTTGATAGCACAAAGATCGCAAAGACCTGGAGACCTTAAGGAGCTGCAGAATGTAAATTCTGTCAAATTTATAACTAGTGCTAGACACTACATTCGAAGAGGTTGCGAAAGATAACTACCCTTTAGCTTTTGGAATCGTTTGGGAGACATTGGGCTTAACAAGGTTAGGTCTCTCATTCTGAAATGGTTTTCCAACACCTCTTTGTACTTTTGTAAGAACACCTTTGTCTAATACGAAATACTAAGCGCAGTTCTTCATTTCGCCGATAAAATGCTAGAACATATCGCATTTTCCGCTGACGTAAGCCAGCCTGTAAGTCAAAGGGAGCTTTCGTGATTCATGATCACAGCCTGATCATAAGCCAGCAGCATCACCAAATCGGTCATCAGCGTCTTTTGACCTAGGAAAGAATGAATATTAACGCAATCAGTGGATAACTATTTGGATAATTGGATTTTAGGCTGGGTGAAGCTTATGCTGTTTTATGCTTGAAACGAGACCAGAAGACGCAGGCAGATAGAAAGGGTGAAAGAAAATCATTTGCTCACTATTAGGAGATAATTGATTGAGCCATGTCCGCCCATCCGTCTGTCCGTAGGTGTGTGTTAAATTTTTAGGTCTTAAAAGTTGCGCAAGTAAGCTGAAACTTTGTGTATAGCTTTGTTCGCTATAAGAGAAGTGAAAGTGGTATTTATACCCAAGCCGGCAAATATTCCTATGTTACTCCAAAGTATCTCAGACCCACCAGTCTATCATCGTTTCTCTTAAAAACACTAGAAAAATTGATTGATATCTACCTACGTTCTAGCATTGATAAAAGGCTGCTGTCTACAGCTCAGCACGCTTACTGTAAGGGCAGATCTGTGGAAACAGCTTTGCATACGCTAGTGCGTTTCATTGAATATTCCCTTCACCACCCACAAGGAGTACACAATGGTAGTCTTCCTCGATATAGAAGGCTGCACTGTCGGCTCTAAAGGTTGATGGCACACTTAACGAGCTAATAAGTCAACTTTTAACGAGTAGGATTATTAACTCAAAGCTAGGTGAGACCACTGCTAGAAGATCTGTCAGCAGAGGAACCCCACAAGGTGGAATCTAGCGGTGAACGAACTGCTGGCTATCCTGGAAGGAGAGGGCTGCAGAGTGATCGCTTATGCAGACGACGTTGCCATTGCCGTTTCGGGGAAGCACCTAAATACCCTTAAAGAACTCCTACAGAACGCTCTAAACAAGCTTACCAGATGGACTGACAGTTGTGGACTGGGTGTCAACCCCCACAAAACTGAACTTGTCCTCTTGACCAGGAAATGCAAAATCCCTCATATCGACCCTCCCTTAAACAAGGGCACTAGCTTAAATTTCATCCCAAGAAGCTAAATAAATGGGTCTCATCCTCGATAGAAAGCTCAGCTGAAAATCTAATATACAGGAAAGGGTCCAGAAAGCTACGACAGCACTCTTTTCCTGCAAAAAGCCATCGGCAATAAGTGGAGACTTCAACACCGAACCACCCACTGGCTATACATCTTGGTCATCAGACCAATACGGACGTATGGAACGGCTGCCTGGTGCACCGCTCTGAATCAAGCGGTAAAACGCGACAAGCTAAGCAAGGTCTAAAGGTCAGCCTGATTATGTATAAGCGGAGCGCTTCGCACCACTGCTTAAGCAGCACTATATACCCTGTTCTATCTAATTCCCCTTGATATTTTCAGCAGACAAACAGCTGCTATCACACTGCTATCTACTCGCCTCAAACCAACCTCTGAGTGGGCCTATAGTGAGATAGGTCACTCCGCTATTCTGAACATTCAGATCCCCTTTTAGAATCATAGACTTCACTATATCCCAGTTACATTTTAACAAGAACTTCCAGACAACTATCCCCCCAAGGTCTTCTTGGGATGACTGCGAGCCTCTGGCTTACTAATCGATTTACTTTTACACGGATGAATCAAAAACAAATGATTTGGTATGTGGGGGTGTATTCTCAAAAAAACTAAGTCTTAGTCACTCTTTCCGTCTTCCTGGCTTAAGAATAACGTTATATCCGCAAAGGATATACGTATTTTTTTAGAGAGCCAGGTGGCCATAAAGTGCCTCGGTTTCTTTAAAACTCTAAAGTAGCCTTAGACTGCCGTTCTCTAAAGGAGATGTCAGTGCAGTTCAACACTCTCCTGTGCCAGGGTGCAAAGTGCCATTCCAGGCAACTGTTAGGCTGACAAACTCGCCAAACCTGGAACTACGCTCTCAATTTTGCCTGATAAAGACTCCCTAGGCCTTCCAATTTCGACATGCAAACTCATGATAAAACTGGATGCAACAGAAAGAACAACTCTCAGATGGACAATGTTACTGTCTAGTAACAAAACAGATTAGGCCTGAGATAGACCTTAAACGCTCTAGGAGTTTGATAGCTCTAAATAGATCGCACATGAGTGCTACAATCGGTGTTATTACAGGACACTGTCTGATAGGCTTGGTGTCTTTTGTAATGATTTTTGCAGGAGCTGCAAAATTGACGAGGAGGAAGAAGAGACCACTCTCCACCATCTCTGCACATGCCCGACTCTCTCTAAGTACCGAAATCTTCAACTTGGAGCTTTCTTCTATAATGACCTTAGTGATCTAAGCACGACTGACCCAAAACGTCGCTTACGCTTCATAAGTAGTCAAAATGGTTCAACGAGTAGGCAATTTTTCCAGATCCACGTGGTATCACAATGGACCTACATAGGTCTTAGTGAATTGGGTTCTTCGAACCCGACAACCACTAACCTTACCTAACTTCATTAGAATCATGACAAAATGCTTTAATACCGAAAATTGTTTCGGAAAAATACTGTTGTTTTCTAAAAACGCCCCTTAATATTGGACGGAACTAAAAGCTTTGTATGTAGGAAACTTAGCAAATAGTAATATCTACAATATTTGTTATATAAAGAAGACATGGTCATGGTCGATATTGTGGGCGGTTCAATTTTTATCAATTTTCACTCAAATTTTTTTTCGTGTGGGTGCGAAACCGGGAAATAAGCTGTCCCGGCGGACAGTTGAATTAATGTCTGGAATGTCTGTCCCGGGTAAGCCGGGACGTCTGGCAACGCTATTCTAAGCCGGGAAAAATGTATTTATTATAAATATTTAAGATATTATCAATTGATAACTTTCTAACATGCAAAGTATCGAGCTTCGCCTACTTTTAGGGGGTTTTTTTAGGAAGCCCCTATTTTTAGCATTTATTTTCACTTTAAGCTTTTTTCGCGTTTTCACAAGATAAGAGTTGATTGATTTTTATTTTAAGTTTACTTTCATTTTAGGGGCAGGGCAAAAATCTGAAAATTTCATAATGCGCGAAAAATTTCTTAACTATTTGTTATTGCATAAAAAATCGTTGATTTGGGCGATATGACATCTCATTTAAGATAAGGGCGATTTGTTGTTGGCGAAATTTTCGCGTGTAGGTGTTGAGACTTTATTCCTCTGATCTAAGTGCCCAAAACCATAAGGCAAAAATTTTAAAATGTCTTAACGTCACAGATATGGAATGAAATTGCATATTGCCCAAATTAACAATTTTTTTCCCCTTCAATTACGTGTCCAATATTGCTGAGGTCCATAGTGAAGAATCTTCCTCCCTTAAGTTTAATATGAATAAAACTTGAGCATATCCTAGCAAAAAGTCAGGAGGAGCTACTACATAAGGCGTGCAAAAATAGAAGATCACAAGACGCTCTTACCCGAAAGCTTTTATAAAAAAATTCCAAAGGCGGCTGTATTAAGATAACATCATTAGAAAAGCTATAGACCTTATTACTAAGACGGTGCTTTTTGCCGATTAAGTGTTATGCCAGCATATTTCTAGCAAAGCCCGACCAAACCATGACCATGCCTAACCTAATTGCGTTGGGTGATGTAAATTTATTGCAAATTATTGTTATATAAAAGGTAAAAGCTTTCGTGCAGTTGGCACGGGCCCTCTGATACAGGGTACAAAGAGCGACTTCTGCTAAAGGTTGCCAGGTTTTTGATTTATTACTTACGTCTCCACATGCCTTTGACCAGGTACCAAAGTAACTATCGATAACATGAAATTCCGTTTTCCCGCTACCAGCTACATCCCCTGATAAAGTAGCAAAACACCGACTACCTCACGAAATTCTCCCAAAAGCATAAGCAAAAAGATAAGTCCACCACCATCATAACGCTGGCTGTGTATCGCCACACTTAATCGTTATGGTCATCAAGTTCATAAGTCTTGTGCAGTGCCCGCTGCTCCAGCTCAAGTATAATAAATACTATCGCAAATTAAAAGAATCTATTTTTATCTGATAAAGTTATTAGCGTCAAGTATTATAATCTATCGGTTCTTTGACAAACAACCCCACCAAGCGCTATTACGGTTTAGTTTATTTTGCACTAGCTTATCGGTTGGAGAGGTTCGGAAATGGCAGCCTTTTGCAATCGACTCACACCTATTTTATACGGCGACTTGCCAAGGCTTCGCGATCTCTATCTCAGAGACTGGCCCCGAAATTGTGTCGGTTATTATACCCTGGACAATTTCCAAAGATGGGTTGAACGAGACCCCCAAATGAAGTCCCTATCAATACTCGCCGTGAACGGTGATTGGAGCGATGGAACATTTTTGATTATTGTAAGTTCAGTGAGTCGGAAAATTTAATTCTTACAAACGTTCCCCAGGACAGATACGAGCTGTTTGTGAACACGCTGAGTGCCTGCAATGAACGACTGTCGATTGCACTATCGTTGCTGGACTGGTCTCGTGGCTACAAAGTGAGTTTCTTTTTGGAGCGACATCGTCCTGCTGTGCTATCAATTGTGGAGCACTTCCGATTGAAGACAGAATATGATACCCTCACTCTGCTCTATCATATGCCGCGGGATTTCCCCAATCGAATGGAAGTTAAGTGAGTATTGACGTTTGAATGTAGGTCACCATATACTAATGGTATATCCAATATGACAGCTGTCCGGATAACATTGTTCTCAAGGAGTTGCGGGAGGAGCACGCAGCTGTGGTTGATGGTGTGTGGCCAAATCGACATGTCGGGTCGTTGTTCCTGATGAGGCGTTTGATTAAATTGAATCCGAATATGGGCGCGTTCACCAAGGACACTAATGAGCTGGTGGCATGGTGCTTAAGGTATATAGTTCCGAAGGTTGTGTGCACATGGTGTAATTTACGTTATTAATTAGAATGCAAAGTGGCTTCCTGGGAGTGCTTCACGTCCAGGACTCACATCTTCGGATGGGACTCGGCAGTTTGGTGACGAAATGCGTGTGCAAGAAAGTCGCCTCCATGGGGCACGATGTAGTCACTTGTGTGTACGAGGATAATTTCCCAACCAGGATGCTCCTAGAGAAATTGGGTTTTCACCTAGCAGATAGAACTTATTTCTTAAGGACATGTCCCACGTTTGAATTCACATGGTCGGACGAATGAGGTTAAGTTAGTTGTAAGTAAACGAGATAAAGACTATCTTTTTACACCTCCAGTGAGGCGAAAAAGGTTGAATAAATAAGCAGTCAAGACGATTTGGGATCTTCACTAAACTCAATCAAAATGTTTTATAGTCTCTTTGGATATTTACGACAAAGTGGAAACGTCTCATTCCCTGGCATGGAGATCGAATTTAAAGAGGCTTTTTTTACTTCCAAAAGGAGCAAACCTTTATCCCCGTTTTATTAGAGTACGATACACCTATGGGCATAAAATTCAAAAAAAAATTACTTGTATGTGTTGTACAACTCCAGGCAATGCTTTCCTTTATCAATAAACATCATACACATCCTGTGGGAAATTATGTTTTATAGCGTTTCAAATTCGATTACCAGTGTGGGACCGAAAGGATGGTTTAACATGCTCGATTACAATGTACTTTCCGTTCCACACACAGGATTCCAGGACATGAGAGCGAATAATTTCGCAGTAGGAGACCGATTAAATTTGATACTGAAGCAAACGACGAGGAATACTTTTTTGAGGACATAAATGACAATCACAATCACGGCGGATATGATTTCCATTGGGGATAGAATTTTTTGCACGGCGATTTGCATGCACGGCGGTATTGGTATGATCTACTTTTAGGCTTGAAATTGAATTACTCTGGCATAATTTAAACAATAAGATACCTTAATTTAACTCGAATGGATGACATTTTTATTATACAATTTGTCCTACTTTACAATTCGTTTCGTTGGCGTTCTAATTACCTCGTTGTGATGTCAAAGACTTCAAGCTGGTCGAAGAGGAAGCAAAAAGTTGTGTAATGGATGCAACACTCGTCGTCTAAGGTTGCCGCAAGCTGAGAAGTTGTGAAAAATTAGAAGCTTTCGATTTTTTGAGCAAAATTATTGATGAATGTTTTTTCCATAAGTAGCGATTTTCGTTGTGTTTAAGCTGTCAAACTTAAGCTGTGATGTTCAACTTGGACCCTGTTGCGGTATGCAAAAAAAATCTGAAGTCAGTGTTGTAATGTCCTGGAAGAAGTATATTTACTTCTTGTCAATAGATTTACCTCTGGTAATTGCAGTGCTCATGTGAAATTTTAAGGGAAGTTATTTAAACTTTGTTCTGAATATAACTTCAATCCTTCTTTCCAAATAAAAGCATTTTCGACTTAACCTGGTAATGCCATGAAAGTCGGAAATTGTCAATAAAAGAAAAGAAAAACTTAAAGTCGTAAATATACTAAGCAACAAATTAAGCAATAATTGCTTAGCCTTCGAAAAAAAGCTCACGGAGTGCTCCATGTACGACTTCATACCTTACGGTCCTTTCTAAATAGGCTCAAAAAACGCGCGTTTTTTTTCATACATTTTCGCGATTTTTCTTTCGAAAATGCGTTTATCAAAAGTCATTTAAAAAATATGACTAAGGACTTAGTTGACTTTGAGTTGCTTTAAACGTGTGTTCAATATCGATTCAAAAGTTATGGTCTCAAACACTTTGAGAAACGTCATCCATTTTAAACCATTTGTTGAAAACGTATTTAACGCTCCTGAGAAATCCTTTCAATATTTTACAAAAAAAAAATGTTTGCACAAAAATTTAATGTTTACCTGGCCTTAGCTCCGTTTTTAGCAATCGGTCCAAAAATAGAAAAAGAACCTCCTATGTTGTCCGTCCGTCCGTCTGTCCAATTGCGTTATAACTTCTGAACGGTAAGTCGTAGAAAGACAAGATTTGGTCTGCTTTTAAACTGCGGAAATGGTCAAAGAATCCAGACACGGTAATTTTTTTGAGCAGAAACAAATGTTTAATTACAGTTTGAAATATCAAATTAGAAAATGGATTAAAATTTTTTCAATACTTTTTAAAGAAGTTTAGAAGGCGAGAACAAGAAAAGTGAAACTCAAGTTAAGTAAAACAATAAAAAAAAAATTTTTGAAAATATTGAAAAGATTTTGAAAAATGAAGAGTTTGAAATAGGTGACGTCAGTTAAACGTCACGTTATTAAAACCAGTGAGTGAGTGCTACGGTGTGTACGCAGAAGTTACAGTCCGTAAAACAGACGGTTGAATACCCCATCCTATACCATACTGTAAAATGCTGATGTTATTGTTGTTTTTTGACGTTTTAGTAGAAGTGCAAACTTCTAAAAGGGGCCTGGTCCAACCACCCCTAATTACAAACCATCAATTATAACGCAGATATTTCCAAGTTACGCTTAAATGTACGTAAAAATGCAATTTTTTGCTTCAAATTCAATATTTTTGAAAAATCGACCCGTAAAAAAAGGCGTGGCAATAAGACTTTGTGTGAACAAAATCTAAAATAAAATCCCATTAATCTAACTTGCTAATTTTTTTTAGTCTTAGGCCAGTCGAAATTGCATTTTTCCTTCAATTCTGCCTCCAAATGTGGGCGTGGCTCAAAGTCTTCTACAAACGAAATGTAGAACTATGTGTTTTCTACATAATATATCGAGTTTTTTTTGAATTTTGAACAAAAATATTGAATAAAATGTATTTGAAAAATTAACTTTTAAATCGATGCCACGCCCACCTGGGGAGGTAAAGCGATTTAATTTTTATTTTGTGTATCTAACAAAAAACAGATGATAATTAATATCAAATTTCAGGCTTTTAAGGCATCTTACAGCTTTGAAAGCTCTGGAAGTAGTTGCACAATTGCACCCATTGTGGGCGCGTCTTTGAGCGGATTCCAAAAAGTTTTACACTTTAACTGCTTCGGATAACAGTGAACCTATGTACTTAATTTCAGCACCCTAGCTTAAAATTGTAGGCCTCAAAACGTGTGACGTATAGACAGACGGACGGACGGACGGACGGACGGACATGGCTCATTCGATTCAGAATTCGGCCTCGATCATATGCCCTTAAGCGATCTCGATCATATGCCCTTAAAAATTTAGTTTGTTTTACCGTTTACGCAAACCAAGGGAATCGCTTCTTCTTCGGACACAGCTGGCGCTGCCGCTGTGCCTGCTGCATTCATCGCGGACCCAAACGCAAGGGATCATACCAGATCGAGGGGAGTGCTAAGACAGCTGGAACATCCGCTGTCAAGGCGTTCCCCGAGGCTGGAAAGGTTAGTGGCATTGCTTCGGTGAAGGAGAAAGTGGACTCAGTTGGCTCAGCTGCTGGGCCTACTGCCTCTAACACCGTTGCCAAAAGCGTGAGGAATACTCACCAAAGGATTAAGCTCCTGCTTCGCAGCGCTCAGCGCAAGATTGCGAAGTACGAGGGTCGTGACCCCCCTTAAGAGCTTAAGTAGTTGGGAAAGATGTCCTCTCTAGTCCTAGATTCCCTCTAGGACTAGAGGGAGCCAAGGCCATCTTGGCCAATCAACGGCCAAATCCAGGGATGGAAACCAAGGGCAATGCTACTGCTAGGGCAGGTATGGAAGCGGGTCAGGCGCCCTCCACCTCCTATGCAGACAAGCTCAAAGAAGGGGCAAGAGTATCTAGCAGGAAGGACAGTTTCAGCAGCAAGAGAAGCACATCGGATGACGTCGTGGAGCCGAACGATGTAAAAAAGAGGAAGCCTGGTACTGCATCAGCCTTGCGTCGGAAGCCGAGCGACCCAAATGACGTGCTTCTCGTTTCGTTACTGTGGTTAACGGGTTAGGACCGTGCGGTCGTCTGACAATCGACCAGGGGAAACACATCGAAGAGAAGTTCCAGGACGCCCTGTCCTGAACTATACGCCGCAGGAAACGGGAAGCTTCAATTTGACGGTGCTGGTTTGGAGGGCGGACGCAAGGATGCAGCTTGTGGAAATAGGCTTTGAGTAGACTTCCTTCGCCGCTTTATTTTGGAGGTGAGCGAGACTTGGAAGGACATCAAGCTAAGATGTACAACAAGAGCAGAGTTGAAGGAGTACACTCTGCCCACGGCATGGGTATGGGTTCCGTGTCCCTACACTTACCCAGAAAAACTACTGGGGTTTCTCCACGTGGACGGCAATACGGGCAGCATTTTCAACTTGCGCTTAATAGGGACTGCTTACCACACCTGGAGAAATCCAACGGTATGGTAAGATACGGCATGGGGAGCTAATGGTCAAACCGTGCGTCGGCCAAGGGTAAGCAGGTAGATGATCTCCCCCAAGATGATGGAAGTGCTACAGATCAACCTGCATCACAGTAGGGCAGCGACGGCTTGTCTGGTGGAGTACATCACTAGACACGACGTCACAGCCGTACTAATACAGGAGCCCTGGATCGATAAGGAGAACACCATCCGAGGTGTTCTTCAAGGCAAGAGGTAAGATCAGGACTTGCATCCTAGTCAAAAAAAATTAAAGGCATTTCTTTTAGAAAATTATAGCTCAGGTGATCTGACGGCGGCAGATGGGAAAGGGAGGACGGCAAACCACCCTGTCTGTCCTCGGCATATCTTCGCTACGACTCCGAGGTACTCATCCCGGATAAACTCCTAAGCCAGGCAAAGCAAACTGTCTGGATGCTGGTGCTGGGCTGCGACGCTAACGCCCATCATTCACTATGGGGCAGCAGTGACATAAATGCAAGAGGTGAGTGTTTATATGATTTTATTATATCTTCGGGCCTCAACATCTCTATTAGAGGGAATCCACCCACTTTCGCGGTAAGAAACAGGCAAGAAGTGCTAGACATTACCCTTGCCTCAAGCATGGAAGGTTTAGAAATTAGGGATATGAGCGTAGTTGATTATGCGTCAATGTCGGATCACCGATGGGTACGCTTCAAATTGTGCCTTCAGTTCAGGGAATGCAGTTTTCAAAGAAATCCCTGAAAAACCGATTGGTGTTTACATACACGGATGTGGCCGTCTTTTTTTAGTTTTCGCCTGCTAAACTTCTCAAAATTATGTATTAGAAAGAAAAAAAAACTTAAATGTAATAAGCATGAAACTTAAAAATGTAATTTAACCGTTATGTGGGTATAACCAGTGAGTAAGTGTACGCAGAAGTTACAGTCCGTATAGAAGTTATGCCCCATCCTACCCCACATTGTAAACTGCTGATGTTATATTTATTAGTATTGGAAACTTCGAGAAGGGGCGTGCTCCAACCACCCCTAATCACAAACAATCAATAATTAATAATAACACAGATCAATAATATTGTAACACAAATATTTCCAAGTTACGCTGAAATGGACGTAAAAATGCATTTTTTTGGTTCAAATTCAATATTTTCGAAAAAAAGGGGGCGTGGCTAAAAACTTTTAGATTTTTTTGGAACAGGGTATTTAAAGTTAGATGTATAGTTCGTAAACTCAGTGAAATAATCATGCTTAGAGGTTATGATCGAGACCGACAGGAGCATTGTTTTAACCGCCCTTCTGTCTAATGTAAACAATTTTTGGGCCTATAGCTAATATTTGGTACTTGTGATCGATATATTGCAATCGACCAAAGGTACAATTTGCATTCCGCTTATTGCTTGAACGCGCGGCCTTTTTTTATTTTCGTAGGGTGGGAAAGGTATCTCTGATCCGACATACTAGATGAACTTTTTCACTTCTCAAATAGGTTGTTATTTCAAGTCTCTTCAAATCTTCTCTTAAATGTTAAAATTGGATTTATCGTACCCAAACTTTTACAATACCAAACGCAGTAGGTACCACATCTTAGTGGAAAGGAGTACCTATCGAAGTTTAACTTTTTGTAAAAATGAGTCATAGATATCAAGCAATGAATCAACTAAATCTTTGCTAGACTGTCTACTATGCTATGGATACCAAGAGGTGTCAGTCTTCGCATAAAAGGTTTTTTCACATAATCATTTAGATTCTAGATTAATATCGCCCATCGCGAGTGCGAATTTTCGTTTGGTACCTAAGCAATGTCATGTTATTTTTCTTCGCTTATATGAACAACAAGACAAATAGATACTGGTTTCATTATTCAATGCGTCACCAGAGCTGCAATAGAAATGCAAAAAAAAAATTTTTGTTATTCTGTGAACTGCTTTGCCTTTAAGCTTTCCACAAATATATTAACTGATTGCACTCTACCCATACACAAGCATTTGTTTTGCCAGTTCTTTTTAATTGCAATCTCACTCGGTATTCAGAGAAGGCCACTCAATGTATCTGCACTGCACCGCACCGTACACTGTATCTGCACTAAAAACTGCAGTAGTGAGCAATCTAAATTCAGTTGCTATTGTATTATGCAATCGAACGGTTCGCGTGTGCATAAAAAGATATTGAAGTTGTCTTTAAAACATGTCCATTGCTGCGTTGAATAAACTCACTGCCATACCGCAAGGTGAATTGCGAAAACTTCGTGACCTGTATCTCAGGAATTGGCCACAAAACTGTGTCGGTTATTACACCCTGGACAACTTCGTGAAATGGCTGGAAAAAGATCCCGAAATTAAAGCACTTTCAATACTCTCTCTAAATGATGACTGGGCGGATGGGACATTTTTACTTATAGTAAGTTCACTGCCTTGGAATAATGCGACTCTCACAATCGCCCTAGGATAGATATCAGTTATTTTTGAACACGCTGAATGCCTCCAATGAACGACTGACAGTCGCACTTTCATTGTTAGACTGGTCTCGGGGCTATAAAGTGAGTTCTTTTCTGGAACGTCACCGTCCTGCTGTGCTATGTGTCGTTGAATCGAAACGACTTGTGAAGGAGTACGATAGCTACACTCTGGTCTATCATATGCCACGTGATGAAGCCATTCGAATGGAAATTAAGTACCTATACCAACGTTAACGACGCCTTCGAGGTATACATCCCAGGCAGATTTTTCACTAATGCTTTTCAATTGACAGCTGCCCGGATGGCATGGTCATAAGAGAGATGAAGGCGGAGCATGCTGCTGTGGCAGACAGTGTCTGGCCAAATCGACACGTGGGTTCATTGTTCCTGCTGGCACGGTTGATTGAATGGAACCCCAATGTGGGCGTATTCACCAGGGATACTAATGAGTTGGTGGCATGGTGTTTCAGGTAAGATAAAAGGTCACATTCTGACGTAGCGATTGGCTGTGAAATATAATATTTAATGAAAATAGACTGCAAGGAGGATTCTTGGGGGCACTTCAGGTGAAGGACACGCATCGGTGTAAGGGACTCGGCAGTCTGGTTTTGAGAGCCATCACCAAGAAAATAGGTGAAATGGGTCAAGATGTCACCGCGTGTGTGGGGGAGCATAATACACCATCGAGAAGTATATTCGAAAAATCTGGTTTTAAGGTCATGGATGCAGCGTACTGGTTACGAACATTTCCATCAGAGGAGTTCACATGGTCAGATGATTAGTTAATTATAAATTGTAGCTTATTAAATCCTAATTTTTAATAAAGAGATTTTAAAAAGGAAGAACTTTTAATTCGTCAATCTATAAAGGGTGCAATTTACCCCCACAACGAAAGTCTTTTCAGAAAAATAACAAAACAGGATGCCAGACTGCAAATCCAACAGATCTCAAGTCATAATTTAAAATAAAATCTTACATCGGTCAAAAATAATATGGGAATGGGATCTTTTCAATTTCAACATTATGTTTATCTAAATCACCAAATTATTCTGTATTGAAAATCTTTGTTCTGGGCTTAAATCGTTGCCTCTGGTGAAGTAACTTACTTACTTAAGGTGGCGCTACAGTCCGGGGTGGACCTGGGCCTCAGCCAACAAGCTTCGCCAGACAGCTCTGGCTCTAGCTAGCTGTCTCCAGTTTAGCACGCGAAGTTGGCTGAGGTCCTTCCACTTGCGTGCGCCCTTTGGTGAAGATATGTCAACCTAAATAAGCCTGGATACCTCTTTCCAACGGCTTTAGTCTGGAAGACTGTGCGGGAAATGGTTTTGAACTTGCTGATGCCTGGTGAAAGATTCTGTAAGAATCAAAAGGAAAGCGATTGTTTTTCAAAAACCAAAGAAATCCTGCGATAGCCACAGAAGTTCACCCCTGGCTTAATTTGTAGAATAAACAGGTGTATGGTCGATCTAAATGACACAACGTCCAGTGAAGAAGCTAGTCATTTAGACCCCCCAGACAAAACATCTTACATTTTTATACCCTACCCCATAGGATAGGAGGTATATTAAGTTTGATTCATAGTTTGTAACATAGAGAATTAATCACCGTAGCCCAAGACCTTAAAGGCATTTGATCGATACCGATTTGTTAGTCGAATGAGCCATGTCCGTCCGCCCGTCCGTGTGTCGGTAGTTTTTGGGCCTTAAATTTTAAGCTAGGAACTTGAAACTTAATATCTCAGTTCTTTCTAGGTCCCGAAGCAGTACAAGTGTAAAAATTTTTAAAATCCGACCACTGACACGCCCACTATATAAATAAATAAATAGAGTGGCGCAACAGCTCGAGGTGAACCAGGGCCAACTTCTCAACAATGTATGCTGGTGTGTTGATTTCTTTACATACAAGGGGACCTACAATTTTTTGCCGAATCCGAACGGCACTTTGAGAAGTTTTTCAAGACAATTAATACTCTCGGAGGGCTTGTCAAACCCTCGCGGAGGTGGGGACCGTGAAAAAGAACAATTCTTTTTTTTTTAGGTGACGATGGCAGGATTCGAACCCAGACCTCCGGCGTAGTAAGCACACACACTTACTACACGCCCACTATTAGCATGAAAATTCAAAGCTGTAGTAGGAAGCTGAAATTTGGTCCCCGTTATCCTCGCTGAAGTTTATTGTGATTGGCATATCAAAAAAAGACAGAAACGGCCCCCTTTTGGGCGTGGTCATATTTCACTTACATTTTAATAATCCAAAAAACTTGCGCTATAAAATGTTCAGATATGTGCGAAAGCTATCAACTGAAATAAATTTTTGCCACGCCCTCTTTTGGGGGCGTTTTTAAGTATAAATCAAATTTTTAATATGAAAATGCAATCAACACGTGTATATCACTTCTGATAAAAAATATAAACAAAAAAACTATGCTATTGAAAAGGGGTGGATGCCACGCCCCTTTTTTAAGGGAGAAGATTCTTAAACTCAAAAATTCTAAATACAATTGAAGTTAATAGAAACTGAAATTTAACAACCAAGATTTATGACACAATTCGGAGCTTGAAAGTGGTCAATTGGGATGGGGTATCCAACGATTCGCCGCGGTTTGTAACCCTCCCACTAGTTGGCTTTGGAGTTGGGACCACTTGGAATTTCTTCTGGCATCCTCAAATTGATCAAATTCTTAAAATCCAGATTTTGTACTGATTTTTAAGTAAAACGACGCTTCACCAAAAGATCAATTTGTTCTGCGGATGAGAAGAGGCTCTTACTCGACCAACCAGCTCGAGTAATATTTAAGCTGGTTGGGGATCTCCAAATTTAGCTTTAGCAGACAAAATTTTATGTCTTGGTATAGGGCATTATGTTAATGGTACTAGAAACGTCTCGACCTTCATCAAGGGTTGTTAAGGCACTTCCATGATCGCTTAAGGCTGCTTTGAGGCCAAAATTCTTGGAATGACTTTTGGGCACGTCTACACTAACAGTTACCATTCACAGTCGCGAATTGTACCTATAGCTTAATAGCAAACTGTACGGGCTGTGCAGTGACATAAGTAAGTTAGTGCAAGAGCTCATAGTAATACAACTTCCAAATACCGAACCTTTTCACCGTGTAACACCAAATCTAAAAGTTTTTTGGCCAGATATTTGCAAATTGTAATAGCTGTAATATTAGTTTTATAATTTTTATTTTCGATCTAAAATTAATTTTCCGAGAAATCAGGTTATTAAAATTCTAACATGTTAACTGTGTGCATGGTCGACGATGTCCAGTTGAGTGGTCCAATTTTTAAATTATTAAAGGCTTTTGGCCTAACTTACCTAATTTGACCAACAGGCATTCTGAAATTAAATGTTAATCTTACGTTGTCTGGCATCGAAGTCAATTTTGGGTCTTATCAATTTTCATACTTTATCTGTACAACATTAAAACCAAGCTACACTCCAAGTTTCAGTTTTCATGCCTCCATCGCCAGCCTGCAAGAACGGCGAGTTTGGCAGGAATTTCAAAGTTGAACATTGCCCTAGATAAGATTCTGTCACTTTTCGTGAAATGAAATCTACGAAAACGTGGAGACTGTCGATTTGCAATCTTCTTTTCTTCTTTTCATTTAGGCGCGAGATCATAACCCTCCCATACTTTACTGGATTCCCAATGGTCCACTTTTGGGGTACGCCGATTTCAAAGTATCGGCTAAAATTTTATTGCTGCGTTCACTTGTTCATCCCTGAACGCTTGAGCTCGTTATTTGTAGCCTTGACGGGTTCTCTTAATCTCAGGTTCTCTCTCAACATTTTTGAAATCTGGAATAAAGTCTCGTTTACCTAACCTGCTCATCTTAACTTGTAAACTTGTTCCCATTTAAACTTGTAAACTTGTAAACTTGTTCCCATTTAAACTTGTAAACTTGTAAACTTGTTCCCATTTAAGTCAGCTTGTTTTTTTTTTGTGTGTAATCAAATTTTACTGTGAATTTAAACCAGTGAGTAAGTGCAACAGTACGTATATAATAGCTTCGGTCCGTCTGTAACGGACCGCGGTATACCCTTTTCCTATTCTCCTTTTCATTCCTATTCTCCTTTCCATTACTATTCTCCTTTCCATTCGTTTATTTTCTTGTTTTGCATCCCCGTCCATCTACCATTTATGCATCATCAGAAAAAAATCCTTCCTTTTAAGTTTTTGTTCACTTTTTTTAAAAAAAAAAGGGCGTGCCATGTTCAACCCCTTTAACCGAAAATCAATATTAGCATAGAGATATCCAAGTTTGCGGCTAAAATGTACGCAAAACTGTAATTTTTTGTATTCATGAAATTTACCTCTACAGATGGGCGTGGCCGAAAATTTTGTGTGAACGAAATCTGAAATAGTGTCCGGTGTTCTTTTTGTAGTAAATTTTATTTCTTATTCTATGCTAGGTAAAGCTATAAAGCAGTCAAAATCCATGGTTTTCTGGAAATTATTATTATTATTTGTACGGATCAAATGTAGATTTTAATATTTTGGAATAAATTGCATTTGAACAATTACTCTTTGATACGATGCCAAAAATGTAATTTTTGGATAAAATTCAACAATTTCGTAATATCAACCTCTAAACATGGGCGTGGCCGAAAACTTTGAAGGATCGAAATCTAGTATAGAACCCGGTGAAGCTAGTGTGCTAAATTTTATTTCTTATCATTACTTAAGTTAGGCTAAAAAGTAGTCGAAATCCATTTTTTCTGGAAAATTAGAGGTTCTTCTTAAATTCTGCCTCCAAATGTGGGCGTGGCCCAAAACTTTGTATGAAAGTAATTGAAAAAGAAGTGTTTTATAGTGAAAAATTACACTTTCAATCGATGCCACGCCCACAAGGGCGGTCTGTGGACTTTATTTTTATTTTTTATGACTTGTAATCAATAGAAGATGCTAAATAATAAATTTCAGCTTTTCACGCCGTCTTGAAGTCTTCTAAAGACTGGAGGTTGTTGCACATTTAGACCGATTGTGGGCGTGTCTGTGGATTTAAAAAATTTTAACACAAAAATTTCAGCTCCTAGCTTAAAATTTAAGGCCTAAAAATTGGTGACATACGCACGGACGGACGGACATGGCTCATTCGACTCAGAATTCGGTCTCGATCATATGCCCTTAAGGTCTTGGGGGCTATGGTCACTATTTCTCTATGTTACATATTCGCCTGTATCAAACTTAATATCCTCCATTCCTGTGGAATGGGGTATAAACAAATTTTTCAAAATTTAATATACAAAATAAGACGTTATTACTTAAACTTTCGCGCCAAAATAGAAGAAACTTATATAACTAAGAATAATATTTTTAGAATATTTAATAGAAAGAATAAAACTCGTGAAACTGAAGCGCGCGCCGGCAAAGAGTGCAATTGATTTGAGAGTTCTTTAATTTTTTATTTTGCCCGAACTGAAAATGGAAATTTATCTTTTAAAAAACGTGGACAAAGAAAAAACTTATAAAAACTTATTTCAATTCTAAGTTTCTTTAAGTTTTTTTTAATTAGAAGAACACTTTATTTAATTTGTTATAAATTCTGCTTGTTTTTTATTTTTAATAACTATTATAACGAATTCTTCGTTAAATAATTAGCAAAAGAACTCATTTGATGCATTGAAGTTTTTTTTATTTCATCTTGTGTGTTTAAACAATAAAATAAAACCTAAGCACATATGTTTCTTACACTATGGTATATGGTCTTAGTTTAACAACTAAATACTAAAACTTTTCGCAAAGAAAATTAAAACTAAAATAATAGCAGCTAATTTTTTTTCTATATACACATAATTTAAATGTTATGTTTTATGTAATCGCCCTCTAGCTTAGGCTAATTCAACAGCCGGCGGTTGACTCTTTGGTACCTAAAGGGAAAAAACGCATTAAAACAAATTTTCAG
This sequence comes from Neoascia interrupta, assembly GCA_947623515.1. Classification (NCBI taxonomy): domain Eukaryota; kingdom Metazoa; phylum Arthropoda; class Insecta; order Diptera; family Syrphidae; genus Neoascia; species Neoascia interrupta. The sequence goes on from OX392462.1 coordinate 218,876,919, forward strand.
CTATCGTAAAAACCCTCATTAGCATGCTAATTCGCCCACCCCATGCAAGGACAATAAGTAAACTTAAGCCCATCCCTTTAATTTTAATTACTTTTCAAATAAGAGAACACACATAAATATTAAATTGACTAGAATAAATAACGCGCTACAGATAGACACCATGCATGTACATTGTACACAACCCCAAATCGAATCACTTAATTTAACTTAAATTTACAAAACATACACAATGAGCGGCTAGTCTTGTTTTCGGGATCCTGGCATCCCCTATTTCAGTCCAAGCATATAAATATTTATTTTATCAATTATATCCCATTAGAAGAACGAACTGACATGCATCCACCCAGTAGCATCAGCACAGTGCCGACCACTGAACAAGTATGAAGATGATTATATAAATGTATCTGGGTGGCCAAAAATTGCACACACACACACCCCCTGACCCACCCAAGTGCGTTTCGATGTAAATGCGACTGGTCCATTTCTGATGTGACCCAGGGGGTGGCGATGCTCAGACTTGATTGCGCAAATGGTATGGCATCAGTGTTTAATGTTTGCATGGCCATAATTTGGTTTTTGTTATCACCGCTCTGGAATTCAACTGGGAGAGGGAGGGTAGGTATTGATCCAGTCGGCGGTAGATGGTTCCCAAATTAGTTTCGATTCGTTTTGGCCACAATTCCCAGAGATCTACATATGCTTTTTGCTTGATGAGGATGAGTTAATAATTATCATTCCGATTTGTTATTGTTTAGTAGACGGTCCCGCTGTTCCCTTACTTTGAAGCACTTGATTCGGAAGTGGTCACACATCTCTCGCACCTGCAGAAATCAAGCAATTTCAAATTCACAAACCTTTGAGGCATAATCGTTGCTCTAACTTACCACTCCTTGACCGTAGTGCAGATGGGCGATTGTACTGAATATCGTCAGGCCATGGACAATCCATCGTTCCACATCGGCTGATAGTTGCAAGTCAAAATAATGATAGAACGGGAAACAGGACACAGCGACAACTGCGACCAGGGGCCACATGAGAATGTTGAAACCATCGCATCTGGTGTCGGACATTTGAGCCACAATCAACCGACACTGCAAATAAGAAGAAAAAAAACAGTTAAACTATTGTTCATTCCTAGTCTACAGCCTGCTTACGGCAATGTTCGAAAACAACGTCCCGAAAAGCACAAACATGATTCTCGGCTCCAAATTGATGACACGATTTGTAGAGTACAACACCCAAATCATCGTTATGACAAATAGCCAAAGGAAGGCGAATAATGGACGTGCTGCTTCCATAAAGGGGCGCATCTTTCCAGTCTTGTTCTTATAGGACCTGTGCACAGGTGATAATAGAAGCACCACCGACGGGTATTAATGGGGCACATCGACGGGTTGTTTATGTTACTGCCCTGCAACGAGGACAGGGACAGTCCGGAGCATACTTACAGATAAATGTTTTTAATTATAATTGGATGACTTGAAATCATGCCCGAACCGATGAGGGTGATTTCAAAAACATTTGCCATGGTCAGGCCAAAGATGTGGGGTGTTCGCCAAATGCCCGGTCCAACGATGGACGTGAGGAGGAGAGTCAATGTTACACCCTGTTTGGAATCAATGTAATTAGTTAATGGTTGTTTTGTGTGTAGGATGGGAAGTACAAACGAGGTATAGTGGCTTTTATTTTGACAGGAAATTTTCGAAAAAATAATTTCGAAATGTGAACTTTATACCAACTTAAAGAGGTGCGATGCGGTGGGCGGTGGCGGGGTTTTAATTAGTTGATGAAATGCAATCAATACTTATTTCTTATGCTTCGAATGTTTTCAATGAGGGCACTATGGTGGAAGTATGAGAGGCAAACTCTGCTCACTTTTGTATTGGGTAGGAACACACTGAAGTTTAAATAAACGAACGGTGAAATGGCTTCGTTGTTTGCAATACAATCTTGTGCCTGGCATTGTTTCAAAAAATACGGGTCTATATATAATTTTTCTGGGTCAATATAACATAATTTATTAAATTACACATTAGTTCAAGGATACATGACCAATTCTTAAATGGAAGAAGCCATGTATAGAAGCCTTTTGTAGCCTTTTTAATTATTCTTACATAGTTAAGTTAGTTTCTCTATTCGGCAGTTTCTGTTTGATACCGAAAAAGGTACAGAAAAATATAAAGTTAGATTTCAGCTCCACCATTTAAAGGTATCGATTGGGGAATAGTTTTATTAATAAATAGACTGGGATCTGAACAAACTACATTTTGTGAGTGAGTGAGCCAAAAGTTAGTTGGATGATTTTTTTTATTAAATACAATTTATTGTGAAAGAAGTGGAAGCTTTTATTGATGGATTAAATTCATCTAATGGGAATCGTGAATGGAATCGTTTATGCGACCAATATGGCTTTGGCTAAAAACGGAAAGAAAGAATCGTCTCATCCTGACCAGCTCACCCTTTAATCAACCTTAATATTAGATCTTTTCTGATAATACTTTCAAGGCACAGAAATTCTTCAGACTAGTAGTCAACTCTCAAGAAAAAGGTAAAACAAGAGGCTATTAAACCAGTGAGTAAGTGCTCCATAAAACGGACCGTTGAATACCTATCCCACATTGTAAAATGCTGATGGCAAAATTATTTTTTGAAATTTTATAAGTAATGCAAACTTCGAAAAGGGGCTTTGTCCAACCGCCCCTAATTAAAAACTATTAATTGTAAGATATTTCCAAGTTACACTTAAACTTACTTTCCTGTTTTTTTTTTTTGAATACTAGGATGGACGGAGACTAAAACTCCAAAATCTTTCAAAGATACCAATACGCCCACTATAGCAGGTACATAATACCGGCTATAGTGGGCGTAATGGGCGTATAATGGGCGTAAAGATACCAATACGCCCACTATAGCCGGTATTATGTACCTGCTATAGTGGGCGTATTGGTATCTTTGAAAGATTTTGGAGTTTTAGTCTCCGTCCATCCTAGTATTCAAAAAAAAAAAAAAAAATTTGGTAAACTTCCTCTAGTGGGCGTGGCATCTATTTGAAAGGTAAATTTTCAAATGCATTTTACTCAATATTTTTGCTCGAAATAGAAAAAAATTTACCAAATAAATTTGTCTTTTTTGTTTCTTACATTCATCAGGAGATGCTAAATGTCAAATTTCAGCCTTTTAGAACGTCTTAAAGTTTTGAAAACTCTGGTAGTTGCACATTTAGACCGATTGTGGGCGTGTCTTTGGGCGGATTTCAAAAATTCTTACACTTGTACTGCTTCGCATGACGTGGACTTCACGTACGAAGTTTCAGCACCCTAGCTCAAAATTTAAGGCCTAGACGGACGGACGGACAGACGGACATGGCTCATTCGATTCAGAATTCGGTCTCGATCATATACCCTTAAGGTCTTGGGGGTCTACCATTATTATTTTACCGTGTTACAAACTATATGACAAACTTAATATACCTCCTATCCTATGGGATGGGGTATAAATGTGTGAGACTATTATCTTTAGTTGCTTATCATGGGAACAGGTGCGAACACATTCATCAGTAAGAAAACACACGAAACTGAATAAAGTAAAACAAATAGAAATTGTATGGAGCTAGCCACGTAGTCCCTGAACGACGAGCGATGTGGGGAAGTTGCGTAGCGACGTCGCTCAGGAATCAAAACTGTTTTAAAATTTTAGAGTATCGCTTAGCGACGAATTTGTAAAATGTAGAAAATAATGGCAGAATTTTTTATTTCAATCAATGTTTAATTCAATGTTTGTGACCAAAGCCATCAATTTGGTAACTAGGTAGGCCAGATAGAAGCTTCAACTAGTTGGTTGTATAGTAACTTTTTCTCCGTGTTATAAGCACTACGAAAAACTTGATATGCTCCTATTGGATTGGGTACAGAAATGTAATGTAAATGATTAGTACAAGAATAATGTCAGACAAATATGGTACTGATATAGTATTGCCAAAATCGGTCTGGGGCAAAGAATAAATAAGTTTAGTTGAGAGAAAATGACGGAATGTTCGGTTGTAGCCTTGAATTTGCTTGTTCATTTTTATATAGGGGAAAGGCTGGAACAGTGAGAGACTTATTTTTTAAACGCTTATAACTATCTCCCAACTGTTTTTCGGTGATATTTTACCCACATATTTCCTCTACATTTGCTTATTTAGGCAAATAGTTAATTTCTATTTTTTTTATTTCTTTTCCAGTGAGAATGCTGGGCAAAAAATTAAATAAAAATATTCTTGTGCTAAAAAGGAAAAATGAATAGTGTAATGGTGGTAGTGATATAATGAGGCATGCCTTACTGTTCGGACTTTGACTCTGTCTCACTGCTTAATTTTTAGAATTCCGAAGAAACCCTTTTTCTCACAAGAAACTGGCATACATCCCTTCGATTTTTTTTGTACAATAAGACGGCAAATAATAACATGAAAATAAAAAGCTGGTCCACTTACATATTCGAAAATTTGAAGTTGCTTCTCAAATTTTAAAAAGACAGAAAAAAAAACTTTTGCCAGTTATACGCGCAACTGGCTGACCAGAACATACGCGCAACTGGCTTTTATTCGGAACTAGTAAAGAAGCCTGTCGTACGACAGGACACATCGATTAAAATAAAAAATAAAATATTGCCCTGTGCCCAACCCCAACACACGCGAGCCGACCACTCTCGCGGTGAGCTCTACCTAGTCACTTAATTTGGACCTGCAAATAACGCTTTGATTACCTATGCATATAGCACTTTATTGTAGAGGAACTTTATATTTTTTACTTTTAATTTTTTACTTTTTACTTTTAACTTAAAATTATATGATTTACTTTTATGAGAGAAGCTCCATTATCGGTATTATATATAAAGTAGAAGAATATAATTTTTCGGTACTACATACCAGAGTTCCTATCCTGGTGAACCCAAAGAATCATTTATAAAGGCGAAGCATATCATTTTTCGGTTCTACCAGGCCACGAACTCCAATGAACCCAAGAAATACTGTCATGAGCCCAACTAATGCTGGACTAAGTGGGTAAGATCTGGAGGGATCCTTTATAAAGGGGAAGCATATCATTTTTTGGTACTACCAGGCCAGGAACTCCAATGAACCCAAGTAATACTGTAATGAGCCCAAAGAATTCTAGAGGAAGTGGAAAACTTATCAAATAAGTTCCCCATTTCTGGGGCTTATTTAATGTGAATAAATGTTCACCCCCATGCAAATTTTGGGGAGTTATTTATATTTTATTTTAGGGGGATTATTTTTTGGAACCTAAAAATCCGAATACATAATTTGAAATGGAATAAATATAAGGCAAATGTCCTGTTGTTTGTTTGAAGGATAATACTTGCATACGAATCCGTTTTCTATTAAAACACTGCTACAAACTGCCCTAGAAGAAGGCATTTTCAATGCTAATCAGCGACGGCTCGGTGAATTGCCGCTCGTGGCTTAGACGCTCGTCGCGCCATGTTGCCGAAGCCTAACTCGAGTACTAGCGTTATCAAGAGCCAACAGTATGTCTTCAACTTAATTATAAGATATAATGTCGCGATTTACGGCCGGTGGCAAGAGCCTAACTTTGATGGTAAAAATCAACATTAGGCTCTTGCCACCTGTTGATTTTTACCAACAGGTTCTTGACATCATTCTCCCTCTCATATTGAATCATTTAGCTTTTCTTACCACAGTATTACGACATATTTATCACTGATTAAAATAAATAAATAGAGTGGCGCAACAGCTCGAGGTGAACCAGGGCCAACTTCTCAACAATGTATCCTGGTGTGTTAATTTCTTTTACATACAAAGGGACCTACAATTTTTTGCCGAATCCGGACGGCACTTTGAGAAGTTTTTCAAGACAATTAATACTCTCGGAGGGCTTGTCAAACCCTCGCGGAGGTGGGGACCGTGAAAAAGAACAAGTCTTTTTTTTCAGGTGACGATGGCAGGATTTGAACCAAGACCTCCGGCGTAGTAAGCACGCACACTAACCACTACGCCAAGGTTTATCACTGATTAACCACATATTGACCGATCGACATTACCAAGCGTTAAACAAGACATTTTGTGACTGTTTCACATTGCTTAGAGGCCGAATAATAGCATCTAAAATAGGTGACTGTATAAAAAAAATGTCAACCATCAATCCGAAAAAGTGGAGTGTTTTAACCTCTCAAATTATGTTCTAACACGGAACACATCCCTAATTTATCAGAAACTCACCCGTTCAGAAACTCACCCGTAAAACCCATCGCTTATGCTGACGACCTAATGCTAATGGCACGCAGCAAATTCTTAGCATCACTAGTTCATCTGCTGCCAGATACACTTAAAGGACTAAGCCAAAGGACCAGAGAAGACGAACCAAGCAGAACTTGTTCTCCTTACAAATAGAAGCTCGGGCTCTTCCCCCAAGCGACAGAAAAGCCTCTATTCTGTGGGAAAAAACTTTTAGATGTCTGAAAGAGCCTTTAAAGACTCAAAGGCCCAAAGGGAAGAGAATAATATATGGGATCAAAATCGTTTAAGACTAATATTTCATAGATAATAAAGAGCTTATTAAGAGTTGCTTTTCAATTTCCTTATAAGAATCTTAAAGATGTTTTTGTTTTATTTATCTGAAAGCTTAAACATATCTTAATCCTTACGTAACACCGAATTGAAAACTAAGATCATTGCTTTTACTCCAAACTCAGCTTAACTATACTTGGCAAATCCTATGGAACAAAAAAGTATTACTCCTCCCATCTATTGTGAAAAAGACCCCGATATTTGAACTTTTCCACCTGTTTAAATAAGACTTCATTCATGTTAAGGGTACTCTGCACATGAGTTCAGGATACTATTATTTCCTCCAATTTGCCCACGCTTACCTTCAACTCAGCATCACAACAAATGGCGACAAATTTATCCACTGAGGTTTGTCTTAATCACAACCCATCTCGAAACATCCTTTGCCAAGACTGCGCTCGCAATCCATATATGCTACGAAAAGAAAAGGCGGCAAAATCCAGCGCATACATAAAAAAACGAGATTTCATGCTATTTGGCCCGTACACAGCTTCTGACGTTCTTATACAAAGACTAAATGGCACTCAAAGAGGCCCACTCACAGGTTTATTTCAAAAGACCAAGCCTTTTACAAATCTAACAAAACAAAGGAAAACATCAATTCATTTTTTTGGGTATGGTTCTTCGAAAATTGCAGTTTTACAATAGTGCAGAGAGAACAGAAGGCTGTTTTGAGTCATATCTGAAATATACATCTTAAATAGAGTCCCATTTCGAGTCAGGGTTCGTTTCAAGCTACCTCGAACATTTAACGATTTGTTTTCTTATTTCTACTTATTGACATTTTTACTCCATCTCAGATCGATCAATTTAAACGACATGCAGTTTGGTTGTGATCGATTCGTTTTGATCGTTGATCGGAACATTATCAAAATGTCAAATGAAATCAAAAGTGACTGAAATTACATTGATATTAAGAAAGCGCGTCATGAAACACGTAATCACTCATTTGTTGAGGATAAAAAAGCCATTTATTGTGAGTAAGGTTAGTAGTTTAGCTAAGAGGAAGAGAAGTTTGGTTGGGGGTCTTTAATGAAAGCAAGATGTTATCCGTTCGGACTTAAGACACAAGAAAGAAGGTAAAATTAATTTTTTTTCTCTTAGAACTCTTTTGACTGATTCTTTCCTATTTAAAACTTTACCTTCAAAAAGGCTCTTTCTTCAACTTGAGATCCCGCATAATAAACACATTATACATGCATCATGGTCGATCTTGAATAGGCTTTCACCAGCAAGCGATATTGTAAGCTTGTTTGCTCCCAACTAAATCTACCCCATTACAGAGAGAACAATTTACCGCCAACGCAACGCAACGACCTGCGTCTTCTTAATTGCCCAAAAATATTCAGGATGAGTTGTATTTACAATTAAATTGCGGAGTATCCCAGAACCTTTAATAATGTCAATTATTCACCGCAAAACCGTAATAGTTACATTCTGGGAATTTCTGCCGTAATATGCCATATTATTACCCAGATTACAAGCCCCATGCATGACAAAGCCACGACAGGATACCTCGAATTCCGATATCAAATTGGTTAACAGGCAAATATATCCCTTAAAATTATAAATATGTCAAAGAGATTGAACAAAGTTTACGCTCAAAGGTTCATTAAATTGATAGCCAAAGTGATTTGCTCTTTTCGACCATGCAACGCCAATTCAGTTATAGCACCTGCCTCAGTCCAGACTGCATAAACGGGTAATTTTATTAATCTCAGCCATTAACCTTGTTTAATAGTTATACTTTTACAAGCCCAAAAAAATATGTAAAATTATTGCATTACAAGTGCAATAAGCACTCATCGCGCAACCCATTTGCAAATTCTATTAAATGGCAAATTAAATTACTCCGCCTTTATTGCACATTATTAACGGTTTTTAATTAAATATTAAATTTTTAAGCGTAAAATGTTTCCCATAGCGTTCGTCATTAAACGCGAAGCCGAGCACAAATTACACAAATTACTCAGCAAACCCAATATATATTACGTATACGCCAGAGTGCACGCATCGCATATTGTGTGCACGCGCTTTTTGACACTTAATTGCGGAGCATTTGGTCCCATTATGTCTGTCTCCTTGTACTATTAAATTAAATTAATACCCCCGGGCCAAATGACCTGCGACAACCAACATCAAAATAAAAAAAATAAAAACCCTTCATCATATTTTTCCCAAATCAAAGTCCATTTTATGGTTTTACGAGCCCGCCAGCCATTTCAACCTAAATAGACAGAGTCAACGCCGGCGATGACAACGACAACGAACCGAAATTAATTACCCATCAAATGGGCTGGATCCAATCAATCTTGCTGCCAATGAATTGGTCATCCGTGCGCATTAAAATTTCATACGCCTCAATGTCCATTTCCTGTCGCAATAATAAGCCCCGCATTCGACAGATGTATATACACTCACCCACATGGTGAAGTCATAGCCCCAAGGCAGAAACATAACACCTGTATTGTACTTCTCTACGTGGGTCAGGTAAAAGTTCAGGAACACATTCCAGATGACAAAGAACATCCGCGTCGGTGGCAAATCGATTGTGCCGAACAATGAGAACATGTAGATGGGTATCAGCACCGAGGAGTACGAATCGAGTCCATGGTCGAAGAGCTCCCCCAGCGGTCCACTGGTTCCAGTTCGGCGGGCCTGCTTACCATCGATTCCATCTGCACGAGGAGACAAAAAGAGACTAGGTTAGTGGTAGCACCGGATCATCATTCGGAGGAGCAATAATATTATCCTCGCACATATTTTTTAGTCGGAATTATTTATTGACATGCATATGTGAGCACGTGGTCGCGGTAGCTCAGCACGATAGCGCGCTGTGCAATAACAACTCACCCAGGGTGTAAGCCAGGAATATATTAATCGCGGCCACCAACCACACCCAACGCGGCACCGTATTTTCAGCGTGGTTGGCCGCCGTGAAATCCCAATCGTAAAATGCAATTAAAATGAAATTGACCACTGTCAGGAGGAAGCCGGTGAATGTTATGAGATTCGGTGCCAGCCATTTGGGAAAGTACTGCAAAATTAATAATTATTTATGGGATTTTCTGTCTGCATGTGTGTCTTTTGTTTAATTGGCCTTGGGGGTGACATGATGGCCGCCTTGACTTACCTGAACGCACCAGTTCCAGAATGGATGCATTATGTAGACACTGAGGAAGCTGGTATCAATGCTGTTATACTGAAATGGAAAGAGATGAAAAGAATCAATTTAATTAATATTCACAATTAGTATTCAAAAGGATCGAAAAAAAGCTGGAAAGCAGAAAATCGGAAATTGCTTTAACCATCCATGATGTTAAGCAAAGAGTTAATGAAAGCCTGAGGCTTACTGCGGTACCAATAATAGTCAGGATTTCCAGGTTCAGGTTGTAATGCATAAATATAAAGTCAACATAAGGGATGTAGGTATAATAATTCAAGCAGAACGAGTTATTTATTTCAAACAGTTTTTACGGAAATCTGCTTAATTCAGCTTATAATAATGCTGTCATTGTAATTCATGAAAAAATTTTCATAAGAACCTTGTAATACAGTAGGAAACCAAACATAACGGCCTTTGCCAAAGATCAGGGCTCGCCCTTATACTTTTCAACGTGTACACCTGCTACCTCCCAGCCACATTCTCTCGAAAATTTAACTACGCCGATTACATGGCGCTTGAGTTCTAATACAAATCCTTAGAAAAGCTGGAAGAGGTACCGATATCAGACCTGAACTACCTATCTGCTTATTGTGAAAACTAGCGCCTTCAACTCAGAGCGCAACAAAAACCGAGATCTGTTCTTTACACTTCAATCACAGAGACGCCCGAAAAGAGCTGCAAGTTGGTGAGCATGATGGTGTGTACCCAAAATATCTGGGTATCACCTTAGACCAAATGCTTAGATATAAGGCAAAGGCACACCCAAATAAAGCTTCTCGAAAAATAAATAATAGGAACAGCGTTCTTCAAAAACTAGCAGGCACCTTCTGAGGTTCCTCCACAAGCTGCCTACGCACATCCGCTATCTCGCTGGCATACTCGACTGAAGCTTATGGAGCCACATTAGCAAGATTGCCACCCAACTGATGAATAACACTATGAGGCTAATATCTGGCACTCTAAGACCAATACCGGTTGAATGGCTCCTGTGCTCTGCAAGATAGGCCCATCTGACTTAAGAAGAAAGTAAGCATTAATAAAAGAGTTTCGCAAAATCCAAGGAAATGTCAAAATCTCACTTTTTGCAGATATTGGAAAGGCCACCACCCTGAGACTTCGTTCTTTGGCAAGCCCGCGAGGCTTTAAAGTATATGATCGAGACCGAATTGTGAGTCAAATAAGCTATGTCCAAACGTCCCTCCGTCTACTAGTATATGTCTCATTTTTTAAGTGTGCAAGGAACCTTAAATTATAAATAAAACCGTGGGTTTCGACTAACTTTAAGGGCAAGTAATTAGAAGTAACAAGTGAGTAAGTGCAAGAGTTTGTCTGTGATAAACTTTATAGAAGTTATAAACCTTATAGAAAACTTTAGAAGTTAGAAACTTTATAGAAGTTACCCGACCCTATATACCATGTAATACCAAATCTTAAAGTTTCTTGGCACGATTTTATATATTATGTGCATAGGCCACGCCCCCAAAAGTGGGCATGGGCTTAAAATTTAAATCAATTAAATGTAATTTTGTTAGACTCGAACAAAATACGGAAATACGGAAAAAGCGAAAATTATTTCAGAAAAAAAACAGCTTTTTCCTAAAAAACGCCCCTTAAAAGTAGGCGGAGCTCAATACTTTGTACGGAGCAAACTTAGCAAATATGTAGTAATATCTTTACACTATTTGTCTCTAATTTTTCTTTGAATTTGGAGTAATTTTTCCGAGAAATCGGTCTTTAAAGATCTAACATGTTAAAAGTGGGCATGGTCGATATTGTGGGCTGTCCAATTTTCGCCTTGTTAAAGATCTTAGGCCAATATTGCTCAGTACCAAAATTTTAGTTCCTGGTGCCTTGTCTGACTTGACCAAAAGGCATTTTGAAAAAACAAGTGAAATAGAGGTTGTCTCACATTGAAGCCAGTAGTGGGCGTGGCCGTAGGCGTGGCCGTGGACGGATAAAACCTTCACACATACGGAGGGACAGGCAGATGGACATGGCTTAATCGATTCACATGTCGGTCTCGATCACATTTCTAAAAGGTCTTAAGGGCCTACGGTGATTATTTCACTGTGTTACAAACTATGCATTAAAATTAATATACCCTCGGTCGTGTATAAAGAAGGGAATTAAGTAAGAAAAATTGCAGTGGCGGTGGCGGGAAATATAAAATTTCTCCCTCTCACCGCTATACTAACTTTTTTTCTTTAATCCCACTTGCTTCTATTATTTCTACTTAACTTTATCGAAAAGCCTTACACCTGTCAGAAAAGTATACAAAAAAATACTAAACAAACTCCGAGGCGTTAGTTTCTCATCAATTATTAGATAAACCCGCATGAGAACAAATAACTAGACACCCTGTTTCCGACCTACATCACCAGTTTTACAAACCCTACACAGTTGCTAACATACACTACCTACTTACTTTTAACAAGCAAGTGAGCTATCAGCAAACACACCCAATACACCCACTTCACCTGAACTACCCTGCTGCAACACCTATCAAGTGTAATCTTAGCGCTCTTGAGAGATCATTTAGCTTACTCCAGCGCACTAAACCCTATCCTTGCAATTACGTACACCTACTTTCCCTTATGTTTCGCAATGCTGAAGAGTCATCCACAAAGCTTGTATCAATTAGTTGACATCGTTTCTAGTGGCACCTCCCGCATATGTTCGATGTGCGTCTACGGGGTAAATAATCACGCCACCCTGTCGTCATGGACTTTGTGTTGTTCTGTGAATGTGAGCGTGAATATTGTGCTATCGAGTTCGAGTACTGAGAGAAATTCGATTCAATTATACACATATACCAGCAAACCTTTACCTACTCTGAGTGAGATAAGTGTCCACGTTTATTGTGTGTTGACTTTAAGCTACCGGTCTACGACACTCCATCACTGGACTGGACTGAAAGTGTGTGGACTCTTGAGATAAGATGGTAATTGAAAAGTCATTGACCAAGCTTTCTAAGCGAAATGACTTTGTGAAATACGCGGGAACATGACTATTCGGGTCGTAAGCATATCATTCAGGAAAAGACACTTTGACTCCTTTCAGATTAATTTGAATCTTTTATCCTGGAAATGGCTGGCGTTTGTAAGGTGTAGGCCTGTAAAGTAGACTTATCGGTATCAATGTCATTCAAAAGACTGTTTCTTGGAGTCTATACTTTTCTTTCATTGTATACAAGATCATTTGTACCTACTCGTATAATTTTACTTACTTAATTTTACTTATTTATAAAAAGGGTTCGAAAAGATTCAGTACATATTGTTAGTGCTTTTTATTTATACTTAATTTGATTTTCTTTAGTTTTGAATTATTTTTAGTCGTAGAATGTATAAGTTGTGAATGTTACGTGCAAGTCCAAGTCTAAGGTTCAAAAAATTATCGAAAGTGAAACTTTCTACTCGCCAGACGCTAGGTGCCCAAAAATTAAAAAAAAAAAAAAGTTTTCTTAACCCTTCCTCAAAAACAGGCACCATAAGGGTGCATTGCCAAAGCTCCAATATTTGGTCCTCCATGTCCATCTGTTCTAGTTTTGGAGTAGCTATATAGGCTTTCAATTTTGTGGTAGGAGCTTCAAACTTTACATCTTTATGCTATGTAAAGTTTGGATCGCCCACTCACACGTCCACATCCAGTTTTCGTAGGAAGGTAAAATTTCGTAAACGGTTTACTGGCTTGTGTATTGAGTGTGTCATTTCGAAAAGAGGCAAAAACGGGTAAGACAAAGAATAAGATTAAACAAAACAAAGCCAAAAATCAGAAACGTTCTCTTATTCCGTTTTTACTCTGAAAATAACGTCAAATTTCCGATTTGTCTTTGTTTCGGTCAAGAAAATGTAATAAAGCCCATAAGTTTTGACATTGTCAGCTGTAAACAGTGAAACAGCATGCTAGCGATGTTCGCCAATTCAAGCACCTCTTCATAACCAAGCAACACAGTCCTAGATTTTGCTATTAAATTCTAGCCACATAAGGATTGCAAACAGGTTGTTGCGGAAACTGTCGGTTGCAAAGAGTTGCAGAAGAGTTTCCTTTACTATAATTAAAGACTATAATTTGCGGCGCAGCGTCAAATGTGATTAAGAAGTCGCAAAAATTTAAAGTTTCTTCTTTCGTAGAAAAAAAACGCATTATACTTCTTTGCGAATTTTCGGTGACTTTTATGGGTATTTAGCATAGCATTACGAAATCAAAGGTCGCAATATAATCGCTGAGGGGTCTCATACTAGTACCGTGATATTTTTTGCAGAAAAAGCAACTTTTCAATTTCGGAATCAAAACGTCATTATGTAGGTACATCAAAATGAAACCAATGTTCATTTGGCTCTTTCAAATTCAAAGAAGTAAATCAATCATAAAAACAGAAAATAAGACCCGATTTGCGAATTTTCGAATTTGCGAATTAACAAAGTAAGTAACATTGAAAACGAGTGAAAGAGAAATGGATATTATGTTATAAATTTCTTCATCATCATTTTCGGTGTCCTCTTATCCTTAGAAGGGTCACGGAGCGACGACGGCTAAATGCTCCTTCCATCGTTCCCGATCCTCCGCCACCAACTCAAGAGACACAGGCGCGATACCCAAACGGGTTTCGGAGATGTTCTTAACCTAATCCCACCATCTGTTTCTTGGCCTACCAGGCGGGCGACGCGCTCGCATCTCAGCTAGCATGGCCTGCCTGTTAGGGAGCATGCGAACAACGTGTTCAAACCATCGAAGAATTTATAGTTCAACTCGGAGAAGTAGATGCTCAACGTTAGGATTCCTACGAATGCTGACGTTTCCCACTCTATCCCTAAGAGTAACACTAGCAAAGCACCTCAGAAATCTCATTTCGGCGGCTTATGCCGGCAATCTAATTCTTTCGATCTTTACCCAAATTTTATGACCATAGATCAGGGTTGGGACGAACTCTGTGAAAACTAAGATCGTTGCTTTCACTCCAAGCTCAGCTTTCCTTATTACCAGCTGGCGCAGTGGCTTTAGTATTGCTCCCGCTTACAATCCTAGAGGATGTTCTAAATTTGATAATGGAAATCAAAGACGGCAGTGCAATCGCTGAGAAGCATATACAACTTCCTATTACTTTTCAGGGACTACTATGATAGCAATTTACGCGCTGGGTTCGCATAAGAGTTGTTGTAGTTGAAAAATTAGTAGCATGCCAGTTATTATGACTTTTCAGCGACTCTTTGCCACTTATATGCACCAGTAGTCATTGACTTGTCGTATAACAGTCGCATTGCAGTAAAAAACTACCAAATATATTTGTGTGGTACAAAAAAAAAATATATTTTTATACCTTACATAGGGTTTATTCATTTTCATGCATAGTTTGTAACGAAGTGAATAAATCACGGAAGCATCTAAGCCCTTTTAGAGACATCCGACCATCCGTCTATCCTTTGTGATCTTTTTAGGTCTTTTGAATTGAGATTGAAGCTTATTTCGTGTAGACAAAGCATTTTTTTTTCGTTGGTAGGTAAAAACCTTGATAGGCACTATGAGAATCAAACGCGCGCGCTAATAGTAGTGTGAGATTCTAACTAACTAAAAAACCTTCCAATCTTTGTAAGACTACGACTAAGTTTCCTTAACAAGTTGTTCAAGCTTCTGTATAGAAATCGCGTTTTGCAGGCTACCTTCCAACGAAGGCACCTGCGATACCGTCATTATGTGCGGTTTCCTCTTCCGACGCTAGATCCAACGGTCTTGTTCGTTGAAGTCGGCGTGCAAGATTTGTCTGATCCAGAGTTCGGATTATTTCGTGGTTGCAATGGCCGTGAAGGCGAGTGTGAAGTTTGCGAGCAAAGTTCCTTACTTCATCGGTCACGGTTGCGATGCCTAGATCTCGATGTAAATCGCTATTTCTTATATACCATGGAGCATTTACGATTGCTCTTAGTGTCTTTTTCTGAAAAATTTCTCAAAATAGATATGTTGCTTGGTTTGGTACAACCCCAAAATTGTATACCGTACGTCCAAGATGGATTTAGCACTTGCTTATACAATAGCAGTTTGTTATATACGCTTAGTTTCGAATAACGTCCGATAAGCCAATTCAGTTCTCGTCGCTTGATTTCAAGTTCATCGCGTGTCTTTTTAACGTGTGGCTTCCACTAAAGTTTTGCGTCTAGGGTCATGCCTAAATATTTCGCCTCGTTTGCGTACGGAATTTGTACCGAGTTTATAAATAGAGGTAAGTTGATTACCCTCTTGTAAGTAAAATTTACATGTGTTGATTTTGTCTCATTTAGGAGGATTCGCCAGGCCTTTGTCCATTCGCATATTTTATTCAAAGCGCGTTAGAGTTTTCGCGTTGATAGTTCGACTGTCTTATCCGTAGCGAGAATAGCCGTGTCGTCAGCGAACATGGCTACAGTCGTTGTCTCTACTTAAAGTACATCTCTTGTAAAAAGTAAAAACAGTGTTGGACCAAGGACGCTACCTTGTGGAACGCCGGCTTGTATTTCTTTGAATTCTGAGTATTCGCTCCCGTATCTCACTCGAAATAGTCTGTTGTCAAGATAAGACTCTAAGAGTTCATACATTTTTTCCGGCAAAACTTTCCGTAGCTTATATTTTAGGCCTTCGTGCCAAACTTTATCAAAGGCTTGGGATACGTCAAGAAAAGCGGTAGAACATATCATTTTCGCTTCTAAGGCTTTCTCAATTTCATTAGTTATTCGATAGACCTGGTCAATTGTTGAATGTTTGACCCTAAAGCCGAATTGGTGATCTGGAATCAATCGTCTTTCTTCAATTATTGGTTGCAGTCGTTTTAGCACAAGTTTCTCGAAGACTTTAGATATAATCGGCAGAAGCGAAATCGGTCTATATGATTTTTTATCGTTCGGGCATTTCCCTGGTTTCGGAACCATTATTACCTCTGCGACTTTCCATTGCCGTGGAACGTATGAAATTCTCATAGATGCGTTTATGATGAAGAGAAGCTTGATAAACGCTCTTTTCGGTAGCTCCTTAAAAATTTCCCTAGTAATTAGGTCGAAGCCTGGAGCTTTGTTATTCTTCAAATTTCGGATTGTTTGACGAAGTTCAGATAGTGTCACGGTTTTCATTCGATAATTGTCTAGTTCCGCATTGCAATATATATCGTCAACCAACGGCTCCCCGTCAAACGGTTTGAATGTTTCTTCTAGATGTTCTGCAAATACATCTGCTTTTTCTTTGTCGCCTTTTACCCATTCACCGTTATCTTTTCTTATTGGCGTGTACTATGGGCTTTTTAATGTACTTCACGGCTTTCCAAAGTGAATAGTTTTACCCTCTATCGGCAGTCAAGTTTTCGAGGTAGTTGGTAATCTCGCGACTTTTAAAATCTTGAAGTAAGCGCTTTAATTTGTTAGATAGCCCATTCAGAATGGTTTTATCAGGAAGAGCTCGAGACAAATGCCACCTCTTTCGAGCCTTTCTCTTTTCGCGTATGAGCTCTTCAATTTCGCGCGGGTAAATTGATCCGCTTTTCCTTACTCCAGTCTTCCGAAAAGAAGTATTGTTCCAAGCAGCGTTTTGAATAGTTCTAACGAGTTTATCGACTTCGTCTTCTATTTCTAAAGGGGTTGTAAGTGGTCTGTATGGAAAAAAAATTATAGGACCAATAACACTTAAGATATTAGAATTTTCTAAATCTGCTTTTATACAAAGCATTGAGCTACAAGCGCAGACTTTTGGGACATTTCTAGGATAAGACTGTTTGTTTTTAGCACTAACTTTTTTTAACGTATATTAACCAACCACCAACTCACTTTTTTCAACTGACTTCTTAGATAATGTTTAAACATAAATGGATGACTTGAGGCTTCCCAAAGGTCGCATAAACGACTACAATGGTCGCAAAAGAATGGTTTTGGCGTAACTCAAATGCTTAAAAAGCAGTCGCAAAAAAGTTTGGAAAGGTTTCGCCATATTTCTTAGAGAAAAAGGATTACATTTTTTTGTGGCAATTACATTTTTTTCTTTCGTCAAATTACCGTTTAGAAGGCACAATAGTCTGGTGGATAAGAAACAGTGATTTTCCCACTTTTGGACGAACACGTTCAAAGGAGAGGGAAAATCAACATCAAATTAAGAGATGCTTTGTAAGGTGCCGTGACCAATTTATAAAAGGTTTCAAGAGAAATGGGCGCCGTGGCGCAGTGTTTAGTATGAAGGAAGAGGTACCCGGTTCGAACCCGGACCGGGGCAATAAAAGATTTTTTATGGTGTCCCACCTCCGCGAAGGTTCGACAAACCCTCCTAAAGTATTCTCTTTATTTGCCGTTCGGAATCGACAAAAAATTGTAGATTTTTGAGAATAATTAAATTTTAGTACTGCAATATTTTTGTCTGATTTT
This sequence comes from Neoascia interrupta, assembly GCA_947623515.1. Taxonomy (NCBI): domain Eukaryota; kingdom Metazoa; phylum Arthropoda; class Insecta; order Diptera; family Syrphidae; genus Neoascia; species Neoascia interrupta. Next base: position 218,895,040 of record OX392462.1, read on the forward strand.
TATACCCAGCGTATATTAATTTAAATGCGAAGCTTGTAACATAGTCAAATAATGACCACAGACCCCTTAGACTTTTTCGAGACTATAACCGAGACCAATAGGTAAATTGATTGTGCCATATCTGTCCGTCTGTATGGTCAAAGTCTTAAGTCTTTAAGATCAAGCCAGAGAGCAAATACTTTAAGGACGTTTTGGTTCGTATGTTTTAGAGATAAATTACATATTTAAATCGATTAAATCCGCCAAAGGCCACGCCCATTATTGCCTTCGATGTGAGACAACTTCTAATTTGCTTTTTATTTGACAAGAACTTTTGACCAAGATTAACGAGGCATAGAAACTCAAGTTTGGGTGTGTGGAAATTGCGGCTTAAAATCTCCAACATGGCAAAAATTGAACCACCCACACCATAGACCACCATGAACTTGATTTCTCTCTATTTAACATTTTCTAAGCTTATTCTATAGACAAAGTCTTAAATTCCGCTCACTGTTAGGGAGCGTTTTTAGAAGAAAACAAGTGGGAAAGTGCAACAGTGCGTATGCAAAAGCTCCAGTCCATCTACGATGGATTGTGAAATACCCGACAATACCAAAAAAAATATGCCACGCCTCCAAAAAGTGGACGGGATATAAAAATATAACTGTTGAATGCTGGTGGTTGCATACACTGCGGCCTAAAACTCCGCCTTTTAAACTAAAAAAATACACTTTTTTTAACGCCACGCCCACAAAAATGGGCGGAGGCACATAAAATATAAACATAAAAGTTAGAAAATGCTAATATCTAAAACTTTTGTCATATAATTTTTTTCTCAAATTTCATATATATTTATTGACAGTAATTTTAACAGTAATTTTAAGCTAAAGTCCCTTAAAAAAAAGTGGGCGTGGTCAATGAAAAGGCCAAACTTTTTAATCCTTAAGATAATCACAAGACAATGTCACAAACTAAAAATGAATGCGCTAGTTCCATTGTAACACACCTAAAATTTGGAAAAAGTATTTTTTGAAATCGTAGATGGTCGCCTATATAGGCCTGTAGTGGGCGTGTCTGTGGGCGGATTCAGCTGGACTTGCAGCCAACCCACCAGATTTTAGCTCTCTACCTTAAAATTTAAGGCCTAAGTTGTTGTACATACAGACGGACAGGGCTTAATCGATTCTCTTGTCGGTCCCATTCATATCTCTAAAAGGTCTTAGGGGTCTACGGTGATTATTTCACTGCGTTACAAACTATACAGCAAACTTAATATACCCTGGATCGGGTATAGAAAACAGTTTTTTTATGGCTCATGGTGCTAATGAAATAACATTGAAAGATTTTCTTCTTAGTCTTCGCCCATTTTTAAGGGGTGTGGCCAATACAGAGGGTGGCCAATAGGCTTCCAATGAATGAATTCAGGCCAAAAAACTTTATTATTTCGTGTTGCTGTGGTAAATTTAATAGAGTAGAGTATTTAAAAGTTCGTTGTAGATGAACTCTTATTCATTATTAATTAACACAATATTTATTATACTAACTATACTTTTCGCTCAATGACTGAAAATAAACTTCGTAATTTATCAAACACAACTTCTTTAAAGTTCAAGTTCCAATAGTTCTTTCATTCAAAACCAACCAGGGTTACGTATCGGCTGTTATATTCATTTGATTGTGAGCCTCAATAGGACATTCAGAGCCATAATTTTAAGACGAGACATTTTAATAGCAAAAGTTTGAAGATTCAGTGCGGATTATATGAATAAAGCATGAAAATGAAGAGCCTGACAAACTTCTTTCATTCATTCATTCATTTTAAATTTTATTCAAATTCACTTAAATATAATACAAAGTTCTTAAGAATAAACAAAGTTATAACTTCTACTTCTACTTTCGCATCTTAAGTAATGGACTAAAGTCGTCTTTAACCCCATTTTGTCTCCCTGCGGCGCCGTAGCAAATTTATTTTCACACTTAGATACTAAATCGTGAATGAAAAAATTTTTTATGCAATCTTAGTTTTGGTCGATTCTGTAAATTTCAATTATTCTAAGAAGTTCAAAGTCTTCCATATCCGATTAAAATAGCCCTATATAGGGCGAAATTTATTGTCTTAGCCATCCAGCTTAAGCAAATATTCCGTTTAGTAAATAGTCTTTCTTGCTTCAAACATAATTTTCTGCGATAAAATAGTTTTTGTTTGCCATTTGAAAATTTCTTGCCTTTGCGTTTTTCTAAGAATTAATCGCATTACAAAGTCACAAAGACAGCACAGCTCATAAAAGCAGTCGAATGTCTACTTAATTTCATTGTCTGCACCAGACAATTGTTCGCTTAATGTTTAGTAATTAAAGTCCATTGAACTGAAATAATCAGTGACCTAAAACTCGTGTAAATAAAATTCTTGCCAACGACCAACGATGTTTCGACTCGGGGGCAACAAAGACTCTTCAACCTTAAAAGCATCATGGCTGCAGCTTATAGTCGAACATTCGTTTGCCTCTGCCCGGTATTCAATCTCTGTGCAGGACAGCATATTGTGCAATAGCTAAGTTTAGGGAAACTCACTTCAAAAGGAATTCCATGGTATCCATTGTGCTCTGAGTCTGTGATTTCTTTTGAAATTCTCTTGATGCAGAGGTACGAAACAATGCAAATTCTGCTTCCACCGAATTCGAAGCAAGGCAAATGGACACTTGTACATGTACGGGCCATTCTGGACGAAATTGCATAAATTCAACATGAAGTCTTAACCGTTAAGCTTACAGAACTTTGCTCAAAATACATATGAGCTGGTTAATACAACTTTACAATGTTACATGCCTTTTCCAATTTTTGGTGTTCCTAAGCTAAGTTAAATATATGTATTCTTAATTTGAATTTTAAATCATAAAATCTTAATTTTAATTTTTTTTTTATATAAAAGTTCTTGCTTTTAACGACAAACTTCCCCAGACCCATAAAAAGTAGGTAAAGGCGACCAGTAGGAAAACCATACAACTCGTTTTATAGCCCACCTTACAGTACGAGTCAACTAAGTGTAACAATAATTATGGCTTAAACGGTTGCTCTTTTATGATCCTCCAATGTTAAGTTAAAGTATTTGCTTACGCAACGATAGTAAACACATCATTTTAGATGAAGCAATATAATTGGACGTAAATTCTCTGAACCGCTTACTGATGATGTCAATTTGGGACATTTTAGCCTCACTTAGTTGGAGAAATCAAAATATTAATTGGATGGAAAAAAGGTTCATACGCTTTGCAGCTCACAAAGTATTTATTATTTTGTTTCTATATTTTAATTTTTCGCCCTTAAAGAAACCGCTTGCGTGTTACCTAATTGATTCGTTATCTACCAAGTGAACTTTATAGATATAGGAATCATAAAAGAAATATGCTGAATAGCTGAATACGTTTTAACCGTGTATGGACGCAAGAAATTAAAGTTTTAAATTACTATTGAAAGCAAAAGTTGTACTTTACGCCCAATGCGACCTTTGAGTCCGTTCTAGCCCCAGCTATTACCCTGGAGATGGCATGACCCCATAAAAATTTCTCTCACATTGAAATACTTCTCTTAGAATTATTTGGGGGTTATGTACTTGTTTTGCTTTGACATTAATTCTCTTTGATGCAGTTTCGTTTAAGATTCTAGGGATGAAAGTTGGCGCAAGTGATGGTACGGTACTTCCTCAACTGTTAAATTTGTAGGTACTCGTTCAAGTAGAAATTTAAGATTTTTGTGGGTCAGTGCCACAGGGTCAAAGTCTACTGTGAACTTCCTTCGTTGTGGCCATAGGCAGTTTCCTTAGATATATCTTAGACAGACGTTTGAGTTCGGCTTAAATCTTTTATGATTTTTTTCTCTTAGAAGACTTCTTTTGGATAGAACTTTCATAACTTGCCTTGCCTGAAGCGTTGTTTCAGGTTTCCCTCCCTGGTCTTATGAAATCTTCTTTTACTAGAGACCCGAAGATATGCATAAGGGTATTGCATATTGCTACTGACGGCCTTTCCGGAATCGCTGCAGCTCATGATCAAGGGGCTACGAAACTACTGCGCCCTGTGAAATTTGATAATTAATCTCGAAAAATCAAAGGTGATGACATTGAAGAGAGGAGGAGGAAGACACAGCCGGAATAAAAATAAATCCACAACGATATTGTAATTGAGGTTGTTAAACCGTAGAAGTACCTGGGTTGGGTGTTTATTTCATGAAAAATTTTGACATACAGCTACAACTCAAATAAAAACTCACGAAAGCTTATGAAAAAATAAATATTTTCTAGAGCAAGTGCTTTAGAAATCGATATGCTTCGCATAGTAGCAAAATTAAAGTTCTTCCAGCAGTAGCAGAGTCAGTCATGTTTTGAGCTGCACAAGTTTGGGAAGTTTTTGGGGAAAATTTGATACGGTCGAAAAGCTGCTACGATTTTGTTGTCAAAAAGAACATTTCTTCTCTCAGCGGAAAAAAAAATCTTCCACCCAACTCAACGCAACTAAATGTTGTTGATTGAAACAGGTCTTCATTAAAAGCATGAAGTTACATGTGGACTACATCCTTCAGGCTGTACAAATGCAGGACCACTGGCTGCTGAAAATTGTGGCAATGCATGCGATCCTTACCAAATCAGGATGGTTCCAAGAATGGATTTTTGTATTTGAGATTTTTGTAAGACAGTTTTGTCAAAACTTAATACTTTTTTTTCTTTTGTCGGAGGTTGCTATTATCCGATGGAGCACTCAGACACAACTATTGGTCCATTGTACTACCACACGGACACTTAATGTATTTAGTTTACCTGTCTTTCGAAGAAAAACGAGAAGGAGCTTCAGTGATGAAGAGCTTAGATGTTCGGCACTCACCACGTCAGCCCCAAAGATTCTCCACCTGATGCGAGCAAAGGCAGGACAACTACATAGGAAATGTTCCGCTGTATCGTCGTCCTTTCCACAGGCAGGACAGGTGGTGGTTTCGCTCAAGCCTAGCACATTCAATACTTGGCGAAAGCTTGGTGGCCCGTAAGGATGCCTACAAGAAGTCTGCAATCGATTCTCCTGAGAGATAGAAGAAAAGACGCTGACCCCTCGTAGATATCCGGGCGTAGTCGTTTAGTCCGTCTGCACCCATCGCAATCACGCCAACGAGCCCTGTGCTCACGAGAAACCCAAGTATCAATGGCAGACGTGACAACAGATACAGGCAGGCCTAAAGCAGGTTCGGGTCCTGAGAAAAGCTCTTCTAAGCCTAGTCTGGCAAGCTCATCAGAGATCTAATTTCCTTGGATACCAGTGTGACCTGGAACCCAAACAAGATTCACTGCATTTAGCCTTCCGACTAAGTTCAACGAATACTTAAGTTCGAGCACTATCTTGGATGAGGTAAGAGGGTTGAGCAACGCATTTAGAGCGGCTTGGCTGTCACTGCAAACGCATATGCTTCTCAACCTCCACCTTTGAATAACAATATAGCGCATAGCCATTAGGATAGCGAATATCTCCGCTTGGAAGACAGACGCATATTTACCTAAAGGGTAGTGAAGTCTAATGTTCTCGCTTCCCACAAAGACCCCAGCACCAGACCCCTGTCCGGTTTTGGAGCCATCCGTGAAAATACGATGGCATTCTTTTCCTGGCTCAGAAACTGGCCGAAGCCATTCCATTACCTGAGGAAACTTGACTTGGTAGGCTTGTACCAAAAGGATTTTTGGGATCATTGCGTCAGAGGGCATGTCCATAAGACAGGGGTCGAAGGACAATTCTCGAACAAGTTCTTCAAAATTCCGAGAAATTCCTTCGTGTGGTACCAAAAACCGCCTCTTCTTAAGCGAAAGATGCTTTTCAGCGTACACCCCATGATAAATATATCAAGGGGGGGGAGGTTCATCAAAGCATCTAGAGCAGAGCCCGGCGTGCTAGGGAAGGCGCCTATGCAGCCAAGACAAGCCGTTCTTTGGAGTTTGGCAAAAGAGGCAGTAACACGTTTCCGCGAAAGCCTGCTCCACCAAACAACCGATGCGTATGGGAGGAGTGGTCTAACCATGGCCATATAGATCCAGAGGACCCTTTTCGGAGATAAGCCTCACGTCTTGCCAAAAGCGCCTCTGCATTGCCAAAAGGTGGACAATGCTTTTTCGGTTTTGGATTCAACATGCTTGGACCGAAGAACTTTTCTATCAAGGATTACTCCCAAATATTTGACTTCATCGGATATCGGGATAGTGACACCTTTAAGCACGAGTTGAGTCAGACCCGTGACATTCCTCCTTCTCGTAAAGAGAACAACCGTAGAAAAAAATGTAATACGGTTACAAAAATAAAAATCGAATCTAAATCTGCTCATTTAAAGTGTTTAAACACAAGCAACAGAGAAAGTCTATTGCAGACAATTAAACGGCTTAATAAGAATAAGTAAAAACTATTAGTATTGCTACTAACTACTAGTATTGCCAATTTCATTTCCCGGTATCGGGCGACCAGGAAACCGTCCACGAAATACATGCACTGCCAATACCGATGACGAATTATTTCGCATAAAAATCGTAGCAATCATTTCCCATATTTCATATATATTTATTTTATATATAGTGAATGTAGCTAATTGTAGCAGCACCTTGCCAAATGAATGTGGTATGAACTTAAGTGAAGGGTCAGTAGCAGGACTAAGCCTGTAAAAAAAACCTAAGAAGCTCAATTTAATTGCCTGGCCTTCCTACTGCAAATTCATCAATTATTTTGTCGGTATTTATTTCTATATCTCGATAAATTGACATTAAGGCTAATCCTGAAAGTTGTTCTTCACGGGTAGAGTTTTTTAAAAGCTTTGTAAACGTTTTTGTCGTCTAAAACATTGATGATAAGCTTGGCAAAACCTTTAAAAGTCAATGTATGTTGGGAAAGATCTTGCCCGCAGCGTACTTAAGCTATTGAAGCGTTCTCGTTATAGTCCGAAATGTATCACAAATGCTAACACTTCATTCATTTTACCTATTTTTAAAGAGCATAAAAATTTTAATTTATTAAAAATTATATCATTTCATCTTCTGAAGCTGTTAAAAAAATTAACAAAAATTAACAAAAAGCGTATTCTAAACAACATTCCCAATTATAAGTCTCAAAGCGATGTTGAATGGAAGACAATAATTTAGGGGTAAAATCTGTTTATATACCTACAAAATTTGTGTCATTCATACCTACATTATCTAGTGTCATACACTTCAAAGACAAACATAAACCATTTTTACTTTCGATAACAGGTATCCCAACTGTGCAGCAATAAAAATCTTTAATATTTTGTTTTCCTTATCGACATGGGCTGTTTATCTTCCAGAAATCTTATCGGTACTTTAAGGTAGGTACTTGATAATTTAAAAAACTCCTATCATAGCGAATGTCAAATTTATTTTTGAACCATCCATAGAGGGTAGTTTTAAGAAATATTGGATATATTCCGAACAGAAATCCATGTCATTTTATAGTATTGAAGGCCTATAAAAAGGTTTGGACTCATAAGATAGCAAACCACAATCTTTTAGAACACAATCAATGACTAAGCAATTTTATAATTTAGTACTTATCTTTAAAAGATAAAACAGCGCTCAAATATCAGCAACATAAAAGGGTATACTTTAATGTTCTTATTACCTCACAAACCCAAAATCCCAAGACAGTTTTACTAAAAAGAGTTTTTTAAAACTTTTTGTTTGCTAATTTTTGGCAGTGACAATCAATCAAAGGACTTTTAAGTGAAACATAGTTTTGTTTAACTTCCAACTTCTGGCGACAAAAATCAAACATCATGACAAATGCTTAAGCGTTTAACACTAGCACAAAGGTGCTAAACACTTCAATGTTAGCTTCAGCCTAATAGTTTTGACCAAACAAAAATACGACAACTCAAAACAACTTCCTGCTGGTTAATCGCAAACTTGCTGTAACACTATTGCCCTCTTCTGTAATCAGAGCTGTCTATGTCTGGCCTCCCATGGCTGCTTCCTACAGATTGATGTAAAACGCCATTAGCCACATGCTTATTTCAAGCACAGACCTATCCAATAGGTTCAGATGTCATGATCAGTTACAGTTACCATCAACATAATCTATCTGTACATAAGCTATCAGCTGATAATGGTAAACCACTTTGTGCTTATCAACGTTGAATAAAAATAAAATCTATAATCAACTCATGTCATGCGAACAGGTACCTATGTAACACCCCTGTACGTATGGGGTGGTTGACGTTAATAATTAAATTACAGCACTCTCACAAAACACGCACAGGGGCTACTTCCCCACACTTACCTTATAACGATCGAAGCCCTTTAAGTGGGCTTCGGTGAGGTATTTTATTCCAAACATTCTGCTGGTCGTGATGGTTGTTTCTATGCCACGGCCGTTTCGTTGTCTTGACCCGATTTTGAATTATCCACGAGTATGGGAAGAAGAACACTTGCACTTGCACTTGGCACTACTTTCCAACAAGTAGCTAAGCCTATCCACTTGGATACGTCACTTAGATGTCAGCCTGTCTGATGTTTCTGCAGACTGACAATGGGAACTCGCACAATAAGGAACTCAGCCAATAGGGCAACGACTAGTCACTGCGTCTAAAGCTTTAACCGTTACCACAAAAATTGGTCAGAAACTTTTCAGCCAAAAATCGCGACACAATTTTTTTTTATCTCATGCCATGGATAATGAACCGAATCTCGACTCTAGAGCACGTGCTATTTTTAGTCTAACGTAGTCAAGGCCCCCGATAAGATTGAAACGAACTCGTATCGTTTGTGATTTGGTGCGGGTTTCGAAAAACACTTTCCGTGACTCGAGTGCACTTGTTTGAATTTTTCCCTAATTATTTGTTTATAAAATTTTTGGTTAATTATCTGTAATTTCGAGGCACGATTAGTTCGGACCCTCAAGAAATAGAAGACGAGCAGCTGGTGGAACGTCTAGAACAACGGTCGGTCGGTCGCACACTAAGTAGAGTAGGCAGGCCGGGCATTGCAATGAAATAAATTATTTTTTTGCTGGCGCTGCTACATAACCTTAGAACTGAGCTTCGGAAGCGAACCCAGTGGTGTTCCAGTTGTGTTTGTTTGTTGTTCGTTGCTATTCCGGGCGGTTTTTTGATTACTGTGTCATCATAATGCCTAATTTAATTAAAAACGCTAAATATTTAAATTCCATGAGGTTTTATTATTGATCCGAAGTTCGGTCTTTCATTCTCTTAATCGTTTTCGAGCGAAGGCGATTAACATTAAACGATGGCTTTAATCGAGATTTGCCGGGAGAGAGCATTTCAATGGAAGAAAATTTCTTTTGATTAATCGTTTCATTGATGTTGAATAGGTCGTTTTTGCAGCTACAGGATTTTTATGTTACGGCTTGAATTAAGGTGGATGGTGAATGTCTCGGAATGACGACGGAACTTGCAATGGGTGTAGTTAACATAGTGGCGATGTTTTTCATATACCACACAGACGAATACAACATAAGAAGTTTTAGAAATGTATCTTGAATGCACTTTTCAAGGACAGGCTATTAGTCCCAGTAATCGAACCTTTACCTTCGATTTACGAAAAAAAAATCACTGTTCTTGGGGCTTGGTTTAAGTTTGGGTTTCTAAGAGGGTAGCATAGGATGAAAAGCTTGACACGTTTCTATACATAAGGGTGAGAGCATGCTGTACAAGAAGCAAAGAACCAACTTCATAGGAATCAATCTTTTCTTTTAAATTGGAAAACCAACTCTTGAGAATAAAGTAAGGCAGCCTACGAAAGTCTTAAGAAATAATCAACGGACAAGATTCTTAGTAGGCAGTAGCTTCAATAAAAAAGTAGATAGGTTGAGATTGCTCCAATGCTCCAGGGATAGGAAAATTTGTTGACAGAAAAAATATGTTTAACAGAAGTCGGGATTGCTAGTACTTGTTGTACTTGGCACAAAGCTCTTTTATCTAAACTTTTTTCGGATAGAAAGATCTTTCTTTACGAAAGATCGATTAAGGTCGTTGCTGATGATGAATCATCCGATTCCTTTTAACTCAACGCGGGTGTTCTGCATTTGCTCCCATTCTTTTTTACCCTACCAAGGGTATATTAATTTTAATGCATGGTTTGTGACACCGTGAAATAATCACCGTAGGCCCCTGAGACCTTTCAGAGATATGATTGAGACCAACAGTTGAATCGATTAAGCCATGTCCGTCCGCCCGTCTGTCCGTATGTGTGAAGTTTTTAGTTCTTTGAAATTGCGCTAGGACGCTCAAAATTGAAGTGTATCTTGGTTCTTATTTTGTACAGACAATGTGTGAAAAGTGGTTAAATCCGCCGACGGCCACGCCCACTGACTTCAATATAAGACAATCTCTATTTCACATTTTCTTTCAAAATGCCTTTTGGTCAAGTTAAACAAGCCATACGAACTCAAATTTAGGTATAGAGCAATAATGGCCCAAAACCTTTAAGAAGGCAAAAATTGAAACAGCCACAATATCGACCCTGCCCACTTTTAACAAGTTAGATCTTTAAAAACCCGATTTCTCGGAAAGTTCACTCAAAATCGAAAAAAAGTTGTACGACAAATATTAAAGACATTACTGTTTGCTTAGTTTGCTATACACAACGTTTTGAGCTCCGTCCACTTTTAGGGGGCGGTTTTACGAAAAAACGTTTTTTTTCGAAATAATTTTGGGTTTTAACACATTTTGTCAAGATTCTAACGATATTACAATTAATTGTTTTAAATTTTTGGCATAGGCCCACTTTTGGGGGCGTGGCCTAAACAAATAATATATAAATTCAGGACAAAAAGCTTTAATATTTGGTGTTGCAAGGTAAATAGGGTCGGGTATATAGAAGTTTGAAACAGACTTCAATACACTTAATTTCTCTCGGCAAGTAATTAAAAATAAGTCCTCATCTCAATCACTCTTTCACACACGGCGTCACAAAGCTACTGAAAAGCCCTGCTTTTTGGATTGAAGCCATCAAAGTAACTCCGAATTGATTTTACCCTATTCCACAGGAATGAAGTGTACTAAGTTTGATACAGGCTAAAAAGTAACATAGAGAAATAATAGCGATAGACCGCCTTGTCCTTAAGGGCATATGATCGAGACCGGATTCTGAATCGAATGAGCGATGTCCGTATTTCACCAATTGTTACACATTAAATTTTGAGCTAGAAAGCTGATTTTTTTTTCCAATCCGCCCACAGACACGCCCAAAGACCATTATTACTTGCTTATCTTTTGTTTTAAAATACGTCCCAGAGCATTTTTATCGATTTATGTCAAATTACAAATGTTTTGTTTGTGTATTTACTCTCACCTGCCTTGAATTCTCTTAAAAATAAGAGATTCGGAAGTTTGAGAGGCTTGTTCAATTCGACAAACGAATTTAACAAGCCCAGACAAAATTCAGCATTTAACTGAAATTCATCATTTATAAATCCTGAAAAATATATGGCGAAACGCTGAATATTTAGGGTGAACTGTTGAATTTAGCTTAAATGCTGATATAAGGCTCGGTGTAAATGAAGGGAAGAATAAGAAATAAAGTTAAGCACATGAAGTACACCTGATACTATTCTAGATTTCGCTTACATAAAGTTTTTGGCCACGCCCATCTTTAAGGGTCAATTTTAAATAACTATTAAATTTGAACAAAAAAATTAAATTTTTGCGTACATTTTAGCCGCAAACTTGGTTATTCCTACGCTAATATTGATTTTTGGTTATAGGAGCTGTACATGTCACGCACCTCCTAACAAAGAGTAGGAAGAATAGGAAGAATAGGAAGAATAGGAAGAATAGGAAGAATAGGAAGAATAGGAAGAATAGGAAGAATAGGAAGAATAGGAAGAATAGGAAGAATAGGAAGAATAGGAAGAATAGGAAGAATAGGAAGAATAGGAAGAATAGGAAGAATAGGAAGAATAGGAAGAATAGGAAGAATAGGAAGAATAGGAAGAATAGGAAGAATAGGAAGAATAGGAAAAATAGGGAGAATAGGAAGAATAGGAAGAATAGGAAGAATAGGAAGAACAGGAAGAATAGGAAGAACAGGAAGAATAGGAAGAACAGGAAGAATAGGAAGAACAGGAAGAACAGGAAGAATAGGAAGAACAGGAAGAATAGGAAGAACAGGAAGAACAGGAAGAACAGGAAGAATAGGAAGAACAGGAAGAATAGGAAGAACAGGAAGAATAGGAAGAACAGGAAGAATAGGAAGAACAGGAAGAATAGGAAGAACAGGAAGAATAGGAATAGCGAAAAGGGTATACCGCGTTTCGTTATATACTGAGACCGAAGCTATTCCACACGCACTGTAGCATTTAGGTTAGGTTTGGTTAGGTGAGGTTAGGTTGGAAGGGTTGTTTGCATTTAGTGCAAGTTCATTCGGTGGCGAGATTGGCCCATTGTAATTTCCCTTGTAAGGTAGACTTTTTATACCCGATATTTTAATTTATTATTATTATTTATTATTATATTAATTATATTATATTAATTTTAATGCATAGTTTGTAACACAGTGAAGTTATCACCGTAGACCCTTAAGACCTTTTAGAGATATGATCGAGGCTGACAGGTCGGCTGACAGGTCGACAGAATCGATTAAGCCATGTTCGTCCGTCCGTCTGTATGTGTGAAGGCTTAAGATCTTCAAAATCACCACTTGGATCTTCTGCTGCACTGAGCAATATTGGCCCAAGACCTTTAACAACGCAAAAATTAGACCGCCCACAACATCGACCATGCCCACATTTAACATGTTAGATCTTTAAAAACCCGATTTCTCGGAAAATTGACTCCAAATCAAATAAAATTATATGACAAATGGTAAAGCTATTATTGCAAAGTTTGGTCCATGCAAAGTTTTGAGCTCCGCCCACTTTTAGGGGGCGTTTTTAGGAAAGAACTGTTTTTTCTGATATAGTTTTCGGTTTTAATGCATTTTGGGATGAATCTAATGAAATAACAATTAATTGATTTTAATTTTTAGCCCAGACCCAGACTTTTGGGGGCAAAAAACGTTAAAATTTCGTGTTACACGGTATATAGGGTCGGGTATATAGAAGTTTGTCCAAGACGAACTCTTGCACTTACTCACTTGTTAGGTCTTGGTGATATTTCTGCAAGGTCGTCCAGGCTATAAAAGAACATGACTCCTAAAAAGGTTAGTCGCCGTTCCTGGAAAGCTGGACAGTGGCAGAGCAAGTGTTCTATAGAATCTTTTTCTTCTTCATCCCTACAGCTTCTGCAGAAGTCTTTCGCAAAGATTCCCATTCGTGTAGCCATGTCACCAATGCAATGGTGCAGTGTCCATCAGTGAGATCTATCTACTGAGAGATAGAAGGGTCGTTGTGGCCGGTTTGTCCACCATTTCATTTCCGGCCACGCCAACGTGCCCATGAAACTAGCAGAGTAGAACTGTGTGGAGGCTTATTTCCTTTAATGCCCCGAGGCAGTCCTTGACGCACTTCGAGTATACGTGGTTGGAGTCCAGGGCTTTAAGTGCTGCTTGACTGTCATGTGGCAACACATATGACTGTTGCACTTACTCCTGGTGTTTTTCTAAACAGAACATTTTTCCTTAACTCAATTTATATACATATAAAATGCAGAAGTTGCAATAATTTAATATATCTTGTCGTTGAACGAACCTATCATTGAATATGCCTCCTTTGCTGCACGGAGTGTCTCTCCCCAAGAAGTCTTAGAATATTTAGCACGGCATGTGCTGAGATTTTATTCTCAATCGTTATTGAATCGAAACAAAAATTCATAAAATTTAAACAGGATAAGTGAACTCAACGACGTTAACGCGCTTGGGTGAGAATAAGAAGCAAATCCTTGTTTCAAATATCCAATGACCTCCTCGCATTGGCACAGCTTTAAAAAAAAAAACTCATCAAATAAATAGGACAAAAGCCGTTGGCCTCGAACAAGGGACGGGTCATCCTTAATTGTTCGAATAAACTTGAAGAATTTTATAAAATTACCCACTTACACTTAAATGTGACGAAAATAACGCGAAATCTCCATCAAAAAGAATCGTGAAAGAATCCAGTTAAATTGCACAAAAAAGGGATGAAATTTCTTTGTTCCTCGTGGACTTAAGTGGACACTTTTGCTTTTTAGGGCTTTCCTTTATTGCAAATTTAAAGGGTTGCGATGACATGATATTGGCGTTATCCCATTATGGTGTACCTACCTACCTTTACTGCGCTGTTTCCTTCTATGTCTTCTTCACGTTAATTAAACTGCCAGGACCATGTCGCCTATTGCCGTTGTACCACATTCAAAGGTTGTCACTTAAAATCTTTTCGGAGAAAAGTCTCATCGCCTGGCCATCAGATTCAGAGAAATCCGCAAAATTTTCTCCCAAAGGAATCGCCAAACCAAACCACAAAGGAATGTTGTGAAGAGAGATCTACCCCGACAAAGCCCTCTAATCCTCCAATTAAAAGTGGTAACTGAACATACACTTATTCTGTGTATACAGCTAGCAGCATTCATGGAAACCCGCATGGCCGACTTCCAGATTTATTCGAACAAATGAAATACGAGTCGCCGACCGTCTCGTGGCCATATGCCCAGCAGCACCGCGACCACATGCTAAAATGACAAAAAGCGGGGCATTTTTTAAAGCACAAAAGGGAAAAATCTCGAAATCCGCATGACTTCTACACACTACTATCCTGACATGTACAGTCGCATGGTAAATTAGATCCTGGAAATATAGTAGTTCCATGTTTTTTACTTGGTCCGCTGGCGTTCGCTCTTTATTCGAGCATCATTGCGTGTTTTTATTCCGTGGCACTTTGAGAAGGTTCTCTTGGTTTAAACGCTCTTCGTCCAGTCTACAGCACAAAGACTCCAGGTCCAGATTATATGCAGAGCGCGGATGAATTGGTAAGAAAGTGCAGCAAGGCAATATAAATGGTACTTCTGGTTCCGCACTTTAGTAGCAAGTGCTGTTTCACATAATAAATCTCGTTAGTCCTGCATTCCTTGTGCGCAAAAGGGATCGGTTTCGGTTTCGGCGCTTCGTTGTGCGGGAGTAAGTGAAAGTCCTTTTTTTGTGGGCAAAGGGTCTCACTGCTGATAAATGGTTGGAGCCAGAGAATAATGTTTTGATGAATCTGCTGTTCGGCCACAAAGGATATTGCAACTGTGTGGCGAAACATCGACATTTAAATATTAGTATAGAGTAGCAGGGTGGCAGAAAGGACCGGGACCAATTAAAATGGGAAATCGAATCGGGAAATCGGAAGCAAACAGTAAGTTTTGTAGAATTTTCCCTTGCAGCCTGTCCTTGCCCGGTGAAAGTATTCGAAGGAAAGAAACACCAGACTGTGCTGTCAAGGATTCAGTTGATTTATGGCGAACATAAAAGAGTATGCCATTAAATTAAAAACAGAATGATTCAAGGTTTGTTGTCTCATGGGGTTAGTTTAAAAAGTCCTTCGAGCATGAAAAAGAAAATCTTTAAATTGCTCGTCAGAGTTTAAGTAAATCTAACAAGTTAATGTTTTATAAGAAATTTTCAGATTTTTTTTTTAACAATTAGCTTTAGCGATAATATGAATTCCATCTCTTGGACATGATTGGCATGAGTTCCGGGTCAATGAAACACACATGCCACGTGGTTAGTGATATCAGGGAAATGATTTCACATCCTCTATGTAACTATCATAATTTTGGAGGGAAAGAAATTCATCAATGGAAATATAATATTGTTTCAGATTGTTTGTATAACTGATAAAATTTACTCAAAAAGACTGCACTCAACAGTTTTTTAATGAATATTCAGAAGTAAACATTTCAACTGAAAACACAACGATTGGATGTTATTGTGCTATTAAATTAATGATAACAGCGTTGAATCGATTAAAAAAATATATATATTTAGTTCAAATTATATTTTTTATTTTATTGCCTGATGAGAGTTTGTGAAAATATTTTGCTTTTGATCTTACACGCTTAGGTACTTGATGTGTGCTTTGCGCGTAGGGCTATGGTCGCATTGTATGTGTAATTTATTATTTATTACGTCAAAGCTTTTACCATATGTAAGCTAAAAGGTTGTGTGTTCATATGAAGAGCAAATGATCAGTGAACCAAATAACATGCAGTCAAGTGTTATCATAGCGCTTGAGATACTGTTATCGCATATGTAATTTGTAGAAACTTCAGAAAATTACGGTTAAGAAAGGTACTATATATTATGTACTATCCCAAATATAAAATTTCGTAAGTTGGTTTTACTTTTTCGTAAAATTCGTAAGGCCAAAACTTATAGTATAGTTTTTCATTATAAACCAGTGAGTATGTGCTACAGTGTGCACGCAGAAGTTGCAGTCCGATAAACGGACCGTTGAATACCTGATCATATCCAACATTGTTAACTCCTGCGTATTGTTATTTTTTGTCGATTTGTGATTATTGCAACCTTGAAAAATGCCGTGGCCGACCACCCATATTACAATTCTCAATATTTGCATGCATATCTCCATATTACGCCTAAATGTTCTCAAAAATGCAATTTTTTGGCTCAAATTCAAATTTGTTGCAAATCCGGCTCCTAAGAGAAGGCATGCCTTAGAGCTTTCAAAAACAAAATCACGAATAGAGTCTTGTTTAAATTATGTGGTAAGTTTTATTTCTTTTTTATACCCGACCGAGGGTATATTAATTTTAGCGAAATAAGCATCGTAGACCCCTAAGACCTTTTATGATATGATCGAGACCGACAGGTGAATCGATTAAGCTATGTCCGTCCATCCGCTCGCCCGTTCGTCCGTCCGTCCGTCCGTCTGTCCGTATGTGTGAAGTTTTTAGGTTTTTAAAATTGAGCTAGGACGGTCAAACTTGGAGTATATCTTGGTTCTTATTTTGAACAGACAAATTGGTTAAATCTGTCAGCGGCCAGGCCCACAACTGGTTTCAATGTAAGACAACCTCCATTACAAATTTTCTTTTAAAATGCCTTTTGGTCAAGTTAGGCAAAGCGTAGCAAATTTAGGTATAGAGCAATAATGGCCCGAAACCTCTAAGAAGGCAAAAACTGGACCACCCACAATATCGACCATGCCCACTTTTGACATGTTAGATCTTTAAAAACACGATTTCTCGAAAAGTTGACTCCAAATCGAAAAAAAAAACAAGTGGGAAAGTGCAACAGTGTGTTTGTAAAAGCTTCATTCCATCTACGATGGATTGCACAATACCCGACCTACAAAAAAAACTGCCACGCCTCCAAAAAATGGGCGGGATATAAAAATATAACTGTTAAATTCTTTATTAGGTGGTTGCATACATTTCGGCCTAAAACTCCGCCTTTTTAGCTAAAAAAATCACTTTTTTTAATGCCACGCCCACAAAAGTTGGCGGAGGCACACACAATTACACAAAAGTTATAAAATGCTAATGTCTACAACTTATGTCATATAATTTTTTTGTTAAATTTCATATAAATTTATTGAAAACAGTCATTATAAGCTAAAATCCCTTAAAAAGTGGGCGCGGTTCACGAAAAGGTTAAAATTTTTTGGCTACTTCAAAGAGAATTACAAGGCAATGTTACGTACCAAAAATGAATGCGCTAGCGCTATTGTAAAATAGCTAAAATTTTGAAAAAGTATTTTTTAAATTAGAGATGGTCGCACATACAGGCCTGTAGTGGGCGTGTCTGTGGGCGGATTCAGCTAATTTTCAAACTAAATATCGGTTTTAAAGAACTTTGTCATGATTCAACCGAAATTACAATTAATTGATTTTAATTTTTAGCCCAGGCCCACTTTTGAGGGCGTGGCCTATACAAATAATATATGAATTCGGGACAAAAAATTTTAAGGTTTTGTGTTAGACGGTATATAAAGTCGGGTATAAAGAAGTTTGTCACAGCCGAACACTTGCACTTATTCACTTGTCTTTCCTAAATTAGGGTAAAGGCCAGTCGAAATAACGTTTTTGCGGAAAATTCGAGGTTTTTTCAAGTCTGCCTCCATGTGTGGGCGTGGCCCAACATTTTTTTTTTCCAAAAAAATGTAGAACTAAGTGTTTTCTACATAATGAATTAAGTAAAACTTTTTCGATTTGGAACAAAAATATTGAATAAGATGCATTTAAAAAAGGAGGTCAAACAATTGAATTTTATTTTTAGAATCATAAGGAGATGACAAGCGTCACATCTTAGCTTCTTACGACCTCTTGAGGTCTTGAGAGCACTGGAGTACTTAAAATCCAATTGTGCGATTATATGTGGGTGGATTTAATAAATTTTAACACTTGCACTGCTTCGAATGACAAGAAGCCCACTTACGAAATTCCAGCTCTCTAGCTCAAAAGTAAGATCCAAACACATATCACAGACAGACCGACTCACGGACATGGCTTATTCGATTCAGAGTTCTGTCTCGATCATGCCCTTAAGCTGTTGGGTGTCTACGGCGATTATTTCTCTTTATTACCAACGAGAATTAATCAAACTCAGAAAACTATCGATGTTTCTAGGCCTTAAATTTTGAGCTAGAAACCGAAAACTTGATATCTGTTCTTTCTAGGTCCCGAATCAGTATAAGCGTAAATTTTTTTTAAAATCTTTTTAAAAAATGAAAAATCCTTGAATGGCGGCGTAAAAAATCAAAGTTGTCGTAGGATGCTAAAATTCGGTAGGCGATGATACTTCATCCTCCCCAAGCTTATGCGATTACTGCTTGCCTTGCTATTGATCACAGATCTTAATCTTAAACTTTTTACACTTGGGAAGCCATTCAATGGGACTCCCATCAATTTCACATAGAAAAAGGCTCGGGTGGGTCCAGAGAATGGGCAGCACAGGTACTCTGTCTTCTTTTGGCTAATACGATACCCATTGCCCTCCAAAACATCCGAAACATCCAAAACATCAAAAGCTATTTCAAAATCAACCATTATTTACGCATTACATGCGGCATTACGATGTTTTTCCATTATGATCCTTATACTTTGGATTGCGTCAGTGGTTTATTTGCCCGCGACAAACCCACACTGGTCCTCAGATAGCCTTCTTATTTTCCGCAGTCGACTATCTAGTATCCGCTCGACGATCTTCATTGTGTGGGACATCAGCTTGATAGAACGGTAGTTGTCACAGCTTTGTGTATCACCGTCTCCTTTGAAGAAAGGAATCAGATAAGTTTCTCTCCGCTTATAAGGCATCTGGACCCGCTGTCTCCTATTTTCTTCCAGAAGTCTGAGGGTATCTGATCCGGCCGAACCGCTTTTCGCTTTTTGGAGTAGTTAAGCGCTTTCCCAACCTCTTTGACTGCGATGTCTGGTACTTCTTCTCGGTTAGGAGTAGTTTCTTATAAATACGAATACTATCAACTTAAAAGAAAATTTTGCCACGCCTACTTTTGGGGGCATTTTTAAGTGTTAACCAAATTTTTAAAATGAAAATGCAATCAAGACGTGTATCTGATAAAATATTTGATCAAAAAATACGATGTTATTGAAAAGGGGTTGATGCCACGCCTCTTTTTATGGGGGGGGAACATAAGAAAGAGTAAAAAAATAATTTGAATACACCCAGCCTCGCACCTAACACAAGTTCAATAGCGAGCCCATGCAGGGGACCGCCTATCTCCTATACAAACCAGTGAGTAAGTGCTACAGTGTGTACGCAGAAGTTACAGTCCGTAAAACGGACCGTTGAATACCCCATCCTATCCCATATTGTAAAATGCTGATGGCATAGTGATTTTTTTTTGACATTTTGTAAGTAATGCAAACTTCGAAAAGGAGCGTGGTTCAACCGCCCCTAATAACAAACTATTAATTATAAGATATTTCCACAGACATTGCCAAGTTACACTTAAATGTACGTAAAAATGCAATTTTTTGGTTCAAATTCAATATTTTTGAAAAATCGACCCCTAAAATGGGGCGTGGCTAAAAACTTTATATGAACGAAATCTGGACTGAAGTCACGTTTACCTGCTTCCAAATGTGGGCGTGGCCCAAAGTCTTGTATAAAATGTGGAAATAAGCGTTCGAGCAAAAATATTGAGCAAAATGCATTTGAAAATTTACCCTTAAAATAGATGCCACGCCCACTAAAGGAGGCTTACCAATTAAATTTGTCTTTTTTGTGTCTTTCATTCATTAGGAGATGCTAAATGTCAAATTTCAACCTTTTAGAACGTCTTACAGTTTTGAAAACTCTGGAGGTAGTTGCACATTTAGACCGATTATGGGCGTGTCTGTTGGAGGATTTTAAAAATGTTTACACTTGTACTGCTCCGCATGACGTGGACCTTACGTACGAGGTTTCAGCACCCTAGCTCAAAATTAAAGGCCTAAGAACATGTGACATACAGACGGACGGACGGACATGGCTCATTCGATTCAGAATTCGGTCTCGATCATATGCCCTTAAGGTATTGGGGGTCTACCATTATTATTTCACCGTGTTACAAACTATGTGACAAACCTAATATACCTCCTATCCTATGGGATGGGGTATAATGAATTTTAATGTGCTGTGACTAAAGGCTAAAGCATAGTGTCCAGTCTTTATCCATAAACAAATTCAGCAGAGCCGTTGGTCTTACCAAGTGAAATAAGACCAACTTTTGAAAATTGGCCTTATTTCACAATTGAAAAGTGTAATAAAGCCAACTTTATTCAGTTGGTCTTATTTCACTTTGTCTTATTTCACCAAATTCAGCGTTATGTAGGTATTTCATAATTTTTGACTTTGTTTCGTTAGGCCTTATTTCAGGTCAACTTTTCGACCTGACAATTTCATTTTATTTTCGTTATCAGGATAATACGTTGATTTGTAGCTGATTCCATAGCTTGCAAATCAGCGAAGCCATTGTCATTATACCGTGACCGTGAGGTAGCTTGCTTGTGAACTTAGTCCTATATAAAGTTCGACAATAAGGCTTCAACTACTACGGGAAGGGATGCTCAACTTTTGATCTTAGTGTTTTTAGATTCATTTTTGTATGTTATCATAGTACATACTTGTCTTCATCAGTATTTCATTTAACCTTCAAAGAGCTCACTCAAACGCTCAGAGCATGCAGCTTTTGCCGCGATTGAAAGCAGTTCGTCCTAAGTTTCTAATCTCCTCGGCATAGTGTACCTGCAGGGAAATCTAGCACGTAGTTACAGTCCGAAAAACATTTGAATGTTACCCGGTATCTTTTCATATGGAAGATACTTTCATGCCTTTTTGCTTTGCCAGAAAGAGAAAAGAGAAAGTTTTCTTTTATATCTACCTATCTGCCAGATAATTGAACTATGCTCAAACTTAAACCTCGAGACAATATTTTAAGTAATCTAACTAGTTTATTTAGTTTTCGATTTAACCTTATATAAGCTTATTAACACATGTAAATAAATATAAAAACTTTTGCAACAAACAAAACTTAATCTTAAAATTAATAAAAATTGCTTGAAGCATCGAACACATTATGGATTTGCACTAATTTAGCCATCTGGATGTTTCAGTGGCTGTCAGGCCAACTTGTCTCAGACGGGACAGCATGGGCCTGTAAATATCGGAACTAAACGGTAGAACAACTCCTCTTTCTTGAATTTCACCTGGAACATTAAAAGCAATTGTTAGTCAAAAATCATATATTCGAAATGTAAATTATTACCATCTAAAATCATTTTCGCTGCAATAGCCGCAGGAGTCCCGACAGTCATTGCCATTGCTGAGTGACCGTACGGCTGACCATAGACCACAAAGTTAATGCCACGCTCCTCGCGACGTCCGTCATTCCAGCGAATAACGACTTCGTGACGCAGTATTACCAGATCCCGCTCATTTTTCTCTGAAATCAAAATATAAGTCCCATAACAGACAACTTTGTGAGGCTGGACTCACCAAACACCAATCGCTTAGACAGATAGTGACTCAGCGTGTCCAGTGGTGTGCTCAACTTCACCACTGGTGTGTCTGCCAACAGTCCCAAACTCTCAATAACATCAGCATCGCCTACCCTGTCGATCAGCTTTTGTTTGAGATTCTCGTAGAAGATACTCGAATCAGCCATTCCTAGGAGATTTACGACCAACTGCCTCCAGGTTACCTCGGGGCCACTAGGGTGCAACATTGGATGGGGCTCTGGATCGATAAGTCCCAAGAGTTGCAAAGGTTGAATACTCTCCGAGAAGCCCTTATACCGAATGGTGCCTCTCACCAAGGTATGGATATCCCTTCCCAAGCCGTAAAGCTCTGAATATTTTGTCGAATCCCTGTTAGGAAAGCCTTCCAAGGCGAATCCGGGAAGGAAGTCTAAGCTCTTTGGTGCTGACATTAAATCTCCACCACCAGAGATCTCGACAATTTGACCCTTGTTGAGATATTTCGCCGCAGAAAGGGTGTTTATGAGAACTCCTCTTGGTGACCACGAGAACTTGTACCGCAGAGCATTATCCGAGTGTTCTGGGGCTGGCAGGCCACCGCAGTAACTGATGAATGACTCAATCACACCGCCGTGCTCCTGAACGTCGTGAATGCATTCCAGTGCGAGCAAATGGTCAATGCCAGGATCTAGACCGACCTCATTCATAATCGTCACACCCTTCTTCTTAGCTTCTTCGTGAAGATCCTTTATCTCATCGTTAAGATAGCTGGCAGTTACCATGTGTGTGTTCTCGTCAACGCAATATCTAGCAATTATTCCATGGAGACTATATGGGAGCAAAGATATAACCACATCCGCTTGACCACAAAGCTCTTGCAGATGTGCCGTGCTCTCCTGGACATTAACATAAAGACTCTCAACCCCTGGATAGTTTTGGGCTAACCTGTCTGATTCATCTTTTACTTGCGACGCCACTGTTATTGAAACACCCTTTTCCCGATGCAGCCACTCTACTAGAGGCGCTGAAACCATACCAGCTCCTAGGACCAGAACCCTCTTATTGTTGTCCCCACTTCCCTCGACCTTATGACGAGACCTTAGACTGAAAAGATGATAGATTAACTCCTTATAGTCAAGTTTAGCCAGTGTTTAGTTCAACTTACGAATTACTATCCCTTAGCTCCTGAATGTATTCGTAGTTCTCCGTTAGCTTCCCATTGCTTGCAATTATTGCCGAATGGATGGCGTATGGGAAGTTCTCGGTCTCCAATGGTTTCCCGGCATCACTGCGTATGATATCATGAACATAAGGTTGTAGTAGTTCCCCAAAGAGGTCCGTCGACTCTCGTGGTAATTGCGTGGGCATATTGTCAATGGAACACACCAGCACACCAGGTCCTTTGAAGCTCTTTGTATCCTTATTTCTGTCGGCGTCGTACAAACAGAAAGGCGTATCGATTGTAGTGCACTCGTTCATGAACTCAATGGAACCACCTGGGTCAGCGGAAATATCACAAATTGCCAGCATTCGATGGGGCAACGATGGTGAGCCTTTGCTGGTCGGCAGCCATGGTGTGTTTGCTGGCCGAAGCAGACTTTTGGCATCGGGTATAGAGATTAATTTCGGACTACCCACGGCCCAGTAGATGCCATTTATAATTACAGATGCATAAGGAGCAATGGTTTTGTTGAAAGTCGATAAATACCGCTCAGGGTACTGGTCGTATTCTTGTTGGTCGAAGCCACCACCTTCGCGACGTTCCAAGTGATCGGAACGGCTCACCTCACAGCCGTAGAGTTTATTTTGACCTTAAATAGATAAGAAAACAAGTGGGTAAGTGCAACAGTTCGTATGTAAAAACTTCAGTTCGCCTGCGACTGATTGCAAAATGCCCTACCACAACCTCAAAAATAAACTTTCACGCCTCCAGAAAGTGAGCGGGATGTAAAAATATAACTTTTGTATGCCTTGTGATAAGTGATTGCACACGTTTTAGACTGCAACCCCGCCTTCTTAACTTAAAAAGAACACTTTTTTAAAGACCCTCCTGCCGGTCTCAATCATATTTCTAAAAAGTCTTAAGGGTCTACCGTGATTATTTACGTGATTATTTTATTAATATACTCTCGGTAGGGTATAAGAAGGTTAAAAGCCACTTAAAGAATTGAGGGATAAGGCACAGGTAGATCGGGCCAATGGATTTTAATGAACTTTTTTTGAAAATTTGAGGAAAGTAAGTTTACTTTTTAAGAGTTTATTAAGTAAGTGTCCTTCCTAAGAAAAACATGATCTGGTACTAGAGAAAATGAAGCAGAAACTTCCAAGTGGAAATGCAGACAGCAAATGCGGGAATTGCGATGGACACATCCCTCGGGAAAGAATTCGGAAAAAATATGCACTAGTTAAGCTTACTTACTTACTTAAGGTGGCGCTACAGTCCGGGGTGAACCTGGGCCTCAGCCAACAAGCTTCGCCAGCCAGCTCTGTCTCTAGCTAGCCGTCTCCAGTTTCGCACGCGAAGTTGGTTGAGGTCCCCTTCCACTTGCGTGCGCCACCTGAGTCTCGGTGCTCCTCTACCGCGTCGTCCCTGCGGTGTGGATTCGAAGATTTTCCGAGCCGGGGCGTTCGTGTCCATCCGCTCTAGATGACACAGCCATCGTAGACGTCAATTTCGTCTGCGTATGCGAGTAGTTGAACGGACTTTTGAAAGATTGTACCTATTGTGTTGGCGCGAGAGTTCTGCACAATTCTCTCAAGTATGATGTTAAAGAAGTCGCATGACAGCGCGTCGCCTTGTCTAAATCCTTTTTTGACATCAAAGGGGTCGGTGAGGTCTTTGCCGACCTTGACGGAACAGCGTGAGTTTTCCATCGTCATCCTGCACAGACTGGCGAGTTTGGCAGGGATGCCAAAACTAGACATTGCGCTATATAGCTCGTCTCTATAGATGCTGTCATACGCGGCCTTGAAATCGATGAAGAGGTGGTGTGTATCGATTTGGAGTTCCTGGGTTTTCTCCAAGATCTACCGCAGTGTGAATATTTGATCGATGGTGGACTTTCCTGACCTAAAGCCACACTGATATGTGCCTACCAGATTGTTGACAAACGGCTTCAGGCGTTCACACAGTACAGAAGAAAAGATCTTGTATGCGATGTTAAGAAGACTTATGCCTCTGTAGTTGGCACAACTCAGAGGGTCTCCTTTCTTCAGGATCGAGCAAACAATGCTGAGGTTCCATTCGTCGGGCATGCTTTCTTCCGACCATATCTTGCAGATGAGCTGGTGCATGCTCCTAACCAGCTCATCGCCAGCGGATTTAAAAAGTTCGGCAGCTAGGCCGTCTGCTCCGGCTGCTTTGTTGCACTTGAGCTTAGACACAGCTACTTTCACCTCCTCCAGGTCGGGTGGGCGGTATCGTTCGTATGCTTCGTCGGTAACGTCTTCGCCCGGGTTGAATGGTTCGTTCTGCCTGACAGCGGTATTTGGTTCGTCCTCGCCGTTATACAGTCTGCAGAAGTGGTCTTTCCATATCCTCAGCACCGACTGCGATTCTACAACGATGTTCCCTTGATGGTCCTTACAGACTTCAGTTCGAAGTTTATACCCTTGGCAGGACCTTTTGATCCTTTGGTAAAACTTTCTAACCTCATTCCTGTTGTAACATCTCTCTATCTCTTCAACCGCGCGCTTCTCGTGCTCTCTCTTTTTCCTTCGGAGAAGCCGGTGTTCCTCTCTCCTCCTCTGCTCGTAGAGCTCGCAAGCAGCTCTAGTCCTTCTGTGCAGCGCCTCTGGTTGACGGTTGATTGATCGGGAGATCTCCATGTCCCTTTGTGGATATTGAGATGCGGGAACTGTGTACTAGCTACCACAACGTGTCGCCCCGCAGCAAAGTCGATCAGCCTAAATCCGTTATCGGAGGTCGTGTCGTGCAGGCTATGCTTTCCGACAGTACGACCAAAGATGCCCTCCCTTCCTAGCTTGGCATTAAAATCGCCTAGGACAATCTTAATGTCGTAGCTAGGGCACTGCTCATAAGTTTTGTCCAGGAGCTCGTAGAACATATCTTTGGTCTCGTCGTCTTTCTCCTCTGTGGGGGCATGTGCGCATATCAGGCTAATGTTGGCGAATTTAGCCTTGATGCGGATCGTCGCGAGGCGCTCGCTTACAGGGTTGAAGATCAAGACTTTTTGCCTAAGTCTGCCTCCAACAACGAAACCACATCCAAATAGGCGCTGTCTTTGATGCCGATAGCAGTCGCCGTAGTAGGAGTGTTCCCACTAAGGCACTTCTCCTTGCATCCGGACGGCAGCGGAGGAATTCCCCAGATGGAATCAACGGTGGCGTCCATAGTTCCAGTCAGGCCGAACTACTTAGTGAACACCTTATATGGGCTTACTACGACGTATTCGGAGCTCAGGCCTATAAGGAGCGGGCTATCCGGCTCTCCGTCCTTAGAGCTAAGCAAAGGATCTGGTCCTCCAGGTTGGGGGTCGTGCCGTCCGGGTGACTTCCCGGCCACGTAAAGAAACACCAGTCACGAAGCAGGAACAAGCCTCGGATTCGGACGGATCTACTGTTGACGACCAATGCAAACGAGAAAAGGCACTAGTTAATTTGAGGTAAGGAAAAACTTTAAAGGCCTGGATGCAAGCTATGATGCTTTTAGGGT
The DNA here is from genome assembly GCA_947623515.1 of Neoascia interrupta. Taxonomy (NCBI): domain Eukaryota; kingdom Metazoa; phylum Arthropoda; class Insecta; order Diptera; family Syrphidae; genus Neoascia; species Neoascia interrupta. The sequence continues at coordinate 218,921,576 of OX392462.1, forward strand.
ATTATAACAAAAGAAATTGGGAAAAGGCAAAGGCCTAAGAAAAAGCAACGTACCTACATTAATTCTTAGGATTCCTTAAAGGGCTTTGTAAGATCTAATTCGATAATATGCCTTTATTGGATTGGTTTGGACACGTTGCTCACATGACCCACGACAGACTTTCTAGATAGGTCATGCTTGTGGAGATGCGAGCGCGTCGCCCCTCTGGTAGCCCAAGCAACATGTGGTGGGATCAGGTAAAGAACATCTCCGAGACCCGCCTAGGGATCGGGCCTGAACCATGGAAGGACTATTTAGCCGCACTTCTTAGGACAAGCGGCCAAAGAAAAGGATAATGATGGTGGATTGGATTAAAATAGATCAATCAATCTTAAGTGGGACTTAATTCTCCCTATCCTACAAGCGAACAGGGTCAATCAAATTCAAGCAGGCATTGTATACTCCCAATCGTACAGGTGGTGTTAGTTTTTCTTTGATACAATTAACATGACATTAGTCGTTAAATAAAATTTGTTCTAAAGGACAACGAACACACATACTTACTTCCATGTTCAGCAACTTTTCTGAGCGTCTCTGGTGGAACATACTCAATCGGTAACTCCTGGAATACTTCTTGTGCCCCCTGCGAAACATTACCCGAACCAGTAAAGACAAACGTCAATGGTCCAATTGACCGCGGCATCATTCCCAGGGCAATCTCATAGCCGCAATCTCGAATAGCTTGTCGTGCCATCGACGAGTTTCTGTAATTGTGTGCGGGTCCAATGTGCATAAATGGAGTATGATGGCCCAAAGCTAAAAGCCTCAATCCGATGCCATGCAATATATTGACCATACCAGCAACACCGGCGTATTTTCCAAACGCCACCTGCCGTGATCCTTTCTCATCTATAATCCGCTCATAATCGATAAGCCTTATTTTCTACAATATAAAAGAATTTATTCAATAAAAGGATTAAAATCTCCAGCGTCCCTCTCACCTTCTCTAGGACAGCGTCCAGCAGGGGCATGTTGGATTCCTGTGCCTTTATCGTATGCGAGAAGAAGCAGTAAGTTTTCCCCGGTATCAGTGCCTCGATGGGGACCTGTTTTACACCAAAAATCACAGATGCCTCGCTTATGTCCTCTTGGATGACGGCACCAGAGCTCAAATACGCCTGATGGTATGGGAAGAGATAGGTGAACAAAAATTAAATGCTTTCCGCCAAAGGATATAGGTAGGATACAGTGAATATTGCACATGTTGTGCATTTACGGCTTACAGCGATGATGCCATAAGCCGTCATCAGGGTTGTGTTTTAAAAACACTTTTTTAATGCATATCCTCTTTCATTCCTTTTGTCCTTTCTGCAATGCAGTGAATTGATAAATCCGAAACTCTTTATGGATTAAACTTTTTTTTATTGTATGCTATCTGCGAAGCATTTGTGCTATCTGCGTTGTGCTATTAAACCCTATAGTAATACACTCGATTCACTTTTAATTAATATTTTTACCTAGCAAATGAGAGTGCTGTCGGAGTAAAAGCCGTTGTTTGATATTCGATTACGCGTATTTTCGAAAAGAAATTTTTAAGTCTGTCAGCTCAGTTCAGATGATTTTAAATTAAAAAATGTATTGCAAAGGAACACTTAAGCCGGATATTTGTATTCTTAACATCCATCCAACGCGATGAAGTTAACTATCCTCAAGGTAACCTTGGGCATGTTTTTATAGGAAAACATATTTTAAGGAAGGACGTTGCGTTGAGTACCGAGGTATACTCTATCCATGCGTCAGCTTTGAGTACATATTTTAACCTAATTAATTTACATGTTCTTGATTATCCTTGACGAGCAACAGAAATGTTCTTTGCATCTTTTCTTAAAGCACGTGACGGACAACTACTTGACAGACAACTGCAATAGCATTCGCCGTCATAAGAACCAATGTGTATAGGTTCTTTCGCTCGTATAATGGGCCCTTAAACAGTTGATTAGGTTCAACATGACTCACAAAGTATAGCGCTGTTTGTTCGTCACGTTATAGAATCATTTTAGAATCAACTCTACTACATACATCCTATATACACCACGTGCTTGAGGCTATTTTCGATGAAAAGTTTATTTAAATCTTGCACAGCGACTCAGGCCCGGCTTATCATTTCACTATCACTAAGAAATGCGAAATCTTGACCCCTGCAAATAAGTTTCAATTCGTGAGCATAACGTTCGGAGAAACTCTCAGCTCCACTTGGCACGGTCCTCCGTAAAAAAAAAAATTGTTATGTTTGTGATGGCAAATCTTAGATCACAAGTTTTAAATTAATGTAAGCCACTATAGTTAAAAACCACGTCTACCTTAGCTTTTTGTTTTACATAGTTCGACACCTCCTTTTCCATCTCGAAAAAGGAAGGATATTTGGATTTTACTTTTACATTGTTCCGGGAAAAGCAAATTATTTATGTTTATCTTTTATTTAATATTTAAAATGAAAGTGAGTTGAAGTTTGAAAGTGACTTTGAAAATTTTTTGCTAGTCAGTTTTAAGCCATACTTGTACCTAGATGTATGCCTACTACTGAGCAATCTTAAAAAAGCTTTGATCTACCTTTGGTCATTAATTCTTGAAAACATCAGAGGTAGTCTCACGCTCAGACGGGTTGTGGGCATTATGTGGGTAGATTTAATAATTTTTAACATTTGGTGACATGCGATAGACACATGGATGGAAGGACATGGCTTATTCGAATTTAAGTTCCTAAGACCTTTTTGAGATATGAATGAAACCGACAGGAGAATCGTTTAAGCCATGTCCGTCCGTCCGTCCGTATGTAAACAACTTTTACGCCTTAGGTTTTAAGCTAGAGAGCTGAAAATTTGTAGTGGACTGGGAGTCTATTGGACCAGATCAGGTTTGAAAATTAGTTTAATCCGCCCACAGACACGCCCTCTACAGACCTGTATGTGCGACCATCTCCAATTTTAAAAAATACTTTTTTCACACTTTGGCTATTTTAAAATGGTGCTACCACACTGATTTTTAGTATGTGACACTGCTTTGTGATCAGTCTTTGAGTATCAGAAAAAGTTTGGCGTTTAAATTGGCCACGCCCACTTTTTAAGGAATTTTAACTTAAAATGACTGTTTTTCAATAAATATAAATAAAATTTAATAAAAAACCAGTGAGTAAGTGCTACAGTGTGTACGCAGAAGTTACAGTCCGTACCCCATCCTATCCCCCATTGTAAAATGCTGATGGCATAGCTATTTTTTGACATTTTATAAGTAATGCAAACTTCGAAAAGGGACATGGTCTAACCGCCCCTAATTACAAACTATTAATTATAAGATATTTTCACAGATATTTCCAAGATATTTCCAATAAATGTACGTAAATATGCAATTTTTTGGTTCAAATTCAATATTTTTGAAAAATCGCCCCCTAAAAAGGGGCGTGGCTAAAAACTTTATATGAACGAAATCTGGACTGAAGTCTCGTTTACCTAACCCGCTACTTTTTGTTGTTTCAGGCTTTCCTAAATTAGGCTCAAGGCCAGCCGAAATTAAGTTTTTCTGGAAAATGTTAGGTTTTTCTTCAATTCTGCCTCCAAATGTGGGCGTAGCCCAAAGTTTTGTATGAACAAAATGTGAAACTAATAGTTTTCTACATAAAATATTAAGCAATTTTTTTTCAGTTTCGAGCAAAAATATTGAGTAAACTGCATTTGAAAATTTACTCTTAAAATAAATGCCGCGCCCACTAGAGGCGGTTTACCAATTAAATTTAAGTTTTTTGTATCTTACATTTATCAGAAGATGAAAATTTCAGCTTTTAAGAACGTCTTACAGTTTTGAAAACTCTGGAGGTAGTTGCACATTTAAACCGATGGTGGGCGTGTCTTTGGGCATATTTCAAAAATTTTTACACTTGCACTGCTTCGCATGACGTAGACCTTACGTACGAAGTTTCAGCACCCTCGCTCAAAATTTAAGGCCTAAACACATGTGACATACAGACGGACGGACGGATGGACGGACATGGCTCATTCGATTCAGAATTCGGTCTCGATCATATGCCCTTAAGGTCTTGGGGGTCTACCATTATTATTTCACCGTGTTACAAACTATGTGAAAAACTTAATATACCTCCTATCCTATGGGATGGGGTTTAATTATGTAACAAAAGTTCTAGATATTAGCTTTTTTTTTATTACATTTTTTATATATTATATGTATCTCCGCCCACTTTTGTGGGTGTGGCTTAGAAAAAAGTGATTTTTTTGTTACAATGACGGGGTTTTAGTCCAAAATGTATGCAACCAACTAGCGTTAAGCATTCAACAGTTATATTCTTACATCCCGCCCACTTTTTGGAGGCGTGGCAGGTTTCTTTTTTGTAGGGTCGGGTATTTTGCAATCTGGCAGATGAACTGAAGCTTTTGCATACGCACTGTTGCACTTTCCTACTTGTTTTACTTTATTTTTAATACGCAACGCAGAGCATAATTAAGTTTAATGTATAGTTTGTTAGGCAGTGAAATAAGCACCGTAGACCGCTAAGACCCTTAAGAAGGGTCGATTTTCTGTGCTGGGTTAAGCCCAGCTTAAACCAAGATCTGTTAATCCCAGAACAAAACGAATCTGGAGTTAACCCAGCGAACAGTTTTTCAGTGCAGAATTAACTTCGTCAGTAAAGTTGTCAAAATCTTCGAATCTCGAAGTTATTGATTCTCCCAGCTGTCACTTCTCCTAGAAAAACACAGGAAAAGAAGTTCCAGTCATTTTTCGATGTAATTTTTACAGAAACACGCAAGACCACTGCCATTTTACACAGAAAAAACATTCAAAAAAGTTCATAATGTGCATCAGAGATGATCCGGGACTAACTCACCAAATTTGGCGAGTTAGATCCAGATTAATCCCCGTTCAATATTAACTAAAAAAATTCATTTTTGGGGTTAATCTTAGCTTAACTCAGAAACTCAGATGATCTCGCACTGAAAAACTACCCCTTACAGATATGATAGAGATCGACAGGAGAATCGATTAGGACATGTCCGTCTATCTGTATGTACACGCCTATACAATTTTAGGTCTTTCATTTTGAGATAGAGAGCTGAAATTTGGTAATTGAGCCGGAAATTCTGCTCTGCAGATCAAGTTTGAAAATTATTATAATCCACCCACAGACACGCACGGGTTCGAATCCTGCCATCGTCACCTGAAAAAAAAGACTTGTTCTTTTTCACGGTCCCCACCTTCGCGAGGGTTTGACAAGCCCTCCGAGAGTATTAATTGTCTTGAAAAACTTCTCAAAGTGCCGTTCGGATTCGGCAAAAAATTGTAGGTCCCCTTGTATGTAAAGAAATTAACACACCAGCATACATTGTTGAGAAGTTGGCCCTGGTTCACCTCGAGCTGTTGCGCCACTCTATTTATTTACCCACAGGCACGCCCATTACACCCATGTACATATGTAGCCTGTAGTGGGCGTATCTGTAGGCGGGTAAAAATAGTTTTGTTTTCTCTTTAGCTGTGTTACAATGATGCTAGCACACTGATTTTTGGTATTTGACACTGTTTCGCAATTGTCTTTGAGTAAATAGAATAGTTTCGCCTTTACGTTGACCACGCCCACTTTCTTATGAGCTTAAACTCATGACAGACATTGCTTCTGTAAGCGAGAGTGCAGGGAAAAAAATCAATTCGGCGTCGTTTTCAACTTTGAGGCTCACGTGTACAAAATTTAGCGTTCTAGAAGCACAAGCCAACAGATCCTGCTGCAAAGCACTAGCAATTCGTGTCCAGCAATAACGATAAATTGTAGTGACGGAGAAAGGCGATCTTTGCATAAGAACATGAATATAGTTATATGACCCAAACTGAACGACATTGTGGTAACTTGTGAATGTGACACACTATTGTGCATGAGGTTCTTGGTTTCCTCGGGCTCAGTCTCAGTTATCCTCGGGCCTGAGGATAACTGAGATGGTATAATATCCATATCATGACTTTCTACTTCAAAACTCGCGATCGGGAAAAGTTTGTTGCCCGCCTCTAATTATGTGAAAGATTAAGAGTGGCTTGAATGATTGTGCTAGCCCAAGAGTCCTCGGATTTTACAACTCAGATTTTGATTTTGTACGGCATATGGTTTCAAAAGAATGCAACTACCTGCCAAACCGCGCTTGAAACAATCGATTGATATGCAACGATATGCGACGATATCCTGATCTAATCAACCACTGAAATTCTAACGACTCACGATGGAAATTAGATCTTCAAACTCTGAGTTTATTCGCCATGGTGTGAAGTTTTAGCAACATTTCATCTTATCAGAGTTATTGTAATTGGAAAAAACGAGAGCCTGTGCTGGCTGTCAGCATATGGATAATTCTTCCACTGGTGGCTCTAAGATAAGACCGTTCCATTGCAAACTATTAAACAGAATTATATTGTAGGTAAAGAGGTACGTCGAATTTTCCATTGAACCAAATCGCTATAAAGGCGAGACTATTATAGATTGGCTGTAGTGTACGAATAGTGAAGTGATGAATATGCTGCTTGAAAATGAATAAAAACATCGTAGCACTTTAATGCAAAATTCAGGTCTCTTGAACCGAGTGTTGGCTATGGAAAATTCCCAGCCGGAGATGAATTGAAATAAATGCTAACCATCACAATTTATTTAAGCGCGCCAAAATAAAAATGAAATATAAATACATAAACTTCAGCCTTCGAGAGAAAGCGCACAATCTTGAAGCCGTATTTCATGGTGTTAAACGAAACATTTTTAGTGAGGTAGATAAGGAATAAAATCAGTACACGCGTGATAAAATATTTGCGCTCAGCAAGTAGACACCCCAGAAACATGAGGTGACATGGATTCGAAGGTGTTTTCTGTATTTTAACTCAAGTTCCACATTTTGAAAGGACCGTGAAAGGTGAGAATCAGAGTTTTGAAAACCTAAACATAGGCTTCAAGCTTATCGTCTTGGTGTCGCGTCGTTCAGGCTTAAGAATCTGTGACAAGCCAGATACATACGATGGACTAGATAATTTCTCCTAAATATCATCAAATATGAACATGAAATTAAGTACACTCTCAAAAGTACGGTATAGGAACAAAACTAGTAGAGTTCTCATTAAAAATGAATCAAGATTAAACGAGCTGATATTACGATTAAATTATTTGCTATTTTTCCTGACAACAGTTAAGTACTTTATGTTTATATTTAGATAGCGCTTTTCTTATCATTTATGCACTGCGTAGTGATAGTACCAACTGACCCATGTAAACAATAAGTGCGTTACAATTTTTCCCGCAAAAATATTGGTCGACAAATTTCATTCAGTAACACGTGGAAAGTAGTAAAGACTAGGTTAGCTGTAAATAAAAGCGTCTAAAGGTTAAAAATGTGTTGTCTAACTTAATACTTAATGCGAATGCCTAAATCTGTAGCGCAAAGGTACTCAACAGAAGCAGAGGCAAGCCTAGTTTAAAATAACCGATAGATTTCTTTTGAAATCTGCATGAGATGTTTCTAACTCAAACTGTTTGCCCAGCCAGAAGGTGGCTGAGTGACATGTTACTCTGCAGCGACGGATAAGGCTATCACTGCACTGCATTAAACATCTGTTTAGATCTTGAGGTTAAAGGCGACTAAGGGACAAAAAATATATTTTAAAACATCCTAATGGAGTGTAAAGAAGTAGCAAGCATTTGACATTTTATTTTTGTATAAATGTCAAAAGGTAAAAGACTCTGGATCAGCGCTGCCACTTATCAAAGTATGTAGAAACACTGACTTCGCAATTGCCAAAAAGGTTAATTTGCTACCCTTGGACTTATGTTTCCTATATTCAACTCTTTTTTAACGCCACAAATAACTGTCTTTAGGAAGCTTGGTATGTTTCACGAAAATAAATAAAAAAAAAACAATAAACAAGAAAGCAACCCGAAGCTCTCAAGGGTAAATGCATCTCAAGGGCTTTCAAAAATTTTACAATTTTCAGTCGCACAAAACTCTTCGTCCTTTTAAAAGATGTTAGCTTTTATTGGTAGACAGAATTCTCGCCGCATTTAACCGATTTTCACACCTTGTCTGTGCAACAGAAGAACCAAGCCGTGCACCAAGTTTCAGCTATCTAGCTTGATTTTGAAGCCCTAAGACCTTCACACATACAGACGGACGGACGAACATGGCTTAATCAATTCACCTGTCGGTCTCGATCAAATTTTTAAAAGGTCTTAGATGTCTACGGAGATTATTTCACTGTGTTACAAACTGTACTTTAAAAATAATATACCCTGGGTCGGGTATAAAAAATCGGAATAAGACTTTACTACTTTTGTCACTTTAGCCCAAGTAAACAGCGATCGGCCGGACCCGGAGTTCTTCGTTCAAACTGTAAAAATATGTAATTGCAGCAAAAACTTAAAAAAAATGTCTTTTCAGATTTTAAAAAGTTTGACCTCTCTTATGTTTTTTTTATTTTCTTCATTGCCCATTCCATAAAAATGAGCCTTTACAAATTTCATTTCACATCTCAACAACGCAACAGTTGAACATTTCAGATACTAACCTAACTGTCAATTTGATACGTCAATTATATCATAAAATAGCATCTTTTTGACAAAGTTAAAAAAGGCTCTCTGCATTCCCAAGGCAAAGAATACAACTTTTGACTTTTGTTCATAAATGGTATTGACATTGACAGTCGTCACAGTCATAAAAGATGCAGATCATAATTTTGGGAAAGAACTATTATTATCAATATTATTACAAATTATTTATTAGATCACATTTAAATAAGAACAATCCTTCCATCATCACGTGAAAAAAAAAGAATCGTTCTTCTTCACGGTCCCCACCTACGCGAGGGTCTGACAAGCCCTCCGAGAGTATCATTTGTCTTGAAAAACTTCTCAAAGTGCCGTTCGGATTCGGCAAAAAAATTGTAGGTCCCTTTGTATGTGACGAAAGTAACACACACAGCATGCATGGAAAAGAATTATTTCCGTACGTAGATGGCCAAAGTAAGACACCTAACCAAGGCCAATCGCGTATAAACTAACTAAAACAGGACCGATGCAACTGCCCATCATTCAAGTTCAACACGAAATATGTAGGAAGCTAATATGGCTTTCAAAAATTATAACTGTTTTACTCCAATTAACATTTTAAATTATATTATTAATTATTATATTATTAATTATTAATAATGTTAATTATATCACTAACCATTAAAAAATAATAATCACTGGAGAAAATTAATGAAATTTGTATTTAACAATAACACTCACCTGCATAGGATAGGCTCTTCTATTCGATGGCTGAACAATAACTTTTACTCCTTGTTTAACAAGCTTTTGAACGTGTGAAGGTCCAAATGGCGCTCGACGCTCCCATACCGATTGATCTTCCCTTCGAATAGCAATAACTTTGCCATGCTAAGTAAAAAAAAATGCTCTCAAAATTAAAAATAACAAACAGTTCACTATTTTATTTATCATGAATTAAAAGAAAACCAGATGTTTCCATGCAAAAAAAAAATTATAATTACATGTCGCCATCTATCAAAAGACATCCGCACTAAATCCTTAACGGAAGCAAGCTTTACTCCGTTCCGCTGCTGAACAATTCGCATCATTTTGTTACCCGTTTTGCAAAAATATTTTTTTATAAATTCTCTGTCTGTTTTCTCAATATATATTTTTTCAAATTCGCGGTTTCTAAATACAGTATAAAAAAAAAGCCACTGTTGAAATAAAACGACTTCACTCTCCCGACGGACCGAGATAAAATGCGGGACTGATCACTCAAGCCAACAGTTGCCGATCACGTTTGTATGCTGTTTTCGGACGTGATAAGACTATCTTCTGGTTACTGAAATAAATTGTAAAACGAAAAAATCATTTGGGGGATAGATGAAACAAGGGAAGCGATTCTACTGATAACAATTTCATCGGATATTTGATAAGCTATATTGCAGATAAAGCCTTGAAGTTTAATTGAGAGGGAATGTTGGCATAAATCGATGGATGAACGCACAATAATTTACGCCACCAAAGCACGCTGAGCCTAGTGCCATCATTAAAGCTTATCAACGTTTCATTGAGTTGCAGTCAAGTGATTTATGGGTGGGATACTTTATTTCTTTTATTTTCGTGTTGGGTCCTTATCACTTGTTTTTCTGTGAAGTACCTGTTAGAGATTTGTTGGCTGATAGTAACATGATACCAAGGTATCACCAATTGGAGGTGTGTACTTTCTCCGTGGCAAATTAATTTATGGCCTCATTTAGGCGACGTAGCTAGTCTGTTAAGACGCAGCAGGGGGCCTTTTTATCAGTTGAACACAAACATAAAATTTGTGGAAAATAAAAATAAGATTAATTAAACCGAAGAACGTGACTATCAAGGCCATGTACCACGTCAGCGAATTTTGAAAACGATTCCAACGAAGCAAGGGGATGTTGTTATTTCTTCACGAATTTTTAATAGTAAATGTAAATGAAACGAGTTTTTGTGGTAGGACCTATAGGTAGGTGTAGGTAGGTACCACTTTTGCTGGAGTGCGGTTCTGTGGCGTTTCCCTTCCTTAGAAAGTTTTTCCGTCACCTGATGCTAGTCCAGACGTTACAACTCCGGATAAAGTGTTATGCTGTATCGTCTTTCTAACCATACAGGTGCATTTGATGGTTTCGTTCAAGACTAAAACATTCAAGTGCTTAGCAAAACCTTGGTGGCTCAGAAGGACGCCGAATCAATTCTCCTAAGAGATAGGAGGAAAAACGTTGTCCGGGCATAGTCTTTAAGTATGTCTGCACCCATCGCTGTTATTCCAAATGCACCCGTCCTCACGAGAAACTCAAATATCAATGGTGGACGCGACAACAGTACAGGCAGACCCAACGCAGGGACAGTTCTTGAGAATCTTCTTCTGAACTTTGCCTAGCAAGCTTTATCAAAGATCTCATTTCCCTGGATACCAGTGTGACCAGGCAGGACGCAAACAAGACTTCAGTGAATTCTTGAGTTCGAGCACCATCTTGAACAAGGTCTTGAACGAGGATATTGCGGCTGTCACTACAAAAGCATATATCCTTCTCGCCCTCAGCCCCCTCCAGCCTGGGTGGTCACAATATAACACATACTCAAGGATAGCGAAAATATGTGCTTGGAAGACAGATGCCCAGTTATTCCTTACCTCTCGGTAAGATAAGTCTAACGTTCTTGGAACCAGCACCACACCCCTGTATGGCTTTTGGAGCCATTTCGTGGGAACTACGATGACAGCATTTTTTTATATGTCTAAGAAGTTTATTAGGACTTATAAAATTAACAATGAATATATACAACATAAACAATAGTTAAAAAATTATTTATAAACAATTATGACAGAAATGCACTCAAAGGTTTTTATTAACTAAAACTAGTTCAGTTTTAAATATTTCAGAGTCTGAGGAAGTCGGAGTCTGCCTGAGGAAATTTGACGTGATACTTTTGTCGCAACAGGATTCCTGGTGTCATTGCGTCGGAGGGCGTTTCTCGTTCTTCAACATTCCAATTCACAAGGAAACAAAAACAATCTCTCTTTAAAGAAAAAATAGTTTTCAGCTAACAACCCTGATAAGGTGGAGATTTATCCGAGCATCTAGAATAGAGCCCTGCATAAGAATGGCTCCTGTGCAGCCAAGACAAGACGTTCATTGGAGTTTGGCAAAAGAGGCATGTAGCACGTTTCCGCCAAAGCCTGTTCCGGGATAGATACGTCCTGGCCCTCTATACGATAAGGTGTAGGACCCTTTGCGGAAATAAGCCTCGTGTCTTACCATAAGCACATCTACACTGCCAGAAAGTGGGCATTTTCTTTTCGGTTTTGGATTCAACATGATTGTACCCCCGGAAGTTTTTTATCCAGAATAACTCCCTGAGTTCATCGAGGTCGTCCTTCGAAAGCACTTAAAGAAAATTCTTTGGGTGGTCGGCTCGAGTTGATGTTTATTTTTATACTAGCTGACCCGACAGACGTTGCCCTGTCTAAGCTTTGCCTATTCTTTTCGCAGTGGAATATATAATAAAAAAAATATTTGAAAAAAAAGTCATTTTTATTGTCTCTAATGCTTTTTGATACCCAAGCAAAACTGAATCACTGTTTTTTGCTTTCGCCTCTTTGGTGGCCATCGTAAGTCATACGTCCACTAATGATTTCCGTTTCTGTTTTGATCTGTGGATCACTGTGTCTCCCAACTTCACATTTTCAAAGCCTGTAACGCCGAATAGACAAAAACATTGAAGTCACACAATGAGGGAGCAATGACCAGGGAATCTATGTCTGCTCTATCAAGAGGTGCTTAACATATTCGTCCAGGTCCCTTCCACTTGCGTGCGCCACCTGAGTCTCGGTGCTCCTCTACCGCGCCGTCCCTGCGGTGTGGATTCGAAGATTTTTCGGGCTGGGGCGTTGGTGTCCATCCGCTCTAGATGACCCAGAGCCATCGTAGAGGTTGTGTTTTGACACTTTTGGCTAGGTCAGTATCGCTGTACAGCCCGTACAGTTCGATGTTATATCTCCTCCTCCACTCTCCGTCTATGCAGACGGGACCGTAAATCGTCCGAAGAATTTTCCTCTCGAAGCAGCCTAACGTGTTTTCATCCGCCTTTGGCAGGGTCCATGCTTTTGCACCGTAAAGCAGGACTGGGATGATAAGGGTCTTATATATAGACACTTTAGTTGCTCGAGATAGGGCTTTGGTACTCAATTGCCTCCTTAGCCCAAATTTCTTTCTAGCGATTGGCAAGAGTTATCCTTCGTTCGATTTCGGCGTTGGTGTCATTGTCTGAATTGCCTGTCCAGAATTAGTCTTAAGAATATTATAAGACGCAACAAAACTTGTGAGTATCTTACTCTTTAACAGATACCCGCAAGGGTGAGTGCGTTCTAGATTCGGCGTCCAGGTTACCATTGGACGTCCATGGTTACCATTGGACGTAAAATTGGCTCACTAAAATGGGCTTTTACATAAATGACTAAGTCGAGTTATGTTGTATAGTAGTGTCCTGGATTCGACTGTCATCTTCTTAGCTGATATAAGGTATACTCCTGTTTACTTATATTTGGAGAACGATGAGTGTCAATATTTATTTTGCTACTTTGACGATAAGTTTTTAAAAGATTTATGAAAATTTGTAGAGTTCTCTTCTATTTATTTTTTTTTAAGCTCGGGAAGTTAAAATTTTTTTTTTTTTTAAATTGCCCAATTTTATGGTAAATTTTTTTAATTTTGCTTTTCGTGAAAACCGTTTACAAAGTATATCAATATTAGAAAACTTTAAGAAAAAAAATGAATAAAATTAGTTAAGCCATTCTCAAGTTATCGCGGGACGAAGTGTAATATTATGGTCTTCAAAATGTTTTGAAATAATTATTTAAAAATTAATTATAATTTTAAAATAGGATTAATAAATATCTGTTAACACCTCGGGGCACCGGTTCAGCGCCCCGAGATGTTAAAAGTCCAGTTCGCCTATTCTGAATGTTGTATTTTAAAACGGAAACAAAAACAAGGAGCTATACATAGCCTAGCAAAATAATTAGAAATGTTAATTAAGTTTTAGAAATTAGAAATGTAAATTGAGATCTCAATAATGTAAATTGTATGGAATAATCTTTTAAAAGTTTATTATTTTTATTATTCTTTAGCAACCAGAACAATACAATGTAGCTACAGCTAGTGCTGTAGAAATTAAGATTAGCTAGCTTAATTTCTATAGCACTAGCTCCAAGGCTTACGACTGGCTTTTGAAAGTTACACAAGAAGGAATGAGTTAATACAAAGTATTCAGCGGTTACCTATTAATGACTCTTCTAGCCGATTCTTAGAAGTTGTAATCTGCGTAAAAATTATAGTTTTTTGTACTCCCATTATTTGTTAATATTGGGAGTAGGTATCTATTTATAAAATGTGTTTTGTAATACCTTTTGACTTTAAAACATCAATACCCGTTTCTGTTGAGTGAAACATATTAAAAAATAAATAGCATCTTTAGCAAGGGAGGATTTTTTTTTGTTTAATGGGTTTTCTATACTAGTTTTTTCATTGTTTGTAAATGTAACTAGCACGACGCAAATCGAAATTATTCATCTTTTACTTAAAATTTTGATGGCTGAAGGAATGCATAATATAAAACTCAAACAACTCCTAACATACAAAAATAATATGGGTCTTGATTTGAAAGCATATGTTTCTTTATTTATAAATAATGATAAGTTCTCATAAGTTGAATACACAATATAGTTGAAACGTAAACTGATAAAAAAAAAACGAAAAAAATCATTTGTTTCTTTTCTTCTTATAAAAAGGTAATGACAATGATTGCAACATGAAAATTTAATTTCATTGTTTCTCTATTACTATTCTCTCAATGATAAGGTAAGGATTACTTTACTAGTTCTATGCTAAAAATATTTTTCTTATAATACGCCTAGTATTTGTTTTATATAATGTTACGTTATTGAATGATGCATAACCACAGTTATGACGCACAATGGTAGGGATACCAATTTCGAAATGAATAAAATAAGTTTAATGGTAGTTTGTTTTTTTTTTTTTTTTGTGATAATAATAATGCACCCGGCACTCAGTAGATATACAAATAGCAAACGCCGTATTTGGTTAACAAAATTAGAACGCCATTTCAAGAATAATATTAACAACAAACAGATCTGAAAAGTGACAGAGCAGTAATTACAATGCAGGGGTCTCTGGTAGCAATGATGCAAAGAAGGACACAACGAACGTTCGCACAAACGCAATGAGTGATGTTGTGTTTTGCTCAACTTCAGGTGGTGTAGAACTCGTAATTGGATCTGAAGTTACAGCTGTTGGTTGAGTAGCGTCTCTGATGACAGCTGGATCTGCTGCGGGGGCATCGAGGGGGCCCTGTTCTGGTGCTGGTGCGGCGTTGTCAGCTGCAGCATTGTTGTCGTTCATATTCTGGTTATTGTTGTTGTTTCGGTTGGTGCCCTGCCTTCGGGATTGAAAGAATCCAATGTGATACCTACAAAGAAAAAACATATATTCATTAAAACTAATCGAAAAGTTTCGCTTACACGTCGACTTACAAATAGATTCCCACAGCAATTAAAGCCACTACGAGGCACCTTAGTGGTGATGAGTAGAAATACACTAGCGTTAGCAGCGCAAGAAGGCGAGTGATTGAGTAAAAACTGTCCAACCAATCACGGTTGTCTTGTTCTTCCTGAACAATGTTCGGAAAGCGAGGTTGTGGTTGTTCGACATTTTCTGCCGGTGCTGGCGCAGGAGCAGGTGGAACTGGCACTGCAGCTGCGGCAACAGCTGGCTGCGGCTGTGCCGCGCTCGGTATCACAGGTACAACCCTAGGGGCAAATCTGGTCGCACCAGCATGACTGGTGCCAGGGCTATCAAAATTCACTGGCGGTATACTACTCGCTGCTGACGCACTACTGGCCGCTGCCACTTGTGGAGCTGCTACATTTTGTGGCATGTACTGTGGATGAGGCATGAACATAGGTATACTTGGGGCGTTTGCTGGCAATTGGGCAGCACTCAGCGTTGCATTGGCCCTGGATATAAAGATAAGAAAAATTACATTTTAATAAAAACACAAACCTTTCGCCTCAGCATCGGAACTTACATTCTAAGACACTGATCCATGTAATTGGAGTAGACCTGCTGCATCCAGTTGTACACGGCGGCCTGCTGTTCGTTGTTGCTAAACTGACCAGGTAAGCTGAATTGCATTACATTGGGATAGCTTAGATTATTGTTTGGAAAGTTGTTAAGACAGCCTGCAGTTGCTGCACCAGCCATTTGGGGAATGCTGAATGGATTCGCGATATTTGGAGTCTGCTGTGGCACTTGTGTTGTCGATGATGTTGAGGCGATATTTCGATGGCGAAGACCATCGGTTGCAGATGATGATATCGGTGGTGAAACTGGCTTTTCCTGTTTTTTTGTCAGCGGCTGCTCTTGCGTAAGCTTTTGCGCTGGCTTGGGCTTTGCAGCACTCATCTTTGGTGTGTATACTAAGTGGAATATGTGATTTTCGGTCTCAACGTCTTTATAGCTTCGAAGAATATCTTTAAGTATCAGCTCATCGCTAAGCAGTTGTCCTGAATAGATTAGTTTCTGCTCTGCCACAGTCTACAAAGGAAAAAAAAATAGTAAATTGTATTTCTGTTGTGGGATAAATTTCAAGACTGTGGAAATGTAGTTTTGCAAAAAAAAGGCAATTAACTTAAGACTTAAAGAAGACATTAAAGTTTGATTAGCCAGGATATGGAAAAGAACATCTGGTTAGAAAACTCCTCAATATCAACAACTGAAGTAGATGCAACACAGTAACAGTAAGAATATAAGACGGAAAAAGACTACGCGTATGAATAAGGACAATGTAAAGTTTTGGCCTAACCTTTAATTTTGTTATACACTTTCGCTAAAGGGTTTACGCTTATCCTACCTTAAGCATACGAGTGTGGATACTGCAGAACTTTGGAGGAAAGACAGTAGTGATACTTTTGAACTTAGTTTTAAGCTGCTGTCAATGGCAACTGTTGCAAGCTCCAGTACAACGCACAACGTTCAAAATTGAATTTAAGGGTAAGCTGTCGAGCAAAGGTCTAAAATTTTCTGGAAAAGTCCAAGTCTTTTACGTTTTTCTCTTTTGTAAACTGCAAAACGCATTTTGTTTTCTTTGAAAAAAAAAAACGCACTTTGCTTTGATTGTGAGGTTCAGCCAGCAGTCTTTGTTGCCGAGTGTTCAGTGCTAGCGATTTGTTGAACCATAAAGTTCACCTGTTGCCGCAAGTTGTGACATGTAATGACATTTGACATAACTTTTATTGCGATTGTCGGTGGTGCCGAACTGAGAACATAAGAGAGATTTTGACAATATATCTAACAGCATCTGTAATCAAGTGAGAGGTTTTCAACTATGCGTCTAGACTCAACTACCATCCACCTGACGAGCCGGTGGATTCTTTGTCGCCAAGCAAAGTGCTGTCCCTCTCTGAGTCAATTTGAAAACGGGTCTCCCGAGGTCAGACAGACTGAAATACGTAACGTATGTATCAAAAAAAACCTATGACATTGTGTCGTTTTATCTCTGGAAGCTCAAGACCCCCTTATTTTTTACCTCCTTGTGTTTAGTCTGTGTTGCCTGTAGGGCTTTGCAGCACCTTACGGCAGCAGTTTTTCAACCAGGAGACATTTCAGTGGATATTGGAGCCTCCAACAAAAGCAAAAGAACCAAATCTGAATACCTTCCTTTGTTTGACTTACGGTAGGCTGCTTATAAGCTTGATTAAGGTCTATGTACCTTGTCAGCACAAGGTCAATGTCTTTTAAGTTAGTGAGTCTTGGAGTTAGCTTAGCCATTTGCAATTTATTTTAGTCACGTAGGTACGTGACGAGAAACATAAGGTCTGCCGCACAAATGACTGTGTAACATTATTAGGAGTGCGTATTTGACTTAATTTACCGGTAAGCAAACCAAACTGTGATTTAGAAACAGAATAGGTATTATTTCTGCTTTAATTACCCAAAGACCCATGAGTCCACGTCAGCTTTCTACAATCATCGCTAGGCAATTAACTAACTAAGCAAGTCATCTGCGTGTACTCAGATAGAAATTTAAAAAATCGCAACTCCCAGAATTGACACGCTCGCGTTGCATCAGAACTAGTCATTAAAATAAAACGGGCAAAAGAAATCAATGAAAACAGCTCATACCCTCAAGGTCAACAAAAGCAACAAAAATACCCAGGTTCACTGCTTCAGCACAGAGCTCTATGAATTTCGCTTCGTTACTATTTTGACGAAGTCTAGATTCTAGAATAACTGAACGATAAGATAACAGTCTCAGATAGGGGCAGAAAAAGATTGTATTTGTTTTTGTTTTCCTCTAAAAATAATATGATGCAATGTGGCACCTACCGGATTCGAAGGATACACTTGTGCCAAGTGTGTCTTTAGCCTCAGTATGGTCCAAGTTGGTTCACTGTGAATGATTAGATCCTGGAACTGTTGATTCGCTGATTTGATAATTAGTCGAACGTCCTCCGCAAGGGGCGGCGATAGTGGTGTCGGGGACGTGTTCCCTTCCATCGTACGTATCGAATTTCTCCCACCAATGACTGCTGGAACTCGGGACTTGTTTGGAATTCTTCCCAAAACTATGGTTGATTTACATAAAATGCAACTCTATACACTAGGTCACGAAGAGTTTTCACTGCCGAGCACTCTATGGAACTTTCTTTTTTTCTTCAATATCCGTGTTAGAGTTGATTAATCCAATTGAATATTAATGACTTGGTAGAATACAACCGATGTAATAGTAATTTAAAATTGGGATATATCCCAGAGTTCCGCTTTGCAATTTTATATCGTCCAGCACTCGAATTTCGTCGCAGAAAAATGAAAAGATTTTTTTCTTATGACATTTGTGTGATTAGAGTAGTTGCTGTCATTTTGTACAGGTTGCTCGACGAAGGGGGTGCGGGGCTCTTTGTTTTGACAGCAATATTTTGGATTTGTACGACACTCATTGGCTGCGGCGAATTTCGGAAAAGAGACAGATAGATTATCGAGGAGACAGATTAGAAACTTTTTTCTACGATGGTAATTAATGACGTGTTTGCTTAATTAATTAAGGCCTTTTATTTTTGCCGTGTACGGTATGGAAACATGGGATTACATAAACAACACATGAATAAAAGTGTGACCAAATTTAATAATTTATTAAGTGGCCATCTATTGGCAAGTAGGTTTCTGGGGCCTTTCATTTACACAGCCCTTCAAACTGTTTTAGTGCCTGCATTGCATGTCCGGTTGAAGGCTAAACTTACGACGAATTCGTTCGTTTTTTTTAAATTGTGAAAAGCTAGAGATTTCTAGCTGTACTGTTGTTAGAATTTTGAATTTTCTCTCGAAAGAAATTTGGCTCTATAAATCCAGAGTCTAGTAATGTTATTTATCCTCTCACAAAGAAAGCAAAAAAAATATTGACAAACCAATTTGTCATCGCCATCGAAAAGGTCTGTCGCTGTGCCTCGGCACATTTTTCACCTAAAATCAGAGACAGCGAGATACGCATTGTGCCGCTATATACGTGTTCCCGTATGCTGAACTGCGAGACACAGCCACAGACACAGATACTCATTGTGCCCCAGCTATTACGTTTTTTATAAAGCCCTCGAAGCTTATATAAAGCTTTGAATTTCCGTGTCGGTGAATACGTGTGAGAAGATGCAACAACAATTTACCTTACGCATCAGCTGATGTAAAAAAGTCAAAACGGAATTGCGTGGAACTGATGAATTGACGAATTTTAGCTTATGGACAAAGCTTTTACACAGCCGAAGATAAATATCTAGTTATTCAGTAATTTATGCTATAAAGCCTTCAAAGCTTTTATAGAAGATATTAGAAGATATACCACCACAATTTACCTTACGCGATCGGCTCATGAAAATGCTTTAAAATTGAATTGCATGACTGGTCCCCGCTTAATGCCATCAGCCCAATGAATCCGTTGCGTCCGTCACGTCGAAGTACACAACTGACAACTTAGTGAAATACACACGTTCTTATGGGAAGCAACGTACGTCACGAAGCTCTTCTATGGGCCCCTTTCCATAAGAACGTGTGTATTGAACTTAGTTGTCAGTTGTGTACTTCAATGTGACGGATGCAACGGATTCATTGGGCTGAAGGCATAATTGATGAATTTACTCACCTTTGTAAACAAAAGTCAGAGTATTGGTAACTTCATCAATTTCAGTTTGTGGGCAAAGATTTTACATGTCCAAAGTTGAATAGCTATTTAGTTATTCAGTGATTTGTGGTGTCGATACCGAACGAATTCGGCATTATACGCATTATACAAGAATACAAGAATACGCCATTGGAAAAAGAAGTGACCGGACTGGTAAGAACTTTCGCTCCCCATAAGCGCTTTAAGCGGGGACCACAAAGCAGCCTGGGCTTGACCTCGGGCTGGCGTTTACAAGTTCAGCCATACGATTTTAGTGCGGTACGAGTACAAGCCATACGTTATAAAGAAGCTCGGTTTAAAAAAATTGTTTGCAATGAGAAAGAGTGCGTAAAGGGAAAACGTAATGCTACCGTAACGAGCTCCGAAGCGAGGCCTGAGTTCAAATGTGTTAAATTTTTTCTTCGTCTGAAGCAAATGGAGCGATTTCGAGCGCACGCACGAAGTCAATCAGTCTGCCTTGCGCTCTATAGTAAGTTGCTAATGCACGGATATGAGGCAGAATTTTCGAGTGACTCTACATTTCAGTTGAAATTACGTATTTTTATTATTATTATTTATTAGTTGGGCATGAATGTTCCACATAATTATGTAGTACACAGCACTGCTTTGCGAAGCAGCATTAAAAGCTTTGCCCAAAGTTGAAATTGATGAATTTGCCCTTCCTGTGACATTTGTATACAAATGTGAGTAAGTTCGTCAGTTCTATGCAATTCCGTTGTGGAGCGTTACATCAGCTGACTGTACAAGGTAAATTGTTGTTACATCTTCTTACACGTAAGCATAAATTACTGAATGACTAGATATTCAACTTGCGTCCCTCTTACCCTCCAACACCCATTTGTTTACGTTTTTTATGAAGCCTTTAAGGCTTTTATGAAGCTTTAAATTTCCGTGTCGGTGAATACGTGTAAGAAGATACAACAACAATATACCTTACGCGATCAGCTGAGGTAAAAGCTCCAAAACGAAATTGCATGGAAATTGCGAATTGATGAATTTACCCACATTTGTATACAAACGTTAGAAGTTGGGTAAATTCATCAATTTCAGCTTGTGGGAAAAGCTTTTACATGTATCAAGTTGAATATCTAGTTATTCAGTAATTTATGACGTAATCACCTACACGTCATAAAAAATATATGACGTGTAGGTGATTACGTCATAAATTATAAAAAAAAAAAGTAAACAAATGGTTGTTGGGGGGCAAGAGGGTGAGGGATGCCTGTTGAAAATATTATTTCGTAATTAGTGAGCCTAGTTATTTCGTAATTTATGAGCAAGAGAGTAGGGAACGAAAGTTGAGTATCTACATAGTTATTCAGTAAATTATGGTTTTCAGTTACCTTTCCCTTTAATTTTGTGTAGGCAATGGTGCTTGCTAATAATCCAAAATGACAATTGGAAATTCTAAAAGCATTTTTATTTCCAGTCCAGCTGTTTAGTGTTCAGTGAAGTCAGGTGTAATAAATTTGCACGGTAAGGCGCGCCTGTGAGAAAATTAACAGAAATACGTAATTTACCAACAATGTCGAGTGCAACTATCAGATTCGCCCAATTAGGAGTGCAAAACAAAAGATATTCTTGTGATGAACAAGCGAAGCATGCTTCCAACACACAGTATACTGCAGAACCGTTCGACGTCTTTCTGGTTGCAGGTGTTAGCCGGGTCAGAATTCCGGCTCATCGGTCTTTACTATCCCTTGCAAGCAAATATTTTTTGGGAATGTTTCGCGGCAGCATGAAAGAATCAAGTGCAGATGAGGTCGAATTACTAGAAATCGATGGCGACGTTATAAAGCTGATAGTTGACTTCATCTACAGCGCGTCAATTGATCTCAACGCAGATAATGTAGAGCACATACTTAACGCAGCGGATTACCTTCAGGTAAATACCCTGGTTACTATTTGCTGTGACTTTATAGGAGATCAGATAGACATCAGTAATTGCCTGGGTGTTGTATTGTTTGCAGAGCAGCGCAACAACTCAGAGCTTTATAAGAAAGCCCTTGGATTTGCTTGCAAACACTTCAAAAAGCTAAAAAGCGAAGAAGAATTTTTGCAGTTGACGGTGAATCAGCTGACTAATCTCCTGTCCCGCGACGACATTCTAGTTGGATCGGAGGAATTTGTCTTTCACTGTTTAGTCTCTTGGATAAACTACGATGCTGAGAACCGTGAGAAATGTATGTTCAACCTTTTGTCGACTTTGCGTTTCCCCTTCCTAAAGCCAAAATTTATCATCGAAAACAGGCTCATGGTTTGCAAGTCAATTGAATGCTATGAGTTGATTTGTAGTTGGCTTCAGTGGCATCTGTCGCCTGAATGTAGGTCCATCTTTCCGAGGGATTGTACCAAACCTAGAAAGTCCAATAACAAACTTGCTTACATCAGCGAAGGTAGTACAGACAACTTGAGACTGCAAATCTTTGATCGTGAAGCAAATAGTTGGTCCTACAAGGAACTACCCAAACCACCTACTACCAGGGAGGAGGAATTCAAAATGATAAACATAGGGAGTCAGCTTATCATTGCCGGGGGTCAAGTTGGTGGAATCGTTACCAACAGGGTCGAATCCTTAGACCTCCACACCCTAGAATGGTCAGAATTGCCCCCGATGCCTGTAGCAAAAATAAGACAAGCGATGGCTAAATTAAACGGCGATTTGTACGTTGTAGGAGGTTCTAACAGCAAACACTGGTTGTGCTCCGTGGAGAAATATAATTTTTCCACAAGAAAATGGAGTGAGTTGCAACCCTTAAGAAAACCATTTATTCTGGTAAGGGTGGCTGTGCTTGGCGGATTGATATACGCTTGTGATAATGTCTCCCATACTATGGAATGCTATGATCCCCAGACCAACACTTGGACAACGAAGACTTATAAAGAAGAAAAGTCATCGTTTTTTGGCATCGCTGGAGTTGGTAAGAACTTATACTCTGTAGGTGGCTTTTCTGATCGGAGTGTAAGTCAAACAGTTGAGCGCTACGATCCTGCGGCTGACCAATGGTCAAAAATTACTCCGCTGCCATTTAGACGCGAAAAAGTTAGCTGCGTGGCTTTGAACGATCGGCTTATAGTTTGTGGAGGCTACGATGGTCGCAAAGATTTGAATGATGTAGAAGAGTATGATCCCGTAACTGATGAATGGAAGTCTATGGCTCCATTGTTGCCGTATCAAACTCATCCAGCTTACTACAACCTATTCCTAATGTACGACTGATGGTTCAAATATGGTTCACTTGATGTCTAAAAAGAATCCCTCAACCTTAAGAGTAAATTTTTTTCGAGTTAGTTTTATTTATTTACTTTGCAGAAAGTTATATTTTCTTATTGTACAAAGAAAAAATTAATATATAGCGCTATTGTGTTGTTTTTTTTTAACCAGTAAGGGTTTGTTGGTGGTAATATAGCTAAGGAGTATGATAAAGTATTGTAAAAGAGATCTGTAGATCTGTATTGGATTTAGGACCACACTCTTTTATTCCATGCGGTTCTGATAAGAGAGTATGTACTTACTTGACGGTTACAAAATGTTACAAAAAATTACAGGAGGTATTTGGCTTATCTTTTGCGATTCGGCTTCGATTTGACTTCTCTTTCGATTTACTTCCTGCTACCTTGCTAGCATCTTAATTCTTTTGTTTTCTAGATCAAAGATTTCCTAAGTTACCCCAGAAAAGAGAACACCTTGTCCTGAGAACTTCATTTATTTCAATAAATTAAACAAAACTTTAATACTTCCTTATGTACACCAATTTTTACCTGAATTTACCTAAGTCTCTACTAGAACATGTGTAAACAACCTATTTAGTTCAATCTTTTTCTTCCCATAAGTCAGCGAATTCAACCCATCGGAGTGGTATCGGAGGGGCCCAGAGTTAAGGAATTTAAGTCGCTCGGCACTTGGCACCTCTTTCTTATGCTCCAGCATAATGTATTCACTATAAGACGGCTCGAAGCGGAAAATATTGATTTGCCTTGATTTCAGTCTTTCGAAGAAATCGTCATCTTCACCACCCCAACCATTGAACAAGTTCGACATGCCATTTACGTATTGAAATTGTTCGGTTCGTATGCTTACCACTCCGCCAAATAGTCCCAGGTAGGGCAAGTTATATCTGAACACATCCAAGTTAGAGCACATGTGCCTGGGCGAACTCGAGCATGCATACAACTGGCCAAGGTTGGATGGCAGCAGGTCAACATCATGAAATATAAGACACGGAAACTCGTAGCCCAGTGCGATTTCCGATCCGATGTTTAACAGCTTTGCCCTATTGAACGGCTTTTCGTCGAACTGCTCCACTACAAATATTCTATAGTGAATCCGTTGGTTGCCCAGGAAGTTATGAATGTATGTCAGAAATATGTCCAGTTGGGAAGGCCTGTTGCGATACGGCACAATGATTGCACTGCTGAATCTCGGCCGGCAGTCTGTTGGGTAATATTCACCGCCGGAGCGGATGTAATTGTTAACAACAGTTTCCCGTATTGCATTTTTGTGCACATAGTTGTTTTCACTTATGATATCCTGGTATTTGCATTCTTCTTGCTTCCTAAGAGATATATTGCGCGTTGTTTCGGGCACC
Organism: Neoascia interrupta; assembly: GCA_947623515.1. Taxonomy (NCBI): domain Eukaryota; kingdom Metazoa; phylum Arthropoda; class Insecta; order Diptera; family Syrphidae; genus Neoascia; species Neoascia interrupta. The sequence goes on from OX392462.1 coordinate 218,945,972, forward strand.
AGTTTGTCATATATTTCACTGCCTCGTATGTAATCAAATCTTGTAGCAAACCTCGCCGGCCAGAAACAGTACAAGAGAATGAGACCAAAGGTTACTTTAGAAACTATGATTAAGTTCTTGTATTTCTTATTTTTTGTATTAAAGCTGCTCACAAAACCCATAGTTTCAAATAAAAATAATAATACTTTAATGGACAGAGAAAAGATATCAATTCGTGAATGTCGAATCGGCGACACACTTTATCTTCCAATGCGAGTCCTTCCAGTGAATTTGAATTGTGCCACTGGCGCCTGTGAATGGGTTGGTGTTGTGTCCGTGGGCATGATTCAGTCAAAAGTTATTTGACATTTCAGACTAAATACGGCTGCGTCTTCACAGTTAATGATCAAAGAAAATGAATTTTATCGTCAGAATATTAAGTAAAAGCTCGTTTATTCCGAAGGGTCGTAGGGAAGGTCATTCCGAATTAAGCCGCGGTATCACAAGGAACAAAAACAGAATTTCATACATTTTCATACGCAAAAAGCATTCAGCGAATTTAGGTTTCAGTTGCTAATGTATGAGATTCTGTTTCAGTTGCTTGTGACAACGCGGCTTTAGTGAATTTTCCGATTAAACAAAATTTTTCCTTAGTGCATTAGCGATAAAGCATTTCTAAATTAATTCCGAAATTTAACTAATTAACACAAATTACTGCATAACTAGATATTCAACTTTCGTCCCTTTTACCCTCCAACACTCATTTGTTTACGTTTTTTATGAAGCCTTTAAAACTTTTATAAAGCATTAAATTTCCATGTCGGTGAATACGTGTAAAGCCGCGTTGTCACAAGGAACAGGAACAGAAACAGAAACAGAATTTCATACATTAGCAACGCAAAAAGCATTCAGCGAATTTAGGTTTCAGTTGCTAATGTATGAGATTCTGTTTCTGTTCCTGTCTTACGTTGCTTGTGACAACGCGGCTTTAGCAACGCATTCACCGAATTTAGGTTTCAGTTGCTAATGTATGTGATTCTGTTTCTGTTTAACGTTGCTTGCGACAACGCGGCTTATACGGGATTTTCCCGGCTTTAGGTTTGGTTTGTCCTGACTTGAAAATTTGAGTCTCCGGGATTCCCCCTCAAAGGGTTTTGACAGTTTTTCCCGAGGTTGAGATGTGAATTGCCGGGATTTCTTCAATACACATTTCAAATTTTGTTTTTTTTTCAGTTATAATTGTTAACATGACAAGAAACTTTTCGGATTAAACGCGTTAATAACTATTTTTAATGAGTATAATACTAGACTCACCTCGAACGTTTCACTCAAGTTGCATTGAGCGTGGTCACCGGGAAACTGCTATGAAAGTGTTATCGCTGAGATTGGCTGCGTAGATTGTAGCGGTCGTAGCCGGTTCTGACTCATCGTGTTGTTGTAGTTGGGATGAAGGTGGTTGAGAGACATCACCGGGTGTTTCTAGGACGATTGGGAGTGGGCGTGTGATGTTAATCACGGGGTCCCATGTACGCGAAAGTTTTAAACTATCATCACCATTGAAGTTTTGGTGGCTTTTTATTTCAATAGCTTCGCGGACCAATCGAGGGATGTAATGCGTTTCACGAGCATCTTAGCTCTTGGCTTAATCAAAATGGATCCAGTGGTGCTCATCTGGATTATCCAAGATATTGTTATGTGGCGACAAGAAATAAAACAACAAGCAGGAGTCGCTGAATGCACCCATCGATTCACTCTACAAACGCACCCGCTCGAAACGAACATACCCAACTGTCATTCAATTCATCTGACAGCAGCTGTCATATTCGAAGTTCGAATTTCGATTTCCCCTCCTTGGAATTCAGCCGAGGAGTACCAGTGGGAAGTTGCCAAAGGGGAAGTATGGAGCGTACTAGAAGGTGCTTAGTTTTGTATAAATACACGGGTGACAGGCTCGTACGGAGAGTTATATTTTAAACGTGGACTTGTGAAAATCGGTAATAAAGTTAAAAGTGATTGAGTTGAAATAAAGTGTTGAATTCTAAATAGTAAAGTTGAATAACAGTGTGATCTGAGGTTAAATAAGTTTGTTTGATAAATAAATTGTTTCATTGTGTGATTATAAAAGTGAAATTGAGTTTTATTCGACGAACCCCAGGCCAAAAATATTACAATATGCTCGAATATTGCAGATTTTCCCGTTGTTTTTTAGTTACCGCACTGATGTGTTCTTTCAAACGGGTTGCAATACTTTTTCTGGTTTGCCCTACACAAGATGACCCACAGCTACAGGGGACTGCATAAACGCCCGGTGTTTGAAGAGGAAAGTAATCTTCCGGTGCCGTTAGGTAACTTCTCACATTTTTAGGTGGTAGAAATATGGATTTTATCCCATATTTCTTGAGTACTTTTCCTACTCGGTCTGTAACACCTTTGACGTATGGTAAGAAAGCTTTCTTGTTTAAATTGCTTTCGTCCCTTTCTCTTGGCAAATCTGGCTTCCATATTCCTTGCCTTTTCGTATAGCCGTGCTTTAAGTACGTCGTTGACTAGGACAAGTTCAGCGGAAAGACGGTCGTTATCACAAATTTAAGTACCTGTTTGTGTGTGCTTTTGCGAAAAACTGTATGGACCAAAGTCCCTTCGGGTTTCCTTAAAACTCTCACATCCAAACAAAAATTATACATAAACGTAAATAACTATTAAAAAAATGCAACCCTGTGTTGCGATGAATGGGAAAGTTTTTGACTTGATCAGGCTTCCTATTGTTAAAAATATTTTCATTATATAACACGGAAAGGATAAGAAAAGTGTTGTTTGTGTTGTAGAAACAGTGTATACGACCACAAAAGGGATCGCCAACCGAAATAGCCATTTGTTGTCAGAGGCATTGAACAGGCCCCTCCGGTGTTCGCTTCAGCTGTCAACAAAAGTGAAATAATGACAGTTCACATTCACAAATCACAACGTTTTCAACTGGCGCGTAGTAATACAAAGAAGTGAATATTTTTGTCTCTAAAAATTTAAGTAAATTTACAAAAAATTTGTGTTTTCTACTAAACCTCCTTTCAAGCCAAAATGGCACAAGATCCTCCACCATCGATAGATGTGACCGTAAGTTTGCCACTCCTATTTGCAACACAAAAATGCCGGCTCTATCAAAGGTTCTTTTTTACTAGGATATCCAGTTTAAAGTGCATGATAGATTTGCCGTCTTCAATGCAAGTGAGCATCTACGAAGCTCAGTCAACCTGCTCGCTACCGCGAGTAACCATGGGCTTATGTTTGTGGGCAATCCCAATGAGGCGGAGCTTAAAGGTTAGTGTGCACTGTCTCATCTCCTCATTGTCGTTCCATTCTAAATTATGTACATTGTTTTATTTTTGCAGTTATTCTAATAAAAGATTTAGTTGACTCTAAATCGAGTGGCAAGGGTCTTCATGCACGACAGATTCAGCTTCCCAATTTGCCCAACTGCATTGCAGTAAGTTCAGATGGATCTATGTTGGCTGTGAACTACTCCCAAAACGGGTGTGGATTTGTTGCAATCTACAGTGTGCCCAGCTTTACAACTGCGGTATGTGTGTTGTTTTGTTTGTTGAATGTTTGATAATACGAAACGTGGTTCTATTGCAGAATATCAAATCTCTGCATAACATCCGTCTACCTGGGGATGATAACATCTCTGCATTGCAACTTCTTTGGAATCCAGTGATTTCAGGAAGCCTCGCAGTGGTGATGAGTAACGGAGCACTCGGAATGTACGATTTTAAGAATGGTTCGTATGAGTTCCACACATTGGACAGTAAAGAGCAAATTAAATGTGGCTCCTGGAGTCCAAAGGGCAAACAAATTGTCCTAGGGTTCCCGAATGGCAAACTGGCCCAATACAAACCAGACTTGAAGTTAGCCAAAACTATAGCGTGCCCTCCAAACATTCATCCCGGCCCGTTTGATACTATATCGGTTCAATGGTTGTCGACTTTTCAATTTGCTGTAGTTTTTCTGCAGAAAGGCGACGAAGCTGCACCTTCTCTCTACATTATTCATGCCCCAAAAGCCGGAAGTCCTTCATACACTAATTACTATGACATTTGCTACAGTGGCACAGGTCCCAGGGCTCAGCAAGTCAACTTGATGCATATACAACCTTGGAATTTGCTCCTAGTAACATCGGCGAATGGCGTTGAGGTTGGCATTTTGGGAACAAAAGAATCAACTGAAGCTCCCACTTGGGTCCAGTATACTCTTCTCGATGAAGCTCGCATCGAAATGCCCCTTACCGAGGAAAAGGATGAGACCTATCCAATTGGATTTGCTTTAGACACATCATCAACCCATCAATTGACAATAGCCGAAAAGAAGTTACCAGTGATGCCAATGATCCATACTCTCTCAACTCATGGGCAACTAGTGGCGTTTAATTTCTTGAACTTGCAACCGAATACGCCGGATATTTGTTCGCCACCTCCACCAATTGCGGATATGTCGGGCATATCGCAGTTTAAGGCTGTGAGTGATATGCTACATCAGAGAAAGTCGGAGATAACTATTCCGGCTACTACAATGCCCACCGCTGTAGTCAGCCAGTCGGCGACTGTAGAACTGCCCTTTGGAGCAACCCCGTTTGGAACAACCTCGACTCCAGCGCTGGTAAGTTATTAAATGTTTTAACGAGCGACCTAATAAAGTACGTTAGAGAGCCAATGTCGGTTTATGACATTTACAAGAAAAACACGTTATTTGACCATTGTGTCCCCTAAACTACTTTTAACTAAATGATAGGTAATTTGCCTTGAGATGTAAGTCGACTGAATTGTATTGCGGCTTAAAATAAAGCAAATAACTGTTTGAATGCCCCACTGTTGGAACTATCTCATGGTTGGCAACTCTCATATAAATTCTTCCTCTCCTCAATGTCTTTGGCGAAATAACATCATCATAGATAGCTCTTATCTGATGTAATTAGTGTTGAACTTTTTCGAATCCGCCCACAACGCCCACGTCGTAAGAGGCTGAGAGTTTTTATTTAGCCTAATTTCTTGGGGGTTGTGAATTGAATATTGAAGGGCAAATTTAAAAAAAAAAAACATTGAACTGTCCCAAATAAACTGGAATTTAGACCTAAGGCCTAATTTAGAAAAGAACTAGAAATGAATTTCTGTGTTTTGTTTTTGTTTGTTTGTTGTTAGAAGTGTTTTTTCTAACAATAAATACTTAAATTGTACTTTTTACAAAATAGGAAAAACCAAAAGCTATTTTTGGAACGGCCATAACACAACAAACAGCTGGTTCGACAATGTTTGGATCTCCAACCACTGGATTTGGTGGTTTTAGTCCAGCCCCTGTTACTTCAGTTGCATCAGGCGCACCATCATTGTTTAAAAATAATGTACCACCTAAACCAGCGCCAGCAACAATTGCATTTGGAGGTAAAATTAAAGCGAATGTTCATTTTGTGGGGTTGTAAACTTTTTTTTTTCAAGTTGAAACTAAAAAGCAATCTGATCAAGTAGTAACATCAACTACCGCTGCAAATCCTGACAAAACCAAACCCCTTTATACCGTGCCACCTACCTTTACTCCTCCGATTGCTGTGGTCTCAACACAAAATCCAACAACACAGCAAATGGCCAAATTAAGCTCATTCAATGCCAGCGAAGTAGACGATATTGTTAACGAAATGATCTCATTGCAAATTAACTCATTTGACATGGAACTAAAAAAATTGGCCAGCCAATCGAAGGGACTAATGAATAATGTGAGTTTTAAGGTTAACTTGTGAGAAGAATTTGCAACGTGAGGTTTATTTTAGATTGGAAGCACTGATGAGATGAAAAGTTATACAAAACGTCTTAATGATCTTCAGGAAATTGTTGATCAAGCTAACGAGAGGGAGTTTGAGTCTGATTTGCAGAGTCTAAGAAATTTACTGAACGAGTCATATGCAATGGTAACCGAGTGTCGCAGTAAACTTAACATGTACAACAATCCAGAGTGAGTTTTTCGTTTTCATAGTGTCGGGTTATGAGTTTTTTATGTTGTCCTTTTCACAGTATCGCTAAACTTACAAGCGCATCAAACTACAATCCAATCAATCGGCGGCAATTGGCCAAACTCAACTGTTATTTGGCAAATAATCAGGCACAACTTCAAGTCATTCACAATCAAATCGATGCGCAGTGGGCAAATTATCAAGATTTAGTGAGAAGAAACTCTCGAACACAGATGCACACGCCCTGCTTGGAAGGTGTGTATCAAAGAATGACAAAACTTAAGGATATGATTGCGCGGGAGCGCACCAAACTTAACTACATAAAGTCAAAACTGAAGGAAAAGGGTCTGTTGTACAATCAAGTGCAAAACTCGTCAAAGCCAGAAGTGTAAGTGCTTTTAAATGTTTGATGAGTATGAAACGTTACTAATCCTGTTCTACTCTAGAACGATGGAATCTTTAACTGACACCATTCTGTCAATGAGTCTTGCGCCTGGAATTGAGGAAAGCCGCTCAAAATTGACCAAGGAGAAGTTGAACACGATACGCGAAGTCGTTCGCAACCGAAAAATTACAATCGTCAAGCCACAACGTCCCGATCGGATTGGTCTCAAGTCAGAGGTTATTTTAGAGACTAAGCTCAAGAGCGACCGTAAGATACGTGATGGAGCCGCCACTAACATGGATAAAATGGAGCAAGAACGAATAAAAGCGGAACAGCAAAGAACGCTGACAAAGCCCATGGCCACCAAAGCTGTAGCGACAAGCAATGCTTCCATATCACAACCAAACGCACCGGCAACTTTTAGTTTTGGAGGCACAAGCCCGTTCGTAAAACCAAGTCCAGCCAAACCCGATGAATATAAAAAAGAACCACAGCAACCACAAATAGTAAAGCCAGTCGCGTCAACTGCAAACCCAATGTCTGCGTTTTCTGGCTACGGAGCTTCACCCAACGCAAATTCTACATTCACAATGCCTGCATTCACTGGTTTTGGCACAAATTCTTCGCTTACATTTGGAGCGCCTAAGCCTCTGATGGCTAATCAGCAAGTAAAAGAGTCCTCTTCTATAGAAAATACTCCGAAAGAACCAGTAGGACCACTGAACTTTACCCAGAAGCCATTAACTTCTGACTCGAAACCTTTTGCAACATCAAGCTTCTCATCGCCATTTGCTGCAGTTGCTCCATCAAAACCAACCACAGAAGCATTGGATAAAGAAAACAAAGCTCCCGAGAGTCAGTCTTTTACTCCTGTTGGAGGAAAATTCGATAGCACAGCACCAGTCTCAAGTTCTGCACCGTCGATGGGTTTTGGGTCGACCGGATTTTCTTTTATAAACGCGAATGCACCTGCATCGACTCAAGCAAAGACAGTTTCCGCTCCAACGATGCCATTCACTTTCTCTTTTAGCTCGGCTTTGAACAGCGGGACAGATACGTCGCCTGCAGCGTCTAAGCCGATGTTTGGTGGCCTGGTGAAGCCAACACCACCAACAACGAAGGCCGAAGCTGCACCAGAAGTAACTGCTGCAAAAGAAGAGCTGTCAGATAGTCCCGAATCGAACAGTGATGCAACAGGGTAATTAGATTCTCTTAATCTGTTTTATTTTTTCTTATTTTTTTGTAAACTTGCAGATTCACTTTTGGAAATCTTCTACTAGGAACCTTGGACCTTCCAGCCACTCCGAATCTGTCACCTACCCCATCGGTTTCAACTGCTGACTCCAGCCTATCGTCTGCTGTGACTGTTAAAACCGCCGCACCAGCAGTTGATCCAACTGATAACCTCTTTGGAGGGTTAAACATATGCAAGCCCACGTCCGCTGAAAGTGGTAAGCGGTTTTATCTTATTTCTTTTCATCTAAAAATGTTTCTTTTTTTATTTATGTACAGGTGCTTTTGGTGGAGGTAGCTTGTTCTCAACAGCTTCATTCGGAAATGAAACATCCGCAGAGACAAAGTCGATTTTTGGTAACAGCGCAACGACCGATGCGTCAACGCCTTCAACTGCTTTCGAAGGCGCAAGTGACTTAAATAAACCTGCATTTGAAGCCGCAAGTATGCCGATAACTACTGCTTCTGCTGTTATATCAACAACTACAGCTTCTTCAGCGTTCGCACCGAAAACCACTCAGGCGTTTAGTTTCGCTGCTGCATTGGCCACATCAACCCCTGGCACAATTGGCACTGGGCAAGTAGCATCTAACACTACGGCCCCATCAGTGTTTACTGTTTCCTCTACTCCGACATCCATTTTCGCTGCAGCAGCGGCTGCAACGACCACGGCCGCCGCAACTTCAATTGGTGGTTCACTTTTCGGGGGAGCGGGGCTTACTTTTGGAACGCAAACTTCTCAAGCAACGCCTTCCATTTTCGGTTCCACTGGGTCTGCAACCTCCGCTGCAACACCGTCGCCTTTCGCAGCTACAAACCCGGAATCAGTTGTATCAGCACCTCCGGTTGTTGCACCGTTTGGAGCCGCAACCACGTCTTCGCCAGGATCTTTCTTTGGGTCAGCAGCAGCCACAACAACTCCCCCGGTCTCAAGCAACTCGGGTAGCATTTTTGGTGGCATTCCCAAGCCTGACCAATCTGTTTTTGGGCAGACAGAAAGTAACGTCTTTGGCACCGGAAACACGGACTCCTCTGCTTCGGGAGGAAGTCTTTTTGGTGGACAAGCTTCGGCTTTTGGAGCTCAGCCCAACGTGAATGCTGGTTCAATATTTGGAGGAGCTGCCACGAGCCCGTTTGGAGCAGCAGCTAGCAATAATAACAGCGGTGGCAATATCTTTGGAAGCCCAACTCCTAGTTCGGCGCCTAATGTTTTTGGAACACCGACCCAGTCCACCGCAACCTCAGGAGGCTCCATATTTGATCAGTCCTCTGCAACTGGACAGTCTGGTGGCTCGCTTTTCGGCGGCGCTACCGGACAAACGGGCTTTGGTACGCAAGGCAGCCCTTTTGGAGCGAATCCTTCCTCCGGAGGGTCCATATTTGGGGGATCCGCTACTGCATCTTCGCCTGCGCCGGCGCCATCAGCATTCGGCGGCGGATTTGGAATGTTCTCACAAACACCTGCTTTCGGGTCGGTAGCACAGGCGAGTGGTGGATCATTTGCACAAGGAGGCTCGTCCATCACCCAGACAGGATTTGGTTCTCCGACAACTGGCACGGCATTCGCTAAACCAGTTTTTGGAGCAGCTCCAGCCTTTGGAGCAGCACCATCTTTTGGATCGCCGCCAAGTTTTGGTTCTGCACCATCTTTTGGCAGTCCTAAAGGTTTTGGATCGTTTGCAGCTCCTGCCCCAACTGGTGGAGCTTTCACTTCACCCACTCAAAAGAATAATTTGTTTGAAGCTCTGGGATCATCTGATTCAGGCTTGTCTTTTGGCAATTTGGCTCAAAGTAGTGCTGCGCAAGAGCCACCAAAACCAGCTTTCGGCGGGTAAGCGAAAAATAAGGGAATAATAAGCATTGGTACTTTATGGTGTCTTTTTTTCAGATCTTCTTTTATGAGCTACAGGACATAAGCTGGGATGAACAGACGGTTTTATTTTTAGTGTTTGTTTTGTTTTTACTGCAAACCCAGCTTGATGAAATAAATATAATCTTCTTATTTACGTATACAAGTCTTTCAAAAACTATCATTTGTCAGCCGATGTCCGACAGCGGCTGGCTGAAGAAAACCCTACAAACGAGAAAAACACTAACAATCGCAGTATATCAGTGGCCAATAATTCGGATTAAAAATTGCCTCTGGCCTTGTATAGATTAGAATTGTTTAATTAAAAAAAGCTAGCTGTTTTAATGCGTACTGTACTGCGTGATAGATTAAAATATTTGTCAAGGGCATTAAGAAATTTAACCGTTCAAAAAAAGACTGTCATGCCAACAACACGCGGTGTTCCCAAGCGGTCCCCCATCTAAGTACTAACCGCGCCCGACGCTGCTTGATTTCGGTGATCGGACGAGAACCGATATTTTCAGCGTGGTATGGTCGTTGACAATCAACTTTGTACATATTTTGGACAGGTGATAACTTTTGCACGAACGTAATTTATGTACTAAATACTTCATAATACGATGCATTCTCTTCCAAGAGGAATTAGAAATGTATTTCCAACTAAATCAACAATTACTGCAGCTATAATCATACACACACGCACTGCACATGAATCTAGCATATGAACTTTAATTTTCGATACATATTTTGCAAAAACTAGTTTTGAATTGACTTGTATTCCATGTGCGTAAATGCGTACGCCTGAGGTTTGCCCGACCAGTGCCAAAAACTGCTTTGTTTTTGTTTGCATTTTGTTTCACCCAGTCAGCTGTTAAAACTGCCATGCTCTGGTGTGGTGAGGTGAGTATTCATCAGTAGTGACACTATGGCTGCGTGTGCACTAGGCGTTTTATTTGTCTGATGCTATGTTTCCACGTGCCAGGCAACAGAATGATGAAGGCTGCACATGATGAAGACTTGACGCGAACGGCGCAAGGTCATAAGTCCATAGGCCAAAAGTCCATAATGGACCCACTTGGGTGAGTTATAAGTTCACATTTAGCTTATGGACTTATAACGTAAGGTCTTATAACAAAAGGTCTATAAAAAATGTCTTTCTAGACTACTAGGCCGTCAATTGTGGTCTTATGGCTCACTACACCTTACTACAAGGTAAATTATGTATGGGAGGGGGGGGGGGGGGGGTGTTGACGGGGGGCGTGAAATTCGACCAAACCCAAGCAAAGACATTAAATCAATAGTAATGTAATATTTTCGGCCTGGGGTTCGTCGAATAAAACTCAATTTGACTTTTGTAATCACACAATGAAACACTTTATTTATCAAACAAACTTATTTAAACTCAGATCACACTGTTATTCAACTTTACTATTTAGAATTCAACACTTTATTTCAACTCAATCACTTTTTACTTTATTACCGATTTTCACAAGTCCACGTTTAAAATATAACTCGTATAATATATATTATATTATATATATATATAATATATATTATATATATTATATATATAATATACATATAATATAACTCGTACGAGCCTGCCACCCGTGTATTTATACAAAATTAAGCACCTTCTAGTACGTTCCATACCCCCTTTGGTAATTTTGCATTGGTACTCCTCCGCTGAATTCCAAGGAGGGGAAATCGAAATTCGAACTTCGAATATGACAGCTGCTGTCAGATGACTGGAATGACAGTTGGGTATGTTCGTTTAGTGAATCGAGCGGGTGCGTTTGTAGAGTGAATCGAAGGGTGCATTCAGGGACTCTTGCGAGTTGTTTTATTTCTTGTCGCCACATTACAGTAATGAAAACCAGTCTTTAAGTAAAACAGTGGGTACCTATATTAACAGCTTTGGTATGCTTGAAACACACGGTATTGAGGTTTTCGGGTGTCCAGCTCTGTTGTCCGGCTCTCCTTGTCTAAATAGCGCACATAAACCAACAACAGGGTATTGAGATAAGCAATGGTAGAATAGTGTAATATTTTCGGCCTGGGGTTCGTCGAATAAAACTCAATTTTACTTTTATAACCACACAATGAAACACTTTATTTATCAAACAAACTTATTTAAACTCAGATCACACTGTTATTCAACTTTACTATTTAGAATTCAACACTTTATTTCAAATCAATCACTTTTTACTTTGTTACCGATTTTCACAAGTCCACGTTTAAAATATAACTGTCCCGTACGAGCCTGTCACCCGCGTATTTATACAAAATTAAGCACCTTCTAGTACGTTCCATACCCCCTTTGGTAATTTTCCATTGGTACTCCTCCGCTGAATTCCAAGGAGGGGAAATCGAAATTCGAACTTCGAATATGAGAGCTGCTGTCAGATGACTGGAATGACAGTTGGGTATGTTCGTTTAGTGAATTGAGCGGGTGCGTTTGTAGAGTGAATCGATGGGTGCATTCAAGGACTCCTGCGAGTTGTTTTATTTCTTGTCGCCACATAACATTGCCCCCCTCTTAGTTTTGTTCGTCCCGAACAAGTACGTTATCATTTCTTCCGTGGTAGCGATGTAGGCGATCAACATGGACAACTTTCATCTTCGCTCTTGGTCTTCTTTGGATTCGGAATACGACATCATTAATTAGCGTTACAACTTGGTAGGGACCTTCCCAGTCCTTCTGAAGCTTTGGCGATCTTCCCTTTTTACGATGTGGGTTGTAGAGCCATACCAGATCTCCCTCGTTGAACTCGGGTGCCGTTGCTCGCGCATCGTATCTCGTCTTCATGCGGTCGCTTGCAACTTTTATATTGCTTCTGGTTCTCTGGTGGATGTCATTAATCCTTTCTCTAAGGTCAACCACGTAGTCCTCCTCGCATGTTGAGTCTTCGGTGGGAAATCCGAATTTAAGCTCACTGGGTAGCCTGGCAGTTCGTCCAAATAAAACTTCAGATGGAGTGTACCCAGTTGTACTGTGAATAGCGTTTCGGTAGGCCATGAGGAATAAAGGTATTCGCCGATCCCGATCCCGTTGATTCTCGTCCACTACTTTGGACAGATGTTCTTTTAGTGTCTTGTTGAAGCGTTCCACCATTCCATCTGATTGTGGATGAAGGGGTGTGGTCGTGAAGACACGGTCTTCTGTAGTCCGATTGCCGCGCATACTTTCTGGAATATCTTCGACTCGAAGTTTCTTCCTTGGTCGGAATGTAATTCCTTTGGCACTCCGAACCTGCACACCCAGTGGTCCACTATCTGGTCGACAACGGTTTTCGCTTCTTGATTTGGGATCGCAGATGCCTCGGGCCACTTGCTGAAGTAATCGGCAATAACCAGGATATAACGATTACCGCTTTCAGTTTCCTTCTAGCGCAATGTGGGCAGCCCGCTTGTCTAGCTGAGGCTCGGCACTGTCGCTGCAGGTGTCCCAACTTGTTGCAATTCCAGCACCTTATCTGTCCTCGACTGTTGTTCGTGTTTTGTCTCTCCATTTCCACGCGCTGACATGAGCATTCTAGCGTAGCCATTTCCCTTATGCGATAGCTACCTTGCGAAGCTTGGTCTGCAGTTCCATTGTCAGGGCGAATGCTAGTGCTTCAGCGAGAGTCTTCTTACCTGCCATTCTTACAGCCGTTTGTAGCTTTCCATCCGCAATGGCATTAGTAAACGCATCGGTTGCCAACTCGTTTATTATCTGCCTGCTGGTGTTGGGATAGGACAAATTCGCTAATCGCTCGATGTCGGCTTGCAGCTTTTGAAGCGTCTCACCCCTTGTCTGAACTCTTCGGCGCAACTGTACCCGGTAAACTTGCTGCATGTGGTCGTCGCCAAACCTCATCTATATGGCCTTCACCATGGCATCATAATCTTTTTGTTTTTCTTCAGGGATGGTCTGCAGTAATTCGGCAGCTGTTCCTCTGAGCGCCAGCGTGAGAGCAATTGATTTATCTTCGTTGTCCCAGTTGTTTGTCAACGCTGCAGCTTCGAATTGTCTCTTATAAATGGGCCACGATGTTTAGCCGTCGAAGACAGGCGGCTGCATTTCTTTGCATCGTGGACCGTCGGGCAAATATTCTCGTACTTTCTGTTTCTTAACCAACTCCATCTTCTTAGCCAGTTGTTCTACTTCCGATTTAATTTCAGAGAATTTTTCCTCCACGCTTTCAATTCTTTGATTTACTGCCTGGAACTTTTCCTCAAGAAACGCATTCTGGGTATCAAGTTTGCTTTCTAGAGCTTTCTTCTGCTCATCGAACTTAGTATCCAGCTTATCTTCGAGAGCGTTCTTTTGTTCTTTGAAAGCATTCTTTTGTTCTTTTTGGCCGCTCTCCAGCTTCTCGAATTTGTCTTCGATAGCGTTCTTTTGTTCTTTTTTGGCCGCTCTCCAGCTTCTCGAATTTGTCCTCGATAGCGTTCTTTTGTTCTTTTTGGCCATTCTCCAGCTTCTCAAATTTGTCCAGAAGTAACTTCATGAAAGCGGGCATTTCATCGGCAGTACTTACTGTGCTTTGTTGCTGTTCTTCTTGAACTTCGAACAGCATCGTGTCTGGGTATCCACCTTCCTCGGTAATAGCGTCCTGGTGTCGGAGCAACAATTCCCTTTTGAGCCCCGAAGTCTGGAGGTTTCTTTTACCCAATTCCTCTTTTAACTCAGGTGTTGTCAATTGTTCAATTTTTCGACCCATTTTTAATTGTCTTCACACAATTTTTACAACACAATCAGTTTATGTTTTATATCTGTTCCAGAAAATTCACTTGCGAATAAACAAATCACTGACACCGTTTCTATAACTTAGTTAATTTTAGCTTTATCGCACAATCAGTTTCAATATATCCGGAATATTCCGCAATCAAATTTGTATGAGTCACCGACACTGTTTACACACACGATATCTCTGGAAAATTCCACTGCAAAAATAAATCGTTTTAGTCACCGACGCTATTTACGCGCACTTTTTCTAGAAATCTCCACTCCAAACTGTTTGACACACTAACACTGTTCCGGAAAATTCTACTGCAGAATTTACCCGCACAATTATGAGTTTTATCCCCAATTTCTGACACCAATGTAATATTTTCGGCCTGGGGTTCGTCGAATAAAACTTAATTTCACTTTTATAATCACACAATGAAACACTTTATTTATCAAACAAACTTATTTAAACTCAGATCACACTGTTATTCAACTTTAATATTTAGAATTCAACACTTTATTTCAACTCAATCACTTTTTACTTTATTACCGATTTTCACAAGTCCACGTTTAAAATATAGCCTGCCACCCGTGTATTTATACAAAATTAAGCACCTTCTAGTACGTTCCATACCCCCTTTGGTAATTTTGCATTGGTACTCCTCCGCTGAATTCCAATGAGGGGAAATCGAAATTCGAACTTCGAATATGACAGCTGCTGTCAGGTGACTGGAATGACAGTTGGGTATGTTCGTTTAGTGAATCGAGCGGGTGCGCTTGTAGAGTTAATCGATGGATGCATTCAGGGACTCCTGCGAGTTGTTTTATTTCTTGTCGCCACATAATAATAGGGTATTGTACGAGATACCTTTACGAGTACCTCTTTCCGCGGTCTCATGTAAAATATATTTTTTTGCTCTTGTAAAATATTTGCGCATTAAAAGGGCCATGGTATGATCAGCTCTAATTTTTGATAAAAAATTGGTTATTCTCGTCTGATAGCAGATGTCAAAAATAAGTAATTTTTTACAATTCTGACGGCGTCATTAGATGTTGCCCCTTTTTAGCTGGGCCAAAATGAGTATCCGTATCTCGCAGTTTAGCATACGGGAACAAGTATATAGCAACACAATGCGTATCTCGCTGTGGTGAAAACTGAGGCGAGACCCAGCCAAAGTCACAGACACTCAATGTGTCCGGTTTTTTGTTCGTCATATTTCCGCACACGACATATGACGAATCTTCGCTTAAAAAACGCTCCAATGTGCCATTTTTTCGTAAGAAAATACCCGTTTCATTCGTTAAACCACAAAATTTTGTGACAACGGGGGAAAATTCAGGGGTGGAATCGGCTATGGTGATCTAAGATTTTCACATTTTGTGACAGTCAAGCTCAGAATCGTTGCTTTATTTAGGCTTGTGATGTAAGAACACTGATTTTTATTCGTCCATGCAGAAAGTCAGCCTAAGAGTAGGCAAAAACACCACCTAACCAGAAAGTTTGAAAACTGGTGACCAGCTGATTTTGACGGTGATTGATCGGGAGCTGTCACAAGAAAATTGTGATGATTACAGTTTACGCAGACCAATTTTTGTGATTTGTGACATCACTTATCATAGATCACCTTAACCGATTCCACCCCAGATAATGATCTCGCACTCAAAAACTGTCCTCGGCACACGTAGGGTGCGTAAGTATATTATGTCCTTGTTAAAATAACTCTCACTCAGTTTTTACAAAATTAAAAACCTAAAACAACATGTTTAAAATAATTTTTTTTTGTTTATTCATTCTTGTTCTTTGTAAATTACAAATAAAACATTTTCATCTTTCAAATTGTTTTTACCTATTTGCACTCGTGCCTACGTTTTATGTTTATTTTTCCTTCGGTTTTATTTAATATATTTAATAGTAAAATTTCGTTTTAATTAGTCGAATAGTTTCTTGTTAATTATTTAATTTTTGTTGTTAATGTTAAAGTACAAAAAATGCTTAAGTGTTTCTTTAAAAATTTGAATTTTTTGGTTAAATTTTTTACTTTGATTTTACTCGTGTTTATCATTTAATTGTTCATTCGGTATATAAAAAATGTATTAAACAATTAATTAATTAAAAGCATTAAATGGAATGAGCAACAAATTTCCAAACAGCATATTCAATTGTTATGCACAATAAAATAGATTCTATCAAAGTAATTTCTTGTAAATAAAATAATGCTTTTCTTCTGTGTTACAAAATATAAAACAATAAATCACAAATGAAAACAATAAGTTTAGTTTTTTTGTTTTGCATAATATAGTATTTTCTTTTTTGTAAATTGCAATTGGTTATCTTTATAAAGTTTACAAACAAAAATAAAACATGTATACATTATTTATATATAATCGAAGCTTTGGATTATAAAAATCATTATTTTTAACTACGAGAGTTGTTAAGGAAATAAGAAATAAAGTCTCTCCTTGTTTATTTTTTTGTTTTGTTTTCGTTTTAATTTGAAGTGTATGTACAAAGAATAGTTAAAAAATAAATAAAAAATAAAGTTATCAATAAAATACAAATTAA
Source organism: Neoascia interrupta (assembly GCA_947623515.1). Lineage (NCBI taxonomy): Eukaryota > Metazoa > Arthropoda > Insecta > Diptera > Syrphidae > Neoascia > Neoascia interrupta. The sequence goes on from OX392462.1 coordinate 218,962,687, forward strand.
ATTCGTTCTGTAGAATCCTTGAATTTATTGATGTCGCTTTGGACATCTATACGCCTACTGCAGCTACTAGGATAATCTCTATGAATTCGACAACCGCTAGTTGTTTGTTTAATTAATAGCCTACGCTAAGTGCACGCGAGAGCCCCGCAGTAGTTTTGCTAAGAAAAAAAAAATAAACAAGAAACAAAATCGTTAAGACCTAAAAAGCTTGAATAATTTCCTAACACATGCGGCGCTTTTAGTAAATGATGTAAAATCACGAAAGTATAGCAACACTCCGCCGCGGTCCGCCTTGGCTTATGTTATCCATCGAGGACCATTTTTTGATGCCATTTTTAAGGGCCTCGGCAGTCACCTTGTCTTGCATTACTCGCGACATAGCCTCGAGCTTTTGTGCGCGTTCTTTGGACAGTGGCTCTGTGGGGAATGAGAGATCATTGGCCTCCGCCAGGGTACGCAAGTCAAAGTAGTACTTGGCATAGACCGATGACGGGACGTTTATATTAAACTGGAGCAGCTCCAAGAATTGTCGCTCCAACTCGTTCATGTCTTCCACAGTGATGTCCTTCAAAATTTGGCAGTAATCTACGTTCCAGACGGCTTGATCGTCCCACACTTTGCTGGCGAGCAGAATCGCTCCCAAAACCATTCGCTTCCAGTTGCAGGGCCCCACGTCCAGCTCGGCATAAGTGAGTAGCCTCTCCAGGTAGACTAGGGTGATTATGGCGCATTCAGCTGTAAGTTGAGCTGCATTGAAAAGCGTTCGCACAAACTTGTATATTTGCCTGTGTTCGGGATTGTGGCTGTCGTAGTCCTCTGGCACTGTATCATGGGTGAGCGGATGTAGTTTCTCGTCGAAAATGTCTAGCCGTCGATCTGATCCCCGGTTTTTAATGTGATAGTAGATAGCCAGTGACACGCACTTGACTGTGTTCTTAAGATTCGGCTGCGAGACTGTACTATCATCCAAATATATTGTTGAGCATGACGAGCTCTTTTTTAGCCCGCCACCACCGCTTGCCTGCTGTGTGGCTATTTGGTGCTGCGAGCGCTTTCGCGTTATGCCCCCATTTTCAACTTTGGATCTCTCCAAGAACATTGTAGCTGCCATTGGGTCCACAGATGGATCCAAGTCCCCTTCGAGGGCTTCTCGTTCGGATATATGCTGGAGGTTGTTAGTGTATTGCTCGCCCTCCGGCTGGCGCTCTTCGTACACAGGAGGAACTTCTTTGATTTTACGCTCGGGCTGGGGACTTGAGTAGGCGCAGCAAGAATTTTTATTACCCATCTTGTCTTTGTTTGTGTGATACGCGGTGTGGATAGTTCCTCAGTCTTTTTGGTGTCTTTTCTCGAAGTGTCTCCTTTGAGGAATCGTGTAGAGAGTGAGAGATAATGTGTATGGCTTAATGTCTTTAGGACCTCCGTGCAAAACTGACTAGTGATTATTAGTAGAAAAAAATGTATACGAATGTGTTTTCTGTAGGAGTTTGTCTCCGACTGGAAGTGTTTATGCTCTTTTTAATAACTTAAGGACTTTAGTTTAAGGAATTCCGTTTATGTGTAAGAAATAAAACTTAAACATATAACTGCCGTCTTTGAAATTTGATGATCTCTTTCGATTTGTTGGCTTATTTGGCACTTCTTCGACATGGCCGTTTATGGTTTAAGCTAGTTGATAGATTTTATTTTGTCACTTCATAGTTGCTTGCGTTTGCACAGCTTTGGCTCATGGTGAGTTTTATATATTTTTCAGGATTGAAACAGAAGGTGTTGTTGCTTAAACTTGACCCTAAAAAAAAAAAAATAATTTTTGTTTTAATAACGCTTAAACAATATCTAATTTAAAAATTTATTCAATTCACTCAAATCTTTTTGTGCAAAATACATTACGCGAAAAGGGGAGATGCAAAGCAAACCTACAAGCTCTTTGAACAGTTCATTAAACCTTTTACTTTGGGAGCGGCCTTTCTGACTCTTAGCCATGTTACCTTTAGCCTCTGAACAGAAAAAAAGTTATATGTATGACAAATAACTCTATTCAAGACTGGCTGTTACCCGCGACTTCGCGTTGATTTTTTTGAACTTAAAATAACTATTGTCGCTTGACTTTGTTTATAGTCAATAGTCATCACAAAATTTCAGCAGATAAAAAACGTATTATTTTGAAATGTTGAAAAAACGCAAAATTGTTCGGATGTAGATTCTGCAGTTTGGCAGTGTTTCATTAAAGTCGTGCTTCTGGGATTTTCAACTGCGTCTTATATAGATATAAATTTACAAAGACACCAGTAAAACAATGGAAGCTATGTTTTTCCGAAAATTCACATCATATTTTGACAGCTAAGACAAAACCGAAATTTCACAATGATAACATTAAAGGTACATACTGTACAAAAATGACCGAACATTGTTCATAGCGTAAAAACTTTTTTTTAAGGTTCGTGTTTATTATGGCGAAAAAATTTATTTTTAAGCCTTACCGAGTTTTTAATATTCTTCGAAGCGATATACCGCAAACAACAACAGAAAAATAAAACTTCAAAATATTATTTTTTGGCTATTTATTTAGAAACGATTTAAGTTAGAAAAAAAAATAGCCTATGTCATAGGCGTTTATGTCTCTTTTTAGTAAGCGTCATAGTTTTTCTTGTATAAGCCGTATTTTCGGTGCCTATTCCGGACAAAGAAATGGGCGAGAAAAGTCCACTGTAGATGAATTCACCTTTTTTCGCTTTTTGACTTTCACGTGGGGGTTTCCCTCTTCATTATTGTCCTCTACTGTTAAATAAAATAGGAAACAAAAACTTCCTACGTGTCACGACTCACTAAATTGGGTCACTTTTAAAACAGCTTCGAACACGGCAAGTCTAACAGGTGGAATCTTTTTCACGAATTCGACACTCCTTATGATATAATTTTTCCGGAGTGTAAGGTCTGGGAAAGAATTTAGTTAACAGGTCTTGTGAAATTGAAAGCTCTTGAAAAAGGAGAAAGAATCAGATTCTGGTATCTTCTTAAACGAGCTAGAACTAAAAGTGTCCTTAAAATTACCGGCTTCAAGTAGCGTCTTCCAATCGGAGGTTCTGGCGGTATAAGGGCGGCCGAGCTTATGCAAATGAAATCGATATCTGGGAGAAATATCGCCACCTGAATCGATATCCAGGCTACGCTCAATGCAATGAAATCGATTTACGTGAAATCTGATAGTCACGAGCTTTTGCGCTATGTTTAAAACAATGTGTAGTTTCAGAACCGGGCGAGACTGTGCTGGGTGCCGGTCACTGTGATGTAGAAGGAAATAAGCAAGAGGTTGAGATTGCAAGAACGGAATCAAAAGAATTAAGAAGGAACAAGCTTAAACTGGAAGGACCACTTAGATACTCTCGCACCGCAATCCATTAAATTAAAATGGTCATTGAAAATGATGATGGTCATGAAGCTAAGAACTTTAGTCAAAATCCTCGCATGATGTCTGCTGCGGAAACACGACTCAAAGAGGCTAATGCAGTTCGACACGGAGATTTGTCGCTTCTGCAGCAAGAAACAGCTGTTGAGGGCATAATACTGGGCAAATAGGAGTTAACTTCGCGTTGTACTAGCCGCACACAATATCTAGGTAAATAGTTCTTCGAAAAATTAGCGGCAATAGACGGTTCATAGACATTCTTGGCTATTACAATTGGCCTTTTTATCAGGGAGAATTGAAATTCTAAGTTGGGCAAAATTCTTAAGATTTTCGGCCTTCTGAATGTTAATCCTACTGGTTCCCTAGGGATCTCGATGGGTCCATTTTGGAGGCTGTGGCTCTTTTTTTTACCACAGCCGTGGTTTACCTAGCCCAACGTTTATAAGAGCCTGGAGGGCTAGGAAAGCCCTGTGTAAATCAGTTTGACAAAAGATCCAGTAACAAGTTTCCGAGATAAAGTTTCCATCTGATAGCCCATGCGGGCGAAAGGATTATGGAAAGGCCCCTTTTCGGCGTAAAGCCCCGCCTTGTCAAATTTTTCAAGGAGGAATAAATTATGAATCTAAAACTTTTCTTAAACCTCATAGCCGATTTGAAATTCGATGAATCCATACGAAGGTATCATTTCAAATTAGAAACCACAAGGTTGTGAAGATGTAAAACACCTCCCCTGCCAGTGTCCATGTGGTAACAAACAATGGATACAATTTCTAGAACAGGATAACACTTTGTGGCCTCGTAGTAGGCCTTAGCGGCTTTGGATGTCGCTAACCCATTCGCCATAATTTTTTTGTGCCTTTTCAGATGGCAGAAAATTGCGGAAAACTTAGCCTGGGGCGTTGTTTAATAACATTTAAGTTTTCTAACCTATTTGAAATCTATTCAACAGTTCTAATCTAATTGGATTCTAATCTATTTGCCAATCCGAGTAAAATAAATTCTTATGAGCAATGACAAATCGCACTTAATCCTCCTAAGTAAGAAATCATTTCTAGAGTTTATTTCACCCTGAAATATAAATTACTGTCGCAAGTCCCAAATTTTGTTACGAATGATAAATTGTTGACGAGGCGGCATATTTCAAAGTTTCCCTAATTAGTTTGCACCTCACGTTACTGAAGCCGAAAAATGAGTCCAAACAGCACACTGCAGCGACAAGAGGTGGATGCGTCTCGATTCCACTGGAGACAATGAACGGCTTGTTCCAACCCAATTACAAATTGTATAAAGGAATTTCCAAAGCAAACTGCGGATTTATCGAAATTAAGACAAATAGTTTCGTTTGTTTGGTTTAATTTCAGATAATGAGAGCCAACAGTAAGCGACGTGAGATTATAATTAATACACTTTGCACGGCTCCCTGAAGGCCGATCACTGCTACATGGGTGTCGTTTGCGCTCGACACAAGGTCTCTATTGGTGTCGTATCGCAGCACTGCGAATGACTCTTGCAATGCACACCAAACGGAAACAGTCCTTGTTTCAGCAATGGGGCGTGAATACTCGGTTGCGTGAATAACTAAAAAAAATGGTTCAATAACGAGTCCACAGTGATTTCACCCCACATTCATGGGACACCGATCAATCGAATTAAATCTCCATCAAGATGCGCCCAGCAATATGTGTGTTGTATGCAGTTGTGGGTGCTCGTGCAGTTCATTGACATTGGTGCAGTGCACAACACCCTTGGGACATTGGAAAAAATTCAAGAAATATACCAAATCAAACTAGAATCTTCCTCTAATCAGAAAATTAGTTTTTTTTTGCAGAATGAATGTAAAACTTTATTTATCACAATTTCAGCATCAAATTATCTTTTCACACGGACAGAGTAAAAAAAAACTTGCCTTAACCACGCCGGTATTCAATTGAAAAGAATTAATTCATGTATTTTTTTTACAAAATATCTGCACAGAAAATAAATTCAATCACTCACCGACGACTGATTCATGTTAATGATTTTTTTTTATTGCGGATTCTGGGCACATTCGGGGTTTTTCGAAGCAGAAATTTGCACTTTCCGTTGGAGTTTCGGGGCTTCTTTATATCTACACGAACTCGTTGGATAGGTAGTTAACTTGAGATAAAATTGTAATAATTCGAATCAGTTAAAACTTATGAGAAATCTTTGAAAGTTTTGCGAAAAATTTACACCGAAGCTGCATGCACAACAAAGCAGATGACAGCCATCTTAAAACGAACTTTGGTTTGTACTGTACTCGGCAATGGTCACTGGTCACGAGGGTTTGTGAATAGAATTTCGTGGTGAGGAATAATTTGGTGGGTTTTTAATGTCAACTGTAAATCGAGTTCAGGGAAGAAATTTTTTTTTAGTTATTTTCTTATAATGTGGATTGAAAAACAAAAGAGTATTAAATAAGATATTTATTATATTTTATTTTATTTTGCAAAACAATTTTTTTTTTGGCGTGTTAAGTTCAAAACCACTGTGCAAGTCATCCAGTTGCCTTGTGTATTTCAAATTATGTTTGCGTAAAATGTCCCTTTTGTCCGATCTCTACTTCACAAATCTAGTTTGCAACGAAATAATTTGAGAATAAGCACAAACTTCATATTTTTGCAATTTGAAACAATGAATGTTTACTTTTTTCAATGTTTCCATCGGCAATAAAACGAGGACTAGCGGGAAACGACTAATAATAAATCCCAAAGTGGTTCCGCAGGCATACATAGGATTAATTTGACATGCGCACACATTCTGTCATTTTGGCTTTTAAAATGGAGTGGCGATGCCATTTATACCAGGAGCAAAAAAAAATTTCCGTTGTAAACATCCCAATAGAAATGATAATTCTGATAGATCTGTCATAGGTGGACTGTTTCAGTGTCATTTTTCGATTCTCAAACTGTTCAAAAAGGGTTGCAAGTGGTTCGTGAAAAAGGTCAATGAGATGTATGAGGGGATTTAAATTTGTATGGTTAATCGAGTATTTTTGGAGAGTATTTAATGAAGACTTATATTAATCGCAGATAAGTGCCGGGTTGAAACATGTTGATATTGGTAACTGAAATCATATTTTAGTTATATAATCATAATCGCCTAAGACAAATATGGGCAAAAACAAACACTTGTTCTTCTTTACGGCCTTTGTGCCTTTTTGGCTGGCTGTCCAGAAGCGTCTGGGAGCGTTCTTTATTTTTTTCCTGAACCATTTTCCTCGCACTCGTCTGATGGTTGCAGTTCTGAAAATATGCCTTCTGGCAGTAAATCCAGAAACGAAACCAGAGGCACACACACAATAACACGGCACATAGTGTCGAGTTGGAGAAATGTCATTGTGTCCCTATGATAGCTTTTGTCTCACAAATCAAAAGAACCTGTTTGGTCGCGTAGTCACAAACAACGTAAAACAGGAACAGAAACAGAATCCCATACATTTTCAACTGAAACCTAAATTCGCAGAATGCTTTTTGCTTTGCTAATGTATGAAATTCTGTTTCTGTTTCTTGTGACAACGCGGCTTTAGTCGTTCTTCCGGATTGCAAATCAAAAAAGCCAATTGTTAAACTTTATTTTTGACAGCTGCAGCCAGTTTTGCCGGAAAGAAATATTATAAGGTAGTAATGCAGCCAAGAAGAAAAGAGTACTTAGAAAAGAATAGGAGTACAAGAATTTTTTTAGTTTTTTTAAAAATAAATGTGACACAAAATGTCTTTTTAAATGAGGTTATATAAAAAAATCGTATTAAAAAGTCATTTAAAAAACATAATTAAATAGTAGGTAAATAATCAACCTCAGCATCTCAACATCTTTGGCTCTTTCGAATTTATATGGATTTTCACCAAATTCGCTGGAACGCCAGCAGTAGCACACTTATTTGGCTTTGTACCAGCCACAAAAGACACATTTGCAATGGCATCATCATTCATCGTTGATTCTTGCAACAAGTGATTTTAGCGCTGAATTTCATATATGGACTGGATTTCAGCGGTCCATAGAAGAACTTCGTGACGTACGTCGTTTCCCATAAGAACGTGTATATTTAACTCAGTTTCAGTTGTGTACTTCAACGTGACGGATGCAACGGATTCATTGGGCTGAAGGCTTAAGGCCAGAAGCATACTTTCTTTTAAAGAGAAGAAAATATTGAGATTGAGATAGAATCTCCAGCAGCACAAGATACATTTATAGCTTTTTTGTTTGTACCATCACGAAATTACTTATTAATTTTCTAGAGCAAATTGCGTATTCAGGCACTTCGCAATAAGGACAAACTGCTCTACGGAAAAATTAAGAAAATCTTCTTTCAACGCAAACGACAGTTTGTAAGGTTAAGTGCTGCCAAATTTCCATTAAATTTGAGGTGAACTATGTTTACTAAGGCTGAAATTCCACTTTGCTGCAAGTGTAAGACTTTTCTAGACCTTTTATAATGAGGAGTACAAAAACGGAGGGAGCAGTACAAAGTTGTTGAAAGTAGTACAATACTCTTATGGGAACACTTTCGGCAACACTGGCTGCAGCTGCAGTATTCAGTATACTCTTTATCCAGCAGGTATCGCACATTCTGACTTCTCCAATATGAGTTGCGAAAAGTGGCATTTTTTCGTGTTAATAAGCTTATGTTTTGATTCTAAATTCACACCCTGAAACAAATTTATTATTGACATAATAATATATATGGACTGCTAATTGGTGTTTTCGCTTGTACACAACCGGTGACAAAAATGGTACCGCTTGATCTGCTGTTTGGTACTGGTGGTATGTTGCAAAAGCAGCATTCCCCCCTTAAATTATCCATTGACAGTGTTTCCGAATTTAGCCACGTGTACGACACAGCGCGAGTTTCTACGTGCTTGAATGGGAGCATCATGGGACCATGAGCTGAGTCATCAACTAGCAGTCCATATATGTTATGTCAATGCGTATAACGATTACGATATACTATAGCCAACAGGGAAATGGAAGTTAAGTGAAGGACTTTTTAAAAAAAAATTTAAATCTTTTGAATTTCAGTAGAAAAGTGGGTGGTTTTTGATAATAACTTTTTTAAAACTATATCCCCAACAATGGATAACCTCTAAAAATGCATAAACATATCGCAACCGAAAAGGATTAAAAAGAGTATTAATTTATTAAACGTTGCTAAGCATTAACAGTAGCATAAAACAGAGGGTGAATTGATGTTTGGTAGGGTATACTTGATTTATGAAAATTCAACACTGGAATATTTCTATAAATTTTCTTTGCTTGGGAAAACTTATTTTGAAAATAAAAAAAAAAGTTGACAGTTTCACTTTGTCTGAATTCATAGTCTAAATGGCAAATCAAGAAAATAATACGAGTATAACAATACCACCTACCGTTAGTCAAGCACTTCAGGTGAGAGTTGCCGCTATTAATTTTTGCGCAGATAATAAAAAAATTAGCTCCCTCCTAGACAATCGACATGTGGGCCTTTGATACTTTTGCCTTGGCAGATGCTTCAAATGGTCGGCCGCTGCAATACCTGGTGCATTACCTTTTCAATCGTTACGGTATCATACAGAATTTCAAAATCTCCACGGCTGTGCTTGATAATTTTGTAAAACGAATTGAAACAGGATATTTGCAATCAAATTGTGCCTACCACAATAATCTCCATGCGGTTGATGTTCTCCAAACCATGCACTACATGATCAGTCAGACTGGCTTTCGGAAATGGATAGACGACTTGGACATATTTGCCTGTTTTCTGGCTGCCATCGTACATGACTATGAACATGAAGGCTTTACTAACAATTTCCTTGTAATTACGGAATCTGAAAGGGCTCAAATCTATAATGACCAATCGGTAAATGAGAATCATCATGTAAGTGCGGCGTTCTTTGTGCTAAGGAGGGCCGATTGCAACATATTATCAAACCTGACACGCGAAGAGTACCGTTACCTGAGGGACCTGACTATCGAAATGGTGCTGTCCACTGACATGGCATTTCATGAGAAGGATTTGACAGAACTGAAAGATCTTATCACATCACCAAATGCTAAAGTTGAGAAAAAAGTAGCACTTGCTTTTGTATTACGTACCTGTGACATTTCCAATGCTGCCAAGAGCTGGGACGCTTTCACACGCTGGTCGGATCTTCTTCTCGATGAATTCTTTAAACAAGGTGATAAGGAACGTGAGCTTGGGCTTCCAATAAGTCCACTTTGTGATCGATACAAGATAGAAGTGCCAGAAACACAGGTATTCTTTCTTGACATTATTGTTGAGCCAACACTCACAGTTTGCGCTGATATGATCGAGTATATATTGAAAACATTTGCGGATCATGGAAATTCAACAGGTGGTGCAAATGAATTTCAAATACGAAAACCATGGATACCTTGCATTGCTGAGAACAGGACTAAATGGAATGAGCGCAACCTTTCGATAAATTCTAGTAATTGATTTATGTAAACCTGGAACGAAGGTAAAATACCTATAAGACCTTAGAATGCGAAGTTTTGTGTGTTGATCGTTTTAATAATTAAAAAGGCAAATTAGTTAAAAAATTATGAAATTAAATTCAGTTAACTTGGATTTTTTCGTTCCCCTAAGCTTGTTTTTGACTCCAATCTAATTAAAAGTGAATGCTTTGTATAATGCAGTTATAGGTACCTACTCGCAAGTCCAGGAACTTAAAAAATGAACTTTTCATCCGTGTTGAGCCCTCTAAAATTATTTCAAGGTTCTGGGATTGCAGGCTCTAGGAAATAATATCCCAGGCAAAAAGGCTAAAATTTCAAAAGAAAGGTCTTCAAAAAAGGGCTCTATCTGTAGAGTAGTTTTGCCTAAGGTCGAAGGTTGCAGTCTATTGGGTTATTTTTAAGTTTGTTACTCTTAAAAAAAATATGGAAAAAAACTTCCCTACATTTTATTTCGGAAACTTTTTTCTTCAACTGTTAAAAGTAAATTACATAATTTATTTATTATATTTTTTAAAAAAATAATTTTGGTTGCGTTTCAATTCTGCGGACACAGATTTTTGAGAAGAGGGTAAAACATGCTGCTTGTTTTTTCTCGTTTTTTTTCTTGGTTTAACAAAATTATTAATTAAATTTTATTGTTGTAAGTTGGCCGTATAAAGGTTGCACTTCAAAATACTAGAAAACGTTTTTCCGTAAAATCTTTGACTAAAATCCCTCTTCAATATCCAAAGTTTGCTATAGTTTTCTTTTTCTTTATTAAAATTCAGTCTCCTTATTTATTTCAAAATTGTCATTTATAGATACCGTATGGGAGATAGTGAGGGCATAAATATTCTTTTAACCTATGAAACAACTATTTTGAAATTCTATTCAATTCTCGTTTGACCTTTTCCTAATTGTACAACCACCTGCGCTAGCATTGGTCGTTTTTCTTTAATTCTACGGACACCGATTTTTGTAGAACCGGTAAAAAAAGCTCCTTTTGTATCCGAACTAGTGTTATTTTTAATGCATAAATTGCAACTTAGGGAAAAGCGGTCACGCCCACTATAGGCTTCAATGTGAGACAACCTCTAATTCCCATTTTATTTTAAAAGACTAACCGTAGGACCACAATGCCCATAGCGATGGTATGTAGCAGTAATACGTAGTACAGCCGCGGCGTTGTACGGAAAAAAATTGAGCACGATGGTGTAGCGCGGCTATGTCGAACAAAAACCTCGTTTATAAACAATGGCCGATACTCTGAGTTAATTTGAGCTAGATTTAATATTTTTGTACAACGGATGACACAAATTCCATAAAATTTCTTTACATTTCACCATCTTAATAAACTTTTCGACGTCCTTTTCCTCCATTGTTTACTTTACTTGTATTGAACTGTCTACCGTGTAGCACTGTCAACCGTGTAGCGCTACGAAAGTTAAAAGTTGGCCAACTCTTAATACCGCCACAGCTATGCGCTACCGCCACAGTCACACATTGTGTGCGCAATACACTGAATACATGTGTTTTAACTTTTGACAGCTCTTACTACCGCTACTACTTCCGCCACAGCTACATCACTGTATGGTTCTACGGTAAAGCGGCCGATTTTACAGGAAAATGAGTACTCTTCAATACTCGGTGTCCATTCCGATTCCGCTGACGGTTTTGCGGAAGCAAGCTCGTGGTAAGCTCGGCTGTAAAAGAAATTTTGTTTTGTAATTTTTGAAACATTCAATAAAAAGATTCAGTGTATCGTGTTGGCTTTTCAGTTTTTGATTCGTTATTGTTACATCGAAATGCTTTTAATCAAAATAAAATTGATCTGCGTTGATTGTTGCGAAAAACTTAAGTCGACAATGTTGGTGACTTAAGTGTGTTATGGAAAAATTATTAAGGTGAAAGCGGAAGCGCATCCTGAGTATGTGGAAGTGTCAGAATCGATACTTAAGTTTCGACTATGAAATCGGCCCTAAGTCAAGCAAGGCTTGACTCAAATTTTGTTGTATGAAAATTGCAGGTAAAAACCTTAAGAACGACAAAAATTGAACCGTCCAAACCATCGACCATGCCAAGATACATTCTCTATATATTTGTATAAAACAAAGTTTTTATTTCCGACTACTTATGAGGGGCTTTTTTTTGACAAAAAATGTTTATTTTTGGGCTTTACTTTTCGTTTCCCCACGGTTCTAACGAAATAGATTTAAAAGATTTTCTTCTTAGTCCACACCCATTTTTGGCACGTGGCCCATACACTTCAGGCTCTCAATTTCAAGATTTTGTGTTGCTGGGTAAATAGGGTATGGTATTTAGAAATCCTTTAGAGATGAACTCTTGCACTTACTCACTTGTTTTGACTTCGTTTTAAAATAAGCTTAAAAAACATTGGAAACAACGAGTTCAAATTCCTTAAGCGCAACTAGATTTTTTTCTTTACCTGCGCTTCGACCTTTAACAAATTTTGAAGAAATCGCTGACATATGTAGATGACTTAAAAAAATGAAGTTAAGATGATTTTAGAAGCTTTTGACTCTGCGAAATTCGCTGTATTTTTCTTTAAATTTTTTGATAATAGCTATCTGAAACGTGTAATTTTTTCTAAATGATTTCTCCAATAGTTCCGGTAAATAGGAGGGATTTAATGTTTTTATACCCGACCAAGGGTATATTAATTGTAATGCATGGTTCGTAACACAGTGAAATAATAACCTGGACCCCTAAGACCTTCTAGAGACATGATCGAGACCGAGAGTTGAATCCGTCCGTATGCCTGAAGTTTTAAGATCTTTTAAGTTGGGCTAGAAAGTTGAAACTTGGAGCGTATTTTAGTTCTCACATTGTACCTACAGACAAAGAATGAAAATTGATAAAATCGGCCCTCAGCCACGCCCACAATCCACTTCAATGTGAGACTACTTCTAATTCACGTTTTATTTTAAAATGCCTTTTGGTCAAGTAAGATAAGGCGTAGGAATAAAAACGTTGGTGCAAAGCAATTGTGGCCAGAAGACTTTAATCAGACAAAAAATTGATCGCCCGCACCATATTGAGTTTCGACCGCTTTTACAAGCCGGGCACAATGCGTGTCTGTGTCTGTCGCTGTGTCTTGCCACATTTTTCACCTAAAATCAGAGACACAGCGAGATACCCATTGTGTCGCTATATACGTATTCCCGTAAGCTGAACTGCGAGACACAGACACAGATACAGATCGATACACTAGAACCAAACTGCAATAACTCGAAATACATAGTTTCGAGATAAAGCAGGTTAAAGTTTCCAAATGCTTGTTTTCGATGGTTAAAAAAGCTGCACTCTTTAGGGTTTAAGTAGAAAACGGTGACATTTAAAAAAACAAAGAAGTAGGTACAGCTCCTTTGCTTTGATCATGAATAAGCTTCATTTTTCGTATTGGTAACTGAACCATGGACTGTTTTCTGGAGATATTGTACTCTGAAACTGAAAAAAATTTACATCTTGGACTTAGCTCCCTATATCCCGTCCCATAGTAAAGGAGGTATATTAAGTTTGATTCATAGTTTGTAACATAGAGAAATAATCACCGTAGACTCCGAAACCTTCATGGCATTATGATAGGGATCGAATTGTAAGTCGAATGGGCCATGTCGGTCCGTCTGCCCGTCTGCCCGTCCGCTCGTCCAGCCGTCCGTCTGTCTGCCGGTAGTTTTAAGGCCTTAAATTTTAAGCTAGGAACTCGAAACCTGATATCTGTTATTTTTAGGTCCCTAGGCAGTACAAGTGCAAAACTTTTTGAAATCCGCCTACTGCCACGCCTTCTTTATTTATTAGGATGAAAAATCAAAACTGTCGTAGCATGCTGAATTTTGGTATACGGTGTGTTTTCTTAAGTGTATTGTGATTGGCATATCCAAAAAGGCGAAAAACACCCCCATGGGGGCGTGGCCACATTTTATTTGCACTCCTTTAAACTGTATTTATTTAATTTTTCGCTTGAAATCAGAAAAACTTGCATTATAAAATTTTCAGATAAATGTACGTTTACTATCAACTTAAATAAAAAAGTCTCACCACACCCATCTTTTGGGGGCGTTTTTAGGTAAAACCGGAATGTTCGGTATAAAAATGCAATCAACACCATGTAACTAAGCCTCATCAGATAAAATATTTAAACAAATATAGTTATTTCATTTAAAAGGAGTTTATGCCATTTCAACTGGAATAATCTAATTGAACTTTTAGTTAATATAACTAACTGCTTTAGTGCCAAAGTCTTAAGACATGGTTCGAAGCTTCACAGGGGTCATCCAACGATTCGCCTAAGCGGATTCGCCTAAGCCTGCCTACTAGTTTTCAATTGAAGCAGGGAATAAAAGAGAAACATTACAAAGCATTAAATTTATTTTCAAATCCAAACTTTCTTAAATAAGTAGGTAAATAAATAAAAAAATCAATCGGTATTTTCTACAACAGGTGAAATAGTGACTGGAATATTTTTGTAAAAGTCCCAGTACGCCATTGGAATAGCACCCGATCTGCAAAGCGAAAGTAAATTTTGTATTTTTAGTTTACTTATCCCTTTTGCTTGGAGGCGAATTTGTGGAAAATTTGATTTTTCGGTTCGTTTTGGGCGCCTCACCTTGACTACCTTATAGTCTTCATCAAAAAAAAGAATTTTTGTATTTAAATTGATTTGGGAAACCTTTTTCAACTTTGATGGCGTGAATATCATTCCACTTCACTGTCTCCCCATCTTCATTTTTTTAAAATTGTATCCTTTTTTTAACAATTCTTTGACATCGTAAAATTCACGTATTTCATCAACGATATATGGCTTCCCGCTTTTTTTAGCAAGGCCTATAATTGGCACTAATTGAGAAGGCACATAAAGGGGCGTTGCTCTTAAGGCTCTTCTTTTCTCTCGTTCGATTAGTGCATGCATCGAATCCCCCTCGTTTTGGGAGTGCCCAACCACAAAGAAGTTATGCTGAATGCTATCAATTTGCATGGTTTCTACTATGTGCAAATAGAGGCAAACGATGAATTTATTTTTATTTTGCCCAGGACAGTTATCCGAACAGAATATTATTTTTTTCTGTGAAACATGTTCTTTGAAATATTTGTGTAAACAACTTCCTATCTCGTTTACTCCGCGACGAGCAATGCCTTCATGCCATAAATAGCTTAAACTTTCTTTTTTAATTATATCAAAAATTGTAAAATTGAAGCATGACAATCTTTGTTTATAGAAAAAGTCGTTGCGATCTCCATTTGGAATTGTTTGCACTCCTAGTAAGTCAAAACAATTAACTGTTATCTCTTTGTACGTCAAAGCTATTTTCACATCCTTTTCTTTTTCCAAACGAGGCTGATTTTTTTTATCAATGTGCTTTCTAAACTTGTCTTGGTTCTCGAGCTTTTCTTGTTCAGTCATATTTTCGAAATTCACACAGGTGCAGCATGCATCTTTTTTAGGTTTAAAAAATGAAATGTTGTATTCAGTGTTGAATATGTGCCCATACAAGGACTGTTTTATTGGTACCAGATCTTCTCTACAACATGCAAATTAATACTGCCTGTACATTTCCGTTAGATTGAGATCGCCTTGTAGATATTTTTTTTGTGTTCTGGCTCGGCAATAATGTGATTCTAAAACGGGAAAAGATTCTATATGTTTTCGGACAAACATCTTTGCATCATCATTTATTTTCTTTCTAGCACCACCTCTCATGTCCTTTTCAATGAAACATTCATTCGACCGTTTTTTCATTGCGGTGTCAACGATCCTGCTGTTTATATCTAATGTATTTAGGAAGTATGTTTTGCATACCCGAATCTTTCAACACTCAACTTACATTTCGTTTCAACACCATGCGCATCATTGGCGCTGAACGGCTCAGGGGTTCATAAAATTCATTTGGTTTTTTAATTTTTTTTTTCAAAAAACTTCACTTAACTTCACAAAAAACAGCACTTACTTTGAACGAATTCTGACTAAAAATGTGTTATCTTTGACAGAATATTCAAAGATAACGAAAATATAAGTTCCAAACTGAAATAATTTCAAATGAATCTAATGATGAAATAAAAATTTAAGTTTTTTTTTAGTTTCAAACTGTAATATCTCAAGATGATACAGTATGGAACTAGACTTATATGAAAAAGTGTCCCTTCCAAAAAGTAAAAAACGGGTCTCTGATGTCGATAACGACTTCGTGCTTGAAAAAATTGATAAATCACAGTTTTGTCAATATTTTTCTATTAATACCTCAAAAACGTAAAATTCAGACTTATTGGAGTTGGGTTCTAAGGTATCGAGATACTCATTCTGGCCCAGCTGAGGTGCGTTTTCAGGAAAACACTGATTTTTTTAAGCAATAATTTTTGCTTTTGTACGCATTCTCTCATAAATTCAACGACATTAGAATAAATTGATTTTAATGTTTAGCCTGAACCCATTATTGGGGGTACGAACAATACAAATAATTGATGTTGCAGCATATGAATTCAGGCCAAAAATCTTTTAAATTTGGTGTTGCATGCTAATTGGGTCGGATACACTTAGAAGTTCGTTATATTTAGATAGACGGATTCTTGCACTTACCCACTTGTTAAAAAACAATTTTTGCAAAAAAAAAGACATATTTTTTCATTCAAGCTCAGTGTTTACTACACGTTAGTTTAATTTTTCTGGTTCTTGATTGCAAAACTTCTCAAAATAGGTACTGAAAATCATTTAATCTAGAATTCGTTCCTTGACCGTTTCCGCACTTTAAAAGCACACCACATTTTGTCGTGTCCACATTTTGACTTACTCTCGCACAAACTTTTGTTCAGTTCCTGACTTCCTTTTTCTGAAAAGCTCAAACAAATTTTAAGAGTGAAAAAACATGGCACTTTGCGCAGATCCGTCATCCGTATTATAACGTATTATAATGTTGTCCACAATAGATTACTTACCAACATACATAATTACGCGTACTAATAAAAAAACAAGTAATTTTCTATTTTCTGTAGTATTTATTGAGTTCTTACAATAATCTTTAAATTATTTTCTTTTACTTGATTTAGTTATTTTAGCTAGTATTTTGTGAAAAGAACATTTAAGGTTGAAATGTTTAAGTTTTCTTTTAAAACTAGCTTAAATAAAAATATTTTTTTTTTGTCAGTATTTAAAGTTAAGATTCTTGTCAATATTTTTATCAGTAGTTATGTAAATACTCTAACAACATAATAAAATATTATGTTTTGCCTTTTTCATTTAATTTTTAAGTATTTACAGAGAAAATCAAAACATAGAACATTTTGTGTGTAGTTAAAATGTTCATAGCATAAAAATAACAAATAAATTATAGTAACATTTGCTAATGAAAGTTTTTATGCATATTAAATAATTATTCCATTTCAAATTTACTACTTGCTTCTATATAATGCCTTGAGTTTTTCCATTCTAGGGAGGTTGTTAATTCATGTGTTTCTTTTACTTTTATTAAAGTTTATTTTAAACTAGTTTTAAATGATTGCTTCTTTCTTTTTGTCATAGGTTAGTACAATAATAACTCTATTTATAAATATATTTTTCAATTAGTATTTTCTAAAATCGAAAAACAATAACATATTTTAAACTACTTTTTTCTTAAGGAGATATGGTTTTTTTTTAGATATATTTAATTTATTTTTTTACTATACATTGTTCAGGGGTTAGGTTTTTTCAATAAAATGAGTGGCAATCACAAAAATTGCATTGTTATTTAAAAGAGGATATTATTTAAAAAAAAAAAAACTGTGTACGTGTTTCGTAAGAGAAAAATTTACTTTTGTACTTTTAAGATTGTTAAAAGGGAAAAAATGCAAACAGGGAAGAAAGAAAATTTAGAAGGACAAAAGTAGATAAATATAATATAGAGACATAAACTATTTTTAAGAGTAGGTATTCTTAAGTCTTATAAAAAGTTATATAATTATATATATATTTTTTTTTAGCATTTTCTAGATTTATTTTTTGTACAAAATAAAAAATCTCCTTGTATATACTGCCAACAAAAATATATGCTTTAGTCTATGCTGTTTTCTGTTGCGGCTTCTGTTGCTGGAAAGCGGTGCGTTCATTGTGATGCATTCTCTTATACATTAGAGATTTATGTTTGTTTATATATAATTTTTAGTAGGTTTTCATTTGTTTAAATATATGTACGTTTTGCATTACAATCTACCTTAATAAAGCTATGATCCCAATTTCAGCTGATATAATGGTACCTTACCGCTAAGCGAATTTACCATTGCCCTTTTGTTTAGAATTGCTGGATTTTCTTTGATTTGATATAAATTTTAACCAATAAGAGCTGTCACATGATTAACTCAAAAAATTTTTGGCGTTAGAACTTAATTTATTCCCCCATGCTAACTTTTCCTATTAATATCTCTTTGTCAATTTGTTTTTACTTTAGTCTTTAGTGTTAGATCTGTATATTATGACCCTAGCGCAAACTTTGGACTATTTAAACTTTTTATTTATACTGAACTGTTGCATAGTACTTGCAACAATTGAAAGTGTACTTTGAGTAGGTGATCACGATATGATTCTATTTTTTAATTTTGATCAGTTGAGTTGAAGCAGTGACCTACTCGGTTTAACTTGGCGAAAAAAAGTTTCGATTTTTGTTTCTTGGCTTTATTAGTTTTACTTTAATCTTTAGTATAATTCGGAAAATTCAAAAGGAGAAACAAAAAACGGTCGGTTGTTAGTAAAAATTTTTGTAGATCTCTTCCATCCTTCGACTAATATAGCGTAGGATACTCATCGTTCTGCGTTGGTAAATTATGCAGTCAACATTTGATACGTTTATAAGCAGTGGTTGAAGCGAGCTACAAGCCAGGTTCAACCTTAATTATACATGTTTACATCAGGTTGAAGCTGACTTGAAGTCTGCCTATAAACGAAGCTATAAAGAGTGAGTAGGTATTGTCCTGTTTTGTTTGTGTTAACAGGAGGGCTATTTTTCAGTGCGAAGTTAACCAAGGGTTCAACCATGATGGCTTGCTGATCCTGGAATAAAATGAACGTGGTGACAGTTCAAACCAGGGAACAGTTTTTCAAAGTCTTGAAATCATAAACTCTTTTAACTTTCGTTTCCCATAATAGTAATACGGGCAAGTTCTTCTCTAGACTGGACTGTATATTTTTTTAACACGAAAAAACGTTAGAATTGTGCTCTATGGTTTCTCCGGTTTTCACATACCAACGTTTCAAGATTAAAGCTACATTTCAAGATTGAAGCTACATGAACTTCGAATAGACTGAAAAACGCTTTGAATAATAAACTAGGAAAGTTAATTAAAAGTTTCACTTCAAAAAAGTATCTGCTTTTCAATATAACATGTAAAAAAAGTCTGGAAAACAAACCGACCTTCTTATCAAATGACAGTGATATAATTTCGATAACTATAATTTCAACAAAAAGATTTTATTCCAGGATTACAAAATTCTGGTTTAACTCAGTATAAACTCTGTGGGCGCTGCGATACAGAAATTAGTGTGTTTGGCTTTTGTGAACGAGGTCCAGAGTTCAAATCCAGATCGGGCCAATAATTGCTTTATCAAGGTTCCACCTCCGCGAGCATCTCGAAATCCCCAGGAAGTATCATTTGCAGCCAGAGGCTTCTCAACTCGCACTCTGATTTGGAGCCCATACGGCCGCCAATTAGTTTTTTTCAGCTCTTCTCTAAAAAAACTTGGCCTAAAATATATGCAAGGAAATCTTCGCGAAATTTGTGACATGTAACTTGAAACAAGTTACGCTTATGTGCCTCGGACTGGCTAAAATTGTTAACAGAACCCATTGACGAGAAACAAACTTTTAAATTTAGTTTAACTTTTAAAAGCAGGACCTAGAAGTGCTTACAAAATATATGATAAAACCACACGTTGCAACATAAATTGCACAAACCGAAAAAAATCTAAACAAGATTTTCCTAAAACTTAAAATTTTATATTTGTATATACGGAAATGTTTAAGGTTTATTTTTGGCAAATAAAATAAATACCTCCTTGTATAAGAAGCAATTTCGTCCAGCGAAATTACAAAAATAATACTTTACGCAAATAAATTTAAATTTAAATGAATTTAAAAGAGCAATGGTAAGATCTTAAAAGACTGGTCCCTCAATCAGACATTTTGAAAAATTTTCATCGAAAAAAAAGTAAGTTTACAATATTATAAAAATAATTTCATTGATAAATTAGGAGACATCGATATAGTTGCATATTTATATTTTTTTTAGTTTTACTTTTCTTTTCATTTTCTATATAATGTATATTTTATTTGTTCATTATTTCAGTTTGCAAAATTTTAGCATATATTTTCTATTAGGTAATTTTTTTTTGTCATTTTGGACGCGAAGAAACGTTTGTAGCTATTAGTTGCCTCAAATCGTTACATTGCATAAATTAAAAATATTTCACATAAAAGTAAATTTTAGTTAATGGAGGCTTTCTTCTTTTATCTTGATGGATGTGCGTTTGTTTAACATTATGGAATTAAATGTGACGATAGTTTTTAAGCTAGCACTGAAGATTTTGTTGAGACTTAAAAAAGTTACTTGACATCCGCATACTAAGATGTTTGTTTATAGGCATAAATATTTTGTTGTTTTTAACTTCTATTTTTATTTATCAATTTATTTTTAAGTTTAAAGATTGCTTTTAAATAATGTTTGGAAAACAGAGGACACTGCTCAGACAAATTAAGAGCGATTTCATCAGGCATATATGTTTGAAAACTGTAATACAATCATTACCCACCGAACAATATTTTTTTGCCTTTGACCTTTTTTATCCTGTAAAAGTGCCTTAAGTGAGGAAAAAGTGCTCATTCGTCTAATAAACAAAAACAGAGCATTGACTTCCACAGGAATTTGAGTTCCAGAAATTTTAAACATTAATACAAAATTAGGTTTGTACAAACCTAATTTTGTACAAACCTAATTTACCTACAACCTACAATAAAACATACAAAAAAAAGGTTTCTGGCTTAGAGTTTGCCGCAAAGGTTCACATTCTGTGCGTTACTAAAAGTCATTTCTCCGAACCTTTCAACCCTTGTCTTATATGAGCAGCATACTTAAATAATACGAAAAGATTTTAAATCAAAAAAAAAAATCAACACGAAAATATAAATTGTTTATTTATTTTGAAAGGCACATAACTGATATGAAACGAATGGACTTTCGCAAAAGATTTTAAGGATAAAAAACTAGAACGGCAGTGATATTTCATCATAACATTTTATTTTTACAAGAAATAAATAAAACAGAATATTAAAAAAAAAAGTGTTTTTATTAAAAAACAAAATAAGCTTTGTTTGTAAATTCGAAAAGTAAGAAAAAACTAGATAAAAAAAATGTTTAAACTATTCAAATCCTTGTTTCTTTTATATCAGCTCAACAAAAAAAGAACAAAGAACAACATTTTTAAGACATTAATTTCTAAACAACAATCAAATTAATTTTATTATTGCCAATATTTAAATAATACATTTTCTGTTTAAATATTTTCCATACATTTATTTACAAAAAAAATGTTAAGTGTCAAGTTAAATAATAGTATAATGGTGTTTTTAATTGTTGTTTTGTTTTTTAAATTTTTATGTTTTATAAACAAATTTAAGAGAGATTTCAATTTAATGTTTCCTTAAATTTACAACTTACGTTTGTATGTATAATAAAAACAGTTAAATTATAATGATACACAGCATAATAATGAATGTAATATTTTTTGTGTAAATTGTTGTTGTTTTTTCTATAATAATATTCTACATAGTATAAGCTAATTCGAAAGCACTAATCATCCATTGTTTTTGTGGCATTTCCACTGTCATCGTGTGATGCAGCCGTAGCAGTTGGGGTTTCTTCTGTGGCACCCTCGAGTGCAGCGGTAGCAGCACGAGTTTCAGCATCTGCAACACGTCAATAACATTATTTTAAAAATAGCTAAGTAGTTTAATTCAGGTTGAAAAAAACACGCATTTTATCTATCTAAAAAAGGATTTTGGTTATACTAATTGAAACCTTTCTGTAAATACTTTATAAAAGTTGTACTGCTGCATAAATCCGTCGTCGCAGTATTAGTAACTATGAGGTTAAAGAAACTAGGCCAGAAATCAAATTCCAGAAGAGCTAATCTAACACAAGTCAAATTTAAGAGAATTATTTAATTTTAGCTCCTGATACGTACATAACGTTGTATGAATCGTTTTAACGCTCTCGGGGTCTATTATTATTCATAAATAAAAAGTATAAACATGCAAGACCACTACAAGTATTGTTTGTAGCTTATTTGTGGGGTGTCCTGTTCTTAATGTAGGAAAAATTTTCATGAAAAGATTAAGCGGCGACCACAAAGCAGCCTTAGGCTTCGGCTTTGCCCCGTTACGATACGTGGGCTTTGAACCGGATTTGCAATGACATTTCGCTCTTGGAGAAAGAGCTTTTATTATGCAGTCACTACGTTCTCCAAGCATGCCACGACAAATGAAAAAATACGCACACACAGCCGAAAGCCCTGGTAGCTGGTGCTGTGTACATAATTATGTGGAACATTCATGTTCAACTAATAAATAAATAATACGCGATTTGGCCCAAATTTTAGACCCAATCAGATATTCTGCGTTATACCCCTGCATGATCATAACACTGATACAAATATAGCCAAAGGCAGACTGATTGACTTCGTGTGTGCGATCGAAATCAACCCCCATTTGCTTCACACAAAGCAAAAGTTCAGCACATCTGAACTCGTGCTGGGCTTCTGAGCCTCATTACTTAGAATTACGTTTTCTCTTTGCGCACTCTTTCTCTTTGCAAACAACATTTTGAAACCGAGCTTCATTGTGTTACGAAACACTGAAATCGTATGGCTGAACTTGTAACCGTCAAGCCGAGGCCAAGCCCAGGCTGCTTTGTGGTTCCCGCATTAATTCTTGGTAGTCTTAACTCAGTACTGGGGCGTTGAAAATGTTTTTTTTTTCGAAAATTTAATTTTTCCTAATAAATTTTTATTGTCTCATTCCTATTTGAATTGTCATATTCTTTCTTGATATTCTTGATTCGAAAAAAAGGCTCGAATATTGCATTTTAAGGAAATGGATATTGAATTTTTACTTTTTCTGGAAAAAAGCAAGTTTGATCCATTTTTTTATTTCATTTAAACAATCTAATTATGTACATATATTTTTTTTGAAAAACTGAAGGGATCTTCTGTTCTAAGCTACACAGCTACGCAGCACACAGCTCATATCACAAGAAAAAACCCAGGTGTCAGCTAATTGGAATATGATTCTTTTGAAACATAAGTAACCTCTCTTCCTTCAAACATACCTTTAACAGCCTGTTCTTTCCAGATTTTTTTGTTCTCTGTGAGACAGGTAACCCATGGCTTCCGTATACGAAATTTCTGCTTGCCACTAGTAACGCTGGCGCTGGGCGCCACTTCATCCGTACTGCTCTTTGACACCTCCACACCCTCGCTGATTGCTTCGCAGGATGATTTATTCAAGCTCGAACAATTGCTGCCATCTTCAATGTTCGCATTGGCATTCTTACACATCGGTGCAATCGGAGCCAGGACATACTCTAACATGTCGGCACACACCGACATACTGGGGTCCACAATGAAATCGATAAAACCGATTTGCGACTCTGCCACCAGTGTATTGTTTCTATCACACAAGGGACTGAATGGCAAGCCCAATTCCCGCTCCAAATCGCCCTGCCTAAAGAACTCCTCTAGCAGCAGCATCGTCCAGCGATGATGCAGAGACCATTTTTTGGCAGGATGCGATATATCACAACAGTGCAATACTAGCGCCAGCGCTTTTGACTTGTCCACCGTTGGCTCGGCCAAGGTGAGAAGGTTTTTCATGTTCTTCAGCTGTTGGAAGTGGAAGGACATGTCTGTCGACAGGACCATATCTATAATAAGTGTTCTCAATTCGCGAAACTCCTCACGCGACAGATGCGAAAGGATATTGCAATCGTCCTCTTTGAGCACACGGAATGCCGCACTAATGTGATGGTTTTCGAGAACTGCACGATCATTGTAAATCAGGGCGGTTTCGGAGCCTGACATTACATGGAAATTGTTCGTGGTACCCGTGTGTTCGAAGTCATGTATTAAGGCAGCCAATAGGGTGGCGAAAATCTCCAGATCTGTCATCCAGTTCATAAGTCCCGTTTGACAGAGCATAAAGTGAATCGTCTGAGTGACATCGGCCGCATGCAAATTGTTGTGATATGGATTACGAAAGCGGCAGTATCCCTCTTCGATGCGATTCAGGAACGTTTCCAATGTAGCGGGCGCAATTTTGAACTTGTGAATGATTCCGTAGCGGTTGAGCAAATCATAGCCGAGATATTTGACCGGTTGGCCGTTGGCCGCCTCCGCTAAAGCAAACACGTCAAAAGACCAATCATCAAGAGTCTGAAAAGAGAGTAATGTAAGTATAATTAAAAGCCACTGAAACATTTATGAAGAAAGAGAAGGATCTAAGGGTCTGTCAAACCTAACAGATACAAGGTTGTTCGTTTAGAACCCTTAAAAAAAAATCTGAGTGCAAAAGTTGATGCTCGAGCTTGCTTTACACATCTGTCGTCAAAAGTCAAAGGAGGTTTCTAATTCTCGAGCTAATCTGAGAAATAAATTATATCTTAGTTAATCTTGGGTTGGAATCGGCTAAGGTGATCTGTGATTTTCACATTTTGTGACAATCAGTGTGTTCAAACAAAATAATATGTCTGCGTAGTATGATCACTAAAACATAGTTCCAAATCGTTGTTTTATTTAGGCTTGTAATGTATGCAAAAAAAAACCAACTAACGAGAAAGTTTAAAAACTGGCGACCAGCTGATTTTGACGGCGGTTTGATTGATCAAGCTCAAGAAATCACAAGGAAATTGTGCTGATCGCAGTCTAAGAAGCAGACAATTTTTTTTAATTTGTGACATCGGTTATCGTTATCACACATCACCTCAGCTGATTCTTACTCTGAATAAACTTTAAAAAACTTAAGATCCTAGATTTATATAGCGCAGAGAAAATATCTAATGATGATACCTTTTTCTTGGAAGTTGAATTTTGTGAAGTTAGAAACGATTTGAATACATACATGACTAAGGGAGTGGCCAGTCTTTTGTGGGCAGTGCGAGATCAACTACATTTCGGAGGTCGCGAGGTTCGAATTGTAAACGCACTGAACTTGACTGTTTTTAGTTTTTTGATTTTAATACATAGTTTGCAATCTTTATAAGGAAGGATTTCATAGCGAGCTGTCTGGGTTTTGGGATAAATCGAAAGCGACGTGTACATAAGGGGAAAGAACTTGACTGCCAATAACTTCACATGGGAAATAACTTCACCAAAAATGGGGGATAGCTTCTCTTTGCGTACTCAAATTTTTCGCTTCATGGTAAGAAAGAACTTCACTTTTCTCTTGGGTAAATTTTCACAAAACTAGAAACTTGACTTCCAACGTTTCCATGGAGCTTATGAACATTTTAGCAGGGAATTGTAGGGGTGCAGTATGTCCACCACACATTTACCACGACATAAGGTCCATGAGAACAAAAGTTACAGCATAACGTTCTACTCGCAAATAGGTGAGAAATAACTTCAAAAAATATAGTGTGGAGTTATTGATCAGCACCTTCAGCAGACAATAACTTCACAGAAAAGGAGTAAAATTGCTTCCCACCCAAGCTGAGGGCGCCCTGTGTGGCCCTATGTGTGGCCCTACCCTATGTGTGGCCTTGCCTTTTTTCAGGGGGGTCGACATGAATAGCAGTTGAATAGGTTTTTCTTATCAATTATTATCAATATACAGTTATTTCAAATTATGGTATAGCTAGCAGTCAAACTTACCTTTAGAACTTTGACAACATCTGGAGGAAATTGCATCAACGCCGAACTCGAAACTCTTCTGTATATTCGATCCACAAATATACCAGCACGTATGGCGTGTGCCACCGATCTAAATTTCGGCTTCTCATCGTTCCGCTTCCGCGTCGTAGCCAGTTGTCGTGTGAAAGTGGAAGCCAGCCACTCACGGACCTCTGGCGGTACAGCATCCGGTTGCACCTCGGATAGTTCATCATCTTCGTCGGCGAGCCTCCTATTGGTTGTTTGATTTGTTTGGATTTTGCGGGAGGGATGTAAGGAAATTTTGATTTTCAAAATTTTTGGGAAAATGGGAGAAAAACGAAGAAAATCGATTAGTATTTAATCTTAAAAATATATTAATTTAAAAACTCAATACAAACAAAGTAAAACTCAACAAATAAAAAAGAAACTCAAGTATTGAAAAACGAAAAAATCAAAAATCATAAATTTTTAATACAAGAGTTTGTAAACATAAGTTTTTGTTTAAGTTGGTAGTGTTGGAAATTTTTATTATACAGAAACATTTTACAAACATTAATCATGCTAAGATTAGTCACATTCATATAAAGTTTTGTTACTTTCTGTGTTACTATAAGGGTGTTTCAGTTTTAATAAAAGTGCAGGAGTTCTCTTCTATTTTTAAATAAATAAATACTTTTTTTTTGTTAAAAATAATCAAAGTCGATTTTCCTTTGGTTATTGTAAGTACGAAGCAGTCATTCAACGTAGACCAATTTCTTAACTAGGTTAAAATTTAACATCATCAAAACTATTTCTGAATGGCTGGAAACAACACAACATGCAGGCTATTTTTGACCTCAACAAGAATTTCCCTGTCAAAATAATGTTAAAAAGCAATTATTCCTCAGCATATAGAGGAGTAAGAGTCATGGCACAAAGTCTGGAAACTCACTTTGTTATATGTACTTAGCTTTTTGGGTTGTGATTCATAAAAAAGTTGTGTTTCTTTGTTTGTTTCCCTTTTATAAAGAAATTCTGCACTTTTTGGAACCACCCCTTATAGTATAGAAATTCAAACAAAAAAAAAAATATTAAAATACAAAAGTGTGAGTAAAAAAGTGTTTGTGCAAAAATTTTGAGCAAACAATTTTTGACATGCCTCTTGTGTGTTAGTTAATCTACTGCATTGCATTGAAATTTAATGATTGCTTTAAGGATATACAATGCGTTTTGTTGAGTATAAAAGACTTAAATGTACATGATTTGGGTTAAACGATTCTTATGAATTGCATACACACACACATCGTCCTAGCACTGGTTATCAAGATTCATTTTGTTAGCACCTTACCCCACTTTTAAAGTATTTCTGCTTAAGATTCAACATTCATACTCTTAAACCACTTGAAGTCGATCTCAGTTATCAAACCTCATACACATGCAGTCAATAAATGTAGACACAGTAGACGATGAAATAAAACGCATAAGGAGACTCAAAATGTATTTTACCGTGGCAAGAGTTCAAAACAACTATTCTATATCAATCTTGAAATAAATAATTGCAGCCGTTTCATGGCAACATAATGCAGCCTCAATGTAGAAGTTCTTAATGAAATCAGTCCTTGGATATCTTGTCATGTTCCGTCAATAGACACAATTAGTTAAACACTAGAACGGTTATTCGAAGTTGGATTAATAAAAATTCTGTCAGCCACAACCACAACCAATCATCGTCAAAGTCAGCTGGTAATCAAACAATTTCTGATTCGTTGCTTTTATTGCAAACTTTAAGCTTAGGACAAATTACAAAAATTAAAATCTTAAAGAGTTTTTGCTTTCATACTTCACAGCAAATTGCAGCAATCGAACGACATATTTTATCTTCAGAACACTACGTCGGTTTGATGCTGGATTCGAATGAATCCGACCATGGGGTCGTCGTGTTATTACCTCCACTATAGCAAAAATCAATTTGCCCCCGAACAATGACATCCGTCGAAAAACACCAAAACCATAAACTTCAATCGGATGTTCCATTATGGCGTACAATGGTGGAAGCTATCCTTGCAGGACAAAAAATAATGGCAATGCCAATTCATTTTATGTGTGCGCGCCGAACGAAAGCGCCTCTAGTATTTTTTGGTAGAACCGAAAGGATATGCAATTTAATATTTCGACCAATTTAACGTTTTATTGCAAATAGAGTATTTTAAGTTATTTTGCTGCTTTGGTCCTAAAAGAACAACTGTACTCGGCAGTGGAGCAAATGTCTACCATAACGTAAGGGTAAGCTATAAAATGCAAATTTTTTTTATTATACATAGTTTCGATAATATCACATATAATGAAAAGCACTCATAATGTTTAACGAGCAACTGCGAAATCAATACCTTTGGGTGTCAGTGTCAGGGATCAGGACCGGACTATCAAAACATTTTTTTTGCTGGACTAGAAGAGTTACTTTGCTTATGGTTAAAAGGGCGACGACATTATCTTAGTCGTATGTGTGGTATCCTCAATTATTTTTTTTACTCAATTTGTAAAAAAAACTTATTGGTTTAAATGTCTTAAAAAATGTTCCAAAGGTTTTTACACTTTTTTTTAAGGTTTTAACACGATAAAAAAGTAAGAAACACGAAATAAAAAATAATTTATAAGTTATAGTTTCTTCAAGGTTGAATAGTTAGATACAAAATATAAATACGACAAAATATAGGTACCTATTATGTTTAACAATACTTTTTTGCAATATTAATTCAATTTTGATTCATAAAATAATCTGTTTGACTGCCGAAGGTTGGTTCGGATCATTTGGCTGTCAATTTTTGAAATCAAGGCGCCGGAAAATCTTCGTGCTGCTCTGTAGCGAAATAAGTTTTCAAATGTCACGAGCAGTCAACCTAAAAAAGGTTCTTGTTAAGAACATCTACATTTGTGAATCTATGAACTGTTGAAAAGAGGTCGTAATTGGATTGACCGAGTGGGAAGAATATTTTTGAAACCATTTTTTTGCGCAAACGATTGTGAAACATTTTCTCAACTTTATTAACCCTAGAAAGGGTTTTTTATGCACTCATAAATTGGGTGGAATCAGGAAGGTGGATATTTCTGTGATCCAGGCGTTAAGCTGCGTAGCATCAGTCATGATAACAAGAATCGATTTCGACATCTATAACAGACATAGAAGTTAACATAATACATATAAGGGCTTAAAAGATATTTTAGTTAAAAGTGAATTTTATTTACTCAAAGCTGCGTTCTAAAAAAAAGACCGTCAAGTATGAAGACATACCCGGAGCGGTCCGTCGGCTTTTGTTGAAGGTAATAGTCTTCTATATTGCGCAGTTTGTGTAACATTCTATTTATTTATTAAAATTATTTCTGGATATATTTTTCAGTCTATAATATGCTTTTTTCATAATGCTGTCTCCTGTTCTTTTATTGAGTGATTTTATATTGGGTTTCGTTACTCTAAAAATAGGCTGACAAAAAGCTTTACCGTTTCGAAAATAGAGGGAAGGACATACTCTTTCTTGGCCTTTTTTAGGATTTTTATAATTTAAAACCCATAAAACAGCAATTTCGATTATTTTTAATTACCGTTAGACTTTTTGATCAATTTTACAACCACCTGTGCTAGCATTTGCCACTTTTCTCAAAATCTGCGAACATGGATTTCTGAGAAAACGCTAAAAACATGCTCTTTTTTATTTCGCCTGTTTGAATGGGCTTAAAAACTTAGTGTCGAAAACGGCAATTTCGAAACGTTTTTGATGCAGTTCGCTTGCCTTTTAAACATTACATGCTTCAGGCAAATTCAAATAAGGTGGTCATAACCGTTAAGGAACTAGAAATTTTTAAAAAAAAAGTTTTCGAAAATGTTTTCAAGTTTTCCAGTTAAATCTTCGAAGTTTTTGAATATTCGAAGTCTGCTATGGTTTTGTATAAAATTTAAGAAGATGGACTATGCCCGGCGGTTATTTACAAATTATACTTTATACCGTTTGGGAGATAGAGGAGGAGACATGCGTGCTTTTGACCTTTTTAATAATTTTTTAAATTTCAAATCCATAAAACAAATAATTTGAAGTTTTTTCCAGTTCCCGTTAGACTTTTTTCCAATAGCACAACCAGCAGCACTACCAGTTTCTTAGCAAACGGTAAAACAAGCTTCTTTTTTTATTTCGTTTTTTAAATGGGCTTCTAAAAACTTAGGTTAAAAACGGCAATTTAAAAAAAAATTTACGCAGCCTTCCTTCTTTTTTGAAGCTTTTTACTTTAGTCGAATCTGAAAAAGATTGCTTATACCGTTAAGCTACTAGTAGACTTAAAAAAATTGTTTTTGAAAATGCTTTTATGTTTTTCAGTAAAATCTCAGAAGATTTTGAAATTTTAAAATCCGCTATAATTTTCCTTAAAATTTTGAATTATTTCTGATACGTGCGATTTTTTACATAGAATTCCACCAAACAGAACCGGAGATAAGGGACACACACACACACGTTTTTCATGCATTTTTGCGATTTTTTTTTCGAAAATGTGTCAAAACTGCAGTACTGAAACTGGTTTTGAAAAATGTGACCTAAGCTCTTGGTTTACTTTGAGTTGCTTTTAGTAAACCAGAGTTTTTAGATCTCCAGAGTATTTACCGATGACTCTGGAGATCCCATCAAGAAGAAAACAGAGCCAAGATAACCTGTCCGGATTTAAACATATTCCCCAAAAAAATTAACCATAAAGTTTTTGTAAGAAGAATGATTAAGCTGCACGCCAAGTCACCTGATTAGGGTTCTTAAAGCCGTTTATTTTGCACTATTTAAAAAACTTATACCTGTGTTTTTGTTTTCCTGTAAAGTCTTTTCTTATTTTTGGAAATATAAAAAAAAAACATATTCCTTGACTATCACTAACCACTAACCATATTCACTTATTCATGTTATTCTTCTATGCGCCATTCCTAATCACCTATAAAGACTAACAATAAATATAGCATACGTAAGGCAAGCAAAAAAATTGAGAGGGTCGAATTAGGACAAAGAATAAATTGTGTTCACTGTAGCTCAATTGGTAGACGTAGAGCATTACCCGCGATGGTTGCAATGATCATACCCTGCCGATGAACCACACGTGGATTTTTTCTTTCTACATCTCGGCCACTAGTATTTTAACTCCACTCTGCACATTCCTCGATTTTACCCCACAAGCGACAAATGAAAAAGATTTTGACGAAATCCAGTCAGTGCGAAGGCATAATGGGCATCAAGAAAGGGTGATTGGACAAGGAACCGCCCTCTAGTCAACGATTCGAGGAAGAACAAGGTCCCCAGAAAGCATTGCAAAATCAAGCATGTCTAGTCTATACAAAGGCATACGAATCACAAAGCTCCCAGCTCTAGAGGTGCTACATCGGTGAGGCCATGCACCTAAGATGTTGGTGATTTAATGTGTGCCCCAAGGCTAGATCATCAGCTTTATTATATTCCGTCTACAAAAATCAGCGATTTCATATTTCATATAAGAACTATCATGTAGTAGCATATTATCCTACTCAACATAACAACTTTATTGGGTGTTAAGCGACACATTGGCCCATAGATACTGTAGTGCGCCTTTCGGCAGTGTTTACAATTGATCAGTTTGCACACTTAAAAAAATCTTTTAGAAGAAAATTGATCCAATTACGTTGCATTAATTTTGCAAACATTCCAAAATCACCTGATTACGGCAAGAAGGTATATGCTTCCAAGTGCAACCCTCAATCCCAATGATGTGAAAAAAGGAGTGGGTTCCAAACATAGTTTGTTATGTACCTATGTATAGGTATTTATACACCTAATTTTGCATCACTTTTTACCTTTTTTTTACCGAAATACAATAGCCTCAACTCAAAACATAAATTATTCGAAGTTGTGTCTTCCGTCATTCCCGGCCCTGACTTTCCAATGATCAAGCAAAGGAATATGTCCAGACGCATAGTTGAATATGGTGGGTAACTTCGTAACTTTTGTTGCTTTGGTTTGAATTCAAAAAAGCCTTCACTTGTTTAGTTTGTAAAATGTCGAATTAGCATCTTATTCGCGTGACTTTCAATTTTGGATTTAAATTAAAACTAAATCCTCAGAAATATTCTCTTTGTCCTT
Organism: Neoascia interrupta; assembly: GCA_947623515.1. Taxonomy (NCBI): domain Eukaryota; kingdom Metazoa; phylum Arthropoda; class Insecta; order Diptera; family Syrphidae; genus Neoascia; species Neoascia interrupta. The sequence continues at coordinate 218,994,563 of OX392462.1, forward strand.
GCCATGAGAGCTCAATTAATGGAAATGCATTTTGAGTAGCAAGAGTTTTAATTTTAATGCTTACCAATTGCTAAAGTTTAAAATAATTCCAACCGCCACAGCCACGACAGTCTGAACAATCACTAATTACAAAATAATCCCATACTAGATAAAGGCTTCATATTTTTCACTAAGCCATAATTTGGCTCCCAGAACCACAGTCAATTCATTACATTTCGATTATGACTAATATTTAATTGACTTTGATAATTATTGCAAAATTAAAATGTTTCAAATAATTCGACAAAAGCCACAAACAGTCCATTGTTTCTGAACAATCTCACGCAGAGTTACGAGTATGCTTTGACATCAACCAGCTGAATAGCAATTGTTAGCACTGATAAAAGTTATTCAAGTTCCACAGCCATCTCTTAGTCAATGGCCAATTTGTGCTAAAAGTTCTTCCTTGGCCAGGCCTTCATCGAGGATGCAGTTCAATTTGCTAAAGTTGCTACTGATTGCAAACAATTCTGCAAGTAGTTTAAACCATTAACGTTTGAGTTCCAGAACAAGAAAAGTACAAGAACCGGCAACTCTAACACTTGATAGAGCAATCAGCACCAATGGAAAATTGGATTTGTTCCTTTTCCAAAGAAATCACCAAGAAGGAGACAAACACCGAAGAAGATAGAAAAAGTTTCCCTTGGTCCTGTTGTTTAACGATAAACTTTCGAAATAGAAAAAACAGTCCCTGAACACTTCCACTTCGAAAGGCTGACTTAATTGCCCTTAACTGTTGTCGTGCGTCCGTACGCAGGGTGATGGTGTGTTGAGTGAAAAGACATTTTCGCTGTGATTAAGTGCTTGAAGCCTTAATTTTTTTCAATGCATTGTGCTAGAGAACTATTGACACTATTCGATTTTCATTTTATGTACACTTTCCTTTCGCGAAGCATTTAAAATCTTTTTTTTCAAACCCTTTCCCAACGCACACCTTTTCTTCTTCTCTTGTTGCTCCTTGGCACGGAATTGAATTATGAACTGTATCAGTTCGACAGTGATTACGCTCTGTTGTCGACTATCTCGTCTAAGGCGACTCATGCCTGACGATGACTTTAGAAAGTCTCCCAGCCACAACGATTACGATTTCATTTCGAGTGCGCCAAACGCACGGTCATTTGCAAATTGCTATACAGTCAAAAAAACGCAGGACAACGTCGAATTATCGTTGTACTACCACCGAAACTATTACACAAAAAGCAAACTATTTAAGTAGATAATATTACGAGAAAAATTTTCCGAGGGATATTTTTAGAACTTAGTCCTTTGCACGTTTGGTTTAAACTAAGAGCAAGAGACACGAAACGAAAATAGTCGAACTGTTGTTATAATGTTTTTTTTTACTGCTTTAGGTAAGCTTTTTCCTTAAGACGTCTGACGTATATATTCATTGGCGTATAAGGGATTAACAACAACAAAACTGCGATTAAAGCCACGAAATGGCAAGGATATTGCACACACAAAGCGGGAAAATAGTGAGTCTAGATCCACGACTTTACTTTTGTTTGATGGCGCACGAATGTTGGCAAACACGAAACCGAATATAAAGTCCATATACCTACATACCTTCCCATCGCGCACAAAAGGTAATATTTCTCGTTAATATGGGCTCTTGTTAAATGGCGGAATGTCAGGCATCAGGAAGAGAGTTGGTCTGCGGCGGAAAACTTCCAAAACCGGAAGTGAGCCGTGGGTATCAGAATGAAAAACGAAAAAAAAAACGACGCCGCCTCCTAGTCACTGAGCAACCACTGAAGGACATTGTTATTACTATGGAGAGGTTTGAAGATGATATCTGTTTAGTTGGCTGAATGATTGATGTATTTCGGAACTCATTTGTCAACGCGAATTAAGACTTTGCAAGAAGTCGGTCTTAATAGGGGAAGGTTTCCCATCACATGAAAACTTCTTTCAAACTCTTTCATTTTGAGTCCCGTGTTTACCTTATGTGTCTGCTGTCTTTTCTTCAATGTAGTCGCTTTAATATTTCAGTGTCTCCCCTTTTATTACTCTTAATAAAAGGGAATTTCAGGTGCTGCAACCACACAACAATATAAGAGTATAAAATCCACTACTTAACCAATCCCTAAAGTAAACAGATTTATATGTACTTTGAAATTATGAAAACTTGTCAGAAAGAAGATCTTTCCGTGAAACAAATGAATGCTAGCAAAAAATACCCAAATTTTGACATCATCGACAATACTATAAATTCTAAATAGATTCTTTTTAAACAATTTAAAAAGCAAAATGTCCGTTGACGTTGGTCTTTACTTGCTGAGGTAACCGATAACATTTCGAAAATATTTATTTACGTTCTTACATTTTCATGATTTCATGGATTAAGTTTGGTTATCCTCTCTGTCAGATAATCTTGGTTGTCGTCGTATGTTTACGCTTAATTTTATTCATCGGAAACGACTAAAAAGTAAACGAGTAACAAAACGATGTTAACGTCACATTTTTATTTGCACATAATACTCTTCTAGTTCGATAAGAATTGCTTGCACCTCGGAGCCAAGACTTCAAAAATCTGCTTAGAGGTGAGTTCGCTATCAACAACCTTAAAACAGATAATTCTATGGACTGATGGCTGTCACAACAAGCACGTCAGCGTGAGACGAGAGACTAGAAAAATCGCTTGTTAATTATCAATGAAAGCAAGAAGCCGCGACGACTTTTTTGACTGTAAAGTCACAAAACATAACATATTTGTAAAAATTTTGTCGACTTTATTAAACACGTATGGTTTGTGCTTCACAAAAATTATTTAAATAAATAATAAATAAATAAATAGAGTGGCGCAACAGCTCGAGGCGAACCAGGGCCAACTTCTCAACCATGTATGCTGTGTGTGCTATATTTTTTTTCACATACAAGGGGACCTACAATTTTTTGCCGAATCCGAACGGCACTTTGAGAAGTTTTTCAAGACAAATGTTACTCTCGGAGGGTTTGTCAGACCCTCGCGGAGGTGAGAGCCGTGAAAAAGAACAAGTCTTTTTTTTTTCAGGTGGCAGAGGCGGGATTCGAACCCAGACCCCCGGCGTCAGAGGCACACACACTAACCACTGCGCCACGGCACCCACACACAAAAAATTATTTACTTCGAAAAAAAAAACGTCTATTAAGCTGCATCTCATACCTCACAACAACAAATTACAGTAATGGTCGACCTTGGCGACGGTTTCTTAATTTTTCGAAAAGTCCGGCGGCGTGCGAGACAGCTTTAACGCCGGTATTGTGAACCACCTCATACATTGGCATTGATTGGAATTAATTTGACAGCTCGCTGAAACAGCCATAAAGCACCCCAGTCCCAGTCCTTGTTTTATTTGGGTAAAAATAAAAATGTAGCCCGGAATAAAAGAATTATGGAACAGTGCATAAAAAAAAGTTAGACAACTGCTACAGAACAGTTATTTACAAGGCACTGTATTTGCTAAAGACGTTTCTTTTCGAACGTATAAAAACGGAAATCCTTTAAGCGCAGATCACAAAAACGCTTTAGCTCCAGCCTGACGTTTACGAGTTAAGTCATACGATTTCAATGCTTCCTTACATAATGTAGCTTTGGCTTCAACGTCTAATTTGGTGATCGTAAAAAGAAAACGTTGTGTTACGTAACTTCACTCCAGAGCGAAGTTATAGCTCAAATATACTAAACATTTTTGCGTAACTGACAGCTCAGAAACTAAGGAAAAAAATCAAAATTTGTAATGTATGCGCTCTGAGGATAATATTTTTAGTAGCGGCTCCCATAAAACACAAACAAGCACGTAAAATGTCATTTCAAAGCTGATTTGAGACGAAGCCAAAGCCTCTTAGTGAAGCTGCCCTGAAGGATTCCTTAATATCTTGTGCGATTTGAAACTAAATTTGCCTTTTCCAGGTTGTTCTGCAACTCCTTCATTTTGGCTTTTCCAATGCACACGCAAATAGCAGAGTTTACGACATAAGAAACTATTCGAAGAAATTCGTATACCAAAACCCTACCCTCCGGGTTCATTGGTTGCAGCCCATTTGGTACACTAAACTGCTCGGAACTCTTAAGGCAAGAACTTCAATTAATTTCTCAACAACGGAACCGCATTGTGTTTGGCCCATTGGCTTAAGTACATCGCACCTAATAAAGTGCAGGGTACGAGGTGGGAATTAAATTGTCCTTTAAACAGAAGATATCGTGACGGGTGTTTTATTGGTTGCTTTGTATATTAGACTAAAGCTATTAGTTTTAATGTGGTTGCTATGTTAGTCGTTGGAATAAAGTTTATTGTTGTGTGAAGTGCAAGTTTTGTTTTTTTTTATATCAACCCCTAAATGGCGAATGGAATGAAAACTCGGCAGAAGCCGTTTCTTGTATAGGCTAATCAATATTTGGCTAGACCCTATGACAGAACGCCAATGCCGTTTTTTTATTTTTTAAATGAAATTGCAACTGCTTAATTGAGGTCGAAATAAGTTATAATCTATTTGATCTCTTTACTTTTCAACGTTGTGCTCGGAGTTTTGTGTGTCTGTCCTGTGTGGGAAAGTTCCGGTGCACGGCTTCCGATTCAACACATTTACATTTAAGCCAAGTGCGTAAGTAGTTAACTAGCACCATGTTAAGTAAAGCACTACCAGAAAGTATTGTAGCGCGTTGCTACTATGTTCGCTCGATGACTTTGAGCTAGATACTAAAATAGTTGTTAACAAATAAGCTTGACTACTTTCGGCGGCGCCCAGTGACAGGACATAATGTCAAATTTAAGTTTTTGAGACAAGCTTCTTTTATATATCAACACTTAATACTAGTTACTCCGTTTTTTCTGATGCTCATGCTCAGCTTTATTCAACAGAACCTTTAACAGCTTTGTATGCCTCTTTTGTTCACAAAAGAGCATTATAATAAAAAGCAGTTTGTTATTAATTAGTCTATGTATGTCGGTATTTCTCACAACGAATCACAAGTTTTGAGGAATTCAAGAAAACTATTAAAACAATTTCTCACTTTTCGACGTCTTCCACCGATTTTCCATTGCCGTTTTTATCCATTCCACAATGCACAAAACACTTTCACACAGCCGCAGAAATCTCTATTTCCTTTTCATTACGAAACTTAACGATCCACACTTACGAACTTTTAGTTCAAACTAAAAACAAAACTTCACAATAATTGTATTTTAATGGTTTTGCCAAATTTTCTTTATCAACTTCTTAAAACTCTTAAAAATTTTTTTTTAAGTTCTATGAAAACACGATTATTAAAAATTAATTTGTTAATCATGATCTTAAGGTGATTGATCATTAAAAAACTTGTAAAATGATAACCGAAATAAGGAGACAGAATGTGTACATTTACAAGAGACAATTTTTCGTCTTCTATCGGCCGGCGTTGGTTGCCGAAATTTGTTTACACTTCTTATCAGAATTTGAAAGCATTCTGAATAATTGACTCTCGAAAAATATGGTGATAACAAAAAGTCACACATGAAATTGTCTGTTCGACATGTGGCCGGTAAAGACACACCGTCATCATAGGAAAAAATTTTAAATACTTTGACCTTATAGCTCAAGCAAGACGATTGGTATCATCGGTATTTGGGTATGGCAAAAATATATTCAAGTCGCAGTTAGTTGGAAATAGTGCTCTGCAACTTTCTGTTCCAACCCAAAAGTTTTTATACTATAAAACAAAATTAAGTATCAAAATTTAATGTAGGTAAAACAGGCGCTGAAAATATGTACTATGCTTCCTATTGATATTTTAAGGAAGATTTTGGCAGTTCAAGGAATCCTGGTGTTTTTATTGTAGCCTTACTGTACCCTGTCTGAAAACTAGGACATGCGAGAAACGCTTGAGTATCGGGAGATATTTTTAACGAATTTGGCCTGGATTATAACTAAGCTTACATGTTAGCCAGACTGACAGTAGTATTCTGCCTTTAAGTGAACTTGATAGAGTGTTCCTAGAAGTAAATAATTTTACAATACAGCTACAATGTTTAATGTGTATAGACTCCTCTGGTTCCCAGACCACAATGACTGGCTGTCAGCATAAGACTAGATTTTTCGGCTACATCTAGGTAAATACACTTGGTCCAGTTTAATATGCCAAAGAAAACTCGGGTAATATCGTTGATTAGCTATTGTGTTTTTCGAAACTATGGATTAATATATAAATAAAAAAGAGAAACTGCGCCGAGTTTAAATGTCAACTTGTCTTAAATCTGTCAGATTGTACTCACATGTTTCTTCCAAACATATTTTCAATGTGTACTTTCCTAAAACAAAGTATATTCTGCAACCATAAAGTACACAGATCCTGAATAATTTATTGGATCCAGAAGAAATGTTTGACAAAATGAAACACAATCCAACTTAAGGAAGAAACTTTTACATTATCTTGTTACGATACAATGTATAATGGCATAACATATTAATTTCAATCAAAATCAATTTCATTGCCCGAGGATACTCAGGATACATGCTATATAGAAAGGAATAAAAATAGACTTTTAGTCTAAGGCCTATGCAAGTTGGACAAGCAAAAAAAAAGAAAGTTAGAAATAAAAGGCCAGACCATCCTTATTGTGATGGTTTTTGACGACGCACGTCACATACAAAACGTATACTGGTCCATCAATGGCACTAGCAGACGCACGCAAAATGTATTATCCTGTCATTGTTCTGCTGCCGCTATTGACCATCTTAGGTACGGTCGTACAGACCAAACGATAATAAATCGTTATCTTTCAAAAGCAGCACACTGACCAGACAAGGAAACCCCCAAAAGTTTTTCCATTCAGGAGAGTAAAGAAAAAAGGTCTGTCCTTTGCCTTTCGTTCTTTTTCTTCTTCATCTTGGGGCTGTAATAGGATTAAGAAGTTGTATGAGAGAGTTTTTCTTTTGAGAGTTTTTTTTTTTCTTGTTTTGGTCCATTTTACCGAGGATTAACTTTTTATTAGGTTGTGAGTGCCTTCGTATACTTTTCATCACCAAATACGATTTGTTCTAAACTTGGAATCTTAGCTTTCAACTAAACGACGCACGCGACGCACGGTGGCTATAATGCGTCGGCAGAAATCGGGAATTAATGAACAATTTCCTGTGAAAAGATCGGGAAATGTGGATTTAATGGAGGCTGACAGAGAAGAAAAATTGTTATTGTAGTGAACGGTAGGGCTTTAGTTGTCCTGTAACCTTTACTTTTTCTTTAGTCGTCTACGACGCTGACGGCTTTTCAGCGCTGGATTGACTTTGTCGCTAAAGTTATCAAAATCTTGAATTTTTAAAATCCCTAACTAGCCTAACTGTCACTTCAGAAAGAAAAAATAAGCAAACAAGTTCAATTTCTTCTCCAAACTCTGTCATTTCACATAGAGAAGAGGAAAATAAGTCTCTGGAATGGCCCCAGAGTTTGTTCAGGGGCTATCTCACCAAACTTGAGGAGTTTACTAATTTATTTGACTTAAAAATGTACATTATATTAAACCGAAATAATCACAATTTGAGGAGTTTGAGGCCCGGGTTACCTTGAACTTAACCCCCGCTTACCCCCGTCGGGTAAATATTTATTAAACTTTTTTAACCTTGATTGAATTAACAGATTTTTTGTTCTCTCTCCAGTTGTTACTACAAGGAAATCTATTACAATAGATGCGTTAGTTTTAATACGACCTTTCGAATGAAATCTATCGATAAGAGTCAGTTTTCGCTCAGATTATTTTATAGTTTTACTTATTCTTCAGATTAAAAAATAAAAAACCCATTGAACTCTGTCATCACTTGTAAACGTCAAAACAACAATTGATTAAAAATATTGAAGTGGAAAAGTCAGTGGCCCAAATTGGAAAATGATAAGACCGATAGCTGTCAACACAGATGCTGAAGTTTAAAAACGTACAAACATTTGACCTGCCTGCAATGAAAGTATTCGGGTAGGGTACGCAGAAAACTATACTTTCAACATTGAGTTAAACAAAGTAGGTCCCTCAGCTTGTCATACTGATTGAGTGCCAGAATTCTTGAAGCACATCTTACTATTCATATAGTAATAGACTGGTAATCGACTTATTCACTATTCACATAAGCCCATGACCGTAACTAGCTCGAACGCGTACCTCTCTTTTGATTTAATTTAAATAATAGCATCAAGTCCAATCCATTGTTAAAAAAAACATCTTCTATAAACTCCACCTGTCTTTTATCCAAACAGAAAGCTGTACCGAACTACAAGCTTGTTTGCATCTCATTTACCTTTACCCTTAAGGCATACACACAAGAGTTTCGTTCAAAAACATTTCCGCATTGTATTCGTTTTGTAAGTATCTCATTTAAGTCAATACAAAAGGTAATCCTTTTGTCTCTTGGGCCTTGAGGAACTGGATATTAGGTCAAAGAATGTCTTTAATATCAGAAATAAGGTCAAATTGTTTATTTTATCATCGAGCAACTAAAACCCATTTCGTGTCAGTGTCAAGGACTTCCACTCGTTTTTCTCCTGCGTCAACCATTCGAAGGGAACAATTTTGCGAAATTTATTTACCTAACCCTCTATCAACATTAAGGTGCAAACAAGTGGTCACGCGTTTCCTAAGTGTCACTATAGGACTTGTCTACGACACATTTTCAAGTTGACCACTAACGCCGCGCCATTGACTACGTAGGTAGGAGGCGTTCAATTTATATTTATGTCACGACACCACAATTAGGAATTACTTGAAAATGCCAAGAAAGGCGTTGTTAGAGAACGAGTTTTCCAATTGGGCTAGGGGATGGTATCTGTTCCCCAAAGTTTTCGTCCTGACAACCTTATAAATTTCTCTCAAATCAATCAATGTCCCTACCTTTTACCTTCCATTTATTCCTAATTTCATTTCCATAACAAGAGGCGAATCGAATTGGGATTGGTACTTGGTGTTCTATTGTCTTAAGGGATTTCTCCTTCCGGTATCTTTGAAAGGAGCCAAATCAAATCTTTGTTTCTATAACATTTTCTTTACTGTTTCCCAGCCATTATTATGGTTAAACGATTCTTGATGAGGAAATAAAGTGGATTCATTCGGAACGGTTGAAGAGAAACCGATAATAAGGCTAATGTCTGGTTTGGGCAATCTTACTAGAAATAGTATTTTGTTACCTCCGACACAGATGGGTAATTTGCCATTTTTACCCAGCTCTAAGAGCTGGGAGGATATGGCGTTTATAACACACATACACCTACCCAAAGATTGGATCCTTAATTAAATCGTAGATCAAAAGCGTGGTCGTGTGATAGCTAGAGTCGGTGAGGGACAACTTGTCACCATCAATCTGTGGTGTCTCACAAATTCATCTGAGATTGTGTACGCACCTTTTTACCAGGGTTGACATGGAATGGAGGTTAATTGGAAATTTTTGACATCACACGGAGCTTGTTAATATTGTTTTTGATTTTATTGTAAGTGTAATTGGGAATAACCTTGGAGAAGCTTCGCAGTGGATGCTTTAAGAATCTTTAAAATTAAAGGTAGAGATGGGATGTTTTTCCGCAAACGGTTTTAAGGAAAATATTTTTGGGTGATAAAATTATGAGCTTATGAACTTATGAACTCTGTAGTGGTGAATGACAAAATTGTAAAAACACGATTCGCATTAACGAATGATTTTCTGCAATGGTCAAGCCCTTAAAAAATTTAATTTTGTTCATAATTTCTTTCTTACGATGATGGCGAATGAATTATTAGACACAAAATATTGCGTTATTCACATTATTTAAAGTTTCAACAAATATTTCTTGCTCTATCAGAAATATGAAATTATTTTTAATTACCCGTAGAAAATTGGTAGCCTTATTTGTCGTGGTTTTCGTAACAAAAATTCATCTTCATCTTCCTGTCTGAGTAAAAAAACTCAAAGTAGTTAACTTTATTATCCGATTGAATGAGGACACGATACCTTGCACCCAAAATTCAAAAAAATTGTTTTAGCTACTTCTATACAGGTCAATTAGTTATTTACTCAATGATTTTTGAAACAGTACGGACACGGTTTAGGTACAAAATATATTTTGTTTATGTCAAAACAAGGAGCTTTGACATTATATACAGCCCAGACAGTTTTAAATTTGCGATCTCTTTTCAAACTCTCCATCTAAAGTTGGAGATCTTAAATACATACAACGATCGGATGCCTTCTGAATGAACAATATTTTGGCTTCTGTTACGTTTACTTTCCTGTCATTATGTTATTGAATCTACTTTATAATCAGTAATCAAAGTGTCAGTCGGTCGTCAAGTGCTCAGTTTTGTGCAAACCGATAAAATCATGCACTCCTTTCCAATCAGCAGCGCATTTGTTTCAGATTTATTATATGTAGATATTTTATATAGTGTTTTATTCTTAATCGTACATATAAATTACCAAAAAAGCGTTCCAATTAATATTAACGTGCGAACAAGGAAAAAACTGTGGTGTGTTGTGACAGCATCACATTAAGCTCGCCTTGCACAGAGGATCGCACCAAAAATTGTTATTAATGGAAATCTGCTTATTAATTTCATTTGGATGTTAAAGCCTTGTCAGACTGGATCATAAACTAAGTTTTTACGTAAACTCGCATAACCTACATCGAAAAAATGAGTTTTCCCATACATTTTTTATATATTTTCTGTTTTTGTAACCCAAAGCAATACAAAGCCGTTTTTACTTCTCAATATGAACATAATTATATACACTTATGCCGCCATTTCTCAAAACTATAAATTTGCAAGCTAGTTCAATTCACTTAGAAAACAGGAACATTATTCCTCTTCTTTTTTCTTTTTAAATGTTCCATTACAATTACTTAAGTCGACAAACAAATAAAAAAATAGTCAAGCATTCCAATTACATCCCTGTAATTGGAGACCTGTTTGTTTAAAGTTACATTACTCTAGTGAGTTTTTTTTTCACACAATGTCCTTAATAAATTTAAGATGTAATATTCATGTAGGAACATAATGTATTAATAACATGGGCAACAAATTTTATCTTTATTTCTCCAAAAATTAATAGCATTTGCCTCTCCATGTGAAATCATTACGAATCGTTGTCAGCAGAGGTGTTAACTGCCAGCACCCGGTGCGTAGTACGTAACATAATAATTCTCAGACATTTTGTGTTATTTTTTTTTTTATTACTATCCCAATATTTTATTGCTTGTGTAGGTATGTGCGTGCCTTAAGGTTTTGATTTATATCTCATAATGTGCGTCACTCTTAACAGCAACCAGGTGTGCGAAATTAATGTATTTTGTCTTGACTTCGGTGATACAACACACAGGACACAAAATGTGAGATTTTTCTTGGTGACGTTGACTACAAACAACTTGAAGGATAACAAAATAACGTCAAAATATACACAAACATTTATGTCACACAACAGTTTATATACACACAAATAGACGCACACACCGTTTTTGGGAATTTTGAAAATTACTATTGACGAGCTCGTGAGATCTAGAAACATGAATAAAGTTCACCGTGATATATTCTATTTTCACCTTTGCAGAATATTTATGACGTTTAATGAATTGGTCTCTCCTTCGAAATAAATAAAAACAGTTTTTGATGTTTTTTGTTCTTATGAAAAAGTACCTAAATTTAAAAATTAAACTAGAACAAATACAAAAAACGATTCGATTAAATTTTAGGTTTACGGAAACAGATCTCGGGACTGCGCCCATGTAAATGGAGTTTAATATTGTATACATGCAGAGGTGGATTGTATTAATTTCGCTCCGGAAATAGAATACCTTAATACTAAGAGACACTTACCCAATACCTCTTATCTTACGGTGAAGGACCAAATAAAATCAATCACACAGGGATACCACCTATATTAAATAAACCTCGATTAGGACTCCTTAGGAATTGTTTCCCAGTCAGGAGCACCTACTCTCTTCAGCAAAAAAAGAAGACTCCATTGCGTGGTCTAATCCAAAACAAAATTAGTTTAGCTTCGATCTTAATGCCTGGCTACGTGCCGATTGCCAACCAGTTGCGTGCGAATCTCCTGTAGAAGGTCACCCCCACCACTTCTTTTATTCAACACTCAGGTGGACACGCGACACAGCCTTAAATGGACTTTACCTTTCGCAGCGCAACAGAGTATTCTATTGACGTCGTAGTACTGACCCTGGGGGATCCTTTTTCTAAACACCAGAATAATCCCAGTTTTATCCTTGGCAAGGGGCCGGGAAGTAAGCACATACAAACAAACCACACACACAAACACACATTTTGACTGCAGCAATAAATATTTTTCCTTAGGACTATGCTGAATGTAAACACAACGTCCTTATTCCCCTCTTTAGCAAAAAACCTAAGATACAAATCTAGAAAGAATGTCGCTCAAAGGAACCGAAGAAGGAAAACAAATCCTTCCTCTTCTTCAATGAAATTAAGAGTGTTTGCGTTCCCATTGAGGATAGGATTCGATGTTTGGCTATAAGATTAGCTAAAGCACTCTGGCGGGAGTTCACGGTAAACTTTTTTTTGCCGCATGGATTTGCCGGTAGACGATTCGCTATTCCACCTGCTTAAAATTCTTTGGCGAAAAGTTTCTCGGCGCAATTTGTGCAAATTGGATAATATTGGTTGGGTGATACTATTTAAATCTGCAAATCTCTTCGCAAAGAAACTTTACAAAAGTTTTCACAAAATTTTGATGCACTTTCGGCGAGCCATTGATATAAAATTCAGTTTTGACGATATTCAAGATCTTTAAATAAGGCAAGCAGTTAAACGAAATCTAATAAAACATTTTGAAGGGGCTAAAAACGATTCACGATTATCATTCTTGACAGGAGAAAAAAGTAGGTACACTTTACTTTGCTGGTTATATCATTCTTGTCTTCTATTTGAGATTTTTCGTTTTTGATTGTTAGTGAGCCTCAACTCCAAAACATTTCTTTTTTCCTCGTAAGAGCATAATATTTGTTAGAACAAACTTTGGTGTGTCGTAATTTTTCTTTAACAAGGAACTGCAGCGCTTCGCTTACTCGGAACAGTTGGTGTTAAGGTTAGATTAGACTAAACGATCAAGTGGTAAGGGACTACCCTTAAAATGCGAGAGCCCATCGGGAGCGGAAAGCAATAAACATTAGCAGAGAAAGTGATCGAGGGCACCGGATGTAACCAAAACGCTGTGCGGCAAGGCGGAAAGATAAAAACCTTCAACTTTGAAGTCATGGGGTTGCTTCCGCAAGTGTTATGCCCTTACGGATGGATGTAATGGTATGTCAGCTGCAGCCTGCTATGTATTTGAATTTCTACATGTTTATTTCCTTGTAAGGGAAATATGAACTGAACGAGGAAAGCTGCTTTTTTTGCCCAGATATGGCAACATACGCCAACCAGGAAGCTCTTCATTGTGAGACAAACGCTATTTTGTTTTTTTGCTGGTTTTGGTACGCTTTGGATAATTTTATCCCGTTATCTGGTGAGCTATCCCCTTTCAGGCTCCTGGTGAGGCCGCCAACTGAGGACCATCAACCCCAAAAAGGACTATTTGGGGCAGGCATGAAAGTTATGTTTATGCCGATGGCTTTCCGATTTCGCCTCGGCATTACAAATCGCAATTCTAGGTTTTTTTTTTTTCTGAAATGTTATATCATTCGGTTTTTGAGTGCGTCATATTAATAGTCATCTCACCCTATTTTTTTAACCCTGAGCACTAGCATTCAGCTTTAGAACAGAGTGCTACAGTATGATATAGTACATTATAGAGTGCATTAGGACGATCTCATGATAGCAGAACAAAAGCCTATTAAAAATGAAGGCGATCTGATGCTTTATGCTGAGTTTATACAGTTAATGCCAAAAGCAATGGAAATGAACATCGCCATGAAAAAAAAGCTGTTAATTATGTTTTCTGCTATTTTCAGTGTGGACATTTCATTGCCCACAATTACACATTAAGAACGAATTTAAAAAAATTTAAAACTTTATATATTTTACGCTGTCTCCCAGTTTGAACTTCATACAGGTATTGTTATTTGTATAGAAGGCGTTATAGCCGGAAAAATTAATTTAAGTCTTAAATGTCATTTTTGAACTCATTGGCTCGTAGATTAGTGGCAATGATTGCTCTGTAAAGTTTATTTCTAAAGCGTTGAAAACCCTTTGCAAAAGACATAGAAAGAGCCGATATAAATTTTTCTATGAATTAATTGCCTTTTGAATTGCAAGAGAGGCTCCTGGGTTATAACACACCAGGATCTTACAGCTTCCATGTATTTTAAAAACTATTCAAATTTAAATTCAAATTTTTTTTTAAATTTGTTGAAGCACCACCCTGTGCACTTTTGTCGCATCGGCCAAACTCACCACGCTCAAAGTTACACTACCTTATCATGGACCGATAAAGCAGTTCACACTGACAGTGCCCGACTGACAAACAAATGCCGCCAAAATGCAAATTTTCTAATCAACACACATTCCGCTTCTCATGTTGTTTTCAATTTTCCAGCGGCAATTTTTGTTTAATTTTGATCAGCAGCTATGTCCAAAGTGAAGACTGATGTCCAGAGTAAAGTGCCTGGTAATCAAAGTGAAAATGCGAGCGAGGAATCCGGTGCCGTGAGTAGAATTATCCCCATAGACAGCCCGGGCCCTTGACGGTACATTTCGTTTAGGACGAGACTGCCAGTGCCAGTACGAGTACCTCGCGCAGTAAATCGCCTTCAGCACGCCGGACGATACGAGGGCGTAAGAAGAAGTCTTCCAAAAATCAGAAGCCACCCTACAAGTACAAGTAAGTTGCTCGATCCGGTTACAGTGTTGTCTAGCGGATGTCTGACTCTAAATTGCAGTTGCAGCCTGAAGGAGGACCACGGCCAGGCGATATTTGGAGTGCGCTTCAATCATTGTCTGGCTAAGGATCAGCCAATGGTGTTTGCCACCGTGGGCACTACCAGAGTGACAGTCTACGAGTGTCCCAGGGACGGTGGAATAAAACTTGTGCAGTGCTATTCAGATCCTGATGTAAGTCAAACAGTTAGAGTCCTTAGTTTCGTGTCCTTGAACCCTCTTAAACGTCTTTACAGGTCGATGAAAACTTCTACACGTGCGCGTGGTCATACGACTCGCGCAACGGAGAGCCTCTTCTGGCCGCAGCTGGCTACCGTGGAGTCATTCGAATCCTGAACACAAAGACGCACGAGTGTGTGAAACACTATATTGGCCATGGCCACGCCATCAACGAACTAAAGTTCCACCCAAAGACTCCGTACTTGCTGCTGTCGGGCAGCAAGGACCACTCGCTTCGCCTGTGGAACATCCAATCGGACGTTTGCATTGCCATCTTCGGCGGCGTTGAGGGTCACCGCGATGAAGTGCTCAGCGTTGACTTTGATCTCCGTGGGAATCGCATTATGTCAAGCGGAATGGATCATTCACTGAAACTTTGGCGCATCGACAAGCCCGAGTTCAAGGAGGCAATCGAGAAGAGCCGCACATTCAACCCAAACAAGTCGGCGCTACCTTTCCCAACGGTCAAGGAGCACTTTCCCGACTTCAGTACTCGGGATATTCACCGCAACTACGTGGATTGTGTGCAGTGGTTTGGCGACTTTGTGCTCTCAAAGTCATGCGAGAACTCGATTGTATGCTGGAAGCCTGGGCGCATCAATCAGCCAGAAGGCGAACTGAAAGTTTCGGACTCGACCAGCACCATTATCCACAAGTTCGACTACGCCGAGTGCGAGATCTGGTTCGTGAGGTTCGACTTCAACTTTTGGCACAAAGTGATCGCGTTGGGCAATCAACATGGCAAAACATTCGTCTGGGAACTGGATGCCTCGGATCCGGCGCAGACCAGGGGCAGCATTCTGAACAACATCAAGTGCAATACGGCCATCCGGCAGACGTCGTTCTCCAGGGATGCCACAGTACTGGTATGCGTTTGCGATGATGGCACCGTGTGGCGATGGGATCGGAGGACATGAGATCTGTTTTATTGTATTCTTTTCTTCATTTTACCAAATAGATTAAATTAGTACTTCCAATCCACTGTAGTTTGTATTCGAGGCAGGTAAACGGGTAATTTCTATCACTTCATTATCGTTCATATTCCGGAGTTTGTGAGTACGAGAGTTGGCTCACACTCGAGACACTCGAGGGTGGAAATATTCGGGATATAGGAGGTACGGGTGCACTTTTCATTTTGAGTTCTGAGACTATAGTCACCTACGAGCGAGTAAAAACCGTGTGCGGAAATCTGTTCCCTTTGGACGTGTTAGAAGGCAATTATAGTCTCGGAACCCAAAATTAAGAGAAGTGCAGCCGTGTCTCCCCTGTGTCCCGAGTATTTCCCCTCGGGAAAGTTGAATTACTTTAGAGGCGGGATGAAGTTTTCAATATTATTTGAACAGTCTGTGGATGGAACGATATACCTACATTAAAAGACAAGAGGCATTGCGACGATGTTCCAAAGAGTCAAGTAAATGACTTCACTATGCTTTAGGGTCTCCTATAAGTTGTATCACTCGCTTCTGAATCCTATCGAGTAAATGGAATGGGGTGTTTGTTGCACCTGCCCGACATTCTTCTTTTTTATTTAGGCGCGAGGTTATGATCTGAAGTGATGGAACATAGCCCTCCTACTCTACTGCATTCCTAATGGTCCGCTTGTGGGGTACGCCGCTACCGTTTTGACCTAAGAATTTACCGGCAGGCCACCCGGTTTGTTTTGCAAAATTTTATATTTTGCTGAGATCGGTACGTCTCCTTTATTGATTATGTTTTGCCGGGATACATTAATTTTGCTGAGTCGAGTTTCAGCTTATTTATATCGATTATATCGATTTTTATAAGTTAATGGTAAGATTCCAAGTCTTGCAGTAGTTAAGGAGCTTATTTATCATAAGCTGAAAGCTTTGTGGCGACTCAGCTAGTAGGATCAGATCGTCTGCTTACAAAAGGAGTCGATGGTAACCAGTCCAGCGAATCTTACACCGGAAGGTAGGTCATTGAGATCTCGTCTATATAAAGGGTGAATAGAACTGCGATCATAAGACAACCCTCTTTAACTCCGATCTTTGTTTCAAACCACTCTGAGAGGTTGATGCCATCCCACACTGCCATCGGCATTTGTGCACTTGTGTGATCCATGAATGTTAAGGCCTTCCTCCCTTTCGCGATTGCGCTGGAAGGTTCATTGACATTGCCTTTTTGACAGGGTTCTTAGGATCTCTCCTTTGAACGTGGCAATACCAACTGAGCCGATCATGCTCCAATTTTGTGGAGATAGGTTCTTGCGCCTGCCCGACATAACAGTTGTTTTTTTTTATTGTTTTTCATACAATATTTTATGGCTGTTTCACAACTAGCTAGATAGAGCTAGCGAAATCATTTGCGAGTTGCCAAATGAATTTTATTCAATCAATGGTAATGGTCGGAGCAGGGTTGCCGCTTTCTAAAGCGACCAAGAGACGCCTTTCATTTAAAAGCAATTTTTTTTTGTTTTTTTTTTCAAAATATAAATTAAAAATCATATTAACAAAAATTTCTTATATAATTTACCATAAATTCTCCTTCAATTAAGAACGAGCGGGTTTTAACCCATTTTCAAAAACTACATATTTATTTTTTGTACAAATATTTCATCAGGAAGAGTTTAAATTGCTTAAATGGCATTTTTTATATCAAAAATTTACTTTTAACAAAAACGTCCTCAAACGCATTAATAAATACAACAAATTTTATTTTTTAAGCTAAATGTGGGTGGCTAATTTTTTTTTGTACCCGACCTAGGGTATATATTAATTTAAATGCATAGTTTGTAACACAATGAAATAATCACTGCACGGAGCAAAAAGCTGATTTTTTGTTAATCCGCCATGTTTTCGTGGTGAAGCACTTCAGCTTCGTGGTAAATCCCTTCAAGTTTGGAATACATTGCGAAAAAGTGTGAGTATGCGTAGATTTCCAGGCAATATCTGAAACCAGTGGTGAATTTGAAATTCAGATATCACGAATACATTCCTTTTACAAAGCGGACCTTCCTTTTTCAAACCCATAGCGACGGAGGTCCGACGGAAATCCTTGTAAATCTAATGAGGTCGCCACAGTAAAAAATCTAGAACGGGTCAAACGTTGAGCTAGGATCTATATGATGAGCTATCGGTGTTTCACAGGCTACGGCACTTAATGTCATTATTGAAATTACCTTTTTTTCAAATACGACTTCTAATGGAAACAAGACAAAAAATGCATCGACTGTTATATTGGAATAACACTGGTCCGCAATCCTAACAAGGAGGTTTCTAAGCTTTGATTAACGACATGAAGCCTCAAAACCGATTTGGCTTTCGCCAAGGGTCCCATTCCCATACAGTGCATCTGTTCATGGAATATTCGAAATCGACAACTCGATTTAAGTACTCTGTTCATTAAGCTTGACACCGTAAGATCTGTAAGTCAGTGAATGCGAAATCTGTCATGCAAAGCGTGAATAATTGTGTTCTTATTGAAAGTTGCAAAATGAAGCTTTCGATCTTTGCCCTCTTGTAGTTTTATGTACTTTAATAAAGAGAAGCATTTGTGCATTGTGAGCACATAATTAAGTTCTACTTTGCCATACAGACAGATTTTGCGTTCATAATAATTTGACTTACCTAAAAAGTCAAGGTCTTGATACACGCGCGCCCTTAAATGCAGGCTTGGGACGAGTTGTCCCCTCCCACGTTAGGTGTATACGTTGTGACTTCTTTGCTAACGTAAATGGTTTATTAGTTTTTCTGTAATTTCAAAAGATTTAATAAACACAGCTTTCAGCACAAGATTTATCTCATTTGCAATATTTGTAAGGTTCAGAGCCAAAAACCTCAACCAACAAGCCTTTAATTTGCCCCATCTAATTAAATCACTGTCAGACTCAGATACAAGTCAAAGGGTTTAGCCCAACTAATGAAGTTGAAAATCCTTTCAAACCATTTGCTGTGTTGCGTCAAAATTCAATTAAATTTTCAGACTTTCCGTCCATAAAAAAAATGATTTAATCTTCTGAATGAACAATCGACCAATCAAGCACTAAAAGTTCCCAAAAACGAAGAGGACCTTCAAATAAAATTTTCTATAATAAACAAGTTAATTCGCATCTTTTCTCGTAAATTTTATCTTAAATCAATAGAACTCAATTAACCACATAACAAATAAAATTTCAAAACGAACACCCTACCCATTTTATTTATTTTTTGCCTCCCGTTATAAGGGTCTGTGCTTCATTCAACACAATTAACCGCACAAAAAAAATAAAGCACTAAATCCCTCTGCAGAATTTCAAAAGAATCGGTCAAGGATTGGTCTGCCTTGCTCACTGAATTGGACTTGACAGCTGAGTGTATGGAGCTTTTATTTTGCAGACGACCTTGTTTTGTAGTCGATAGATGGAGCTCTCAATCATAACAGAAACTCTTACAAGATGTTTACAGTCGACAGTTGACAGTTGACAGAAACAGCAATCATTCCTCAATCATTCAAGTGACTTAACTTGACACATTATCAATAATTTCACGTAGGCTGTATGTATGTACAAACATATATCTTTGACGTTAAGGAAAATATAAATATCACATCTAAAATACAATGGAACACATGCACATTCAAGTTTTTGACAGACGAAGTACGTATAATTCTGAAAGCTTCAATGTATTGACAGATAGAGGGAAGAGAAATGTTTCTATTTACACATGACACTGAAGGTATAGAGATGTATGTAAAGAATAAGAGATAGGGAAGGACGATAGACAGAACGAATAGACATAAAAATACAAAGGAAGGTAGAAAGAACTAGACGCTATGTATATACAATGCTATATTTGTAACAGGAAATAGAACAAACTCCACTCATAATGTGGACATTGTGTTAGTTTGTTTTGAAAACAACTGTCAATTAAAAGAGTGGAAAACATTTTGAGTTAACTGAACACTCGAAAACGACTTATTTTAGATAAGGATTTGTTATTTACACAAAAAAAATGAACAGTCTTTTTTATGTTCAAACAAGAAACGAACATAGAAACATGTGTTCTGGATTTTGTCTTGTTTTGTTGTGTCAACACAATGCTTGGGTTAATAAAAGTTAAACAAAGAATAAAATTAACAAAAAAAACAAAACTAAAACTTAGACTCAAAACTTTTTGGTTGAAAAAATTTAAAGGTTTCAGTACGTTTTGTCGCTCGTCATTGATCTCGCCCACACTGGAGTTCGAAGGCGTCTCTGTCTCTGGATTGTTGCCTTATTGCTATTACTACTACTGCCACCTGTTGCTGTGCTTGTAGATTGTGTAGTTGTTGGCGGAGACGTTGTTGCTGCAGCTGAGGGCGCAGAGACATTCGGTTGAGTGTCATTTGGGGAACCTTCAGATGGCGGCTCCAATGGCGGCCCAGTTGGGCCACTATGAGTTTGTGGCGCCAGCGACACGCCTTTGGTGCGACTCTCTATGCTTGTCTGGTTGCAGTTCGCCACATTCTGCTGCTGCTGCTGTTGCAGCTGATTATCGTCACTTATGCTACTACTAAGGTTAACGTTACTATTATTATCGTTACTAGCACTACAGTTGGTGTTTGTCGGAGTGGTTGCGGCGAGACGATTCTTTTGCGTCAAATTACCTTCTGGACTGCAGCAGTAATAGTAAATTGCATTCACATTTTTTAAGACAACCCCCAGAGCGAGACGTACCAAAATTAGAAATTTGACAAATAAATTGATTTTATTTTTCAAAATTTTTGCGACAGCAGGGAAAAAAAGAGAAAACAAAATCATTGAAAATATAAAATAGAACATTTATATGTATATATATTTTTTTAATTTATTTATCTAAAATCTAAACCTAGTGTACTATACATTAAAAACTATTGTAACATCCCTGTAATTTAATCTATCAAACAACTGGAAAGTGCAGCCAATCGCATTGGAAAAGTTTCCCGGATGGAGATAACTTATATTTCCGCTTTGCTGTGTGGGGGAAACTTTTCCTACTAAAGATGAGCTGCCACTTTGCATTGTTTCAAATAACATTTGGGAGGGAAACTAGCTCTAAAATTTAAGGGAGGAGATAAACTTTAAATTATCATCGATCGGTTGTGTTTAATTTTCGGCAGTTTTTCGTTTTATCAGACCGAACAAATGATGGCGAGTAAGTGAGTTTGATGGTGTGTTCAATGTTATTAATGATGCAGAACTACATATGTATTTGAAAAACTCAAGTAGAAATAATAGGATTTAGATGTGAAAAATGTTAGCGAAGAAAGATTCGAAATCAGTTTTACAAGAATTCGCATTAGAAAGATTAGAAATTTTTTCCTAGTTTTTAGTATGAGGTTAAGAAATAAATTAGCCTAACTGTTACACATCGAGAGTTTAAAAAACTAATGTAACTTTCATCAGGTCATGCGGGAAGGACTTTCCTCATTCTAGAAAAAATTATTATTGAACTACTTTAGGAGCTATGTAGTACACACTGTTCTCACAAATATATAAAAAAGTTACTTTGTGATGCTTTGTGCTTAAAAATAAACAACATTTTTTTTTTTAAATCATGAACCTTAATTAAGTTTGTTAATTTAGAAATAAAAGATAAGTATACCTACCTACACATATTAAGTTTTGCACTCTTTGAGTGGAACTTGAAACTAAAAATCAATCTATAGTAAACTCCCTAAACATAAGGAAAAATGTGCAACTATTCTTCCAGAATAAAGAGAGAATATTTGACTCTTCTTTTTGTCGAGTTTTATTAAACATTAGAACACTACCTTGTTGACGTAAGTCTAAGTTCTAGTCGATTCTCATTCTTTTTTTAAGCCTTCAGCCTTTAAGCCTGCATCAAACAAATATTTTTGTCTCCGAATAAAGCCTTCAAACCAATGAATGCGTTGCATCCGCTCCGTCAAAGTACAAAACTGACAACTCAGCGAAATACACACGTTCTTATAAGAAGCGACGTACGTCACGAAGTTCTTCTATGGATGGGCCGCTTCCCATAGAACGTGCATATTAAACTCAGTTGTCAGTTGTGTACTTCGACGTGACGGACGCAACGAATTCATTGGTCTGAAGGCTTTATTCGTAGACAAAAATATTTGTTTGATGTACTAAAAGAAAATTAGATCGAATTCCTAAGTGCCGTGCCGAATCAACTTTTAGTTGAAGAGTTGAGCCACGAACCAAATATATTCTAGAATAATCGACATCTGTTTCAGCGCTGGCTTATTCGGCGATATAGTAGGTTTAGGTACACTGCGAGAAATTTCATAATTTTGGCTAAATTCAGCATTTTGGTTGAAATGTTAAATTTAAGTGATTGAATTTGGTTTATGTATATATAAAGAAGTTGGTCTCATTCCGCACAAACTTTACATATTTAATGTCTCTCCACCCAGTGGTCCGACAAGAGAATTTTCGCTCCATCTGTCAAAATATATTTGAACACAAAATTTGCAGTTTATTGGCCTTTTTGGTTGGTCGCCCAGAAACGTCTGGGCGGTGGGAGCATTCTGGACTTTCCTAAAACTGTTTTCTTGGCACTCGTTTGATAGTTCTCTTCTGGATAGAAGAGAAATTTAAAAACCCAGAAGAACGCACACAATTATACAACCCATGTGTCAAGCTGTCAAGTTGGATAAATGTCATTATTGCCCCTTTTAGAATAGCTTTTGCTTCAAAAATACAACGCCACTTCAAAATCAAGAAAAAAGGTGTTTGGCTGTTCAGATGTACAGCCCCAATCCGGGAGAAAAACGACCTGATTCCCGATCGTCAACCAAAAAGGCCATACATATGTATGTTAATTGGAGGAATACGTTCTGAGAAATATTTTGAGCAAAAAGCAGAAGTTGTAGGACAAAAATGAACTTAGTAGAACCATTTTCTTCTGTATAGAGAAGTCGAGGTTTGACAGTTTTCTGTTATTTTCAATGTTGACACTGGCTGTTATTTTCAATGTTGAAATTGTAGTCTACTAAACAGCAAAACGGCAGTACGATTTTGTAAGCGAAGGGGGTGTTCAACAAGTGTGATTGAGATTGAGTGATGTAGGTATAGCTAGTAGGAGAAAATAAAACAAAATTATTTAGGTGTTCCGTTTTTATATTTGAATTGTTCCACAAAGTCCTGCATTGGCAGGAAATATCTCATAAAGTGCATGTTTAAGCTCTCCCATAAAAGTCGTTGTTCTGGTTATACGACTTTATGATTAAAAGCAACTGCTTTGCTTTAATATTTGTTACGCGCACAAGAACCCAGTTGCTTTTTTATTAGTCAGCTCTCGTAAAACAAACAAATCAAAATTTGCAAGGTACATGCTTTCAAGAAAGTACGTCTATCTAATTATAATTTACGGATTCGTTTTTAAACCAAAGAAAAAGGGAGAAATTTAAAGGTTCACTTGTTTTATCCCTCCCCCATAATGCTGCTCAAAAATTTCATTTATTACGCCACTTAATAAATGCATAATTTTAGCATTCAATTAAGAATTTATTTATGATAAAGAATATTACTGGGCTTTTTAAATCCGAGTGGATTATCTTCTTGAAAGAATTATCCTTCTTCGAAAAATTAGAAGTCCTTTTATTAACCTCTTGCTAAATTTATGAATCATAAAAATTGAGACTTATGGGAGAGTGAATCATCTTTTCAAATTTCCCGTAGGTCGCGGGCTAATAGGGTATAGGGGGGATTTTTAATTTAAAAATTTCTGAATCCTTTTGTTTAAGGAAATAGAAAAAACTTGGTGTAGATTTATTTTATTTATAATCACTATGACTAACTGCCAACTATCCGCACGTCAAATCTTATTCTGATTAACGAAATTATTATCGTGAATCAATAATTCGTAATCTACATTAAACTGATTTCCTTAAGATTAAAATCGAATTATTTTGCGAATTCTTGTTGCTAAAATGATTCTCTATCGAAATACCTATTATGATTTGTTTTTAATGATGGTGATGAAATAAATGTAAAAAAAAAGTTTCAACTACGACAGCATTAATGTCAAATTACGGTTCTAATGCGTTCCAAGCATTTATTTATACTTTGAATTTTAAAAATTCAATAATAAACTAAATTCAAATTAATGAAACATGAAATTGTCTAGAGAGGACAAAAATGATAATAATACACGATACTATAACGAATGCGCTGCTTTAAACGACGTTTTCTCATCTCTTACTGGATGACGAGATACGCACAATAGGCATTATAAAAAAGAAGATATTTTTTTTTTAAATAGAAAAGTAAATAAATGAAGTCTCTAAATTGAAATTACTCTACGCATTGGCCAACAAAAACTACACTTACTCTTGATTTTCGACGGAGTTTTGCGCCGATTTTGGTTTTTCACGAGTAATTAAAATTGAGGGGCTTCTGTTTCGAATAATTTTGAAAAAAAAGAAGAACAGCATCAATTTCTTTTTCTATGACGAAAATAAAAAAGTAAGAGTGCAAACAGAATTTTGTGAGCTTAAATCAAACGATATGCAGGATACTCAAAGGAATTGAGTAAACAATTAAAATGTTAAATTAAAAAACCTATTAAAGCAAAATTTCCTGGTCTCACCACTTTATCCGATTTTATTCTATTTTCTATGCGAAATTCAATCAATGCTTTATAAATTTAGTAGATTTTATACTTAAAAAATACAAGTTTTTTGTAAGAAAAAAGGACCTTAACCTCAGAATTACTTATTCGTATTTAAGGAATATTGTTTTTCTAGACATAAAACATATATGAATTAAGTATGAGAATTAACACAAGCCCATGCATAAAGCAATGCGATACTTACTTTGTTTCATCTATAAATACTGCTTCGAGGACACGCGCGGCATAGTGTAGATTTTTTTGTAAAACTTCGGCGGATATTTCTCCAGCCTGAAGTAGGCGCAGGAGACAACGGAGTCTGAAATCAAATAAGAAATGAAATAAATAGTTAGATTTTTTATAGGAATAATAAAGTAAAGTAAGGCACGAGTGTAGGTACTGTTAAATCGCCTAGAATCATGCCCAAGAGGAGCGAAAAGAATCAGTGTTTGTCGAAATAGCTTTTTTTACTTTCACTTGACGTTCAGCATCCAGCTTATTTCAAGCCTTCCGTATATTCCGTATTTGGGTCTTCTAAACTTTAACTCAAGTTACTTGTATACTTCCATGTACTTCAAAAAATCTCATAGGCGGACATACAAAGGAGTAACATGTATCTTACGCATATATGCACATATGTATGCATTTGCATGGGATTTTTTGACGAAGTTCGTTTTCAGTCCCTTACATGTAGCTTGTCAACTATACCGTTCCGCGTCGAGTTCACTACACGCGATTGTAACATATATAGGCAGCGTGCTACAATGCGCTTAAGAAACTGAGTGCAAAGTTCGGACGGCTACCTACTGCGTCTGCGAACCACATCATTGACATTGATCCTCACGCTCTTCATTGATAGAGTAGAAGAGAGTATGTTTTCACAGCCTCAGTACAAAGTCTGTGAAAAAATATTCAAAAACAGTATCCAAAAACGGCGGCGTTAGAATTACTTTTCTTGTATATTACCAGCTGCATATGGAGCCTACCAAACAGAGCCATAAATAAGGTCAAGCATAAAGACCTACACACAGCGGTCCGTCGGTTTTTGTTGAAGGTTAAGCTCATGTTTTTTTCTGTTTTGTGTAAAGCTCTATTATTCTATAAGAAATATTGCCTCTTATATGTATTTCACATTCTATTGTATATCCATTTTTCGTAGTTTGAAGGTCACGCAGTTCTTATATTGGATGGATTTTTAACTTTCGTTACTTTTAAACCAGTGAGTAAGTGCTACAGTGTGTACGCAGAAGTTACAGTCCGTAAAACGGACCGTTGAATACGCAATCCTATGCCACATTGTAAAATGCTGATGGCAAAGTTTATTTTTGACATTTTATAAGTAATGCAAATTTCGAAAAGGGGTGTGGTCCAACCACCCCTAATTACAAACTATAAATTATAAAATATTTCCACAGATGTTTCCAAGTTACACCTAATTGTACGTAAAAATGCAACTTTTTGGTTCAAATTCAATCTTTTTGAAAAGTCGACCCCTAAAAGGGGGCGTGGCTAAAAACTTTATATGAACGAAATCTGGACGGAAGTATTTTTTACCTAACCTGTTACTTTTTTTGTTTCATGCTTTCCTAAATTAGGCTTAAGGCCAATCGAAATTAAGTTTTTCTGGGAAATTTTAGGTTTTTCTTCAATTCTGTCTTCAAATGTGGGCGTGGCCCAAAGTTTTGTATAAACACAATGTGGAACTAAGCATTTTCTACATAAAATATAAAGCAAGCAATAAGCATTTCGAGCAAAAATATTGAGTAAACTGCATTTGAAAATTTACCCTTAAAATAGATGCCACGGCCACTAGAGGAGGTTTACCAATGAAATTTTCTTGTGTCTGACATTTATTAGGAGATGCAAAATGTCGAATTTCAGCCTTTTAGAACGTCTTAGAGTTTTGAAAACTCTGGAGGTAGTTGCACATTTAGACCGATTGTGGGTGGATTTCAAGTACACTTGTACTGCTTCGCATGACGTGGACCTTACGTACGAAGTTCAGCATCCTAGCTCAAAATTTAAGGCCTAAAAACATGTGACATACAGACGGGCGGACATGGCTCATTCGATTCCGAATTCGGTCTCGATTATATGCCCTTAAGGTCTTGGGAGTCTTCCATTATTATTTTACCGTGTTACAAACTATGTGACAAACTTAATATACCTCCTATCCTATGGGATGGGGTATAAAAAGGATGGAAAAAATGCTTCTTGACATTTTTTTGCTATTCATTTCTTAAAAAACTGGTATAGGTTTATTGTTTTTTTTTTTAAGATTTATGTGTTAGCTCAACGTTCATATGGTATAGTGCTTGCGTCAAATTTGGTTGATTTTGCATAATTTTAGTCAGTCAACAGTGTTTTCAAGCACATCTCGGGCACCATTTCCTATTTCAAAACTAATAAAGCTTTTATTTTGAATCTTCCCGTTATTTATGTCATTTTTTTTTACCTATTATCGTTTGAGAGATGGGGGGGAAGCAGAAACGTTTTCTTGCAATTTTTTAACGTATTCGCAATTTCAAATCCATAAAACAGCGATTTCGAAATTTTTTAACAACATAACAACCACCTGCGCTCGCGCTAGTGGCTACTTTTTTGCGAAAGTGAATTTCTGGGAAAACGGTAAAACATTATGTTTTTTATTTCGTTTGTTAAGATTTGCTTAAAAATTTTGGGTTGGAAACGGCATTTTTGAAACGTTTTTAATGGAGTTAGCTTGCCTTGTAATCGTTACATCTTTAAACAGTATCCCCATAGCCGTTAAGGTTTAGAAACTTTTAATAAATCTCTTTCGAAAACACGCTCAGATTTTTGAGTCAAATCTTAAAAGTTTTTGAATATTCAAAGTTTGCTATAGTTTTGTATATAATTTTAGAAGATACACTTTGGCTGTTATGTTTTACAAAATTATACTTTATGCTGTTTGCAAGATAGAGGCGGGGACGTACTTTCGTCTGACACATTTTTAACATTTTTGAAGTTTATTTTGAAGTTTTTTCCTATTGCCGGTTAACCTTTTTCCAATAGCACACCCACCTAAGCTAGCGTTGGCTGCTTTTCTTAAATTCTATAGGCACCGATTATTTCGTTAAAAGTAAAACAAGCCCTTTTTTACAACGTTTTTTTTGTGAATTCTTGCGGTTTTTTCTCGAAAATGCGGCAGTATTAAAACTCTTTCGCAAAAATATGACTTAAGCACTTGGTTAGTTTTGAGCTGCATTATACGCGTGTTTAATATAGGCTTTGTGTACTGAGCGGTTCAAAATTTATGGCTTCAAATACTTTGAAAAGCGTCATCCATTTTCGACTCTACATTTCTCAAAAAATTTTCAATATATTTTCAAAAAGCTAATTTTTTTCATAAAATTTTCTAGTCCTAGTTTTAACCAGGTTTTTTTTAAATTATTAACTGTAACAAAAGCCAGCCGGAACATTTTCTTCGCATAGAAACTTATAAATATTTGAGTTACAATACGCCATTATTTTGTTATTCATACTCCGGCACTACCTTTCATTTTTAATTATAAAGCTTAAGTTTATTGTTTGATTATTGGAAATCTTTTTTTTTACCGATTGGCCTATAGCTCATTGGTAGATGTTGGGTGTCACCCCCGAATGGGAGAATGGTCGGACCTCCCCCTACGCGCCCCCCTTAACTACGCCACTGTATAATGACGCCATAACCATTTGATACAAAATTTTTATTCTTACTCATTACTTTAAAATGATACGGGGGATTATTGAATTTTTATTGGTAATATTGTGACTAAGGCAAACGTGCTTCTAAGGGTCTTAATTCAGTTATAGAGTCTGTCTATATTTCATAAAAATATTTTGTTATTCAACACTTTGTAAGTCGAAATTAAGCCACTTTAACGATCGATAGCGTTAAGCCCTCTTACTGCAAATTACGTATTGATAAGATGATTTAATTCTTGCAAAACTTCAAGTAATTTTTGTTTTCCTCGACCTTAAGGTGTTGCTTTGGCGATTTTTCAATTTATTTAATCAAGATAGAAGGGTCTTAGTGGTTAAGACTTTTAGTTTATGCTTTTATTATTCCATTCATTATTTGAAATAGTGTGGGAGGCTAAGTATCAGCCCTGCTGTGGTTTTTAGTCATTGGTATTTGACTTTAAAGGCTAAGCAGCATAGTCTTTACAACAATTGGTTATGCTGATGACGTCAAAAGCTAAGCAACTTGGGAATCTCCACAATTGGTTAATCCGATGACCTAGTGACCTCGTAGAGGTGGGGACCCTGAAAAAGTACGGGTTTTATTTTCAGTTGACAAAGGTACGATTTGAGCCTAAGCCTTACGCTTATTAGGTAAACACTAAGGCCACCCGAATAAGCATGGGTTAGCATTTAAATCACATAACCAAGCGGTATAAACTGATGGGGAAAAGCACCCATATATACACAAGAAGCCTTAAATACCCTTAAGTCGGGCAGTCACGTATTGCTTCAACAGAAACCTAGCTCAAGAAACAAGGCTGAAGCCTGGTGGGCTGCTTGCTATGAAGGTGTGGATGGAAAGCATAAACCACATAAAATTAAGGATGCCTTAGATTTTTCGGCTTTATTCGGTTCGTTTAAACAAGGATACAGGTAGAAACCTTCTATAGGGAAGAAAATAAAGTCGTTCATAATACCAAATACTGCAGTTATGGCCAAACGTGGATTCTGCGCCACGCGACAAAACGAAAACAAATTCGTAGATTTTGCCTTAAGACTCGTCAAAAGCCGGTTGACTAGCCATGACATGGTTCGTCTGATGTAGCTACTTTGTTACAAAAAACCCACATTTTAAGTGATTCTATTTATACCAAACACTCTGGCATCCACTATTCCATGGAATTGCGTCACAAAATTAGATTCATCAACATAAAACAGACAATGGGTAACTGCGCCACTTAAGTGGTCCACCAAACAGAACATCCTTTTATATGGATATTTTAATTTCTACATCAACAAAGAGCGCCCAACCAGCGTGATGTGTTAATTCAACGGTCAACTGAAATTCAATATCGTAAAATAAACTAAATTATAAGCAGACAAAGGATACGTTCACCATCTTTCATTGTCTGACTTAAGAGCTTGTCTCCTTTTACTCTTTTTTTCAATTCGTTCCAATCAATCTCAAGCAAAACAGAAGATAAGTCAATCCAAAAGAAGTATAAAAACGTCCAATATAGCCAGTTCAAGGATAGAATCGCGTGATCCAATTTTTTTTTTTTTTGCCTGTGTGTGTTCAAGTATGCATTAAGACATCCTAGACAAAATCAATGAATCACTGCGAAATCATTTTGGTGGTACTTGCCTGAACAACATGCCGTTAAGTAAAGTTTTTTTTTGTTAAAGGAGAGCAAAATTGCGATTGAAAGACAGATGTCGTAGCCATTACATTCAATTTTGTGAGCAATTAGGTACGACGGCATTGTTCCAGTCGGTACAATCTCTGAAGGAAGAAGTTCTTAAATTTCGCTTAAGCTTTAAAATGAATTAAGATCGGCACGCGGAAGTTACTTTATGTAAGAAGCAATGAGTTTGTGCAATAAGTGGGTACTTAACTTATGTGTATTGTGTATAGAAGTAGGATCTATTATGTCTTAGTCCTGTGTACCATTTTATAAAATCCTTCCCTTTTAAAAGTCCAATTAGATACGGCAACAACTAGAAAGGTAGGTAGTTGCTCCCAAGAAAAGTATACTATCATTTATAGTAGGGTCGTATCCTGATGGT
The DNA here is from genome assembly GCA_947623515.1 of Neoascia interrupta. Classification (NCBI taxonomy): domain Eukaryota; kingdom Metazoa; phylum Arthropoda; class Insecta; order Diptera; family Syrphidae; genus Neoascia; species Neoascia interrupta. The sequence goes on from OX392462.1 coordinate 219,024,942, forward strand.
CACAACCTTCGCTTGTATTTAAACTCCAATCCAAGAATAACGTTGAGTTTTTTGCTGATACTATTTCTGTAGGCTTTTCTTAAGTGTTATTGCCCAGTGACTGTTACGAGTAAACCAAGGCGCGCCCTCATTTTCTTTTCCGCACCTCCACCTATCTTCAAAATTATCTTGGTAAATCTTATGCATCTTGGCAAAATATAATAAGAAAATACGAAATTCCGATATCGGCTAAGAATCGCATCCTTAAGTCCGTCATGCGCTCGGTCATGTGCTATGGTTGCCAAGCTTGGGGTTTCAAGCAATACGAAGAAGTAAAAAAATTACTTCGGTTCTTTTTGAAAAAATTGTTCCAACTTCCGCTAACTACCCTCAAATATGTCCTAAAAATTTAAATAAATTAATTGTTATTTCGTTAGATTCATGACAAAATGCGTAAAAACCGAAAATTATTTCGGAAAAAAACAGTTTTTTCTCAAAAACGCCACCTAACAGTGGGCGGAGCTCAAAACTTTGTACGGACCAAACTTTGCAAATGGTAATATCTTTAATATTTGTCAAATATTTTTTTTTCGATTTGGAGTAAACTCCAAGAAACCAGGTTTTTAAAGATCTTACATGTTAAAAGTGGGCGTGGTCGATATTGTGGGAGGTCCAATTTTTGGCCTGTTAAGGGCCTAAGGCCAATATTGCTCAGTACCAAAATTAAAGTTCCTACGACTTTTTTAACTTGACCAAAAGGCATTTTGAAGGAAAATGTGAAATAGAGGTTGTCTCGCATTGAAGCAAGTAGTGGGCGTGGCCGTTGACGGATTAAGCCAAATTTCACATTTTGTCTGTGCGGCAGAAGATCCAAGCCGTGTACCAAGTTTCAGCTCTCTAGCTTGATTTTGAAGACCTAAAACCTTCACACATACAGACGGACGGACGGGCGGACGGACATGGCTAATTCGATTCACCTGTCTCGATCATATCTCTAAAAGGTGTTAAAGGTCACGGTGATTATTTCACCGTGTAACAAACCATTCATTAAAATTATTATACCCTCGGTCGGGTATAATAAAAAGAGAGTCGATTGGGTTACAGACTGGATGGCATTAGCAGGGAAATGTAATACAAGCTTAAGTATTCAAAGCGATGATCCAATTGTTTTAAAGCAGCAACTGTACAAGATATTGGAACCATTTGACATTCACCAACGAATCGGAAATATTGCCCAGGCTCAGTCTTCTATAAATAGGATCATCTACCCATACTTTAACTTTGATTTAAGAATTAAAAACTACTTCCAAGACCGCTATAGCATAAAATCAATATCCTCGATTTGTAGAGCAAGGTGCGAGTTATTGAATTTATACGGCGCACCTTTTAAAACATTTGCACTATATGTAATAGGGTGTTTCCACCGGACACTAAACCGCCATTAAGACATATGATCCTTAAATCCCCTCTAAATCATGAGATTTACCATACGAATATTTTTCAGGTGACGATGGCAGGATTCGAACCCAGACCTCCGGCGTAGTAAGCACACACACTAACCACTACGCCACGGCACCCCACCCGTAATTAATCTCTTCCACGCAAGAATTCCTTAATCAAACCTTACAGAATTCTACGTGCTCTATACGTTTTCTGACAAAATAAAACAAACACACCTTATTTTAACAGCTGGGTGTCATCAACTAAGTATGTTTCTTGTGTGGTGTAAAGGGATGCGCAGAACGGCTGATGTTGCTGTTGATGTGGATGTGGTTATTTCCGTCAAAAAATTTAAATGCAAAAAGGTGTGCAAGCTGCAAAATAATGATGGAAGCTAATGTTAATACTGCTGGTTGATGCTGAATACGTTGGTTTTCATTCGTTTTTGTTGACCAAAATCCTAGCAATATATTTCACGTTCTGTTTTTCTAAAAAACTCGGTGGCAATTCAAAATAAATTCAATTATTTTTTAATCTGAGTTCCCTGAGAGAAAAAAAAATTAACATGTACAAGTAGATGCGCAGATGACTACCATCATTGAGAAATGTCAAAAAATTAGGCAGACGTCAAGTTAATCCGGTGGATCCACTTTGGGACTAACTCTTAATCTATCTACGTTAGTCACTATATTATGTGCGGTGGAAACAACCTATAACCTTTACTTGAAAGAAGATACGATTAATTTCTTGGCTGTTTATCCAATCTATATAGAATACAGGCATATTTATTTCGGAAAGCGCTCTTTAACGATGAAACAAACGATTTGGGGGCGCTTTGCAAATTTTATAGAATCTGTGTACTACTACAAAAATAGAATTCTAACTGAATTTATTTAATGTCACATAATATACTTTAGGAATAAAATGTCATGTTTTTAAAATCTAATAATATTGGTCGGAGGTTGCTAGTGCTATTATCAGTTGAAGCACTCAGACGCAATTACTTGCCTATTGTACTAGATTGCACATACCATGCCTTAGATTGCTTAGAGCTCAGAGAGCTTAGATAGTTGGCACTCAGACCGGTTAGACGCCAGACCCGAAAACTCGTTTTTTCGGTTGAACAGAAGAGGAAGCGTCTGATTACGCAAGACCCTTAAGCGTAAGGGACTGATTTATTTCAGCTGATGAGTATAATCTATGCCTTCCTAGAAATTGAAAGGGCATTTAACAACACGCGACACGTCTGACTCCACATGCAAAATTTATCTAGAGAGTGATGAGTCCTCTCTACATATAATCATTGATTGCCCGGCCCTCCTGCGTCTTAAGAAGAATATCCTCGGCGAAGAAACTATTCATTCGGCAAACCTAGTCGATATTCCTTTAGAGAAGATTCATCATCCACGTCTTCCCAACTGCTCCGGAGTGAAAAGATGAGTCTATGATTTTAACAGGGAAGTCGCAAAAGGATGCTTTTTAAGAGAACGCAGTGTCAGAGTCGGGAGCAAGCTTCTCCCGACAAATAATCTAATTTAATAGGCATAAGACCAGAGGAGATTCGAAGGTTGCATAAAGATTTAGTAAAGCGTAAAGATAACGTGTGTCTATCTTTTCTTAGCAGAACACTGTAATTGCAGGGAACTTTTTAGTTATAATTGCGTAGCGTACCTATATTGATACCCCTCTGCAGATTTGGCGATAAGAAAAAGGGACTCCGGAACATATATTACATCTAACAAGGTACTGGACAAACGAGACCAGTTGATACCCAGTTACCGAGGCTGAGTCGATCTCATAATATTTTTGATTTACGAGTATAATTCATGTTTCAATATTTTAAGCTGGCAAACATACTTCCGAGACGGTCCTAAGCCTTTAAGGCCACTCTTCACGAGCAACAAAACTATCTGCGTCGGCGGCTAAGATAGATTCGAGCGCATTCACAGATGCAGAAGGTTACCGCTGTGTAAGCGATGTCAAGACCTTGTACCTACATGATCCAGACGAAAATACAGTTGAGGCTGTTTCCACGAGCGACAGAAAGTTCAGATAACGTATGGGAGCGACAGCTTTCGCTTGTGGCTGGCTTTTGATAAGACACAATATACCCTAAAGCTGTTCAGCTCTCTCTCGTAAGCCCCGACAGTAACGCTTAACCCTAAAGTAAAAGAAAAATTTCTTACCTCACTGCAGCCTTATCGCAGGCATCCGGAGTATCGACGGCAGGTAAATTTTCCGTCGCTAAATCGACCGTTTCGATGCCATTGTCACTACCGCCCGTCGGTGACAGGATACCGCCGCCGCCGCCACGCATTGTCGGTGACAAATTGCCGCTGGTCGCTACGGTGGTGGTCGTGGTGGTGGTATTCGTCGACTGTTGTTGCAGTGTTTGCATTCTCGAGTATTGCTGCAGGTGGAGTAAGGATTGTTTGTGTTGTTCTTGTTGCAGAGCAGTCTGTAGTTCTTCGGATGCTTCCAGTAATTGGTCAGTGATGCCAAGGCTAAAAACACCAGGTGCCGCCGAAGATTGTGCTATATTGCTGGGATCGCAATCGCGACTGGGTGTAATTGGATAGTCACTAGGTGTTGCACAAGCTGAACTACTATCTGTGGGCGCCTGGCTTGGTGATTGTAATTGATATTGTTGTGGATCGGCTGGAAAGCCCAGGTTTCCCTTACGACTATTTGAGCGACGAACAATTGTTAGCGATCCTTGCTCTGAAAATGAAAAAAAATATATGTTAAGCTTTTTTGTGGTCAATATAAATCAAATTGAAGCTTGGTATGAATAAATTATTATATAATACTAATAATTACAATAATTTAATTTAATTACTATTTTAGGAAGTGTACCTATCTTAAAATCGTCGAAAAATCTACAGAAAACCTTAAAGGCTTATTTAATAAAAAATAAAAACTAAGCATCATGCAAGAAAGTAACTCCTCCCGTCTTAAATTTTGTTCTTATTACTGTCGCTTCAAGCATTGATAGTAAGGTTTTTGCCAAAAACTTGACGTGTAAACGCTTAAAACTATTAACGATCAACCTTTCAGAGTGACCTTGACCTAGACTTAATTGCTCTAAAAGGTAGAATTTTCAGAATTCCGTACAGGAAATTGAAATCATGGACGCGGATAATAGGTTTACACGACGATAAAGAAAACAGCCGAGTAGTAATGTCATTTTCTGAACAAATAAGGTGACTGTATTAAGGACCCTAGCTACTGCAGTTCTGATATGTTGCACTGAAGTTACCTCGAAAGGAATTATTTCCTAAGGAAATCCTAAGGACCAACTTTTACTGTTTCGAAGGGAAAAATTGCGGTTGGATGTTTGGTCTTGTTCAGGTAATCAGCAATATAATCCCGAGATATGAACTGCGGCGGGTGAGCTCGATGATAAATCTTTAAGAGTAGGCTTTTTGAGTAATGCCCAAAAATCTAAGCTTTAAATGACATTAAATTTTCAAAAAAAATACTAAGGCTCGATGGTTTCCAAAACTGCCAATGCCGATGAGCTGCTCTATGATATACCATAGAAACTGCATTACATAGGATTTAAAACAAATAATTTTTCAATGCTGCAGCACATGCCTGCTCACAAAAGTAGCTCATATTTAAGTTTAAAATTTACAGTAAAAAATGCACTTCACATCCATCACTTTAGGTTTGCAATTTTGAAGATAATTCCAGTAAGTACAAATCTCTCTCAGGCATTATAATACCTACTTTATCCATTCATTTTTATCAATTTGATTTACCTTGCTTGGAAATCGTTCAAAGTGCTTCCATGCATCGCTATTTATGTGAAAGGACTCTCAGAAAACAAAAATAAAGTACATATCGGCAACAATCCAACTATGAAATTACAAAACATCCCTAAGCTGTAAACCTCTGATGAGGTCTTTCGCCTACGCCCCAAGACTACAGCAAGTCTACAGAAGGATTAATATTACCTTTCGGAGAAATACATTTAGAATACCAAACAAAGTACAGGATTGTGTATACCTATACTCTACTCATCCCGCCAGCATTTATAAGCCCTCCTTGATTTTGATCCTTTCAACTTGCAAGCAGGGGAAATTAATTTCGTCTTACATTTACAGAAAATACAGTTTTCCAATCCTGCTGCTACACACTTTTTTCGTAATTTTCTTTTACATTTCATATTTAAATTAATTCACCGCCATCATCGTTGGGGAATTTCGAGAGTATCCTGCAGGGCAAACAATCTCAATTTTCAACGCATTTCAAGGGGACCGACCCGAGCGACTGGTTGATGGAGTAACCAGATAGGATGGCAATCTTATTAGCAATATTTGGCCTCAAGTACGAATCCTAAGGACAAACGACGCCGAAACCGGGAGAGACAGTGAAATCTTTGCAAAACGAAGAAGGATGCTTTGTTTTTATTGTATTTGCGCAAGGTGGCTGAATACAAGGAGCCCTTAGATCTAATTTGACAACGAATTTACGTTCAGTCGTACTTACTTGAGACTTGACCATTTACTGGACCTGCAGTCTGCTGCTGTGAACCAGTTGGACTATTTGATTTGGATCTATCCACTCCACTGCTGCTCCGTCTATCCGAGGGGGTTGTGATGTTATCCTCACGACCGGTTCGGTTCTCTGGAGTACTGGCAACTGCAAGAAAGGACGAACAGAGAATTCTATTAAATATTTAATGTTTGATGTATCTGCAAAGGAGTTTTATTTATATTATGAGGGAATACTTTTCAATTGGGAATTTTGTTAGGACAGCAATGTTGTTAATGCAAAATGTCTGTGCTGTATGGGGGTTTGAGGGGGAAAAAGGAATTAGGCCACCCATGGGTGGGGTTTTTCTTAGGACAACCGATGTAAATGAAAAGCATCGTTGTGAAGTTGCAATTTATGGAGATTTTATGCTTGTAACGACATCTCGGATGTAATGGTTGATAGGAATTAAGTCTCATTAGGAATTGTGTCACGTCGCAAATAATAAATGTTGTACAGAAGATGGTGACTACAGAATGTCCTTATGGAAATTCTGGGACATAAAATTAATTCGGCCAGCCGATGAGCAATATCTGTGCCCAGCATCCGCAATAACAGAATTATTTTTAGCACCTAATTTAATAGAACGCTGATTTGCCCAAACAGATCCTTAAAGACATTTGTAGATATCTGCGTACATCAGCAAGAACATCTTGTGCGTATTTATGAACTCGAGTCACGGCATAATAAAGTTCAGTGTTTTTTAAGTCTCCTAAAGCTATGACAACTTTACAAACAACACTCAACATTAAAAGTCCATAAAGCGCAAAACTAAAGTCCCCGTCGAAGTATCACCCAAACACTTCATTAACAGTATGCTAGACGGTACCCGACATCCTTAATGTCGGCAGGTCCTCAACTTAAAAAATAAAATAACTTTCAGTCATTTGGCTGGCGATGGAGACGTAAAATTTAATTCCAACCCACGCCTTAAACCACCTGTTCGAGTTCATTATGAAACTTTGGCGAGGATTCTGTGTATTTGTGGGCGCTAAAGTAATGGCCATAACAATTCAACCCCAAGGCATCTACCAGCTACCATTTACACGTTGATGGAAGACTTAAATAGGATTGTCATACCTAGTGACGGACGTCGTAGCACATAACCTCTGCAACTGCCACTGGGGGTAGTTAAGTTACGGAAGGAATGAATCTAAACAACATTTCCTTGGCAAAATGATGAGCGTATCCTGTCTATGTTTATAACGCAGATGAAATGAGATGTCGTTTCGGAGCGTTTGCATGCGACGTCTTAATTTTGTGATACTCCACAATGTGCAGACAGTTTGTGTGTGAAAAAGGATTTTAAGGATTCATTCCTTTGGCATTTGTAAAGTTTATGACATTTTCATTAAAGTCACTGTTACAGTAACTTAAGGCAGGGATATGGCCTTTTGAGCTACATTAAAAAATAAAAAATACATGTTTGAAGAGATAGTCGAAGGGTATTTCGTATGTGGCAAAACATACAAAATTGTAAATATTATTGAAAACTTGAAAGATAAAAAGTTTGCTATTATTATCGGTTGTTTGCCCGCATTAAAAGAATCAACTTCTCATTTAGGCCCAACTCAAGTCAATTCCAGACAATAAAATGAATGAAAATGTTTCTCAAACGTTCCATCAAACATATCTCTAGAAAATTAGAGTGGGGTTAGGTCAGTTGAGTTGAATGTATGGGGCGTGACATTTAAGTCCCACATGGACGGTGATTTCAACGGGAGCATTAAGAGGCCTGCTAAGATGTATACAGCCCCTTTGGCCTTTTTGGATCCAGTTAATTTTTAGAACAAAGTTTCTGTTCAGCTATATCCTCTGAAAATGAAATAGAAAAAGCGGTTAATAAAGGAAATTTCTAAGCTTTGACTAACGTGTCGATCATTTCCATCATGGTTTAAACCTGACCTATCAACCAAACTACCTTTATGCTCTTTGTAGTCAATATTTGGATTCATACCTCTAATGCGCCTCTTAAATGTGCAGATTGATGCCACCCCTAATCCGATCAATCAATTGATGTCAATCACGCGCTTGTATTTATATCATCGATTAAGTATCTGTATGCGTCTAACACGTTTTTATACCCCATCCCATAGGATACGAGGTATATTAAGTTTGTCACACGTTTGTGACACGATGAAATAATAATGGCAGAGCCCCAAGACCTTAAGGCCATATGATCAAGACGGAATTCTGAATCGAATGAGCCATGTCCGTCCGTCTGTATGTCACGTGTTTTTAGGCCTTAAATTTTGAGCTAGGGTGTCAAAACTTCGTACGTAAGGTCCACGTCATGCGAAGCAGTACAAGTGTAAAAATTGAAATCCGCCCAAGGACACGCCCACAATCGGTCTAAATGTGCAACTACCTCCAGCGATTTTAAAACTGTAAGACGTTTTAAAAAGCTGAAATTTGACATTTAGCATCTCCTAATGAATGTAAGACACAAAAAAGACAAATTTTGTTGTTAAACTTCCTCTAGTGGGCGTGGCATCTATTTTGATGCGATTTCAAAACTGTAAGACGTTCTAAAAAGCTGAAATTTGACATTTAGCATCTCCTAATGAATGTAAGACACAAAAAAGACAAGTTTTGTTGTTAAACTTCCTCTAGTGGACGTGGCATCTATTTTGAGGGTAAATTTTCAAATGCATTTTACTCAATATTTTGCTCGAAACTGAAAAAAATTTGCTTAATATTTTATTTCGAAAACGCTTAGTAGAAAACGCTTATAGAAAACCTCCACGCCCTCATTTGGAGGCAGAATTAAAGAAAAACCTAAAATTTTCCAGAAAAGCTGGTCGACTGGCCTTGAGCCCAATTTAGGAAAGCTTGAAACAAAAAAAGTAGCAGGTTAGGTAAACTAAATTTCGGTCCAGATTTCGTTCATATAAAGTTTTTTAGCCACGCTCCCTTTTAGGGATCGATTTTTCAAAAATATTGAATTTGAACCGAAAAATTGCATTTTTACGTATATTTAAGTGTAACTTGGAAATATCTGTGGAAATATCTTATAATTAATAGTTTGTAAATGTGGGGTGCCGTGGCGTAGTGGTTAGTGTGTGTGCTTACTACGCCGGAGGTCTGGGTTCGAATCCTGCCATCGTCACCTGAAAATAAAAGACTTGTTCTTTTCACAGTCCCCACCTCCGCGAGGGTTTGACAAGCCCTCCGAGAGTATTAATTGTCTTGAAAAACTTCTCAATGTGCCGTTCGGATTCGGCAAAAAATTGTAGGCCCCCTTGTATGTAAAGAAATTAACACACCAGCATACATTGTTGAGAAGTTGGCCCTGGTTCACCTCGAGCTGTTGCGCCACTCTATTTATTTATTTTTTATTTTAATAGTTTGTAATTAGGGGCGTTTGGACCACGCCCTTTTTGAAGTTTGCATTACTTATAAAATGTAAAAAATAACTATGCCATCAGCATTTTACAATGTGGGATAGGATGGGGTATTCAACGGTCCGTTTTACGGACTGTAACTTCTGCGTACACACTGTAGCACTTACTCACTGGTATTGACGAAAACTGATTGACGAAAAACAAATCCCTTTTAGTTTTTTAATGACGGGTTTCATGCCGACTCATATGTCTAGGTCCGCATCTTTAGAAGTTTAATCGATTGACCTCATCCTCTGTTGTGTGTAGTATGATCTTACTCCTTACACAGGTAAATCGATTTACATTAAATTGCAGTCTTTTTTGTAGTTTCCGTAACAATCGGACTTCATTTTTTTTTAAGTCCGTTTTGCCTTGCGCTCAACGTCAAAAATTGTTTATTTTCCGTCAATCTAGCCCTTACAACAAGGGTAATCGTCATCATACAAAATTAAAGGTGCTTTGTTTTTTATCAATCGGCTTAGATAAAATGATTGTGACGAAAGGTATTTTCACAAGCATATGCACGTGATTTACGCCAATCGTGAATAAAGTCCAGATTGAAGAAAAATATGTTTTTTTCCTATTGATTCCTAGTCAACATGGAAATTCAGATATAATTGAAAGTCCAGTTTCTACGGAAACTAAACAAATAACTAAACTAATTGTTGTCAATCGAACTGAAAATACACGATGCTTGAAGTCAATCGATTGGCTATGTTGGAATAGCATTACTATCGCATAACAAATAACATTGTTTGTGGAGTCTTCGTAGCTTACTTACTTACTTACCTACTTGACTTTCATCAATCAGGTTTAGTCAAATATGATTGCTGAAAAAGTATGATTGACGTCAATCGATTGGCCTTGTTCTTGGACAAAAATTCCCTTGAAAACTGTGCAATATTTCGGGAGCATACTTTAATTTTTTCTGTGGCATTACAATGACAGTCCAAAATATGCAGACCAACTCCGACCCACTTGGGTAGTAAGACTGTTATTAAGATTATTTAAGCATTAATGACGCGATAGTTGAATGCGAGCTACGGCCAAGCTGTCGCTATCAAGTTTTAAACCTATAGGCTCTTTACGTTATTTTCTTCAGATACATGGTACCATAAAATATTTTGTCAATTGGAGAAAGGTTTTGATGCTTTTGCCAACAGATTTTACTTGTTTTTCAGATGACAGGAAGCAGGCACACTATACATTACTACTTTGCACGATGTCTCGGGTTTGAGTCCCGAGTGGGGCAATAAAAGTTTTTAGGGTGCCAGTGCCACCTCCGCGAGAATCAGGCAAACCCACAGAGAGTATCATTTGTGATGACTGATGACAGACCTCTCAATTCGCTGTTTGAAATCGGCAAAAAACTGCAAGTCTCCTCCCATAAAGCAACTGTTAAGTAGACAGCATGCACCACAAGTGCTAGTTAGTGCAGGTTCATTGTTATTCTATTGTCTGATCGGCAAACGATCTCACCTAGACGAAAATAAAAATTTCCCTTGAAAAAGCTCCTTTACTTTGAAAAGTCTATAGATTGGATATTGGTATTCTATATTTGAGTGGCTTTTTAGCTGTCCGTACAAAAATGGAAAAAGGACCTCTTATGGTATCACTACGTTGTGCGTCCGTCCGTCCAATCGCTTTATAACTTCTGAACGGTAAGTCGTAGAAAGACAAAATTTGGTGAGCGTATAAACTGCAAAAATAGTCAGAGAATCCAAAGAGGGCATTTTTTTTTAGGCACCGTTATTTGGTTTAACTACAGTTTCAAATTTCATATGAAAATAGACTTAATGTGTTTTTTTCAAGAAGTTTAGTAGGCAAGAACTAGGAAAACAAAACTTAGGTTAAAGAAATACTAAGCTTTAATCGAAAAATAAAACTTTTCGAAAATATCAAAACGTTTTTGAGAAATGAAGAGTCGAAAATGCATGACGTTTTTCAAAGTGTTGGAGGCCATAACCTTTGAACGGCTTATTGCTTAAAATGAATATTGAACACACGTATAAAGCAACTCAAAGTAAGCCAAGTGCTTAGGTCATATTTTTCAAAAACAGGTTGAGTACTGCAGTTTTGACGCATTTTCGAAAAAAAATCGCAAAAATGCATGAAAAAACGTGTGTCCCCCCCACTTATCTCCGGTGCTGTTTGGTGGAATTCTATGAAAAAAATCACACGTATCAGAGATAATTCAAAATTTTAAGGAAAATTATAGCGGATTTTGAAATTTCTGAGATTTAACTCAAAAACATAGAAGTATTTTCGAAAATAATTTTTTAAAGTCTTCTAGTAGCTTAACGGTATAAGCGATGTTTTTCAGATTCGGTTAAAGTACAAAGCTTACAAAAAGGAGGAAGGCTGTGCTAAAATTTTTTTAAATTGCCGTTTTTAACCTAAGTTTTTAGAAGCGTATTTAAAAAACGTAATAAAAAAGGAGCTTGTTTAACCGTTCACGCATAAACCGGTGGCCATAGAATTGGCCACCGGTTTATGCGTGAAAACCGGTGGCCAACTTTTTAAATTTGAAATTTAAAAAATTAAAAAAAGTTCAAAAGAACGCATGTCACCTCTCCATCCCCCAAACGGTATAAAGTATAATTTTTAAATTAACACCGGGCATACTCCATCTTCTTAAATTTTATACAAAACTATAGCAGACGTCAAATATTGCTGTTTTAATTTTTGAAATTGCTGTTTTATGGGTCTTAAATTATAAAAATCCTAAAAAAGGCCAAGAAAGAGTATGTCCTTCGTTCTATTTTCGTAACGGTAAAGGTTTTTGCTTTTTGGGGGTGCCGTGGCGTAGTGGTAAGTGTGTGTGCTTACTACGCCAGAGGTCTGGGTTCAAACTCTGTCACCTGAAAAAAAGACTTGTTCTTTTTCATGGTCCCCACCTCCGCCAGGGTCTGACAAGCCCTCCGAGAGTATCATTTGTCTTGAAAAACTTCTGAAAGTGCCGTTCGGATTCGGCAAAAGATTGTAGGTCCCTTTGTATGTTTACCAGCATACATTGTTGAGAAATTGGCCCTGGTTCACCTCGAGCTGTTGCGTCACTTTATTTATTTATTTATAAAGCTTTTTGCCAGCCTTTTTTTTTAGAGTAACGAAACCCAAAATAAAATCACCCAATATAAGAACAGTAGACAGCACTATGAAAAAAGTATATTACAGACTGTAAAGTATAATAAATAAAATAATATAAATAATATATATATTATATATATAATTTTTATATTTATTATAATAAAATAATTATAATAAATATAAATAAATAGAATGTTACACAAACTGCGCAAATGACCATAACAGATGACCATAACCTTCAACAAAAGCCGACGGGCTGCTCCGCGTATGTCTTCATACTTGACGGTCTTTTTTTTAGACAAGGGTCTGATATTGCGAGAAAAGATTTTTAAAGTAGAAGGTAAGATACTCCATAAAACTGATTTATATAATTTCGAATACTTCAGTCCAGACTGATTTTTTTATCGCTTTTGAAGTCACACACCAGACAAATTTGGTGGGGCGTTTGCGTTTCATTAAGCTTTAAATGCTTCAGTAGATTAGATTACCCGCACACGAATGAAATTAAATATTGAAGAGCACTGCAGTATCGTTTCGGCTCCGTACTCTGTTAGCTATTCATACTAAGTCCCTAGTTTCAAGTGCATCAGAGATATTAGGTTCTTGATTTGATTTAAAAACAAATTTATAGATTTGAAGATGGAAAAAGTCCGGATGCAGATTACCTAAATCAAAGTGATTACCAACAAAAAGTGATATTTTTTTTTTGATAACTCATAAAAATTTTAAAATACTATCTTTGTCTTACTTATAGATAGAAATAAATCAAGAGCGAATTTTAACAATCGGCGAAAGGCTTAATGGTATGATGCATATCTCAAGCTGAGTGGTTTTGAATGACTGTGTTTATCAGTCGCCAAAATGTGACATGCGCAGTTGGAAGGAAACAAGTTTTTAAGATAAGACTATTTTGACTATTTTTTGACTTTTTCCTGAACACTCGAGCACTTCCACACTTTGAGGCTTTTGAAATTTTGAAGCTTTTGTGAATAATGCAACAGTGCTGTTGGGTAGGTTTTTTTTCGCTGGCGATAAGACTGTTTTTCGGTGCTAAAAAATAAAATTTAACGAGTATTGAAGGCCTTCCTTCGACAAACATTAAATTAAAAACAGAATAGTACTGGTCCGGTTGAAACCTATTCGAAATTGAGTGCAGAAATAAAATCCACGAATCAAATTTTTAATTTTTTTTTTATTTCAAAACATTGTACATCAGTTACCCATTACCACGTTTGCACCCTAACTTCAACATTGTCCACGTCTAAATTTCATGCTCTTTCCAAGTTTTCTCGCCTTAGCTGCCACACACTCAAACTCACATGGGTTGTTGTAAGTAACCGCATCTGAGCCGCATACTGGATCCAAATTCCTTGGGCACATGCAAATAGCTCTCTCCTCTGCAGCTGCTGTTTGTGTCAAAGCCAGAGACAGGACCAAGAATATAGCCACAAAAATTGCGAAGAATTTCATTTTGATTGTTTAACTTTCGTATATTTCGTATTTCCAAACGAATATTTCTAATACAGAATAGTACGATGACTAGATTGCCAATCGAATGGAGCTTGCTTATATGCCTTTAAGAAAATACTCATTGAAATATTGATTAGTTGATAAAATTTATTAATAAAATCGTATCTCTGTGAAGTAGATGCGATAACGATTACAGTTGCTCACGCCTCGGAAACCCAGTATAGGTATGGTCTCTTTGACACACCAATTATAATCAGCTGTAAAATGAGAGCTTATGGCGTAGTTTTAGTCTAAAATAAAGATCAGCAATGGAAATACCTTGAACTTATAGATATTCGATCAATTGTGATTGCAATACTAATAAAATTTAAGATCGTGGTGAGGTTTTGTTGATACAGATGTTTCGATTGGGATAAAACACTTTTGTGTGAAACTGGAGTGTGCTGCCAATTTGTTATTTAGAAATCGAACCGCATCTGTTTTGTTCAAGTTTATAATTTCTGGTTTTCAGAAGCCCTCACTTACTTAAGTGAATGAAGAGGAAGTAAACAACGTTATATAGAAGGTCAATAATACTCTACTTAGTCATTTGGAATTCTCAGTTTTGTTTTACAGTGAAAACTTTTCGTTCGGCTGAGAGTCGGCAACATGAAATTTGATAATTTGTACATAATATAAATCAGTCTTTGGACAAAATGCTAAACGTAAACAATTGTCAAAATGACTTTCTGAACTCAGATTGGAACATAAAGGGCAAAAGCTTAAAGGCAAAGAGCAACAAAAGGGAAAGTGGAACAGTGCGTACTTAAAAGCTTCAGCCCGTCTGCAACGGATTGAAATATACCCTTCTCTACCTAAAATAGAAAATGCTACGCCTCCTAAAAGTGGGCGGAGTAAAATATATTACATTTAGACGCTTTATGCAATGCGGTTTCATCAATTTTGGACTGAAAACCCTGCGTTTTGACAAAAAAATAAACTTTTTTTAACCACGCCCACAAAAGTGGGCGGCGATATATAGTTTTTAAGTTGAAATTGCAGCAAATTTGCATAAGTAAATTTTTTCTAATACACAAATATTTTTCCAAATTTCATATTTCAAATTTCATAAAACTGGTTAAGAAGTGGTCGTGGTCAATGCTGGGATAAAATTCTTTTTATCTCCTTAAAGATAATTCTAAAGCAGTGCCTTATGCCGAAAATTGATTGATGTGACGCAAAAGTAATAAATATAGCTCAAACTTGTTATAAATGCTTTTTTAAATGGAGGTGGTCACACATACACATCTGGAGTGGGCGTGTCTATGGACGCGGATGGATTCGACCAATTTTCAAACTTAAGCGGTCCAATGGACTTCCAGCTCAGCTACCAAATTTTAGCTCGCTGGCTGGGCTGAAAATTTAACCCCTAATCAAGTCTCCTGACGTCTCGATCATATCTCTAAAAGGTTTTAGTGGTTTACGTTTTTTAAAGTCGCCAAAACTTCGTCATCAGACCTCAGCATCCAAAAATTAAATTTTTAATGATAGCTTTACTTAGGCCTTAAAATGAAATAAATTGGAGGGTTAGTAAGGAATATCTAGACCGTACATTGCCAGCAGACGATCTTGGTAGATAGGAGAAGAAAGGAAACTATCCAGGGACTAAAGCCGTTAGGTTTTAAATGGAAACTGCATTTGCAGCTGTGAAAGATTGAACAACGCCTTGCGGACAAAGTCACAGATCATGCCTTGATTTTGCTCCCACCTTCCTAGGAACGGAGCAAAATGTTCGTCACTCTTACGATAGAATGTCTGAACAAACAAACTATTGACATACTTAGATATAAAGATAATCTTTATATAGTTAACCAGTGAGTAAGTGCTACAGTGTGTACGCAGAAGTTACAGTCCCTAAAACGGACCGTTGAATACCCCATCCTATCCCACATTGTAAAATGCTGATGGCATAGTAACTTCAAAAAGGGGCGTGTTCCAACCGCCCCTAATTACAAACTATTAATTATAAGATATTTCCACAGATATTTCCAAGTTACACTTAAATGTACGTAAAAATGCAATTTTTTGGTTCAAATTCAATATTTTTGAAAAATCGACACCTAAAAGGGGGCGTGGCTAAGAACTTTATATAAACGAAATCTGGATTGAAGTCTCATTTACCTAACCTGCCACTTTTTTTGTTTAATGCTTTCCTAAATTAGGCTCAAGGCCAGTCGAAATTAGGTTTTTCTGGAAAATTTTAGGTTTTTCTTCAATTCCGCCTCTAAATGTAGGCGTGGCCCAAAGACTTGTACGGCCAAAATGTGGAACTAAACGTTTTCTATATAAAATATCAAGCAAATTTTTACAATTTCGAGTAAAAATATTGAGTAAACTGCATTTAAAAATTTACCCTAGAAATAGATGCCACGCCCACTAGAGGAGGTTTACCAATTAAATTTGTCTTTTTTATGTCTTACATTCGTTAGGAGATGCTTAATGTAATGTGCCTTTTAGAACGTCTTACAGTTTTGAAAACTCTGGAGAAAGTTGCACATTTAGACCGATTGTGGGCGTGTCTTTGGGCGGATTTCAATTTTTCACACTTTCAAATTTTTACACTTGTACTGCTTCGCATGACGTGGACCTTACGCACGAAGTTTTAGCATCCTAGCTCAAAATTTAAGGCTTAAAAACATGTGACATACAGACGGACGGACGGACGGACGGACATGGCTCATTCGATTCAAAATTCGGTCTCGATCACATGCCCTTAAGGTCTTGGGGGTCTACCATTATTATTTCACTGTGTTACAGACTATGTGACAAACTTAATATACCTCCTATCCTATGGGATGGGGTATAAAAAGAAGGTGAAAAACTCGATTTTCGAAACGTATACGCCAAAAAGCTTACTTCCCTATCCACAAAAAAGGCGAAAAAATTATTTTAACAATTTTCAGCCCATTGCAAAACTGTAAATCATACCAAGCGCCAACGAAGACGGTTCCCTAAAAGGTATCGCCCACCACTTATTCAGTCGAATTTGTTCCACAATCATCTACAATCATTGTATGCCCTTGACCTTGAGGATAGCAAGGAAATTAAAGTTGTTGTCACCGACTTCAGCAAGGCTTTTGACAAAATCTGACACCATGCCATTACTCTAAAATTCACTGATCTTGGTTTAGCTCTGGTTTTATCACATCGCTCAAATAATATCTTGAAAGACGACAACATATTGTTTTCTTGAAATCTTCTTTCCCCAAGGAAACCATCTTGGTCCACTTGCTATAAATGATGTCATTGGGCGTTGCGGCATAATGGTTGGTGTCTTGGACTATGGTGCATGAGGTCTCGAGTTCGAATCCTGACCGTGGCAATAAAAGTTTTTTCCGCGAGGGTCTGACCAAACCTCCGAAAGTATCATTTATCATAAGAGAAATCTCAATTCACACTTCGAAATCGGCAAAAATGTTGAAAAGGGTCCTCAATGCGCGTAAGAACATCTTAAGTATGGTTGTGAGAGATCGGCTTTTAGCTCTTATGAGCTGCAGTGGCAGTGAGTTTTTTTTTGTAAATTATGCTAACTTTGTCATCGAAGAGTCTGTGCTTTCGACATACGCAGCTGATAAGAAAATTTCGAAATATATATCTTCCCCGGTTGATTACTCATCTCTCCAATACGACTAAAGCAGCTTCTTTATTAGGTGTCAAAAGAAATTTTCTCGAGCTGAATGTCAGCATAATCATAATATAAACTCGTAAGCACTTCCTATGTTATAAGAGCGAAGATTTGCCCATAGTTGATTCCTGGATATCGTCTTCGAGAATTTAACTTACTGGGAACTTAACTTCCAACAATAATGTTATCAAACGTACCAACACGATCCTTGGGTTCATAAAACGTTGGTCGAGGTATGTCTCCAATCTCTGAGTTGCCGCACACCTTCATGTATATTTTTCGTTCGGCCCCTTCTTGAACTCGCTAGACAAGTCTAGCCTCCTTGCTCTAGTCTAGTCTCTCTGTATCCATATTGGGGCGGTCCAGCATGATGTTTCTTTGTTTAGATTTCTTTTTCTTTCAGCCTTCGTCGACTTTCCTGGGCTAACACCTATGATCTATACACCCTTACAACGATCGCTTGAAATTTGTCAATCTACAATCCTTCGAAGAATGCAGACACACTTTTCAAGACCTTATTACCGGAAATATTGACTGATATAAGTTTAAATAAACTAAGATTTTTTAAAGGTTAATTTAAGGTTAAAGGTAAATTTTAAGATTTGTTTTAAGCTCACTGACGGTTCAATATTTTAATTTAATGCCCTGAAGTTCAACGTTGATAACTTTACTGTAAAACAAAGTACAAAGAAGAAAACAAACTGCATAAAGCATAAAGTTAATATAATTGATACAATAATATAGGCTAGGTTTAAAAATCCGCTTATTTCAAAACAGAGAACAACCTAGTGGTAAGGTACATTATTTAAATTATAATGGAATAAGGCAGGGCACTGTTCAATTGTTCCTTGTGTCTTATTGTACCCTGTCACTGTAGAGCGCTAAAATTTGAGGAAAAATATCGCCACGGCTAAACAATATCGTGATACGTAAATACAGAATTATGACCACAACTATGTTTTACAACGTACGTTTTTTAAGATTATTTCAGCCTCCAAAAAGCCTGCGTCCTAATTATTACCGAATTATGCCTCAATCATACACTCTTTAATTGAAATAATGGTGAAATTTTTCTCTATTTCAGTCACTTGAAGGTTCTGCGTTATCGCTTCAGCTTCAAAGACAAAGCGAGTGTTTGGGTATGATAAAATCCATAAATTAATAAATATAAATATTTCAGAATCAGGCGTTTTAAAATCTTATCAATTTATTCCTAATCAGAAAATGTGTCGCAGAGCAATGGGTAACATCGACATTAAGAACACGTCGTGGCTTTGTTGTTGTTTTTTCTCTTTTATACAACTTAATTGTTGCTCTATTTTTCATTTAAGGAAGGCAACGGGCTACACTTTTCCACTTCTTATCCGTGTTGCTACTGAGAAAAGGTATCAGAAGGACCGAATTTATTTTATTGCAAATAGGTCAAAAATAGGGTCAGGTGTTAAAGCAAGAATTTTTTAACGAAAATCGGTCGAAAATCGATTAGGTGCAGCAAAAGCATATAAAAAGTGAAAAAATGAGTTTTTTTTCGAAGCATGTTTCTTTGCTGTAGGGGAAAGCGCGGTTATTAGACTCAAAAAACGTATTACATTTTTTTTTGAATATGACAAGTATGACATATGTAAGTTTAAGTTTACATCGAAAAAAAGTCTTTTAGGCTTTAATAAAGAAGTTTTTAAGTTTACATCGAAAAAAAGTCTTTTAGGCTTTAATAAAGAAGTTTTTAAAAACAGTTTTTTCTTACCAAGAGCATCATGATTAATGGCTCAATTAACCCCGTTGCTTGGGTAAGACAACTCAAGTTATGGGGCATGTGGACTCAAGTCCCGTAACACATAAGTTTTATTAAAACTTAAACAATCTTGACTAAATCATTTAGGTTTGCTTATTTCCTTTAACACAAAAGTGGAAAATCGAGTTTCCGACCACTGAAACAGCAGCGACTACTGGTAAGAAGGCCTTTTACCAGCTGATTCAAATTGCTTTATTACTTAAGCAATAGCCAACCGATTCAGATTTGGTTGGGACGTTTGTGCATAGCTTTTGAATAGTTCAGCGTTAGGAATACTTTTTTACTCCACAGGAATGGAGAATACTAAGTTTGATACAGGCGAAAATGTAACATAGAAAAAAATGACGATAGACCCCCAAGACCTTAAGGGCATAAGGGAAGAGACCGACTTCGGAGTCGAGTGAGCCATGTCCATCCGTCCGTCCGTGTGTCTGTCCGTATGTCACCAATTTATAGGCCTTAAATTTTGAGCTAGGAAGCTGAAATTTTGTACGTAAACTCTCTGTCATCCGAAGCAATATAAGTGTTATAATTTTTCAAATCCGACCACAAACACGCCCACAATCTGTCTAAATGTGCAACAACCTATGGTGCTTTCAAGACTGCAAGACACCGCGAAAAGCTGAAATTTTTTATTTAGCGTCTTCTAATAATTACAAGTCATAAAAAATAAAAATAAAGTCCGCAGCCCGCCCCCTTGTGGGCTTGACATCGATTAAAAGTGTAATCTTTCAAATGCAATTTATTCAATATTTTTGTTCCAAATCGAAAAATTTTTACTTAATATACTACGTAGAAAGCACTTTTTTTTTTAAATTTCTTTCATACAAAGTTTTGGGCCATGCTCACATTTGGAGGCAGAATTTAAGAAAAACCTCTAATTTTACAGAAAACATGGATTTTGACTACTTTTTAGCCAATCTTAAGTAAGAATAAGAAATAAAATTTAGCACATTAGGTTCAACGTGTTCTATACTAGATTTCGTTCTTACAAAGTTTTTGGCCACGCCCATGTTTGGTATAGATATTACGAAATGGTCGAATTTTAACCAAAAAATTACATTTTTGGCATCGAATTAAGGAACAATTGTTCAAATGCAAGCTATTTAATATTATTGTTCAGATCGAAAAAATTAAGCTTAATATGTGATGTAGAAAATACTCTACATTTTGTTCATACAAAGTTTTGGGCCCCGCCCACATTTAGAGGCAAAATTATTGAATTTGAACCAAAAAATTACAGTTTTGCGTACATTTAACCCGCAAACTTGGATACTTCTATACTAATATTGATTTTCGATTAAAGGGGTTGGACATGCCACGCCCCTTTCTAAAAAAAAAAGTAAACAAAATTTTATAAGGAATCATTCTTTTTCATTATCATCTTTTGTGATGTTCGAGTTTTCAGGGGAGCTGAGTTGTCAACTGATCACCACTTAGTGCTGTGTAAATTGTTTTTCAGTGACAGTATTCCTTTGCCACCCAGGCGAAAACCAAGACTGGTGACCCGCATACGGTGGGAAAGGTTGCAGGATGCTGACTCTGATTTCAGGGAGCGTTTTGCACAGCATGTTTCGGAGAAGTTTGAACAAATTCCAACTGACCTTTTGAATGTAGACGAGGAATCGCAGCTGTTTTTATCGGCAGTCATTGACTCTGCAGGAAATGTTTGTGGAGTGAAGCGGCTTGGGGTAGCGGCTGGTGGTGAGAAAAGAACTGCTTGGTTTAAAACGCCTGGGGTTCAAGAATCCATCAGAGAGAAGAAGAGAGCCTACATTGCGTGGATCCAATGTAGAAACTCAACTTCTCGAGCCCGATGCAATGAGGCGCGAAGGACTTCCAATCTTGCAGTCAGAACAGCCAAGGAACAGTCATGGAAAAAGTTCGGCCAGAAGTTGGAGCACGATAACAGATCTGCAAACAAGATATTTTGGCAGACCATCCGCCGGCTCAGAGGAAGGAAGTTAAATATCATTCAATGGGTTAAATCCAAGGACGGTACACTTCTTTCAAATGAGAGCGATGTCTTGCGCAGATGGAGAGAGCACTTTTCGGAGTTGCTCAACCCCCAACAGGGCACTGAAGATGGCATTCTCACTGCTGACGAGATAAGGGCGGAGAATAGTCCCACAGTAGACGAAGTCACTGAAGCGATTAAATCGCTAAAAGTTGGCAAGTCTGCAGTTGGAGTTGATGAAATCCGGCCAGAAATGCTCAAGGCAATGGGTGAAGAGGGTGTTAAATGGCTAACAAGTGTCATTATGGTGGCCTGGGATAGCGGGAAGGCATCTAGCGATTGGCAAACGGGAGTTATAGTGCCCATTTTCAAAAAAGGGAACAGGAGAGATTGCGCCAACTATAGGGGCATATCTCTCTTAAGTCTTCCGGGAAAAGTATTCGCGAAGGTGTTGGAAACGCGTTCCAGAGCTGTAATCGAGCCTTTGTTAGGGGAAGAACAGTGCGGCTTTCAGCCTGGCAGAGGCACAACCGACCAGCTTTTTATCCTGAAGGATATTTTTGAGAAGGCCTGGGAATATGCCAAACCGGTCTATGTGTGTTTTGCAGATCTGGAAAAGGCGTGTGACCGAGTCCCTCGGGATACACTGTGGAGAGTTTTGCAGGACTATGCGCTGAGTGGGTCTCTTCTGAGAGCCATTCAGTCTTTGTATGGAAACTGCAGAAGCTGTGTACGGAGCCTAAATGGCGTCAAACCCCGTCCTTTTGATGTGCGCGTTAGACTTCGCCAGGGCTGTGTTCTGTCGCCGCTCCTTTTCATAGCATATATGGACTGGATGGTGAAGCGCAGTCTTGGCGAGCAATGTTTCGAATTGGCTGGCATCAGGATGAGCCATCTGCTTTTCGCAGATGATTTGGCCATCCTTGCATCATCCAAAGAGGAACTTCAACGAGCACTGGATAGGTTTAAAGCCGTCTGTGGTGATGCTGGGATGAAAGTAAACGTGAACAAATCGGAAGTGATGGTTGTTTCCCGAACTCCTGTGTAGTGTACCCTGCACATAAATGGAGTTCCATTAAAACAGGTGGAGAAGTTTAAGTATCTCGGGGTCTTTTTCACGAAAGATGGGAGGAGTGATACTGAGTTGTCCTGTAGAATTGGCCAAGCTGGAGCAATAGTAAAGGAACTGCGCCGGCCGGTCATCAGGAAAGCTGAGCTTGGAGTGAAAGCAAAGATCTCAGTTTTTAATTCGGTGTTCGTTCCGACCCTCATCTATGGTCATGAAATTTGGGTAATGATCGAAAGAATTAGATCGCGGGTACAAGCTGCCAAAGGGAGATTCCTGAGGTGCGTTGCTGGTGTTACTCTAAGGGATAGAGCCAGAAACGTCAGTATTCGTGGGAATCTAAATGTTGAGCAGCTACTTCTCCGAGTGGAGCGATCGATTCTTCGATGGTTTGGACACGTTGTTCGAATGCCCCCTCCCTGACAGACTACCTAGACAGATCATGCTTGCCGAGATGCGAGCGCGTCGCCCCCCTGGTAGGCCAAGAAACATGTGGTGGGATCAGGTTAAGAACCTCTCTGAGTCCCGCCTGGGGATTCTGCCGGAGTCTCTTGAATTGGTGGCGGAGGATCGAGAAAGATGGAAGGACCATTTAGCCACCCTCGCTCCGCGACCCTTTTAAAGGATAAGCGGCCTTCGAAAATGATGATGATGATGATCATTCTTTTTCTATTTGAAATGATGCAAATGGTAACGGGACGGGGATGAAAAACAAGAAAATAAACGAATGGAAAGGAGAATAGGAATGGAGACGAGAATAGGAATGGAAAGGAGAATAGGAATAGGACTAGGGTATACAGCGGTCCGTTACAGACGGACCGAAGCTATTACATACGCACTTTTGCACTAACTCACTGGTTTTATCTAATTTTCTAGGTGTAGACATGTCAAGAGTCAACTAACCTTTAAAGGAGTTAGTCAGCTAGCCCCGCCTAACAATTTGGCGATCAACAAGACTTTTATCAAGGAAACACAAATGTTATCAATAAACAAACACTCATTCTAAAGCAGGTAGCCATGTAGAATGTAAACGGAACAGTGGGCATGCTTTTTATTTCATTTGAAATAAACGCCAGCGAGTCGACTTTCCCCGCACCCAACTAGCCCCACTTTCCCCTATCTAAAAGATCTCAACTTCAACTTGTAATAAATTTGATGAACTATCTGACTGCATCGACAAAATTTTTTCTATGCCGCAAACATTCTGGAGCTGGACTTGTTCCTCACCTCCAACTCCTAAAAATATACAATAAATATTTAATAGACTCTAGGCTCGTGTCGGCCCACTATGTCGTATTGGCTTCTTTCTCGTATACTAACCACACACACATTTAAAAAGACTGCCAAGTATGAAATCATAAACGGAGCGGTCTGACGCCTTTTTTTGAAGGCTTTTGCGTACAATTATAGCTTAATTTGTATATAAAATATTGTTTAGTATATTTGGACTTAATGCTTTTCTTATCTTTAAATGACAATCTCCGGCTTTCATTGTAGTTCTTTAAGGCCAAAAATTAAGGCAGATGTACAATGCCCTAAGGGCAGGAAATTGCTGGTAATTTTTTTCAAAAATATAACTTTTGGAAAGCATGTTCTAGCATATTTATTGCTTGACTTAAAAGGAATATTTTCAAACAATCTTTAAAAAACCTTTTTTTATTAATTTTGAGAAACTTATGATTGTTTGCCATGCGTCGAAGTTGGTAAAGCCGAATGTTTTGTTATTTCTTCATAATATGCTAATTTCTAAAAATTGCTACACTCAATCAGTTTCGTAGTTGAAGTCAAAAATAGTTAAAAAAGATTGCAATTTTGACGTAATCGTTAGTGGCCTAGCTTGTACCTGACCACAGGAAAGCGGAAGAGTCGCGTGAAAACACAAGTCGCGCCTCAAAACACTAAATGCCACGACGCGTGCCACCATAACACTGATGTATCTAAAATTATTTATTTTAACAGGGAATATCAGTTAAATTTTTATTGCAAATTTTAAGGCAAAAGTTAAATGTGCACTTGGGGGTAAAATGACACGTTTTATGTGGAAAATTTTATCCTTAAAAAAGCTATTACTTTTAAAATAAATGAGACTGGCAATTTTAGTTATGCTATTTTAGCAATCAGGACAATGCAATAAAAAAAATCAATGGCAAAAGATTTAGGTATCAAATCCAACTAAAAATAGATATATCAACCAAAAATATGGTTTGGGGTGAAGTTTTTGTTCAACAAAAAAAAAAAAAGTCAACAAAAGTCGTTTGCAAAAGTCTTTTTCATCGCAAATTGCAACACTCTTGCTGACACCAAAAATGTGGACATCACAACTTAGATACAGTGATGGAAGCATAATTTTGAACAGTTTGATATTAAGCGGTTTTCTAGTTCTTTCTTTTTCCACGGAACGTCTTAAATACTTTGAAATATTCTCCGTTTAAATTCGAAACCTTGTGCTGGAACTTAGAGAGGTTAACAGACGCAACCTTGTTATTTCAATACCCATAAGAGAGCTAACTATTGAGAAATAAATTACATTTTTGGTCATTTAAAAGGTTTTTCAATTAAACATATTTTATAAACTGACGATTACGATTTATCTTTATAGTGGAAAAGAAAAACAATTTAAATTTTTAGAAGCGAGCAAGATTTTTCTTTAAAAAGTAGAAAGAAAAGGACAAGAAGGTATAAAAATTGTCACAAGCTAATGAGAAAATGTTAAAAATGTTGTGTAGAACTTTGTTTAAGGTTAGTAGCTAATGATTTAAGACCAAAAATGCTGTAAAACGAACGAAGTTAGTTTCCCCGAAAGGGAAACTTTACTAGCCGCAACAAAAAAGTGCTCAATTCAAAACAAATTTTTGTTTTATTTCAATTCAATGGTTTATTGTTTTTTTTTTTTATTAACGTATAAAAATGTTTTGTTAAATAAATGGAAAATATATTTAAAATAAATTAATTTAAACTTATACAAACATACTTTTGGCAACACTTTTTTCGACTACATAACATGCCTTTAAAAGAACTATTTACACTTTAATTTAAATGTTGTTTGTTTTTTAACACTGCCCTGATCTTATTTGGATCAGGCTGCGTCCTTGTCTGGTGAATTCTCTGCTGGCACAGTTTAATAAGCACTTGTTGCTGTACGTCTTTGCATCGGATCCGCACACCGGCTCGTAGTTCCTTGGGCAAGGACACATTGAATGTGTTCCGCTGACGAAAAGCGCCAGAGCTACAAAAAGTGCGACAATAACTCCGAAAAATTTCATTTTGAAAATTTTATTTGACAGCTTTTCAGTGTGTTAACAGTGTTCGAAGCAGTAAGTAAACTAACTGGTGGGAATCGATGGTAAGTGCTTAAATAGGTAGACTTTGTCGCCAAGGTTCTTATCGCAGCTTTTTACGATTAGACTCGGATGTTTACTATGTTCTCAAAACAGATATATTTACGTACTTTATTTTGTTTTTCTAGATTGAGGGTTGAATTATTAGGAACAGGTAATAAAGTCGGCATTTTAAGCTTATAAAAAAGAGAACTTATGGTGTTGTTAGATAAGAAACAACTGGTTTTAAGGGAAAATCAGCAGTGGGGTCTGTTCTGGGTCGACAAAGAGTTTTTTTTTTTACTAATTCATTGTGAATTCGGTGAGTAACAGTGACTTGACAAAGAGAGTCAGAAAGCAGATTTGTCAAATCGGAAACAAAAGTTTTACTCATCTGTAAAGAACCCTTAACGGGGAGTTACCATGAAACAATCAGAGACAATGAAGTGAATTCATAAAATTATTATCTCATAGGAGTAATTTATCTTGAAAATCACAGAATGCAGGGCCTTTCTCGTTGCCCAAGGGGAAATCCATGTCTTTATTTCAATTGTCATCGTAATGCAATTCAAATTGCAAACATGGTAGAGTAATGCAACGCACAGTTGGATAAAGGGTTGGGATCAAAATTCTGCCGGGGATCTTTTCACTAAATTAGAATTCTGTTTTACAAAATTTTGGAAATAGAACTTTTAAAAAGCCACACAGTGAAATATGTGTGGGAAGGCGTGACGCCTTCTGTAGCCCCCCGCCTGTTTTTTTTTTTAATTTGGCTGTATACTTAAAAAAAAAGTGAAAGGTTCGCTTTAAAATTGGTGAATTTTGCTAAAGTCAGGATAACAGCGACTTTTTGTGGCCATATGTTAACATCTTGATTAATTTGCTGATGCTAAATTAACATGACAGGTTATACGATCGAACAACACCCACAAAAGACAAAGTTAGGGTTAGATTACTGCCCCTGTGAGTCACGGTTCACAGACCAATAGTTCGGTCCATTGTGTCCATTTGGGAACCTTTTTGAACCCTGTAAAGAAAACAAAAAAAAAAAAACGCTGCTAATAGGTCAAAGACCCGCTCTCTTAAACCCACCCAGATTTCTTAATAAATTTAAGGAGGTCCTCTAGATCCGGCATCATCTGCGAAGGTACTCAGATCTTCGAGGTCATTGAAGAAGAACTACGCCTAATGTTGTTTAGAGCTCGGCATTCACATAGCAAATGATGAACAGATTCAAATTTTTCAAAGTCCCTGGAGCTTCTGCAATAATCGTTATGCATTATGCCAAATCGCTCTGCGCAAAGCCCCTTAGGATTGCCGTGAGTGTTTGAATATCCTCTGCGAGCTGGTAAAATCACAAATGACAAAACTTTGTTACCAGAACGATTTTGGAAGAAGGCCGTAATTTTGACCAAATAAATCCTCTTTAGCGCCACACATTAATAGGGTTTATGTAACTAGGACGACACCAACCCACGCGAGTTTCATCAATGTATCCTCAAAATGTTACCCTTGCCA
The DNA here is from genome assembly GCA_947623515.1 of Neoascia interrupta. Lineage (NCBI taxonomy): Eukaryota > Metazoa > Arthropoda > Insecta > Diptera > Syrphidae > Neoascia > Neoascia interrupta. The sequence goes on from OX392462.1 coordinate 219,052,154, forward strand.
TTACTCTATGCTTTTTTGAAAGCGACGTGTTAAGGCGACAATCCTCAATAGCGAGCAGAACGGACAAAATTTTTCTGGCCTAGGCGACGTGTGGTTTTAACAATGGCGCAACATGGAAGGTCAAGTAAGGTTATCCCTCGCAGAGGTGGCGTGAATTGGCAAGCAGGATCATACGACTTGAGCTTGAAACCTAAAACTCTCCTTATAGGTTTGCTGAAGCTGTAGTTCTATGTAAGTAAACAGCAATTGAATCCTGCGATGCTCCTAAGGTGAAGGAGACTCAGATTCATACAAATCTAGCTATGAGGAAGAGTCATTGATAATAATCGGACTTTTCAAAACCGTGCAACTGTAAGAAGCTGCGAAGCGTATTTAAAAGGTGTTGTATTCTACCTAATCGCCCAAACACCAACGAGTGCAACAAAAGTCATGATAAGTTTCATTTTAAAAATATTACATATGAAGGGAATAATTAAGGTGATAAGGAAACACAGACGTAAGTTGGCGATTTGCATAAATTTAATTAGTCTAGTAACACGTTGAAGGAATGAGTAATTTTTGTTTTGTTGTGACTAACCGAGTTATACATTACACAAAATGTTTAGTCTCAGGTAATTAGTTTTCTAGGGAAAAGTTGACAATCAATTTGATAGCTTTCAAGTGATTTATTAATGACATCAAAACGTTTAAGACACGAAACTTGCATTCATATTTTACCAGATAACTATCGCTTGAGGAACAGAATTCGGGATCCTTTTATTTGCTAAGCCGACGCGAAATAAGAATGGAAAAATTCTCGGAAATCGGTTCCAATATAGTCTCGAATGTACAAAATACCAAATGAGACCAAATATATACGATCAAAAAAATTTCAAAGGACAATATTTCTAATAAAATTTATAGGAAGCAATTTTTTTTCGATTTGACGTAAACTTTCCGAGAAATCGGGTTTTTAAAAGATCTTACATGTTAAAACTGGGCATGGTCAATATTGTGGGCTAACATTGCTCAGTAACAAAATTTAAGTTCCTGTGCCTTGTCTAACTTGACCAAAAGGCATTTAAAAAAAAAAGTGAAATGGAGGTTGTTTCACAATGAAGCCAGTAGTGGGCGTGGTCGTTGACGGTTTTAGCCAATTTTCACACTTTGTCCGTGTGTGTACCAAGTTTCAGCTTTTTAGCTTGATTTTGAAGACCTAAAACCTTCACACATACGATTCACAGGTCGGTGTCTCGATCATCTTAAGGGGTCTTAAGCGGCTACGGTGATTATTTCACTGTGTTACAAACTTTGCATTAAAATTAATATACCCTCGGTCGGGTATAAAAATAGATCTTTTTCAAACAAGCACGATGAAGAGTAGTTCGATATTTTCTTTTCTAGATTTTTAGTGTTCTAGTTTTGAGATCGATATTTTTGTAGTTCTATTTTGTTTTTTTATTTTGATTTTCTAGATATCAGTGTAGATCAATAAAGTCCTGATCAGAAAGACCTGCTCTCTTGGGTCAGAAAAAGTAGAGCTGAAGTATTTTAAGTTTGAAGTGGAAAGCAATGCTTTAATGTGTTGTGGGTGGGGTGAAGTTTTTGCTACTAACGAATCATAGAAATATTGACAATAGAGACAGCACTCTTGCCTCTTGGGAACACCAAATATGTGGACGGTCCAATTTAAAACAGTTTGACACAATTAAAATATAAATGCTTTGAAATATTCTTTGTTTAAACTCGAAATCTTATGTGAGAGCTTAGAGGAGTAAACAGGCGCATCCTTTCCATTCCATTTCCAATACCCATAAGAAAGCTATCTGTTGGGAGACAAACTATATGCTCGGTAATTTAAAAGGTATTTGGATACAATATTACCAAATCACCTAATATTTTATTAGGTTACGATTTATCGCTGTCGTAACCTTCCTTAGGTCGCAATTCTTATTCGCCTTATTAGTGCAACTTCACGGTATCGAGAAGGTGAAAAAACGCGGATTTTCAACGTGGACGTGAACATTTAAAAAAATATTATAAAAAGAGACAAGAAGGTATGAAACTTTTCATAAGCTGAAGACTCATAATTTAGAATCTGTCTTGACAGGGGTTTTCTTAAGTTCCTTAGGGATTTCCTTAAGTTAAGAGAAGGTGAAAAAACGCAGTTTTTCAAAGTGGACGTGAACATTAAAAAAAAAATTATAAAAAGAGACAAGAAGGTATCAAACTTGTCATAAGCTGAAGACCCACAATTTAGAATCTGTCTTGGGAAGGGGTTTCCTTAAGTTCAGTAAATGATTTAAGGCTTTTTTTAGCTTTAAAATGCACACACGCCCGAAAGGGGATTCTTAGAAGGCACATAGACAAAGTTTCAATTTTTTCCTCAATTAAGAACAAGTTTTTTTTTTCATTTCAATTCAATAGGGTACTGGTTTCTTTATTTTTGTTTGAAAATGTATTGTTTAGTAAGCAAAAAAAATATTTAAAAAAAAAATCAATTTAAAATTGTACAAAAATACATTTGGGCACACTTCTTTCGACTACATAACTTGCCCTTAAAAGAACTATTTACTCTTTTAATTAATCAATTTAAGTTTGATGTTTTTTTTTTGATTTAGCACTCCCCATAATCATGCAGGGTCAGCCTGCGTCCTTTTCTGGCGAATTCCCTCCTGGCACAGTCGAATAAGCACTGGTTGAAGTACGACTTCCCATTTGATCCGCACACCGGCATGTAGTTCCTTGTGCAAGGACATACAGAATGTGCTCCGCTAACAAAAACCACCAGAGCTACAAAAAGTGCGGCAAGAACTCGGAAAAATTTCATTTTAAGCTTTTCTTTGACAAGCTTTCAATGTTTTAACGCTGTTCAAAGTAGTAACTTAACTAACTAGCGGATATCTATGGAAAGGGCTTAAATAGCTAAGCTTCGTCGCCAAGGTTCTTATCACAAATCTTTTTTACGACTAGATTCGGATATTTACTATGTTTTCAAAACAGATTGAGGGTTTAAATAATTTACTGCAAATTGGATGAGATAAGTTTAAAACCGATATGCAAGCTTCACTGCGCGCACCACTGCACCTAAAACAGATGTGCAGTATATACGTTTAAACATTTAAAGTTGCCTAGGTCTGTCTCAAGCCAAAAGTGGATTTTTGGTTTTTATTTTCCAAAACAATTATGACGTTTCCATGACATTGGTTCATTTCAGTGATGCCAGATACCTTATATTTAATTTTTTTTTGTTTTTGGCTATTTTCGTGAGTTACTTATGCCTCTTATGTGGTAGATTTATTGAAGTGCGGCAAAAGATTATACTATGTCTGTTAATTTGATGCCTTTCTTTTTTAAAAAAACAGAAAAATACGAAACAAAAACGAGAATATTCTACTTTTTTACAAGAAACTCTTCTTATGAGCAGGTAACCATCGAATCGACCAACCTAGTAGCCTCATTTGGCTGTAGCGAAACATGGAATCAAATTAAGAAATATCCAGACATCGAATAAACTTTTGAGTCATTCGCGTTGGACTACCGCCCAAGAGCCTTGCCTGAGCAATACATTTTGGCTGCAAGAAAATAGCTGCACATCTGTTTTGAGTTTGAAACCTTCTCCCACGACATCAGCATGACATGTAACTTTAGCACCTCTTGAATAAACATATAGTTCGGCAGTCAGAGTGCCTTGGCGAATCCCGGCACTCCAAATAAATGTTTTCCAAATCGACCGCTTTTTGGGCTGACTTTTTTGCACGCAAGTTAAGTTCCTTTCTTTTAACCTATTTTTACTTTTTTATACCCGACCGAGGGTATATTTATTTTAATGCATAGTTTGTAACACAGTGAAATAATTATCGTAGACCCCTAAGGCCTTTTAGAGATATGATCGAGACCGACAGGTCCGTCCGCCTGAGAAGTGTATCTGAGAAGGTGTTAGGTCTTCAAAATCAAGCTAGAGAGCTGAAATTTGGTACGCGGGTTGGTTCTTCTGTTGTCAGAAGAACCAAGTCTTTCTTTCACAGACAAAGCAAAATTAAAGTTGGGTCAATCGCCCACTACTTCCTTCAATGCTAGATAACCTCTATTTCACATTTTCTTTCAAAATGCCTTTTGGTCAAGTTAAACATGGCGTTGGAGCTCAAATTTTGCCCCTAAGCAATAATGGCCCTAGACCTTTAACGAGACAAAAATTGAATCGCTCACAATATCGGCCATGCCCACTTTCAACATGTTAGATCTTTAAAAACCCGATTTTTCGGAAATTTCACACCAAATCGAAAGAAAAATTTTATGACAAATCTTAAAGTAATCGCTATTTGCTAAGTTTACTCCACACAAAGTTATGAGTTCCCTCGAAAAATGTGTCTGGCAACGGCCTTGAGCCTGGGTATCTGAAAACCGGGGGTGGAATTGGCTAAGATGATCTGTGATAAGTGATGTCACAAATCACAAAAAATCATCTGCGTAATCGTCTGTTATCATCACAATTTTCTTGTTACAGCTCTCGATCAATCACCTTCAAAATGAGATGGTCCCCAGTTTTCAAACTTTCAGGCTAGTTGTTTTTTTTTGCCTGCATTTAAGCTGACCTTCTGCATGCATGAATAAAAAAAGGAGTTCCTACATCAGAAGCCTTAATAAAGCAACGATTCAGAACAATATTTTTGGGATCAACTTACGTAGACGGATTATTTTGTTTGATCACATTGACTGTCACAAAATGAGAAAATCACAGATCACCTTAGCCGATTCCACCCCAGTTTTCCCCGCTGATAAAAAGTAAATCTAAAACTGATCAACCAGTACCTAACTTTAATTCCCTTAAACAAAACTTACTTAGTTAATGAGAAAACCTATTTGAAATTTAAGCAAAACTGTAAAGGCGTAATATGTTCAAGTTATAAAGTTTTCCCTGTCACATGTTAATTAAAGGTCGATTTGGAAGCATTTTTTGGTTTCCAAGAAGCCAAATATCTGAAGCACCCCCTGATTTAAACCAGATTTTCCCATTTAACTTTGTTAGCTTAATTGCGTTCTATGGGCTTTGAAATTAAATCAGTTAAATAAAAAATTCTGAAACATTATTTAAATTTTGAACTAAGAAGGAAGGTGAAGAACAGAAGTTTGTTTGAATTTTGAAATAATGCTTTGACGATCGTGTACTACTGTGGGTGGTACGCAAGATTCAGAAGAAATTGTTGCAAAGAATAATAATTGAAAATAAATATTTTAAGATTCTACTATAAAGCCAGACAACAAACAAAGGTGTGACCAAAACTTATACTCGATCGGAATACAAGTTTACCAAATTCCGAACAGACTTGCTTCTCTAGTATTTTATGCCTGACTGAATATTCACAAAAGATCAAGTGCAAATGATGAGTAGGGATGTATACTTACCTCGAAAAGCTCTAACAACGACTTCACTGTCTCTCTTAAACTGACACCATGGAAGCAAAGAGTTATAATTGTCAATTTACACACACCATTAATCATCGCACAATTACTATTGTCAGAGTCGCAAAAGGCATAACAATTATCTGTTTCATTAGCGAATAGACGAACCCCTGCAGCTATATAGCTTAATTGCTTAAGTGTGACTAAAATTGAATTGAAACGCCACCGCGCTTCCTCTACTTCCACCAGTAAATGCCTGACGTCATAACGTATTCAAATATTTATACTGTGGATGGTATTCAAGCTTGGCGAAAAAATCGCCTGGTTCACTTGCCAGAGAGGCATCGAATTTGAGTCCATGGGAACTGGAACTTAGTTCCATATCAGCAGTCGTTATCTGCGGTACAGAAGTGATTCTAAGTCAAGTTGAATTCGTGTGGAAAAGTTAACCGAACAAATATGAAGTTCTTCGCGTTGTTTTCAATTCTGTTGATAGTTGTTATCGCTATGGTGGCACCATCTCAGGGCACATTCTGCCCATGCAGTGGAGCAAAGGGGCCGGTTTGTGGCAGCAACAAGGTCACCTATAACAATCGCTGCGAATTTGAATGCACCCAAAGGCAGTACAGGCAACTCGGTAAGACGCTGAATATTCTGAAGGTCGGGCCTTGTGATAGCGCTTGACTTGGTATGCCATGGAGGTGACTCAGTTTTGAATTGGATCTTAAGCTTTGAGTTGCATAACAGAGCAGTGATAATCTCTTATAAATTATAATGGAAAAATAAATATGTTTACAAAAATAGTCTTAAAATGAGTTTGTTTTTTTGAGCCTTTTGAACTAGAGCTATCATTTTTGCGACTGGTTTCCAGGTAATCTGATTTGAATTGGTTCTTAATAAAAGAGAATTGCGGAGTCAAGTAGATATATGGAAAGAAACAAGACTGTCACAATATCTGTATGAGTAGTTTCTAAAATGTTAAGTTGAAATACCTTTTGATAAAAGGTAAAATGCCTAACCTAGCTGGTTTCATTATTTATTAAAGAATGACAGCTTAACATATTGGTTGGTTAAGATAGTAACGATATAATAATCGATTGGGGAAAGGATATGCTTATCAACGAAAACACCTTCAGCTGAGCCAAGTTTGTGTTTTTAATGACACTGGATGGTGTTAAAAAAAGAGCTGGTAAAACAGGTTAACTCCTTGATTTGACTTGCAACTAAGTACATATGGCTGGACTGTATGATTCCGGGGACTATTTTACTCGAAGAGAAACGTTTTCTTTAGGCTTGTGCACAAGCTGTGATAATATCTTGAAGCGTTTTCAATTCTAAAAGATTTTTATCTGATTAAGTCAGAAGTTACTTAGGTATCAGGTTTATGCTTTAAATATTTTCCTTGTGCATGCTATAAATGATTAAAAAGTTTCCTTTTTAGGGACTTCTAAAACTACAAACAGTGATCAGCTCGGAACCGCAGAAAACTTCCATTGTTCCTTTCGTATTGTCGCACATTATTTAGAAACATAAACAATTGGATGTGTTTCGTTGACAAAAATAAAAAAAAAAACAACAAACACTGAGCTATTCAACGAAATCCATATTTAGCTCTTAATCTGACACAAGCCTTGTCTGCCGACAATCCGCTTTTTGAATATTCGTTAAAATTAAATTATTTAATACCCAGCCATGATAGGTAGCTGAACCTCATCGACTCAACACGCAGAATACCAATGAGCCGCACGCATTCGAGTAAATAATTTTCAATTATGAAACTTAAATGAGTTCAGGCTACTGTTCGGGGGGACTGGATATAGCTGGCTGGCACATAGATATGCAAATTAATAAAATTGCTGAAACTCCGCGAAAACAATTCCACAAATCCCATGGATTATTGTCAATAAGTCGGTTTATCGTATGGCAAATATTTTAATACATTTCAAATGGTGTACGGTATACCATTACCTTATGGTAGAGCCGCTGTAATTAAATTCAGGTATACGTATTAATATGTCAAAAATGCTAGAATATAAACGCCACTTCAAATTACACACCCACCACCAGACAGCAAACAGTTGGTACGCATCTTGCCCCAACTTTGCGAGTTACGTTAATCTACAATCATTAGAATCCTTGTGCCAATGGTTGACTGATGGCGTATTCTTTTCAACACTGAATCGTGAAACAAGTGTGGAATACAGAAAAAAACTCGTTCTTTTCTCGTACACCTGAACGGAATCATGCTCATGTAAATGTTCTCTTGAACTCCGAATCAGTTCGGTGTATTTGACTGTATAGCTTTGTTGATTGTGTATGTGTGACGTTTCGACTCAATTTTCGTTCGTTATTTTTTGCAACGCGACTGAAATTGTATGAAATCTATAAAAAGTTCTATCAAAACTTTTTATAGATTTCTTTAGTACTATTTACTTAAAAAAAAATTTTAAGTAAAAAGTACAAGAACCGACGCCAAAAAAATCACGCTACGAAATGAAAATAAAGTAAGCAAATTAAAGTCAAAGCGATTTGACGGAAGTTAACGTGATGACTGCACCGGTGCAGTATTTGTCGTTCTGTACACAACGAGTGCACTGAACGAAACGAGTGAAACTCGGTTGTGAAACCGAGTGTACACCACGCTGGAATTGTCGCAAACACCGAGTATTATTTGACAGCTCGGTGTGGCAGTTCGGTGTTCAAAGAGAAAGAAAAGGTAACATAAGAAAAAGTACACCAATATTTAAAACAGAAACTAGACAAAAATCTTTGTAAAAAAATCTTTCCAGGGTTGGACTAGGTGCTTCTTGGGCCTTACACGTTAAACGATACACAAAAGAAATTAAATTTTAGTTTGCATGCATTTTTTATGTTTGAATTTTAAATGTCTGACGCACATATGGATCTTAATTTTTATATTGAAAATTAGTTGTTTGAAATGTCTCCATTTTAGAAATGTCTGTATACCAAACAAGTCGGGTTATTTTTTTTCTGCAAGTGTCGGGTTGTTTTTTTTCTCCAGAAGCAATGGTATTAGAGGCATGTCTCTATGGCGTTGCCAGGCTGGAGTGTGGCGGTTTCCGGGCTTCATTGCGCTAAGCAGGGCTAAATTACATAAGTACTTCGTTGGTCTTTGTGCACCAGACTATCACAGCATAAAGGTCATTGCTGGTAACCACAGCCATGGGCCCCGTAGCAAGATAAGTAAATGCATCGGCTCCGCGCTTTTAGAGGGCCTGCGAACTAGGCGGATAGCTCGAGCTGAAGCTATACGAAGGCGCCTAAATGTGGCTCTAATACTATAAGGAATATTTTGGTAAAGCATTCCCACTAAAGTAGGCCAAACCACCAAAAATCCCTTAAGGTCGAGGTGTCATAGTTCACAACAGGCATGTCAGGAATTTAAAAAAAAGGGTACGGAAACAATGACAATGAAAGTACGGAGTCCTAGAGTTCCTAGCTCAAAAGCAAGCGACTATTGCTTCTGAACTGGGACTGGGATACGTCATTTACCCTGGGATACGTGATTTATGAAGAATAAATTCATGGGTACAAGATATTTGAAAAACGACTAATATTACGGCTTAACTAGTACTACACCAAATTTGATGTTTATTGTCACCATTCAAAACGTATGGCTGGTTTACTTCAACTCCAGCAGACTTGCCAACTTTTAAATCGCTAAAAGTTGGCAAGTCTGCTGGAGTTGATGAAATCCGGCCAGAAATGCTCAAGGCAATGGGTGAAGAGGGTGTTAAATGGCACGTGTCATTAAGGTGGCCTGGGATAGCGGGAAGGCACCTAGCGATTGGCAAACGGGAGTTATAGTGCCCAACTATAGGGGCATATCTCTCGTGAGTCTTCCGGGAAAAGTATTCGCGAAGGTGTTGGAAACGCGTTCCAGAGCTGTAATCGAGCCTTTGTTACGGGAAGAACAGTGCGGCTTTCGGCATGGCAGAGGCACAACCGACCAGCTTTTTACTCTGAAGGTTATTCTTGAGAAGGCCTGGGAATATGCCAAACCGGTCTATGCGTGTTTTGTAGATCTGGAAAAGGCGTATGATCGAGTCCCTCCGGATACAATTTGGAGAGATTTGCAGGACTATGCGCTGAGTGGGCCTCTTCTGAGAGCCATCCAGTACTTGTATGGAAACTGCAGATGCTGTGTACGGATAAATGGCGTCAAATCCCGTCCTTTTGATGTGCGCGTTGGACTTCGCCAGGGCTGTGTTCTGTCGCCGCTCCTTTTCATAGCATATATGGACTGGATGGTGAAGCGCAGTCTTGGCGAGCAATGCTTCGAACTGGCTGGCATCAGGATGAGCCATCTGCTTTTCGCAGATGATTTGGCCATCCTTGCATCATCCAAAGAGGAACTTCAACGAGCACTGGATAGGTTTAAAGCCGTCTGTGGTGATGCTGGGATGAAAGTAAACGTGAACAAATCGGAAGTGATGGTTGTTTCCGGACTCCTGTGCAGTGTATCCTGCACATAAATGGAGTTCCATTAAAACAGGTGGAGAAGTTTAAGTATCTCGGGGTCTTTTTCACGAAAGATGGGAGGAGTGATACTGAGCTGTCCTGTAGAATTGGCCAAGCTGGAGCAATAGTAAAGGAACTGCGCCGGCCGGTCATCAGGAAAGCTGAGCTTGGAGTGAAAGAAAAGATCTCAGTTTTTAATTCAGTGTTCGTCCCGACCCTCATCTATGGTCATGAAATTTGGGTAATGAACGAAAGAATAAGATCGCGGGTACAAGCTGCCGAAATGGGTGTTGCTCTAAGGGACAGAGTGAGAAACGTCAGTATTCGTAGGAATCTTAATGTTGAGCAGCTACTTCTCCGAGTGGAGCGATCGATTCTTCGATGGTTTGGGCACGTTGTTCGCATGCCCCCTGACAGACTTCCTAGACAGGTCATGCTAGCCGAGATGCGAGCGCGTCGCCCGCCTGGTAGTCCAAGAAACAGGTGGTGGGATCAGGTAAGGAACCTCTCTGAGTCCCACTTGGGGATTGTGCCGGAGTCTCTTGAGTTGGTGGCGGAGGATCGAGAAAGATGGAAGGACCTTTTAGCCACCCTCGCTCCGCGACCTTTTAAAGGATAATCGGCAGTCGTAAATGATGATTATGATGGTTTAGTTGAGCGCATGAAGGCATACTGTAAAATTATTGGCGTTTTCGAAATATTCCACCAGTTCAAATTTTGAAAAAATCTGCAATATTCATAAGGGTGCAAACTCGGATGATTTTGAAAACAGCACAGGCGTTGAATTTTGGAACTTTGTTGCATTTTTCGATTCGACTCTAATGTGGCTAGTTTTATTGACAGTAAAAATCACGAGACTCTGGAGCTGCAAGGATAAGAGTTTTTGTTGAACAATTCTTAACAATCTTGTTTGGAACCAGAAGTTTGGCGCCATGACCCAAGAACTTGTCCATTTCACATTAATAACTATTTTTCATTATAATTTAGGAACTAAAATTTTTTTGTTTATAAGAGTGGGCTTTTAGGTCGTTAAATTGAAAATCGCTAAAAGTCCACTTTTACAAGCATTTATTACAATATAATTAGCCCAAGCAAACAGTTACAAAAATAAAAAAATTGCATAAGATAAAAATACATAAAACTAATTGCACAGCGGAAAAGGGGAAAATTTAGACAATTTAAAGTAAGATTCATATTTATTACTTAAGAAAAGTCTTAAAAAAAGAAATGAAAAAAACGTGGAGGGTTATATGGCACCTACTGGTGGGTTAAATGACACTTTTAATTTTTCTTGTGGTTGTTTTTGACATACTTGTTAAAAGCGATATTATTTGTAATAATATTAATTAACAGTGCAAAAATTTCACCCACACATTGTCCAGCCCACTTTTCAATACAATTTAAGCTTGACGTTTTCAATATTTACACTTAGGCTTGAAAACGCAAGCAAAAATACAATTTTTGATTCAAAACACGCTCATTTTTGGTTTTGTACAGTTGTCAATGCTATAATTTAAGAGCAACTACAACTTACCCTGCATCCGTGGACGACTTATGTATGACGAAATGATGTGTTGATCTACTTGCTTAAAAAATAATCCGTTTGGTGGAAGCAATTCAAAAGGGTGTCATATCCTTCAAGGTGTAGTAGTTTTTCTTTTGAATTTTGGTTAGATGTAACAATGTAACAATTTTGATTTGTGTCATGCCATAAACTTGATAACCCGAAGCAATCCGTCGGCGTTTTAACAGATTTTGCTTCAGGCCCCACGCTGGCATATTCCAGCACCCACAACCAATACGCAATATGTATTCCGATCCGAAATACTTGGCTCTCCTTCTGGATTTCGCGATGTCACAAGATGCACTGTCGGTCATCACAGAAGTTTTCTCTGTTTTGTAAAAGGTATGATAGCCTTTTTTTTTATTTGAAGTCAAGGATTGAGTCGGTTGTTAACAACAAGGAACTTTACAACTGGACTTTATTTTGAGGGGGTTTTGATTATTTTTTCATTAAGCAGCAACATGATCCATCTTTATCCATATGTTTCCGGGTATAGTCCTGTTTGTGGACTCAAAACATGCATAATTGAAGGATATTTGAACAACCGTGAGAGCTATAAACAGGACAGATTTCAATTGTGTTTACTAAGTCATTAGGAGTGATGACTAAGGGCCAGTTTTTCAGTGCGAGATCATCCGAGTCTCCGAGTAAAACTGAGGTTAACTCCAAAAATGAATTTTTCATTAAATTCTGACCCGAGATTAATCTCGGCTTAACTCGCCAAATTCGATGAGTTGTTCTTGTATTAACTCTGACGAACAGTATGAACTTCCTTGAATGTTTTTTTCTCTGTGAAATGGCAGTGGCATTGCGTGTTTCTGTGCAAAGCGACATTTGAAAATGACTCGAACTTCTTTTCCTGTGTTCTTCAATGTGAAGTTAGAGCTGGGAGAGTCAAGTATTTCGAGAATCGAAGATTTTGACAACTTTACTGACCGAGTTAATTTTGCACTAAAAAACTACTCGCTGAGTCAACTTTAAGTTCATGTTGTTCCGGGATAAACAGATAAACCCAGACTAAGCTGGGTTTAACTCAGCCCTGAAAACCGGCCCTTGTAACCTTGTTAATTTTCCAGTCTTCCCTCGTCGACAGGCCGATCTGCGGGGCAGGCAGGTTTGTTGTGAGAGAATAAATTATCTTTTATTCGGGAATTTGTACTTAAGAAACAGCTGAAGTGTCCATTTTTTACTTTGTGTCTGACGTTTGTTTTATTTATTTATTTATTTATTTATTTATTTTAAAATAATTTACAAAGTTAATTCATAAACTATTTGTTTAAAGACATCTGGGTTACAAAGACCATTTGATGTCATCTTGAAAAAAATTTACAAGTAAAAAATTATGATTATAAATTGAAAGGAGGCAATAACAAATAAAATTTTTAAATATCGTTGAATTTACAATGAATGGACAACGCTACTTTTATATTTGCAATAGATTTGAAATTTGATGGGTTTAGGATGTCTGCCAAATGTTTTTCTATATTTTCGGCGCTGCCTTTGATTTGTTTTCATATTGGACAGGTGATGAATATATGCCAGATCGTGAGACTTGACCCACTATATTGACAAGCTTCCGGTTTTTTGTTTTAATTGGTAGGCTTAAGGCGAGTTAATCAAATGCTAAAAATGTATGGAGTTGGCCGGCAGATGGGAGGTTTTTCTCAAATTTCTTTACAGAAACGCCTCAATGATTCTTTTTAACTTTTATTTTTTCATAATTGTAGCTGGTGAGAGCGTTAGAGTTGGTTTATAAGTCATCATCACTTTTTGTTCTGGTGACAAGTTTCCGCACTCTATCTGAGCTTTAAGAGATTTTTGCTCCATCATGCGGTTTATTTCTTAATCGTTCTGATCTTAAGGCGACTGTTTCAGTGTTCAACACAGTGTAGGTATTCGATTATTACATTGGTGGGAAAAAATCAACTGAAACAAGGAAGACACAAGGATACATCGAATGAAAACATCAAATGAAATGGACGTAAAAGGATCCTGACAAGTTGTTGGTTGCTTAGTAACGGGTGATTTTTTAAGAGGCTGCGAACTTTTTTTTAAAAAAAAAACACAAAAAATTCGAAAAAATTAATGAAATATTTATTTGAATCGATAGCTTGAACCTTGTAATTCAATGTTTAAAGATAATTTCATGCAAATGTTGACCGCGGCTGCGTCTCAGGTAGCCCATCCGCTGAGTCCAATTTTGGCATACTCTTTCACACATATCGGCCGGTATCTCACGAATGAATGCATGGATGTTGGCTTCCAGTGCGTCAATCGAAGCGGGCTTGTCCCTATAGACATTAGCCTTGACATACCCCCACAAAAAATAATCTAATGGTGTCAAATCGCACGATCTAGGCGGCCAATTGACCGGCCCGAAACGTGAAATTAACTGTTCACCAAACTCGCCTCGCAATTGCGCCATTGTTTCGCGTGCTGTATGGCATGTGGCACCGTCTTGTTGAAACCACATATCATGCAAGTCAAGAACTTCCATTTCGGGCAAAAAAAAGTTTGTTATCATCGCTTGGTAGCGTTCACCATTGACAGTAACGCTGCGATTCGCATCATCTTTGAAGAAATGTGGCCCATAAACCGCACCAAACAGTGGCTTTTTCGGGATGGATTGGTAGCTGTTGCAATGCTTCTGGCTGATCTTCACTCCAAATGCGGCAATTTTGCTTATTTACGTACCCATTCAACCAAAAATGAGCCTCATCGCTGAACACAATTTTTCGATAAAAAAGCGGATCCTCGGCCAGCTTTCCAAGAGCCCATTCACCAAAATTTGATAGTAAAATTCAATAATTTGCAAGCGTTGTTCATTTGTAAGACGATCCGTGGTTAAATTGCAAACCAAACTGAAGCTGTTTGACAGTGACACAAGGTACTAAACACACGTCAGCTGTCAAAACCAGTGTTGCCAAAACCAAACCAGCTAAAAAATCACCCGTTATTAGTGGTGAGCTTGAATTAAACCATTTTTGACTAAATTGTACATCAAATTTTCGGGGTGGAGACTATTTTTCAAATAAAGTTTATATATTTTCTTGGAGCCTAAGGCACCTTAAAAATTTCTCGCCGGTAGTTACTCTTGTGACTCTCAAATGCCCTGAGAGCTACTCGTAGTAGTTTTACTTTCAAGTGGACACGTGCCTTAAGGTTGATGATGTCAATACTCAAATATTTTGGAGTTAAATGCATTTTAAGAAACTGCAAGTGCCAGAGCCGCACTCACTTTTCGCCAGGACATCTTGAAGTTGGCTAGTGTTGGAACATAAGAAGCACTTCAAAGTCGCATTCATTATTCTGCCAGGACTTTATCAGACATGAAGAACCATCAATAGCACATAATCCCCAACATCATTCTTCAGAGGTGTTTGATATTTCGAGTTTTAATCAGTGGCTTCTAGACAATTTTGGGTGTAGTCGTATTCGTTATAGATACTCAGATTGGTTGCGGTGACATCCGCTCAAATAAAGTAAAAGGGAATAATAAAAACACATATCTGAAACGCTTTTTTGGTGCGGGGGATAAGGCTTTCTCTTGAGAAAAGTGTTGAAGTTCCTTAAACTTTCTAAATCCATCTGCGCATTGAATGCACAAGAAAAATCTACAGCCTTTTGCATAGACAAGCTCTGAATGCATGGCGCCTTTCGTGCTTATATTTTACATCCAACCATGTGTATTGTCGAACATAAGTGCAGTGGAAGTGTGGAGTACAAGCGAGAGGGTAGAACATTTCCAATGTGCTGTGAGAATTTTTTTTTTGGTTCCTTTAAGACAAGTCGGAAGGAAAACTTTGTTATTATAATTTCATTTCGGAAGGACTATATTTTACGGTTATCGTCAAGGATAACACAAAAGCTTGAAATTCAAATCCAATCGCCTGAAGAGTGCTCAAAAAATGCTTTTATCGTGGTAACAAAAAAAATAATACGATGCCGTCATAAACATCTCTGACAAAAAACTGATTATAATAATCGAATGTCGGTTTAATGTATCTGCCGATCAGGATGGGCGCCAAGACTTAATGCAAATGTTGCGAATTCTTAGAAGAAAAAATTGGAACGTTGTAGAGAGAAACTCGCTGCTTGGTTTTCTTGTGCCAAGTTATTATGCTGACGTAAAGTACTTCGGACTTCAATGATATTAAAAACAAAAATTATGCCAAAAACCAAAACTCTGCTAACGTTGAAGAAGGGGATCTTATTGGACTTCCTGTTTTTCCGTTCTAAGCCACGAAGCTTTTGATGGCAGTGGAGGTAAAAAACACAAAAGACATAAATAAAGAGTGACGTTTGATAATATTCGGTTAATAAGAAGTAATAAAATAATATAAATAAATTTAACCATGCATCAAGCCTTTTGAATTAAGCTTATTTTTTCTAATGTATATCCTTGTCAAGGAGTCAATTGACGCCTTTAAAATCCCAGCAAATGGCGATGCGTTAACATAACACACAGCAAGTGAGAAAATTAAAAATGCCGTCATGCTTAGATTCAGTTTTATATAATGTCAAGGCTCCAGGCTTTAGAATCAAAAAAGTAAACCTAAAACAAGGCTTTCCATTAGCATATATGAAACATGCTAGTTAAGAAAATAGAAAATTGAAAAAGCAAGTTTAAGAAAACCATAACTTGCAAAATTCCGAAAAATGCACATTGAATTTACTTCTAAGGGTTTCTTTTTACGGCTTCTTAAATTTGAATTGAAATACCAGCACGAAAAATCTTCATAAGATACTGGTTTTGAAGAGGCTTCTTTTCTTCGTTGACACTCACTCGAAAGATGAAACCAATTATGTAAGTATTTCAACAAAATGAAATGGAAATTATTCCGACCGCGTTTCAGCTTTTGAAATTTCCTTTACGAGCATGAAATTTTGCGTGCATGTATACGTATAGACGATGCCTGTATTAATGAGCCCTTTTTGATGCTTGTGTTTGTGACCAACGTGCAAATATTTACTTTTCCTTCTATACTTTCACATGTAGATACCTATACATACGACAGCTCCCTTCATGGAGATTATCCTGCGGAATTAATCTGCATAAGTGTTTAATTGAAATTTTCATAGCGCAGCAAAATAAAAGTTCTCTTGTCGTCGCACAGAGTCTTAGCCAAAAAACCCTCAAGTGAATTAAAAATATTGAAGGAACCCTTTTAGAATTCGTTATCCTTTTTGTCTTGAGTGCCACGTTATGCCACTCATTCTCTTCGTAGTTCATGCGGGTTAATAAGAATACGGCGAGTGAATCGCCAGGTGAGTGTCAGTGTAGTCATATGATATTGCATTAGCCAAAGTTGAATCAAGAAACACAGGGGTTTCCAGATCTAAATAAAAAGGTTTAAAAGCTAATTCCAAATGCGTTGCATAAGTTACGCGTGCCTTTTAAAAACATGCATTTTTGCCAAGAACGTTGAATCCGAATTCAAGGTAATGCCTTAAAAATAGCAAGTTCAACAATCCTGCTTTCACAAAGAAGTTGCCACGAGGGTTTCCATTTTTCGTTAAGATAAGCCATGAGGTTAGCAGTGGATTCTTTGCTACAAAAACCTTACAAAGGGTAATTAAAAGGTATTTTGCCGAGTCAAAGCTATTTTGCTAGAATGAATTTGAGCCCTTTCGCATTCTACGCCCTCCAATATAGGCGATGACAAAGACTTAGCATGTGGAAGTCTAGTCTGTTGGGACCAGGATAACTTAACGTCTTAGAAAATAAACTACATCAAATAAGTTTCCTCCCACGAGCCTCGTTTGCAACCCTTTCATCATCGTCATAAATATGTAATTATGTCCTTACAATTACACTTCACTTGCGATCAAGACTTTATCCTTTTCGTTCAATCGCATAATAAAGCCATTAACTTGCGGTTTGCTGGATACCAAGCTCTCATATACAAGACTCTGGCACTGGCACACATATGCGTTTACTTATGCCTTCACATGACCGACATGTCCCCTACAATGTAAGGGTTTACTGCTCATCTCAGCATCTTCTGATGCTCGTCAGTGAGGCATAAATTATTCCTGTTTACTTTCATTTTGCCACAATTTTAAAATGAATAAAAGAAAACACCCATGGGATACTGTATACAAGGACGAACAGCATTCGACGATGACAGGGAGTGTCTGATAAGTTACTGCGATGTGATGACATTCAATTTTGTGCGCTGGTGACAGCAGGGCTTCTGCACATATCATTAGGATGCGGGCAAGAGTTTTCTATGTTGACATACGATTTGGGGTGAAAGGATTTAAAAATACTTTTGACCTTTTACTAATGAGGGTGATATGGCAATTTGACAGGTTAAGGATTGTGTGTTAGGCGGTTTATCTAAACTTCAAGGCAAGACAAGTCAACAATATGTTCAAAGAATGAAATGATGTTTTTGTTAACCGGGCTTTGTGGGCTTCCAGACTCTATGTCAAGATGGCTTTTGATTTTTCATCTTTCAAAAAATAAATGTTAACATTTTGTTTGGAGCACTGAGGATGAAAAATATTATGAAAAGCGAATTTCAATAAATGGTTACTGGTGCTATTTAAAGACGATTTTTGAAGAGATGTTGGTAGCTCAGAACGTGTCTTTTAAGTTTTTTTTGAATAAATTCCATTTTCTATAGTCATTTTAATGCAATACCTTATAATGGACGTACCTGCCTAGTTTTTACTAGATCGATAAAAGGCTTGGGAACCTAACCTAAGCTCCATATAGACACTTGAAAAAATTCTTGTTGACAGGCATTGGTTTGCCTCAAGCAAAAATTCAATAGCAGTTATAAAAATAATCCCCAATAAAAAACATCGCTACACTTTTTGTAAATTTCAGGTAGGTCTCTGCACCTTCTCCCTTTCGTCGATAAAAATTCATGTGAGTAGGTATTTTAGAAATCAATATAATACCAAAGAATTTAATAGGTCCTTTAGAAATTTCACCAAGAGAAAGCCTGCACACCTTCACATACCAACCGCTCATAGTCCTCATAACCGATCAACTCAACTCATTCCCATCAAATTTGGTTTTTGTTAAGGGAATTACGCCAACTCACACACACCCGCATATCGTCGCAACAGAGCCGAACTAAGCGGACAATAAAAAATACCTTCGAGCAGTGAATTCCTTCAGGAATCACACACGTGCCTACTAAGCCCATTCCATTCGCTGTTAGCCCCTATTAACAAAAACGGCAAAGATTATTACATAATTCCTTGAGCCTCACAAAGGACACCTTGCGTCGTCGTCGTCGACATCGGTATCGGCATCGTTGTGAACCACCAACCCATCGGCCCAACTATATTGGAATTTTATTATATCAGGAAAAAGTATGTAAAAAATACAGGTCCTAAATACCTTGGGCCTATTTGCACATTTACATTCAGGTTAGCAAATTCACCTTGAAAGATCCTTTTTTTTCCTGCCTCTTTTTCGTCTGCTTTCCGTTTCTTGATTATTATGCGAGATAACGATGTTTAACATTATCATAATATTTTATGATTTCATAAAGGTATCCTTTTGTGAAGGAGACCAGAAAAAAGGTGCAGCGAAAGACGTCTGCACGGAGAGGAGGATACAAAGTTTTATATGAAATTGATTTACATATGTATACATTGTGTAAAATATAATTTGATATTTGAAGGGAGTCCTTTCTTTCGTTAATGTCATTTGAGGGTATAGAGGTAAATACTTAGGAACTTAGAGCTCTTTGTGCACTTGAACGGGGTGACAAATTGAATTTTTTCTTTGTGACGGAAACGGATGGGCTTATTTATTTAAGTTAATTAATTGGGAAGTCATTTATAGTGATTCCAGGTGTTTTATTTTTAACTCTTTTGTAGGCGGACCTAAATTCCCTATTGTAACATTCTTCAATTATGATTTTCAATTGTTGAGGTTGAAAGGATTTTTGTGTATGGGCTGGGGCTTTTAAGGGTTTCATTCAATTCCTTTCATTAATGACCTGACAGTGAAAAGATAACCTCTACCCACTCTTCTTAAGCCTTCGCGGGCGGAGTTAGTAGAATATTTGAGTTTGTTGCCTTTGACGAAAACCTATGTCTCAAAAAAGGCTCTTTTTTTTTCTGATACCGAAAAATTGTACCTATTAATATTTGGCCTTATAGCGCCTTGATTCTTTACATAATAACCCACAAACCAGTCCTGGTCTCCGTGGATTGATTTCTCTCCAATTAGTTCAGCTAACAATCATTTTTTGGCCGATACAGTCTCAGTTAGCCTTTGATATGACGTAACAAAACCACATCAAGAAATACGACCACAACAGTACGAAATATCCACATGGGCCTGCAAATAAAGCAAAATTTTAATGGACAAAAAAGCTCGAAGTGGGATGCCGTGGCGTAGTAGGTGGTGTGTTTGCTTATTACGCCAGAGGTCTGGGTTCGAATCCTGCCATCGTCATCTGAAAAAAAATACTTGTCCTTTTTACGGTCCCCACCTCCGCGGGGATTTGACAAGCCCTCCGAGAATATCAATTGTCTTGAAAAACTTCTCAAAATCGCCGTTCGAATTCGGCAAAAAATTGTAGGTCCCCTTGTATGTGAAGAAATCAACACACACAGCATACATTGTTGAGAAGTTGGCCCTGGTTCACCTCGAGCTGTTGCGCCACTCTATTTATTTATTTATTTTATTTATAAAAAAGCTCAAAAAGTATAATTTTTTTGGGGCTCGAAAAAATTCCTGGATTCAAGCATCCAAAAAGAGTTGACGGGCGTTGAACCAGAAGATCTCGGTTCTGGTGCTCATCACTTCCATGTAAAATAATCATGTCTTCGAAATCTCGCGTGTAGAATTTCAAATGAAGCTTGACTTGAGTGGCACGTATCGCCGTCTTGCTGCAACCACATGTCGTTGATGCCAACGTGTCGTTTTCAAAGAAATATTGAGCGACGGAACTGCTAGTCTAAAATCCACACCACACAGTGACTTTTTCGATATGCTTTTGGTTCTCATGTAAATTTGTTTCCCAACCTGACACTTAATCATGATGAAAAATTTTGAACTCACCCAGACACGGATCACGTCGCTAAATTTGATTTTCGATCGATTTTCGACCGATATTTGAGTTTAAATTATTATCAAAGTTAACACTTATTTTTATTTTAACAGTTCCTATTTATTTTCAATTTTCTGATCTCCCACAAAAGGGTCGCTATCAACTGTCAAAGTTCGGAAGTACCTATTGGCGATTGAAGGCAATTGGTGGAGAATAGAGGAATATGTAGACACCTGCAAGAACAGCTTTCGAAAATTCCCGAATTTATCATCAGACTTTGATTTACTTGCCAACTGATGGGTGAAAAAGTAAAGGAAAACTGACCGAAAAACTAAGGCGGGAAGAGCCTTTGTCAGTCGTCAAAAACGTCGCTGAATTTGAATCTTGATCGATTTTCGAGAGTCGACCGATATTTGGTTTTTAATTATTATCAAATTTGACACTTATTTTGATTTTAACAATTTTATCATTTGTCCGTGTTATAAATGGTGTTTTGGCAAAACAGACTGAATAAATGAGAAAAAATTTGACAGATATATCTTCCACAATATGGGCGCTATCAACTGTCAAAGTTCGGAAGTCCCTATTGGAACCCCCTTTTCAGAATCAAACATCCTCAAGTTACTTTCTTTAAACATTCATCACCGCAAATGTAACAAATACTATCAAGGCTGCCTTAGATTACGAAATAGAAGATTGATAAAGTCGAGTTAGTTATTCAGTTGTTAAACCTTACATGAGTCATTAAATATTATGATTAAGCGTGTAGTGACTTTGCCATAGTTATCAAGAGTGTTGATAGACTTTCCCTATCTTCAATTTTAAGTGTTTTAGTTTAGTCAACAACGCTATTTGCTCTCGTTATTTATTGTTGCTCTCTTGTTTATTTGTTTTGTTATTCACGGTAGGATTTACCTTGGAAAGTAGATTTATAATTCCAAATTTCCTCGAATCTCGACACTTACACCCTGTAGGCGAACAGAGTGACAGGTTGGCGCATATAGCAGACGCATGGGTTTGAATCGGTGAACATCTTTTCCTAACTTTGGTATGAGTCAAACATGTTCTCCTGATTTGGCGCTATTCGAAGTTTTCCTATTCGGTCACCTAAGATCTCTTGTTTTTAACGATTTTCCAAGCCGTCAAACGAGTCCGTGTTTTGCGAATTATCTGTAAAAATGCTTAATTTACCCCTAGCTTCTGGATTGCATAGGAAAACATCTCTGCAGAACAATGGCGGATATGCCATCTGTACCTGCGGATTTGTGTTGCTTAAGATTTTTGAGAACTGCTGCCACTGTACGAGTGCGAAAGTGTACTTGACCCATTGAGCGCTCGACGGTCTCAAGTACAGGTAGAAACATTATCCAATGCAGTGAGCTATAAGCAGATTGGCAGATTTTTCGAAGGAATGTTGGGACACTACGTTCTCTGGCCATATGACATTCGTCCTTAAATGTTAAATAGGAATATTTTCGTTGTTTATCGTTCTCAGACCTCTAATGCCGCCTAGAGAAACTTTAAAAAGTGATGCTTTACATCAAACTTCCGAAAAACATTTCGCAATGTGTTGTTAAACAAGCTCTGAGCCAGGGAAGGAATTACATCGTATTTTCACGGAAGGCTCCAGAACCGGACAGGGGTCTGGTGCTGGAGTCTTTGTGGAAAGCGAGAACATTAAACTCCACTACCCCTTAGGTAAAATATGCGTCTGTCTTCCAAGCAGAAATTTTCGCTATCCTTATGGCTATGCACTATATTTTGACTAACAGGTGGAGGGCGAGAAGCATATGCGTTTGCAGTGACAGCCAAGCCGCTCTAAATGCATTGCTCAACCCTCTTACCTCGTCCAAGATAGTGCTCGAACTCAAGTATTCGCTGAACTTAGTCGGAAGGCTAAATGCAGTGAATCTTGTTTGGGTTCCAGGTCACACTGGTATCCAGGAAAATGAGATCTCTGATGAGTTTGCCAGACTAGGCTCAGAAGAGGTTATCTCAGGACCCGAACCTGCTTTAGACCTGCCTGTATCTGTTGTCACGTCTGCCATTGATACTTGGGTTTCTCATGAGCACAGGGCTCTTTGGCGTGACTGCGATGGGTGCAGACAGACTAAACGACTATGCCTTGATATCTGCAAGGGGTCAGCGTCTTTTCTTCTGTCTCTCAGGAAAATCGATTGCAGACTTCTTGTAAGCTTTAGCCAAGCCTTTGAAAGTGCTAGGCTTAAGCAAAACCACCAACTGTCCTGCCTGTGGAGAGGACGACGATACATCGGAACATTTCCTATGTAGTTGTCCTGCCTTTACTCGCATCAGGTGGCGGATCTTTGGGGCTGACGTGGTGAGAAAAAATAAACGTTTTTTCCTTAAAACACCCCTTGAAAGTGGGCGGAATTCAAAACCTTGCGTGAAGCAAACTTAGCATACAGAAATATCTTAAATACGCGTCATATATTTTTTTCGATTTAGAGTGAACTCTCCGAGAAATTGGGTTTTTAAAGATCTAACATGTTAAAAGTGGGCATGGTCGATATTGTGGGCGGTCCAATTTTAGCCTTGTTAATGGTCTTAGGTCAATATTAGTCAGCACCAAAATTTAAGTTCATGTGCCTTGTCTAACTTGGCGAAAAGGCATTTTGAAAATAAATGTGAAATAGAGGTTGACTCACATTGTAGCCAGTAGTGGGCGTGGCCGTTGACAGGTTAGTTGGCACTCAACCGCTAGTTGCTTCATTCCACAATCACATTTTTTAAATAAGACGACTGCAATTAACAAGCGACTATATGCCGCGCCTCCATTTAACAGAAAGTTTTAAATTAAACCGATCACTTCCTAAAAGCATTTTACAAAATATGCCATATATGCCATATGCTTAGGAACTATCTCACAATGGCTATATGCTCGGCTTAAGGCTGAGCGGGACATTCGCCATGAGGAATTAGCTCACAAGTTTGTCTTGGGTAAGCAAATTTTTGAGAATTATGAAGTTTTGAATATAATTTTGAGCATTGATATAGGTAGACCACTTATGACTGCAACATCATCACTTTTCGTTTCATTGCCTGATTTTTTAATATTGTTTAATGCAACAAGCTGCTCCTTCATTTGAATCTCTTAAGACAATCGGGTTCACCGCGATAAAGTCTCGTCATTTGGTCTCGTCTGAAAGTACTCGTTTGTGGTAGGTACTCTGAAGGGGCCGTCCTTCGTTGTATTCCCTCACACTTAACAACTGACTGCCTTGCCTTTAAATGGCTCAGTCTACCCGGTGCCCATTAAATCTCATCTTCAAGATACTCTAAAACTTAATCGTCATTCCTTGAGGTATACGCACTCTCAAGCCACGGTCCCTAAAAAGAAACTAATTTCATAATGTTCCCAGACCCATCTACTCTCATCTCACTCTGCGTTCCTATATACAAGGACAAAGGTATTTTATTACCGTTTTTGCCTCTTCAATTATCCTGGAGGATCTCGACCCTGGCATGTGCCGAAACAGTCTCGGGAATAAATACTATAGTCTAGTGGAGTAAAAATGTTCTGTTGTATAAATTGATTGACTCACATGGCTTTATGGGATATACAACCGCTTACGTGTGTACAGAGCTCCTGCTAAATGTGAAAACGCCTCCTACGGGGTAGAGCGAATTTCTTCAGCTCAATTGGAATTTTTCCATTTCCCAGGCAATGCCCAATTTTGTGTGTTCGTTCAGTGCTTATAGGTCGTCCCTCACCTCATAAACCTACACACAACATGCACACACATGACGTCTTTGGGGCAATTTTCGATTATGAAATCCCCCGAATCTGAATGCGAATCTCGAATCAATTCAATTGAAACTGTACGTAAGAGGGAACGGAGTTGTATATAGGTGCGGATTTTGGAATGCGAATATCTTTCGTCTTTCTATTCTATATGCGGCAACAAAGGAATGTCACGGTTTAATGCTTGAGGAGAATAAAGCTTTTCAGTATTTATGAGAACAAAATTTATGCCTCGAGCATTCGATGGCAGGTAAATGCAAAGCACACCTGAATCCATCTATAATCGGTTGATAGGTAAAGCGATTTAGATGAGAAATGTACAGGCTTATGGTACTTGAGGATTGGAGGCATTTGCAGACGCAACAGAATTCATGGTAGCCGGGATGAACGTTTTGGGAAAATTGTATCGGGAAAGGGTGGACAAGCGTGGGTAAGCGTTTGAAAAAATCTATGCTTCAGAAAGACGCAGAACTTTTAAATTATTTTCGGTTTTATACAAAGTTCTAAGGATGAGCATTCAACTTCGTCTTTAGATCTACTCAACATAATATCTCTTGTAACAAGCATAGGACATTGTCACAAAAAAAAGTTATGATTATGTTGCCTTGAGTATTAAGTTGAGCAGCGAAATCTGCCATAGGCCATAGGTAAATCTGTAGCTTTTTGGGCAAAAAAAAAGAATTTTCCGAAGCTACATCTACATTAATGACCGAAAGACTGCAATTTCGCCTGAAACGAAAGACTGTAATGTAATAAGGCTTCATAAAAGGCTGCCGTCAGTGTCTTTTTTGTTTACTCGTATTATGTTTTCTGTTGTGAGCTGTCCGAATTGTTAGCCACATATCTGTGCTAAGTTAATGTTAGGTTGTTGGTGTTCAAAAAAGCATCAAAAACATCAAAGAAGCTGACAGGATCTTTACAGCTGTGGAAACTGTCCCTAATTTTAGTTCAAACATCATCTTCGTCGATGATTCTCATTCCTAGATTAATGCGAGTTTAGTCAACGAACCAAATTCTCGAATTTAGGACGACACCAATCCATACGAAAGAAAGGAGAAAATCCTAGGCCCCAGAAAAAAGCGATTTTAGTCCTAAAAAGACTGCGTTGCGTACCCTTATTAAATAAAACTGCGTTTATAGTTATGGAAAACAAGGCAAATAACCAAAATTTTCCATTGGCCTGAATACATATCAAAACTCAATTGAGCGGCAAATAAACGGTCCAAGCATACGTTTCTCTGAAAGTTTTCACCGAAAACTTTTTATCCCCAATGTTATCCGGTGACATTGTAAAACGTCAGCATCTCTAGACCTCTCCCTTCTGACACTGTTTCAAATGTGTTCTAACGATTTAAAGTACAAACTAAATTTAGGGCAAGTTCACATTTATTATTCAGGGATTTCTCGCCCCTAGAAAAACAACCCCTAAATGTGTATATTTGGCGTGAATGTCATTTTCACATTGTTAGCGTGAAATGGATTCCCGGGAAGTGAAAAAAAAACACTAGGGTGGAATAAAAAATGCTTTCGCGGCATCCACGTGTTTTTGTCAACTTAACGAAGGGATACACACACGGCTTATGATGAATATACATCAGCAGCCCTTGGGGGTAGCACGGTATTATTTTTGTTGTTACTTCTTCCGTCCCTATATTGATTGCCAGGGAAATTTATCGAATTTGCTACATATAGGAGTACGAATTGTGTCTTAGTTTCCTTCCTGCTACGGTGCAGTTTCTGCTTGTTCTCCTGGAAAGGGAATGAGACAAATCCTTAGCAATACATCATACCACGGTAAATTGACATTAGTCCACAGGCCAATCGTGTATAGCTGGTTTTAAACTAATGGCTGTCCCTTATGAGACATATATCCCCATATTATATGCGGTCTAATTAAAATGGAACAAGACATACGGATATCTGCACTGCAGTGAACATTACTGGAAAATGCAGAGTAATTGCTCGATGGCGTGCTAATGTGCCGTAAAAGAATCAACAAAGGCTGCCGCGTCAGTAACAGGCGACAGAACGGACGAGTGCATGATATTGCACATGATACTATGATGATGATGGTGACGACGATGAGTCTCTAAGATATGAGAAGAAGTGGGCGATTAGTTTGTCCCTAAAGACTGTGTGACTACCCCGGATTCAGGCAACGAATAGAGGAACCCTTGGAAGCTTTGGTGGGTTCCGTATGTCGAATGTATACGTCATGAAATTTTAATGACGGACATTTTAATTGCGAATTCAACTGCATTAATCCATTACCACGGAAATATGGATAAAACAACGGAGTACTCTTGTGCCGGTATAAATGGTAGTCATTACATTTTCTGTAACAACAATGTCGGGAAAACTATTGTAGATAGTTTGTCTATATTATGGCAAAGTTTTACTTGAGAAAATAAAGCAATTACAAAACAACTGAGATTAAAGTTAAGACTTTTAATTGGATGGATTGAGCAAAAGTTGCTGTAAGTTTTAATGACAATGTAATTTAGATGAGCGTCGACATCTGTTTGGCATTCTACACCATGCGTGTCCTGATTTAACAACGAATTTATTTGATTTTTTATTGTTTGTTTCTATACAAATGGGTGTTGATTAGAAGAAAACTTAATAGTGATGCAGTGAAATGTTGAAAAAAGAAAATTATGTTGAAAACTCCTCATAATTGAAGCGTTAAAAAGAGTTTTGTCGTTTTTGTTGTTTAAAAGAGTTTTTTGAAATCTAAGGATTCCTGCAGTGCTTAGGATTCCTTAGTCGATGCAAGAAATAATTTACCCCTTCTGATCTAGATGTCATTTATAAATCGTATATACGACCAAAACTTGAGTATAACTCTCATGTCTGGGCAGGAGCTCCTAAGACAAATTCACACCTACTCTATAGGATACAAAAAAAAGCATTGAAATTGATAGGTGACCCAAACATTGCGAAGTCAATCGACTCCTTGCACCATTGTCGCAATGTCTTTCATTGTTCTACCTCTTCTCATTGTTTTTTTTTGCATAAAGAGTGTTCCAGCGAAATAGCCAGCTGCATTCCACCCCTTAAAGAATTCAACTGCAATACCCGCGCAAGAAGGAATGCTCATCACTACACCCTTGAGTCCAATTTCGGACGAACCGCATTGTATTGAAGTTCTTTTTTTTAGCCGAACAACACGTATGTGGAACAGACTTCCACAGGAGGTTTTTCCCTGTCACTACAATCCCCAACAGTTCAAAACCAAAGTGCATCAGTTCCTCTCCTCTTTCTCCTCTGATCTTTTCCATTCACGTTATGTTAACTTAGTATAAGGGTAGCCATAACCCCTTGAACGCGGGTGAATTATAAAAAAAAATCAAGCGTTTTTAAATAAATTAACGTTTAGGCAGGTATCATACGTTTTTTTTACCCTAAGAGGTAATATTTCTTCTAAAATCGGCGTACAATCTTAATTATTATTGAACTTTGAATTGGCAACGTTTGTCACGTTTCGGACTTGACAACTTCAAGCAGCTGATATTCAATATTGAATTTTAAAAGCTGGTATGTTCTTTTAAGGTTTTGACAAATATTTGACAAATATTGAAAGGTTTTTAAATAACCCTTAAAAGTAAACAAAGAGAAAGTTTGCATTAGCGAAAAAGTGCCTACGTTGACCATAATTCCCTACCTTCTGTGTATTTATCTCCTTTTCAACACATCAGTTGAGAAAAGTGTGTACTAAGATTGCAATTTAAACCAACCCGACGTTACAAGTTTCGATATGTTAGTTATGATATAGTCTGATAAAATAAAGAACAACATTTTAAGTGTTTTTAGTTTTTCGGATAGTTTAAAAGTTGAGCATTTAAACCTACAAATCATTATTTATGGCCAAAAAATTCTGTTTGAGTCAAATTAAACATATTAAGGGAGTTTTCATAGCATACCTGTGGTAATATTCCATATATTGTTATAAATCTAGTTGGTTTTAAAGTACACTTACCTAGAAGTAAAATAAAGAAACATATTAATAATTTTACAATAATTAGGATTTATTAATAAAAGTATTATTATAAAGTGAGATTATAGCCCAAAAAAATTGATTTCACCTGTAAAATCTTTTCTGGTAACAGCATAGAAATTAAGTTTTTAGTTCCTAGCTAAAAGTTAAAGACCTTAAAACTACCGACACACCTACGGATATGGTTGGTTTGATTTTGGCCAATGGGTCAAAATTATGCCCTTAAGTTCTTGGTGCTTCAGGATAGATACCCTTTTCTCTGAATGTGATTATAATCCTTTTTAATAAAATTCATAAGTAAATTTAAAAGTAGCTAATTATTCAAAAGTTATTCAATAGTAAAAGTAAAATAAGTAATTCATTATATAAAATGTAACCTCGCGGAAAATTTGTAACCTCTTGCCTTGAACTTTATAAGTTTGCTGACTTCGTCTTACACTTAAAATTAATTTTAGTGTTGGAAAAAGGAGCTCTTATGATCACTCCGTTCTTCGCCGTCCGCACCTATAACTTTTGAACGGTGAGCCGTAGGCTGAGGAAATTTGGTACTTTTACACTTCCGTGTAACACTGAGAGCAATTATAGGAAATAAGGGGTAAAAGGAATAAGGGTAATTTTTTACATAATTACAGTTGAATTTTAATGGTAAAAAGAGAAAAAGTGTTTTGGGAGTTATCTTGAAAAGTTTTACAGCCAGAAAAAAATGTAACGTACACCAAATATATATTAAATTTTTCTAGTAAAATCGAATTTTTACAAAATTTCGAAAATTTTTTTGAGAAATAAGGATTGGCAAATACGTGCCTGCTTACAACGTGTTTAAGGTCATAGATTTTGAATCACTTTATTCAAAAAAGCGGTTATAAGCGGGCAACTATATAGAGAAAACATATACAGCTTAAGCAAAGGCTACTGTTAAACTGTGATTAAACATTTTTAAAACTTCTGTTTTGATTTTTCTTACGATTTTTTTTCTAAAAAAATAAAACACTTAAATTACTCGGAATTTTCGAAAATACTCTAAAAATCTCAACAATTAGCCAATTAAAGTAAGCATATCTAGGAAACCAATTACTGTCTCAAAACTGTTAAAACCTTTTTTTTATTTTAAAAAGATGAACTGCGTCCGTTATTTATTAAAAACTAGTGAGTAAGTGCTACAGTGTGTGCGCAGAAGTTACAGTCCGTAATACCCCATCGGAGCCGTTGAATAGCCCATCCTATGTCACATTGTTAAATGCTGATAACATTGTTATTTTTAGGGGCATGGTCCAATCGCCCCTAATTACAAACTATCAATTATGAGATATTTCCACGGATATATCCAAGTTACGCTTAAATGTACTTAAAAATGCAATTTTTTGGTTAAAATTCAGTATTTTCGAAAAATGGAGTTGCTAAAAACTTTATGTGAACGAAATCTGGACTGAGGTCTCGTTTACCTAACCTTTAAACCGCCTTTTTTGTTTCATGCTTTTCTAAATTAGGCTCAAGACAAGCCGAAATTACGTTTTTCTGGAAAATTTTAGGCTTTTCTTCAATTCTGCCTTCAAATGTGGGCGTGGCCCAAAGTCTTGTATAAACAAAATTTACAACTATGCGTTTTCTACATAAAATATTAGGCGAAATTTTTTCAATTTCCAGCAAAAATATTGATAACTGCATCAATATTTTGTAAATTTGAACATTTACCCTTAAAATAGATGCCACGCCCACTGGAGGAGGTTTAAAAATTAAATTTTTCTTTTTTGTGTCTTACATTTATTAGGAAATGCTAAATGTCAAATTTCAGCCTTTTAGGACGTCTTACAGATTTGAAATCTACGGATGTAGTTGCACATTTAGACCGATTGTGGGCGTGTCTTTTGGGCAGATTTCAAAAATGTTTACACTTGTACTGCTTCGCAGGACGTGGCACGTTCAGCACCCTAGCTTAAAATTTAAGGCCTAAAAACATGTGATATACAGACGGACGGACGAACGGACGGACATGGCTTATTCGATTCAGAATTCGGTCTCGATCATATGCCCTTAAGGTCTTGGGGTCTACAATTATTATTTCACCGTGTTACAAACTATGTGACAAACTTAATATACCTCCTATCCTATGGGATGGGGCATAAAAATTGCTTATAAGCATTGAAAACAAAGAGGTAAGAAACCAGTTTTTATTGACCTTTTTTACAATTTTCAAAATTTTAAATGTACAAAACAAATATTTAAACTTTTTTCAATTTCCGTTCGACTTTATTTCGATTTATCAACAACCTGCGCTAGCAGTTTTTTGTTTTACCACTTTTATTAAATTCTGCGGACATGGATTTCTCAGAAAACGTTAACGGACTAGAAATCCTTAAAAATGCGTCTTATCATGAATTCTTGTGATTTTTTTTCGAAAATACGTTAAAATGGCATTTAAAATGCCATTTTTCAACTCTTTATTTCTCAAGAACCTTTCAATATTTTCAAAAATTTAAACTTTTTCATTAAATTTCGTATTAACTTATCTTAAGTTTCGCTTTTCTTGTTCTTGCCTGCTTATCTTTTTACAAAAAGTATTGAAAAAGTTATTATCCATTCCCCCATGATGTTTCAAACTGTAATCAAACCGTTGTTTCTGCTTAAAAAAAATTGCCTCCGTTGGATTCTCAGACTATTTTCGCAGTTTATACGCACACCAAATTTTACATGTACAGAAGCTATGACGCGATCGAACGGACGGACGGGCAACTTTTCGATACGATAAGTGTTCCTTTTTCCATTTTCGGAGGGACCGCTAAAAATAGCCATCGGAAGTCTTTTCTTTGCCATTAAAAGAAAAGAAAACTATTGGGAGGGTTACAATCCGCTAAGGCGAATCGTTGGATAGCCCATCTCAATTGAGCACTGTCAAGCTCCAAATTGCGTCAAAAATCTTGGTTGTCAAATTTTAGCTTCTAATAACTTTAATTGTGTTTAGAATTTGTAAGTTAAGAATCTTCTTTTCACATTTTTTTGTTTATATTTTTTACATACCTACGCCGTATTGAATGCAGTTTTATATTAAAAATTTGGTTATTTACTTAAAAACCCCCCAAAGGTGGGCGTGCACAAAATTTTTTTATTTGAGTTGATAGCTTGCGCACATATCTGAACATTTTATAATGCAAGGTTTTGGGATTTAAAGTAGATATAGAAAAATACCGTTTTTTAGAATGCATATTAAATATGACCACGCCTACTTGGGGGTGGTTTTCGCTTTATTTAAAATGCCAATCACAATGCACTTAAGCGAGGATATGGCATACAAAATTTCAGCTTCCTACGACAACTGTGATTTTTCATGCCAAGAAGTAAAGTGGGCGTGTCAGTGAGCGGATTTCAAAAAATTTAACATTTGTACTGTTTCGGGGCCTGAAAAGAACAGATATCCAGTATGAAGTTCCTAGCTCAAAATTGAATGTCTAAAAATTACCTACAGACCGCCGGACGGACGGACGGACATGGTCTCGATCATCTGCCCCTAAGGTGTCGGGGGTCTACGGTGATTATTTTTCTGTATCGCAAACCATGAATCAAACTTAATATACCTCCTATCCTATGCAATGGGGTATCAACATTAATTGGCAAATATATTAAACAAAATTTTATACAAACAAAGCAATAATTGTACGCTATGCCTTCAATGAAAACCGACGGACCGCTCCGTGTATGACTTCATACTTGATGGTATTTTTTATTTCACAGCGTTACGAACTCTACGAATCGAAATTTGTATATTCCAGGGAGGCTAGAGTCTATGAAGCGTTTTTATTGATCAGTTAATTGGCTTCATTTCGGCTTTGCTTCCTGACAGAAATTTTCTGATAGAGGTAATTTTTCAAACCGATAACGTAAGTTAAATTAATCTATCGGTAGTGGCCCTGGCATTGACATGGGTTATCTGCCTAAACCAAAGCAATTTAGAGTCAACAACTTGCTTAACACCATTATCTGCATTATTTTTTTTTAGCGTCAGTAAACACCAAGCCAAAAGTCTTCTTTTCTAAGTCATTTCAATGCAGACATTCTCTACTTTTTCCTCAATAAGCATTATTATTGTCTGTCGCGTCATTCTTCGAGATAGTGGCTGTCAATTCAATAGTTCCTCTTATTTCCACTCATAAAAGAGCACCCACTTAAGAGCTAAATCGAAATTCTCGAAGAACACTTCGGGCTCTTATCATGTACACTACAGCAGCCGGTTCGGTACGCCCAGCGAACATTGGCCTTCGATACAGCCGGTCGGTGGTGCCCCGGTCTTAGTCTTGGCCAACAAACAACCGCGTCGAAGCACATTTATTTCGAAATTTGTGAGTCGTGCAATCGGTCGAACAAACGGCTCAAACAAAAACAAAACAATTTGGCTCTAAATTAGTTAAAAATAGAAATGAACCGAGCACAACGTGCGCTTTAAAAAACACATGTTCGCTTTAAATTGATTTGAAAATTTGTTTAATTAGAATTAAATTTAGTGATTGTGCCGCAATTGTTGTGAGTGTTAATGTTAAGAGCTGTGATTATTATTGTTTCTTCTTTTTTGTTGAAATCTTTCGATCTCTTCAACTCACTGTGAGTATAATTCGATCAGTTACACCGATCGCAGCGACTACTCAGAGATTTCCCCGAGTAAATCCCTGAACAATTCGAAACACACTACTGACACCACGCGGAATAGCACAATGCATTGCAAAAATACACAGAAAAAGAAAATCTACAGACGGGTAGGGTTTCTGTTTCCTCCCCCGAAACAAATCAAATCTGATTGCGGGAACAGGCAATTGCTTTGGAATAATTTTCCTTTTTTTTCTACTGCTTCCATTAGGGTTGTTATTGCCGCTGTTGTTCGTTAAGTATGATGTATTAATTTGTTCGTCTAATTAGGGTTCAAGTAGTGTTGATGATTATTACTTCATCAGACAGACAGATTTCCGAGTGAGACAGCGCGACCAAGTGACAATTGAACTTGAAATTAAATTCCCTTTGTGATATTTAACCCTACGATATGGGATAATACAGTGTGGGCCAAAAAAGAGCAGACGGTTTAGGCAAGCTTTTGTTGATTCAGCTGCGTGAGCAAAAGTTCATTCCCTGCTTTTGCGTTGGGCCATTTTAAAGTGCGATAGTGTAGGTTTGCTTGTCGGCTCTTACTGATGTCTTTACGCGTATTTCGTGTCCCAAAGGATTACCTTTAAATTTCTATGCTTCGATATTATGCGTCGAGCTAACCCAAGAGTTAAACTCAACAGACATCTTAGCCATGATTGAAGCTACGATTAAAACTATGAGATTATTTTAATGTCCGCTTGGGTGGTTGGGGTTCAGTGGTTAAATCTGAGTGTAGGTACCGCAGAAAACTTTATTTTGATCACTTTTAATGTAATTTAAGGCTGCTATCGTTGCATATATGTAATTTCTTACATATTGTTTTCTTTAACTGGTCGTTAACAATATTGGCGACCCTGCATGTTAACCCACGGAGTTTTTTGCACACTTCATGGCCACGGTACAACTGATCACCTTTTTGATCTAACGGTTGACGCTTCCTTTCCATATATGCAATTAGTAATTAAAGATTTAAAATAAATCTGGAAAAACTTAATGCTCTCTTTTTTTGTGATTTCAGCTTTCAAAAGAGAGCTATGATGTATTTTCTATTAAATACTCCAACAGATAATGTATTTGAGACAAAAACTGCCATACGCGGTCCGTTTCCTTTCTTAAGTTGCAAACTGTTATAAAGCTGCATGAAATGATTTAAAAATGTGCATTTGCAATGGGCGAATGAGATTTATGAGGAAATTTATTTTCTGTCCCCTGCTTGGTTAAGTTACTTCCCAAAAGAATGTGTGTATTTCACTTGGCCGTCAGTTGTGTACTCCTATGTGACGGTTGTAACGAATTCATTGGGCTGGCTGCTTTATTCGTATAACCTTCCCCTTACCTCGAGTACAAGAGTTGAGTAATTGAATAGAAATAAAGACGAATTACAACCAGTTGAATAGTCGGATCAGGTTTAAAATGTTCAACACACTATTTTTGAACCCCAAATTTTCACCACAACGCTTTTACCTACTTTAAACAGACAGAACCTACTGGTACAACGCAACATTTGTCACTCACTGAACTCGAGTTTCCATGTCGAGTCGACTCGAAACTCAATTGAAGCTTGTTCCTTCCCTGCGTGGAAACTTGATATCTTCTGTTGGGTATTTGCGTACGTTAGTTTTTGGCATTCCTGTGAACAGTTAGCGAAACTTTTATAAAACACTTAAAAATATTAAGTTTCGGTTATTTATTGTAAAACGTTTTAAGTTAGAAAGAAAAAAAGTAGCCTAATCGAGAGTCGCTTATGTCTTCTTTAAGTAATTGTAATTTTTTAACTTCTATCAGTACCATTTTCTGAGCCTATTCCGGACAAAGAAGCACACAAGGAAAAGCACTAAAAGGAATTTAAGTGTTTTTGCACGGATTTTTCCGTGCATTACTATCTGGTCCGTATGCCAGTAAGCCGTCAATAACTGATGAGCCCCCTTTTTTCATACCCCCGACAAGTCTCCCGCGGTTCCCTGGTGGTCCATCTGGCCCAATAATATAATCAGTGTTCATCGTCATGTAGCTGTACTGTTTACAATCCGGCCCGTAATCGTACATGTAAATTTGTCCCATCTAATAAAGCTTCTTTAAGAATGACAGCAACCCCTGTCGAAACGCCGGGAAAAATAATGAAAAAAATTTTTTATTCATTTACTATTCGGACCGAAGAGGAAACACATCCACAAAACACAACAGTTTGAAAAGAAAATCGGTCGAACCCGCCGGAAAAAATGTCCCCCATATTTTGTGTGAAGATGTCATCATAGTTTAAACAGCTACAACGAAGTCATGCCTAAAATTGTTACCCACAGTTTAAAAACGTTGCGTAAGACTTCTTAGACGGTAGGTAACTCTAATGCGGCCCTTACACCATGCAATATTATTGCGCAAGATATCGGCCAAAAACAATGCGTGAAAATGCGTCATCCTTACACTATGCAATATTATTGCACAATATTATAACCTTTCTTCAATTTATTCTGTATCATTTCGTTTCTGAAGGACGTCGTGCTCTGTGAAAACCATTTTTTGGGATATGCAGGTAGGTACACAGGCATCGGGTTTTTGTAGTGGGTAAATTTAAAACAGTTGCTCAAGGCCTAAATTAATTAATACTTCAGCCACTGATAAATTTTTACAGTTTCCTGTAAAAAACTGTAAAATCTGTAATCCATAAAATTACGGATCTGCCGAAAGGTAACACGGTTAGCTTGAAAATTACATTCCAAGAAAAATAAATAAAGCTCATTCATGACAAGTTTTGTTTATATAAAAAGATACTTGAACACAGCACAGTCCTACCAAAATATTTGCTCAAAATGTTTTTCAGTGAACACTCTCGAAGACGTGATGCACTCCGATATACCTTGACCTTTCATTCGATATCCTTGTTTGTGATTGGTATGACATGCGTGCTCAACTCTCACATAATTCTTCCATATAAATTGCCCCTAAGCACTAAGAAGTATAAGACTGATCGAACTTTTTCTATTTATAAAAATAGAAACAAATTAGCATTAGGACATGTCATTAAAAATATGGAAAAAATAATAATGGCCGAATCGGAAAGCCATCCATTCTTTAATGCCATAAATTAGTAAATTCCATCCACTGTCTTACAGATTACATGAAAATTGTGGCAACTTTGTGCGGTTTTCCAAAAATGGTGATTTATTAAGCTGGAATACGATGTTAGTGTTTTAGAAACCTTAAAATAAACCTGTTACATTTTAATCTCAAAGAAAAAGATTTTTAATTTTAGCTTTACTGAAATCGTTGGGGTTTGAAAAAAGTTTTCTAAATGCTAGCAATTAGGGAGAAACTCATTTCAACATCCCTTAAAGAGCTTCAATGAACCTATTTGTTAACGCCCCTGGTAGAGCGTTCCTTTGCAAGCGCCACTGTTGCCTCATTATCACAAATCACTGTCGCAAAGCGAATAGCACAAGTGCGACACTTCCGTGCAAAATCACTGAACCATATGCTAACGAAGCTGTCGCAGTGTATTTTCCACATCTGTGGAAACGTCGTAAATTATAAAAACGAGACTCCCACGTCCACTCAAACTAAACAGTTCGTTATAGCTGAACACAGGTTGAGAGTTTGTCCGGGGCAAATTTACATATGAGTCGATTAATTTGTGTGTAATTCCACAGCTCGCGAAGTGCCAACAGTAATTGAAAGGATGCTACTACCCTTGCTGCTGTTAACCACAATGGGCATTAGTGCTCAGGATAGTACTCTATCAGCACCGGAACTCGATTGGTGGCAGAGTACGGTCCTCTATCAAATCTATCCGCGTTCCTTTATGGACAGCAATGGTGACGGTGTCGGTGACCTACGAGGTAAGTAGGTGTGTAAATTCAACTCTATCCCCTACTGCACAGAGTCCGCTTTTACAGGAATCATTTCGAAGCTATCGCACCTCTCATCGTCTGGCATTAAGGCGACATGGTTGAGTCCCATTTTTCAATCGCCCATGATCGACTTTGGCTACGACATCTCTAATTTCACCGACATCCATGAGGAGTACGGAACAATGGAGGATTTTGAGGACTTAGTCGCTGAGGCAACGAGATTAGGTATGCCTCGTCTCCGCAATATTATATCCCGAATCAGTGCTTATGGAACCATTTTTTTCTTGTGGCCCGGCAGACATTAAACTGATTTTAGACTTTGTGCCGAATCACTCGTCGGATCAGTGTGAATGGTTTGTAAAGTCGATAAACAAGGAGCCCGGCTATGAGGACTTTTATGTGTGGGCCGATGGGTTGGTGGACGAAAATGGGGCGCGAAAGCCCCCAAACAACTGGGTAAATCGAACAGCTACTCTTGGGTACACAGTGTTTATTGATCTCTCCCTCTGTTGGGTTTAGCAATCAGTGTTTTATGGGTCCGCATGGACCTGGAACAGCGAACGACAGCAGTACTATCTTCACCAGTTCACGGCGGAGCAGCCCGATTTGAACTACCGAAATCCGAAAGTAATTAAAGCTATGGAGGATGTTCTTTTGTTTTGGCTGGATAAGGGTGTTAGTGGCTTTCGTGTGGACGCCGTGAATCATTTATTTGAGGTCGAGGACTTAAGAGACGAGCCCGAGACTGGTGTGGAGAAGGATCCCAACTCGTATGGCTTTACCCACCACTACTATACCAAGGATTTGGTAGGCTAAAAATTCTGTGTTGAAATGTATTGATTGACTTCTTTTTGTGCATCTTTAGCCGGAGGTATACGAAATGATTTATAGCTGGCGAGAGCTGCTGGACAAGTACAAAGCCGAACACGGTGGCACCACTCGCATAATGATGACAGAGGCCTATGCCAATCTGACCAGCCTTATGGATTATTATGAGAATGAGAACGGTCGCAAGGGATCACATATCCCGTTTAACTTTATGATGATTTCGGATCTGAGCAAGACATCCGATGCCAGGGACTTTGTGTTCACATTTCAAAAGTGGATGACATACATGCCTGTGGGTGGGACGGCTAATTGGGTTCTCGGTAACCATGACCAACCAAGGGTTGCTTCGAGGTATGGCACAGAGCGGGTGGACGCGATGAACATGCTGCTGATGACATTGCCCGGAGTCGCTGTCACCTATAATGTGAGTATTTACAATGGGTGGAGGGAGAACGAAGGGGTCGGTCGTTTTGCTTTGCAGTTAGTTGCTTGGAAATAGAAACCCATTGGAGTGGAAAGCTCAATGCCATCGTTGTGGAATAACACTCCGTTGCAAAAAGATAATCGAATGAGCAATATTTTTTGACAGGTCTTTTATCATTGTTACAAAATCCATAACTTTCGGTCTAGTTCATATTTCCAATGTTGAGTGAGTTTTTAGGGTGGGAGTGGGATTGTGTATGCCCGGGACGAGGGGCAGTAAAAATGTGACGTTTGAGTTGTAAGAAAACGAACTTAATCGAAATGCTTAACCCATCTTAGAATCATTGGGCCTTCGTTTTTAAAGTTGTTGAATTATAATTATTCAAGTAAACGCGTTTCCTGATTTTCCCATTATCCACTCCTGCATTGCTTCAATATGTCTTAGAGTCGTGCAAGGGCAATATTTCACCCAATTATCCACCCAATTATCCCAATAGTTTAGTCAATTCAATAACTCAGTTGGTAAATCTTTGGCCCTTTAGATTTTCTTATATTTATTGACTATTCATTTCATAAATTCACTAATTCAGTCATTAACTCTAATTGTTAATTCTATTCAACTTTATTCATTCACAAATTTATTAAATTGAATAGTTTTTCGAACGTTTAAGCTTTGCATCTCCTTCCAGACTTATTATTCATTCAATCAGCTGTTTTTTTAGAATCCAAAAGTCAGTCTTAAAACTATTAAAGCTAACAGCTGTTCGATCATTATCAATTTCCGTTAGTAATACAATTGAGTCAGAAATTTAATGACTTAATTTGTGAACTATTGAATAACGTGTTAACCGACATTGGATCATTAAACCTCGATAAGTAAATCGATTTTTCAGTCATCTGGCCGTTCAAGTATTCATATTTATTTACATTATTTACAACTTTAGTATTATAGGAGCTTCTTCATCTTAAATTGAATAAAGCCATTAAAAAAATTATTTAGTCATTCATTTTAATCATTTAGTTAGTTACTCAATCATTCGTAATCATAATTTGTTCACTTAGGGTGACGAAATCGGAATGGTTGACCATAGGGAAATTTCCTGGGAAGACACTAAGGATCCTCCAGCCTTAAATATTGGACGTACAAAGTATAAGGAAGTTTCCCGCGATCCAGTAAGAACACCATTCCAGTGGGACTCATCAGAAAATGCTGGTAAAATATTTTTCCTTGGGCTTATTCTTGACATAATGTTACTCACCCAAATTTCTTCAAGGTTTTTCAAACGCCAGAAAGACATGGCTACCAGTACATCCCAACTATGAATCTCTCAACTTAGCTTCGCAATTGGACAGTGAACGTAGCCACTATAAGCTGTATAAGAAACTAACCGCATTGAGACAACTACCTACTTTACAAAGAGGCACGTTTCAGCCCATAGCTCTGAGTCGCAAGGCGTTTGCCTTCAAGAGGTAAGGGCTCTGAGAGGAGTTTTCGAAGTTGTTAACTAAAGTCTATATTTGTCGCAGAGAGCTTAAGGGCCATCCAACAATCATAACAGTTTTGAATGTCAGCCCATCAGAGTTGACTATCGATCTCAAGCCATTAGGTGATTTGCCGAAAGAGTTGACAATTGTTGCTGCAGGAACCGATTCACAACACTCAGAAGGGTAAATAATTTTATTAACAGGCGGCTGCTATTGAGTAAAATTTGACGAAAAGGCAAGCTTTGGGACTTATAAAACTTTTTATGACTAGAAACCAACCTTGAAGTCTGCTCAAACTAGTCTTAAAACTCACTTCTTGGAAAATTCGAGGACTGGTTTTAGTCACCCCTTTGAAAAACAATGACTTCAGAAAGTCGCTCTTCTAAACAAAGCACCCGAAGTACGCTAAAGTTTAAACCTTAAAACGATTGAGTTTCAAGGACTTCTTCTAGGCCTTCGCAAAAATGTATGTTCTATAGAGAAGTATTATTAATCAAGCTTGCAAAACCAAGATTAGAAGGCTGACGTAAGAGTTGCTATACCCTACACAGGGTTATAAATAAATGAATAAAAGCAGTGGCGCAACAGCTCAACGTGAACCTGGGCTAACTTGTCGAATCCGAACTACACTTTGAGAAGTTTTTCAAACCAAACGTTAACTTCGGAGGACTTGTCAGACGCTCACAGAGGTGGGGGCCGTGTAAAAGAACGAGTCTTTTTTTCGGGTGATGATGGTAGGATACGCCTACAAGGTTCATTATGGTGAATTCAGTTGAATTGGAAGGATCTTTGAAGTCGTCTGCGAAATACTTAAGATCTATGCTAACTTTGAATTGAAGCAATATTAAAACAAAAATTAAATTTGAACGAAAATCCTGACGTTCCGTGCCGTTTCGATAAGTCAAAACAAATTCTCATATCAAATGTCCTCTTTATATGGACTTCGTATTATGTCCATGATAATGAAGTAAGAAAAGGGTTCAAAGGAAACTTCCCTGTTAAAAAAGACTCATCGCTTGCCTTTTGCTCAAATTTTCTCTAAACAGCCTAAGGCTTATGGTGTGTAGCTAGTGTGTTTATTTTTCTTTGTTTTAAACTTTATTCTAGTGGTAAAATCTCAACTAATGATTTCACATTGAAAGGATACGAAGGCATTGTGCTTAGCATGGTATAAACCATATTTGTGGTTGTGTTTTGTTTGTTGAAATACACATTTGTAAACATAATAAAAATTTTGTTTGTGAATTCGTTTTTTGTGTGATTTTCCTTTTAATTTTTGTAGAGATTCGTTTTTCCTGTTTTTGTGAACTCAAAAAAAAGAAGGATTCCCACGCATTGCCACTGAATGTTCAATTATTTGTTTTGCAAAGTTTCGTACACATTCGTATGCTTGTTTGATTGAAAAAGTTTTTTTTTTCCTTTATGTGTTATATGTCCTTGCATGAGGATATAATAAATTATTTGCTTTCCTGGTGGCACCATTGGTTCTTCTGGATGAATGCCAAAAAACAACTCGGTTAAGTGATCAATGAATTTGTATGGTTTTCGTATACTCTCCACATGGACAGACAGTCCTTGGAATGTTAAATGGTTAAATGGAGTTGTGGAAGTTTGGTGAAATAAAGGATTTATGTAGCAACTCATTAAATCAGAAATTCAGAAATCACTCAACTAAAGTGAGATTAATGCATGAGCTAGTTGTGAGACTGCTATTTGTCAATCTCGTCCGTATTTGGATCGATGTGATGTGAATATTTTTTATGTCGAGGTTTCGATGAGGAACTGAACTCAACAAAATAAAAGTTTAAAAAAGTTTGCAGTGCTAGTGGAGCGGAGAGCTGTGGTAATGAGTGTTCCTCAAGAGGAAGCTAATGTTTACGAACGTAAACGTTTTACCATGAGTATCAAGTTTAGAAAACAGGGGCCTTAGCAACATGTTTCACCATAGATTTGAAGTAGTTTAAACAGAAGAAAGATAGTCGTAACATAAGTCCTTAAGAAGACTTATGATGGCGTAACCGAGTCCCGAAGGAGACAATTTTAAAGGTATCACAATGATGTCCGTCCGTTAGTTAAACCGTTTGTCAAAAGGCATTTGTAGCTTCTAAACGGTAAGACGTAGAAATGCAAAATTTGGTGCTCTTTTAAACTGCGGATATTGAGATATCTTTTATGATATCTTTACCCTTACCTTTATCCTTTTATGATATTAACTACAGAAACTCAAGCATGAAAAAGGACTAATGTTTTTGAAAGATTTCTGATATTGCCTTTTTTCCGCATTTCGAAAAAAGTCGCGAAAATGCATGAAAAAACACCCATAAATGGTGCTATTTGGACAAATAATTTGGAAAAGATCACACATATTAAAAAATTGTCCTAAGTTAAAAGTTGAACCATAGCTATAGGTATTTTAAAAGATTTATTTCTAAGATTTGTCTCAAAAAAATAAAAGCAGATGCTGAAGCATAGAACCAGTCAAAGGCGGATAAAAACACTAAAGGTTAGGTCTGCATATACGGAGGGTGAAGGAGAAGATACAAAATCGATTTGTACGGGCTGTACAGCGACAACGACCTAGACAGAAAGGTCCAATACTAAGGCTACGAAGGCGGAGTCATCAAGAGCAGATGTACTCCAACGCCCTGGCCCGGGAAATCTTCGAATCCGCTCCGCAGGGACGGATGTGAAATTAATAAAGTGTACAACCGTATGTAAAATAAAACACAAACTTTTAAATAAGGATGAGTCCAACCTTCAAAAGAGGCGGACGGACCGCTCCATGCATGGCTTCATTCTTGTCGGTACTTTTTTTTTAAACTCCAAAGAATAGCTCTCTTAGCTGCATAGTGGCCTTCCCTAGCACGCTGGGCTCTGTTCTAGATGAGCTATTTATGGATCTCCTCTACCTGATATATTTATCTTTGCAATATTTATGGATATTTTTGGATCTCCTCAACATGAAATATTTATCTTTGCAAGGTGTACGCTGAATACCAACTTTCGGGCATAGAAATCTTGAAGTACCTACGCAAGGATTGTCTTTGGACTCGTATCAAATGGATACGCCATCTGACGCAATGCCACCAAAAATTCGGCGATTTTCTTCAAGCGTCCTCTGTAATGTCTTCGACCAAACTCTGAGCTAGAAAAGGAATGCTATCATATTTTCACAGATGGCTTCAAACCGGACCGAAGTCTGGTGCTGGAGTTTATATGGAAAGAACATAAGACTACACAACGCCTTAGAAAAATATGCGTCTGTCTTCCAAGCGGAGGTTTTCGCTATCTTAATGGTTGTTCGTGCCATAATGTGAAAAACAGGGGAAAAGCAAGAAGTGTATGCGTTTACAGTCACAGCCAAGACGTACTTAAAAGCGTTACTCAACCCTCTTACCTCGTCCAAAATAGTGCTCGAGCTCAAGCATTCATTTAACTTAGCCGGAAGGCTAAATTTAGTGATTCTTGCTTGGGTCCCAGGTCACACTGTTATCCAGAGTAATTGGACCTCTGAGGAGCTTTCTAGGAAAGATTTTGAAGAGGTTTAATCAGGACCCAAGTCTGCGATGGGTCTGCTCATAATCTCTTAATACTGTGGAGAGTTCGCACTGTTAGTCCTGTCTTTGCTCACATTAGGTAGCGGATCTTTGGGGATAACGTGGTGAGTGCCACTATAATAGGGTGCTTTTTAACTTTTTTCGAAAGACCGAAAAACTAAAAACATTAATCTGCATGGAAGTACAATGAACCAGTAGTTTTGCCTGACCTAAAAAAACCTTTCTGGAGATATTTTCGACCAATGTCGTCGAACCGATGCGGCGCTCGACCGAGCTAGAATTTGAGCGTGGCATATCTCCCAGACTGAGGTTTCAAATTTAGTAAAACTAGTGGGCGGGTTACGACACGCTTAGGCAAATGGTTGGCCATCCCTTCCCAATTGACACCTGTCAATCGCATCGACCCCTTTTCTATAACTTTGTAGCCTTTGTTCAAATATATTATCCAAAACTGTGTTTTGCATGTCTGAGGTGCATTTTTGTGTCAAAAATTAAGTTTTTATTCAACCACGACCCCAAAAGTGGTGGAGATTTTCCCAATAAGTTGATAGTATACAGGAATATGTTAACATATAATGCAAGATTTTAACGATTGCAACCAAACGCATTGCAGATAAAAATATCGTTTGTTAAACTAAAAATAAAATGTGACCACGCCCACATGGAGGCGTTTTTCGATTTTTTCGCAATGTCTAACTCAATGCACTTAAGCAAGAATACTGCATACCGAATTTCAGCGTGCTGCGACAATTTTGATTTTTCATGCTAATAAGTAAAGTGGGCGTGTCAGTGGGCGGATTTTGTAAATTTTAGCACTGCTTTGGAACTTAAAAGGCCCAGATATGAAGTTTGAAAATCCTATCTTAAAATTTAAGGTAATAATTTAATCTAAAACCTACCTAAAAAGTATTTAATCTTAAAACTACCGACAGGCGGACGGACGGACATGCTTCATTCGACTTACAATTCGGTCTTGTGCCCCTTGAGCCCTTAAGGTCTTGGGGGTCTACGGTGATTATTCTCTATGAAACTATGAATCAAACTTAATATACCCGCTATCCTTATGGGATGGGATATAAAGAGGATACATACGTGTGAAATCCCATTCTTAGATAACGATGTTTTCCGTTGTATTACTTATCCTGAAAGGATTTAGAGGAGGGGAAAAAAAAACTCGCTGTAAGATCTTAATACAATCAGGCTGTAGCCTGTGGAGGTATTTTCGCTTTGCAGACGTATCAGTTTGTAGCAATTTTACAATATTTTGTGCTGTGTCGTCCATGACATTTACCTGACCTTGTCTATTGTCATAATTTAACTTATGCTAAAAACGAAAATGAAAAAAATTTAAGTGTATGACAGTGTTTGAACCTAAAGTTATAGTTGAAGAGATTCTTCAAAATTTTTATTTTTTTTTTGTGGGGCTAGTTGAAAGAATTTGAATCTTCGGAGTAAAGGCTGGAGCCAGGCCCACTCAGGATATACTTTTAGACAGTTAACCAAAATTTTAATTTGGTTCTTGATTCAGCTGACAATATTATGTGGTTTAGCTAGTATTCTACTAAGCGTAATATAGGTAATATGCATACCCCCCTTAAGTTTGGCAATCTACAGCTCACTTTGACATCTTCCTAATATTGCTTAAAAGCAATGCTAGTAACTTCAACTAAGCCTTCTGAGCTTTGCCGAAAATTCTTTTAGTTCTTTGGGTCAAATAAGAGACTTATTTGGTCGATTCTTTTCCACTATCAAAACGCTGATTTCAATTGGTTCCCACGAAAGATGCGAAGAAAGCCAACTTTTAAGAACTATGCTCAGTTCATGAGAAACAATACCTTCTGAGTAGCTATCATATCACTTGATTGAGACTACGGATGTAGCCCCTTTTTACGGTGACCTTCTTACGGTGGAAAATTATACTTCTTCGTTACCTACTTGTCAATTAAAAGTTAGTCAG
This sequence comes from Neoascia interrupta, assembly GCA_947623515.1. Classification (NCBI taxonomy): domain Eukaryota; kingdom Metazoa; phylum Arthropoda; class Insecta; order Diptera; family Syrphidae; genus Neoascia; species Neoascia interrupta. The sequence continues at coordinate 219,097,092 of OX392462.1, forward strand.
TTCCCTTCCGCGGAGTATAATTTACAAAAAAATTGTTTTCAAGGCCTCCAGTACATACCTTTATTTATCTTTTATTCTGCCTTGTGTACATAATTTGTTCGAAAAGAATTTGCATTATTTGTCCAAAATGTCAGGAATCTCTTGATAAATAAAAAAAACTTCTCCCCTCAAACGAAAATCATGTCACAGATCCTTGAACATGTCCACTAATTCACATTTTTTTTTACTTTGTTTACCTTATTTCCATTTGCAGGGATATTGTCGCCCGCGACCACATTTTCCTGCATCCATATGAGTCCTTAGTACTCAAGGTACGGCCTCCGATCTCAGAGTAAGTCAAGCACAATAGGGCATTTCTATAGAATATAAATTTAAATTAATTTTAGGTGGGCTGCCCCCTAATTCAATGTTTCTTATACTTTTTTTTTGTGTTTCTGTTGTTTTTAGGGAACGCCGTGAACTCATCAAAACTATAATTAAGTCGGGGAACATAATTTTGGTCGGTTTGCTGATGTACAAACTCTGGAACAACAAATGGACGAAATTGACTTTTAATAAGTCGGCAACAGGATTTTGAATTAAAATGATCCACGAACGCCCCCCCCCCCCCCCCCCCCCGTAAGGAATGAATTGATGGAAATTTTCATTATTTTCTGTGCAGTATTGTTGGTGTTTGTTGTTTTAAAGTCACAAGGTTTGCAGCTGCGAGCTGGTTATTTTAAAATAAACTCCAGAGAGAAGCTAAACCCATTGAAAGTGATAAATTTGCAAAATTGTATATCGAAACTGCGTAGTCGTTCCTATGGTACCTTCGTTTCTGTTGTACCATCAGAAGCCATTGGAAAGTCCAAAGGTGCTTGTAGTTTTCAAAACCCATTATGACTTCAATTTGAAAATTATGTGGGTCGAAACTTTCCTGATGTTTTGAAGGTGATGTTTCGGCTGTGGGGAAAAGTTTTGAGCATTGTTAAATAAATTTTCTCTTCATTTTTGAACGATGGGATTTCATTTGAAATATTGTTTCATTTTCATGTGATTTGTGAAGCTGGGAAATTGATAAGGGAACAAGCTTGTGCTTTGTATCAAAATGTGTGTAGGCAGACATGTCCTTATGACTGTACAATGTGCCACAGAGCAGGTTCAAACAACAACAAAGTATAGAGAGAGAAATAACCGCCCGTTTTTGAAAAGTATGCAATTTCAAATCAATTTTGTTGCTTCACTAAGCTAAGAGAAGGAGCGGAATACTTTCTTACTTGATCCAACACGACTCTTAGAAATATGCCTATCTCACGCGCCGTTTCGATAATATCATGTTTGCAGATTCGAAGATCCTATTGCATTTTTTGATTGACATGACAAAGAAGTGTTATTATCTATTAAAGAAGTTGTCTTAGGTCGGAAAGCCCACGGTCGATATAAGCACGTATAAGCTTTTCAAAGCGTCTGGCTTAGACCCCACTCGTACCACCCGACTGTCATCATTACGTCAACATTATTACGCTTCTGTCACAAAAAGTGCAAACAACCGAACGAACAAACCTATCGTCCTGGAAATTATGATAATAAAATGAAATTTTTCGTTTCCTTAACAGTGACATAATTTGTAGAGCAGCCAAGCTCGACGTCGTCGTAGCCTATATTTACAACAACGGAGAACAATTTTTTGCACAGTTAAAAGGACCCTCGTTTGGTTGTTTTGCCTTCCATTGTATTTGCACATTTAACCGCTTTTTTCTCCTCTTTCCGTTTAGCACAGTAATCAGTATGTTTGTAGGCACTTTTGGCCTATACGGAGGAGAGGATACAAAAAGCGGAAACACTGACTGTGGTCCCCACTTGTTCCCCCCCACCATAGAGCTATATGAAAAGGTCTGCAAGGACACTTTAGTAACGCAATGCAAATACAAGTACAAAGTTGTTTCAATGTTCGCTTTTACTCACGATCCGTTGAACAGAATTCAGGAAACGTATATTTCACTCAGCCCACCCGGAGGACATGGGTAATGTTGTAGTTATACCTAAGGGGGTATAACTACTCCTGCATACATTCGCAGAGGAACCCTTGCTGCTAAGGACTTATGCAATGTTTATTTTTTGTGTCACATGTAGGCCATACACATGTCACTTGGAGAAGACTTTCGCTTAACAACTCCCATTACGAGGTGTCTTATTCGTCATGTCATTCGAGTAGTGTAGAAGCGGATAGAGAAGCACGATGTCATCGGTGACTGGAAGAGAATTACAGAGAGAAGGATGTCTAGACGGCAAGAAAAGGTGACTTACCTACCTATTGCCACTCTGCGAAAGGGTGGCAAGTAGAAATTAATTGCAGGACATTGTTAATCTCGCGTCCATTAATCACACGTGATACACTGCAGCCACAAAGATAATAGCACCGCCTCTAGGTATAAATAATAAACGAACATTATGAGTAAAGTATATAGACCCGAGCCTTAAACGTCTTCTACTTATCGGACCGTGATAAATTTTCATTATGAAAGGTTATAGGCAAGATTCGTTTTGCTCGCTCCACGATACTTCCTCGCAAAGAGGGCGGATTGGCGGCAACGCTTGGGATTAATAATGCTGGAAATGTGATATGGTCGTTAACTTGCCAGGATTGCGTTACTTATGCGATACAATGGCGTGATGGGATTTTTTTTATAGGAAATGTGTGTTGAACAAGATGATACTCTTTAATGTCCTTAATGACCAATGGGTTATGTATGGGCCGTTGCTGTCGGGTTGGTGGGCTCTTTCGCTGGTCGATTCAAGTTGGTGCCATAAAACACACAGCGATTTTTTTTTTGGGACTCGCCTGAGATGAAAGTGGCCCATGAATTTCCTCTTTTTTGATTGTGATGGATGAAGTTTTAATTAAACGTCCGGGTTATCGTCTCGGGTTACAGTGGGCGCTTACGCTGCTTTATAAAGTACTTCCCGAAAACCGGATATTACTTATTGGAAAATAAAAACAAGTGAAGCAGATCGAGTGGTTTTATTGCGCGACGACATTAAGCGGATTTATTTCAATGGGTCTTAGTAATTGGATATCAAAGTGTGCCGTAATAATGGAAGGCTTCACGGTAGTTAGTGGTATTGAAGTGCCCATGATCTAAGATGAAATTTACGAAACGTGTTATATAATAGTTTAGCTTGTGGTTGTATACAAATATATTTTCTTTTGGCAGTAATGTCCTTCATGGGGGTTCATAGATTTTTGGGAATGTATCAGCATGAGTAGCGTTTTAAGCTGAAGCTAAACTATGAATAATTATATCTTTAGCTTTGTAAGTAGAAGGATAAAGGAAGGTTTTTTCGAAATCTTTAACAAAAACGATTAGATACCCGAAGTTTCTACAGCATTGTACCTTTCATAACCATAACATTTTGCAGGGGTTACCGTTTTCGATATAATAGGACTCATTTTCGGCGGGATGGCAAAATTTGGTCAAGTATACTTTAAGGTCCCTTTTTCAATTGAGGTGACTAGTAACACGATTTTTGTTTCATGGTTTTCCAAAAGTTCACGTCTCTACAGCTTAAAGAGAAGTTTTCAAAGGGAATGTTTGGGTATGTCAAATTAAAAGAAGAAATACAACCTGTTTAAGGCAATAGCTCCAGTATTTATTGGGGGAGCCAACAGCTCGTTCGGTTTGGTTCAATATTCATTAAATTAAACACATGTTTTAAATCAGTGTAGTGATTAAGTTTTGTAATTAAAGTAAGGTTTGAAACATTAACAGTACCAAGCATCGTTTATGCTACAACCACTATTTTTATTGAAATAAAAATTTAAAATGAGGCGAAAAGAGAAGCCCATTCAACATTCAATATTCTGGATCTTACGTACTGGCTTACGTGAACATCCTCACTTATTCTTTATTCGGTTAATAAGGTCTTATAGTTAAAAACTCTGTTGGTTTACACCTCAAATTCAATAAAGGACACCTAGTCTGAGTTACCAAATAAAGTGGCCGCAGTTGCAAGGATACCCTAGGCTCACGCAGATTTCTTGGTGATATTTCACATGTTAAGCTTAACACAGTTTCGTATCAAGATTGTTCTCCAAATCCTGATACGGTATTACAATGTTAATCTATAGGAGACTAGACAGCCAGTTAATTTGCTAGCGGAATGTACGTTTTGGATTAATATAATTCGAATGGACAAGAAAGACCCGGTCTGACGTGATTTCAGCTGCAGCAAAGTTAGGCTTCATATTAAGTAGAAAAGTTAATCCTGGACAAAAAACCGCCCCAAAATGTAGGGAAAGAATCAAGAGTGCATTAAGTGCGATTTTTATTTGCAAAAGAACGGTAAGGAAAACTTGGGGTCTGAAACCTGCCATGGTTCACTGGTTGTATACTGTGAATCCAATTTATTTACGGTACCTTGGTTTGGTGGCAACAAACAGAAAAACAGTTCATGGAAAATTATCAGCGTTTCAAAGAACGGCTTATATAGCCATCACAGGTGCATTCCGTACTACACCTACGGAAGCTGTGAACACTCTGCTGGCAATAATGCGCTACGGCTCACTAACTTAAACTATTTCAAGAGCAGTAGCTACGGACATAGCTCGATACTATCGGAGCTAATACAAGGCAATCCAACTCTAAAGGAAGAAATTTCCTCCCTGGTCGACTTCGACACACCGTATGAAGGCATTAATCCAGTGAGGGAGGACTGGGAAAATAATGCAAATGTCAGACCTAATGAAATTGCAATTTTCATAGATGGTTCGAAAACAGAGAAAGGAATAGGTTCCGGTATCTTCTCAAAAGGCCCGGAACTAAAAGTATCCTTAAAACTACCGGATACATGCAGTGTCTTCCAATCAGTACTTAAGGTGGCACAGCTTTTGCATATGAGATTGATATCCGGCAGAGCGCAGAGATATTACCATTTACATCGATAGTCAGGTTACGCTCAAGGCAATGAAATGCATCAACATCAAATATGATAAAGTCCGGGGCTGTCGCACAATGCTAAAGGCATTGTGCAGTCAGAACCGGGTAAGACTGTGCTGGCTGCCAGAACACTGCGATATAGAGGGAAACGAACAAGCTGATGAGCTTATGAGAAGAGGAGGGCTCCTTGGAAATAGTGAGGTTTCTAACATCAAACAACCCCTCTGCTTAGTAAAAAGCACTATTGAGGCGAAGCTGAAAATGACGGTAAGCCAAAGAAGGTCTCGTCTGGCTGGACACAGGGTATCTAGGGCTCTCTGGCCAAGACTTGATGGAAAAAGATCCAAGGGACTATTAAAATTCAGCAGGGACAAGCATAGGGCTTTAGTTAGAATTCTGACATGGCGCTGCCTCTGCGGAAACACGTAAGGAGGCTCAGGCTTTCTGACAAGAATATTTGTCGCTTTTGCAGTAATCAGGCGTTTGAGGATATAGCACACATACTGTGCCACTTCGAGGCAATTTGGCGTGTTCGCAGGAAATTTTAAGGGGAAAATTTCTTCGAAAGCTTAGAAGAGAAAGACGGCACAAACTTCAAAGGCCTGTTTCACGGAGAAGGTTTAGGTTGTTTTTGCCTATTGAATGTTAAGTTCAACTGGTTCCCCAGAGATCGCGATGGACCCGTTTTGGTGCCTAGTGTTTGTGTGGTCCTTTTCCCGCACCCCTGTTTAACCTAACCTAACCTAGCCTAAGTAGAAAAGTAGGGGCTGTTTGAGGAGGGCCGCGATGTCAGTCATAAACATGTGACATACCATGTCACGATGAATAAAGTAAACACATTAGCATCTACTATTGATAACAAGTCATAAGAAATAAAAATAAAGTCCGCAGACCGCCCCTTGTGGGCGTGGCATCGATTGAAAGTGTAATCTTTCAAATGCAATTTATTCAATTTTTTTTGTTTCAAATCGTAAATTTTTTGCTTAATATATTATGTAGAAAGCACCTTTTTTTAAATTTCTCTCTTACAAAGTTTTGGGCCACGCCCACGTTTGGAGGCAGAATTTAAGAAAAACCTCTAATTTTCCATAGAACTTGGATTTCGACAACTTTTTAGCCTTACTTAAGTAAGAATAAGAAATAAAATTTAGCACATTAGCTTCAACGTATTCTAAACTAGATTTCGTTCCTACAAAGTTCTTGGCCACGCCCATCCTTAGAGATCGGTTTCACAAAATTATTGAATTTGAATAAAAAAATTACAGTTTTGCGTACATTTAAGCCACAAACTTGGATATTTCTATGCTAATATTGATTTTCGATTAAAGGGGTTGGACATGCCACGCCTTTTTTAAAAAAAAAAGTTAACAAAAACTTTTATGGAAAATTTTTTTTTCTATTTAAAATGATGCAAATGGTAACGGGGCAAGGATGGAAAACAAGATAATAAACGAATGGAAAGGAGAATAGGAATGGAAAGGAGAATAGGAATGGAAAGTATAATAGGAATGGAAAGGAGAATAGGAATGGAAAGTATAATAGGAATGGAAAGTATAATAGGAATGGAAAGGAGAATAGGAATAGGAACAGGTATTGGGAATACCGCCCCGTTACAGACGGACCGAAGCTATAACATACGCACTGTTGCACTTTTTCACTGGTTAACTCTTCGTTTATCAAAAACTTTTCAATGTTTTCAAAATAACTAAATTTTTTTCAAAGTTTTGTAGGTATTTACTAGACCTTAGTTTTACTTTTTTAGTTCTTGCTTACAAAACTTCTCAAAATAAGTACTGAGAATTACTATCCATGAAACTTCAAACTGTAATTAAACCTTTATGTGGACAAAAAAAAAACTGCCATAGTATGCGTTATATGACTATTTTGACTAATTGTGTTTTTCTACGACTGACCGTTCAGAAGTTACATCACTCTTAAATGAACGGATGGAAAACGTAGAAATCCCAAACGAGTCCTTTTTCCTTTTTCGGAGGGACCGCAAAAAGAGGTAAAGTTTTGCATTCTTCGTCTTTAGCTTATCATGGCCAAGATATGTGACTGCATTAGGTTAACCGACAATAATATAAGTAAAACGTCCTGAACATATTCGAAAGATAGATAGATAGATAGATAGAGTGGCGCAACAGCTCGAGGTGAACCAGGGCCAACTTCTCAACAATGTATGCTGTGTGTCTTAATTTCTTCACATACAAAGGGACCTACAATTTTTTGCCGAGTCCGAACGGCACTTTGAGAAGTTTTTCAAGACAATTGTTACTCTCGGAGGGTTTGTCAGGCCCTCGCGGAGGTGGGGGCCGTGAAAAAGAACGATTTTTTTTTTTTTCAGGGGACGATTGTAGGGTATTCGAAAGCAGGAAGTTAAAGGAATGACGGATTTCTTAGTATTCCTCACTGGAGCAGAATGGTTAGGTTGTCAACTTATCTTAGTACTGTTGGGTGGGTAGGTAAAATTTTCGGGTTCAAATTTCGTCAATTTGGGTATAAAACGATTTCGATTTGAAATTTTAAAACTTATGAACATCGTTTTATTTAATTTTCAACGAGTTTTAAGAGCCATTTTTTGATACTAAAAATAAATATAAGGTTCCTCTTAAGACTTGAGTTGAACCTTCCCCCAAATCAATTAAAGTTTCATGTGGAAAATGGTTCCAAAATAGAACATAGCTGGATATGATGAGTATTAGCTAAACGGGCCTAAGTAACGTAAGTGACTCTTGATATTTTAGTATCTACCCTATAAACTTAAATGCAACTCAAGTAATGTTACCACGTTGAATTTTTTTCCAATGTAGAGGTCAACGATACGTTATTATCAGGCCATAGCGGGAAAGCACCTAGCAATTGGCAGAAAAGAGTTATAGTGCCCATTTTCTAAAAAGGGGACAAGAGAGATTGTTTTTACTATAGGGGTATATCTCTCTTAGGCCTTCCGGAAAAGCATTCGCAAAGGTATTGGAATCGCGTTCCAGAGCTGTAATCGAGGCTGCGGGAAGAGCAATGAGGCTTTCGGCCTGGCAGAGGCACAACCGATCAGCTTTTTACTCTGGAGGTTTTTCTTGAAAAGGCCTCGGAATATGTCAAACTAGTCTTCGCGTGTTTTGTTGATTTGGAAAAGGTCTATGACCGCGAGTTCCTCGGGATATATCTACTCTGTAGAGCTTTGCAGGACTATGCACTAAGTGGGCCTCTTCTGCGAGTCATTCAGTCTTTGTATAAGAACTGCAGAAGCTGTGTTCGGCGATAAATGGCATCAAATCCCATCCTTTTCATGTGTGCGTTGGACTTCGCCAGGCACTGCCAGGGCCCTTGTAAACAGCTTTAAATTCCTGCTGTCATCAAATTTAAAAATATTATTATCGAAAATGGAAATCGATATTTGCATTTGCATTACTAACGCCTGGAATGCCTACAATATCCACTGCAGACTGTTTCTCTCGTTGCTCCAGTAAGTCCAAGGCAATGATCTCCTTTATCAGAGATTCATTACTTTCCTCCAAAGCTTTGATTTTGAGCAGCCCATCAGCACTGAGTTGCTGCAATTTATTTATTTCAGCAAACAGCCTCTCCAAAGTTATTGGCATGGTTGTGGAGAGCGATCTGATGATCGATCCCAACAGCGCGATCACTTGACGATGATGATGACGAAGCGGGTGGACAACTTTGAGTGATGACGGACGAAGGGGAGATACTTGTATCAAGATCATACATAACTGATTTCCGTCGCATATTAACACATCTCTCACATTTGTAGCCTTGATCACTTTTACGGTAGAATTTTATTTATTTTTTGCCCAACTTTTGGCACACTTTGCATGAAAAAAATCACTGCATATCGATCAATTGTTTGAGCGCAAAGCTTACACTTCATAATGTACAACAACTTTTTGTGAATTGAAAGATATATTGAAAACACTTTGACTTTAAGACTTGTTCTCAGCGCTTGTGATCCCATTAACCCATGCTTGTGATCCCATTACGGAGAGAATGAATGAAATATTACAGCCACTGATGGAGATAATGCGAGTTCTCTTTAATTTTTTTTTCCAAATTAACAAAAGAACGCCTCATCCGCATTTTATTGGAAGCATATATGCACCTTAAGTTACTTACACTTATATTTACAAGAAACTTAGCTTTTTGGGAACATTAAAATCCCTTCCGTTACGGACCCACTCCATCTAATAGACTCTTATACTTAGCCAATAAAAGGCTGTTTCATAAAAAAAGCAACATTTATGTGTCAACTCTACAACAACTTCATGAAATCGTATTACCATCAGAACAGAGTCGTTTCAGTCCTGTGAGCATATCGCCTTCCAACCAATAAGTACATTTTCCTTTTCCACTTGCAACAAACTTAACCAAGATACAAGTAATTCCAAATGTTCCTTAGATATCCCGTTTTATCCGCTCTAAGATGAAACTCAACAATTCAAAGAATTCCCAGTGAAAAAGACATAAAAATAAATCTGCTCAGCGAAGCGCAAACGATCCTCTTAAACGACAAAATCTTCAAAAAATAAAAAAGAACATCTTTGAGACGAATTCTTGCGAGAAAATTTCTTCCCTTAGAAAAGTATAGCCTGTCAAAGGATGTATGGACAATTGAAAATAAACGACACAATAAATAAGTGACACGCACTCATACCGACTGTAGTTGAAGGTTGTCGCGCATTTGTCACGTCACGAATTTACGACTGTTTGCTATACCAACTCATCCGAGGAATCGAAGCAATGGAAGTATCAAAGGGAGCAACATTGCAGGATTTAAAGAGCGCATAGAAGTGAAAAACACGCCCTTTCCACATCCTCTCATGCTGTTGCAGTTGCTTTTCTAAACACTGCGTCTATCGGTTCAATAACTCTCTCGTCGACAAAATATGCAAACCCAGCCATCTGAAGCATGCTCCTCTTTAAACCCGAGTGATGTGTTCGTGCCAAGAGGAAATGTCAGTGTGAATGCCACACACATTCTGGGATAAAAAAAAAAAAATCCAAAGTGCACTTTAGACATCCTGCATTCCGGCTGTGTCATGTCGCGAGCACAAGTGGGAGTTACGGATGCAGAGAGACACTTTCGCAGTACTCCATGAATTGTCCTAATTTTAGTGGCAACGTTCGTATATCGCATCCGTTCATCTGAACACCCATCCTCATAAAGTACATACCACATACTTTGCGGCTTTGCCCTGAATCCGGCCTTCAGAGGACAGCGATGAAGCAAATGCCAACGCGGTCGGAAAGAATATTTGTCTCGGAGTAAGTGTATGGAATTCGCACTACTATAGCGGAGGATAACTAACTGCTTTAATTAAAAGGACCTGAACGATAGGGTTTATCTCTACTTCGAAATAAGTAAATCCCCACTTGAATTGTAGCCGCACTGAAATTGGGATACAGCTCTTAAAGAGGAGCCATTAACTTGGTTTTGCGATGGCAGGCACAGCCATTGGAAGAATCTGTGGTGGACCAAGTTGATTTAATGACGGTTAAGGCCAATGATTTTTAGGCAAAATGTGGTTCTTATTACGAGTGGAGCGAATTATTTTTGAGCTTTTATCGTTATTGCTGGATTTATTTCAAGGACCTCGTCGTTCGTAATAATTGAAATTTTTTTTTTCGTATTCTAATATTGAGGAGTACTTGGTCGAATGGTGTAAATACTGTCGATATATTAAAGTTTTGGTAGCTTATTCTTAATTTTACGGTGTAGTACGCAATTGTGACTGGACGATTGATCACTTTATAAATTTATTTTGTTGCTTAAACGGATTAAGCTAAAACTACAATTAAATCTCAGAGTTGTGTAATCTCTTTCAATTTTATTGTACATATTTAAATAATCGGAAAAATCGTCCCCGACAAAGCAATAGAAAGAACCCAAAATATTTTATTAGCTTACTTCAGAAAAGTCCTCGCTAAAGCAAACATCCGCACCGCATTTCCCAATTTACGCAATTTTCTCGCCCCCAATGGAATTCGTGTCGTGTTCATAAAACATCCCTCGTTACAGTTTCTCTAAATATTTGAATTTCGTTTTTTTTTTTGTCGCCCTCGGCTGTCACTTCGTTACGGATATACAAATTGAATAAAGTGTCAGGGGATTGCTTTAACCAAACACTCCTGCTCTGATTTATTCAAAACCCTTTTCTAGTTCAGCCCCCAAGCAAATCACAAAGAATCCACATGAATACCCAATTCAACCCATTCCTCATGGACAGTTTCAACAACAATAACCCTTGAGATAGGTCCTCGCCATAAAATCAAAACAAAGAGTATCCCAACACTCACACGGAATAGATTTTAACTTACGACACCATCACAATACATCCAAGTCGTTGGCCTGCGAAAACAAAATGTGAAATCTTGCCGATTTACGATGGTTGCTGCGAATCCCAAGGATAACAGCACTCAAATATACACAGTTTACGCCCGGTTGCTAAAGGACTGCCATTTTGCAATCATCTATTCGAAGTTTCTAGCTCAAATTCGACCCGTTGCGCGCTATGAAAGTCTTTATTGAGGTACTTACGCCCGAAAAGTGTCCCCATCGATCACTCACTTGGTTTGTCTCTCAATCTTTGCTATAGGGACGGCGAAAGGATAAATATTCTGCCATCGACCACAATGGCTTCGCATCACTCACACAATAATACGCCTCGAAGGACCAAAGTTTTGATGATGACTTCGGACGGGAATGCGCCCTGCTGTTAGCTTATGTTGCCATTGAGATGTTTGTGTATTTATTGGCATTTTGTTTCGACGTCTGTGGTTTTTTCCAAAGACGGGTAATGCCCAAACGTGGAAGGGTATTTGCTGCGTAAAAGTTTACAACTCAGTCAAAGTTTCTAGGTCATGGTTTGTGCGTGAACAATGTACCCTTTTCCCAAGAAGGTCGGACCAATTCAAATACCAGCTTTAAAGTTTCTTTGAGAAATGAATGAAATCCCTCCAATTGCTGTAAATAAAAACCGAAAGCATTTCCCTCGGGAGAGGCTTATCCTTTTCTGGCATCAAGTGTCCTCATAGTTAAGCCATTATGAATTTCTATTTTCATTTTCCTTTTTTTGGGGTTATTATTCGTTATGAGCTGGGTTCTTTTTTGTATGGGGCTAATCATATGAAGGTCCTTGGGGCACACGCCTCATTTTCGGGTGACAGAAGGTGGAATTCCAAATTTCCTGGCTTGCAGAGTTTTTGCTCTTGCCTCTGACACTCAAAAGAAATATCTTTCACGTAATGGGAAGCGAAAATTTGTTCACTTAAAAATGTCCTTTGATGTTGTTTGAATTAAAGTTTTTTTTTTCGTTATCTCGGTTTTGTTTCTTTTTGTATCTCGTTCGCCTGAATGAGCAGAATTCTTTTTCACCTTTCCTTTGGCATAATGGTATTAAAGTTACTTTTCAAAGTGTTTTAACTTTGTTAATTTAAATACAAAAAAAAAAGGACTTGCTTGGTCCCCGGAGGTAGTAGCTTGTGATTATGGTTCGTTGATACCCTTATGAGGGAGCCGAGGACGTACTTCCTTTGATATGATTTGACTTCTTAATCAGAGGCGAGTGATGCTGTATAGGTAAAAAAAAAACTGAAGGCGAGTTCTAAAAGAGATGGTGGCATTTTTTGAGTAAAGTTGAATCTAAAAAAGACTCAAATAGAGCCTCCAGGATTAACAGATAAGAGCTCACTTTTCACGTTGTACAATGCTGGTTTGACTTTGAAAGATTTAAATCTTTGTTAATTTACATAAAAACATTCTCGTCTGGCTTTTTTTAAGGTGTCTTGTGGTGTGAAGAAAAAAATTGCTAACATGGAGCTTAAGCCTGGTAAGTCTTTGGGTGTTGTGGGATAAAACTCAGATTCAGAATGCGCAAATTTTAGACAAAAGGGCAATTTAGAACGTTGGGTCCATTCGTCTTGCCTGTGACGAGAAACCGTTTCATTTTTTGTATGAATCATTACCTCATCAATTGACTTCCAGCTAAAAACGTAAGTCCATAAAAAGACTGCAGTATGGTCTTCTTTGCCGGGCCTGTTGGAAGTATGTTATTTTTTTTTATCCCTAAAAATATGAGGCCATGAGAAAACAATTGAAGTAAAAGCACACACTGTTTTCCGAAATGTGAAAGGATATCTCGTAAGAAACTTATGGGTAAACTATACCATAAGGGCAACGGAACCAGAGATTGCGTTCAAGTAGAAGTCGTTGAACTGAATGTTTTGTATTTCCATTTTTATCCGTTGAACGTTTTTGATAAAACGTGACAGATATATTAAGTCGATTTTGTTTAAGTCCTTAAGATGATCATAGAAAACTCCAAGCTTAAGGTTTCGTTTCTAAGAGAGGCCAAGTGGACTGAAAGTGGTGGGTGGTCTCATCTTACTCCTCATTCATACAGACCCTGCCAAAGTCATTAGAAAATTAATCCTTGCAGCGTGTATTGTTGCATTAATAGTATAATTAATTTGTGATCTTAGAGCATAGAAATGCTGTAAGGGCAATAAAATCCTTCGAGCATTTCTATACACCTTTAAAAAAAAATGTTTTGGCATTTGTCATATTGCCACAAGTACATTCATCCTTACAGTATGAAGCAAAAGATTGCATGAAGAGATTTTTAATGGCAAGGCACGAGCCCTTGTCAGCAATAATTTTTCTGGGGTAGCAAGTCTCTAGCTCTGCCCCTCCCCTAGTCGCGGAAAGAAGGACACCGGATGAAAAAAAATCAATCAAAAATTCATAACCGTTTATTAAATTGAATACTCAGCTGGTTTCTTTGCTTGAAAAGGCATAACACTTGCGGCGGTGATCGTTGGGGTTTCTCTGCGAGGTTTTCATATGGAATCGACTGCTTGATTGCTGGATCGAAAGCCTTTTTTTTCCATCTTGGTATTTACACTCACGATATGCTTGTGCATTTTAAGTCTAGTAATAACCCCTTAACTACGAGCTTATTTTAAAGAAAGTAGTCCCAACTTTGGTTCAAGAGAGGTTAGGAGTTCTTCAGCCTCTTAAAGCGTCCATGCTCTGGCACTCAGCAGAAATAAACATTGAAATGCTCTGACATCTCTTTGGAGACGATCGAAGTCTTGTCGATCAAGTTCACAAAGACTGACTACAGGCACTTAATGGCCATCTGTCTGTCCGAAAATATTCTTATGTCTTTGGCGGGTATTTCTTAGTTCTTAAGCCGAGGCGAGAATTTCCCTATCGTCATAATTTTCGATTCAAAAAAGTGTCGCATCTTGATAAGCCCATATCAATCCGATGTTTTGTTTGAAACTTATCCCTCAAATGTGAGAACTTTCCTTAAGATATCCTCAAAAAGAAAATGTAAGAAGGTAAGTGTGGGGTATTTGCAAGTTTGCATACACATTCTAGCAAGTCTTGTGAGTCTAAATTATTTCCTTAAATCTATTAAAACTTATTTTTACTTAATTTAAGTTTTTAGACAACGGTCAAAATGGTATACACCACCTTCGACCTTTCGAAAAGTTTGAAGTGAGCTAGAACTAACAAATCATGAAGGACTTCCTATAGAGCTCTTAACTTTTTCAATTGACCTATTTACATATTTGCTTTCCACAAAGGCTTACATTTCACTTAACACTGCTTGCACCTTACCCTTTTCACTCAGCTTGAGCCGGAAATAAAATTCGAAATGCCTACGAAAGTTTATGAATAAATAAGAAAGTTCATAAATAAATTAAAATAAATTGATGCGACCATAGGCCTAGGCCCAAAACGATTATTATCACTAACTTAATCCCCAACCCTAATGGGAATATTAATGTAACCAATTTGTTTTCGATGCCAGTCCATGACTTCATTATGCATATGACTGTATTTCGTTTATTCCTGTGATTCAATCAGGATTTCAATTTTCAAATAATCCTAAGCTAATTTTCCCGTCGAAGAAAACCGCATTGAGCTGCCTTTTATCGATCTCAAAGGATGATTTTAGAGTCTCCCTTTTGCGACAGAGTTAACTTAATTCAAGTTCCCTTTCCTACCGGTATATTAAGGTTTATCACTAAATCCTGAGCAAAGTGGAACACTACACCCCTGAGTTTTAAGAGAGATTAAAATTAATTTACGAACTTCACATAGCTCTTATGCATGTTCGTGTATATGGTTTACACCCCCAGCTTCAGACTGTGAAATTCCATGGCACAAGGACCTGGCAATGTATCCTTATCATACTCCGAGTATCCTGCAAAATTGAAAGCACCGATGCCTGTCGCTGATAGCCGAATATGAGTACATACTCCCGGTGCCGACATCATCAAAAATATGTATGCGCCTCATAAGGGTTTCGAAGGATGTAGAAATTGCCTTCACCTCTGTCCCTCTCTCTCTCTATGTGTGTGCCAGATCACAGGCATTTCAAAACGCCATAGGCGTATGGATTACGAGCATAACGTAGAGATGTGAGAATGAGTTATTTACAGCAGTCGAAGCTGTTCGCATATATTATAGATTAGAAGAAGATGAAATCCGGGGGACATGAATTAATATTTAGACGAATGTCATAATTGGGAATACACAACGTGCTCGCTTTGTCGGTAAATCATCGCCGCGTTTAGCTGGTGTTCCATGGTCTTAGAACTTGCTTGGGCTGCTACGCGGTGAACAGGGAAGTAGCTCAAAGGTTTAAGGGTAAGTGTTCTACCCGAAGATCAGAAGAAAATTGTAAAATTTATCGCATCCTGTGTGTGTGCGGGTGGATGCTTGACGGAACGGAGAGGATTACACGTCAATTCTAATGATCCAAGTGTGATATTTTATGCTTAATTGAGTTGTAGAGGGGTTGTTTAGGCGGATTCCTTGCGAGGCTTTGAACCGTATTTGGGCGTGACAAGTTCTCAAAATTATATGCAAATGAGGATTTCTTCAGCATGAGATAGTGCTAAGAGCTGTAAATAATTGTGGTAAGTTTTCCAGGATTTCTTGCTTCAGGATGTGAAACAAACGATTACCATTCCCTTGTTAGGGCGGAATATTAAGGCGTCTTTAAGATATTACAATTTAGTTATCTTTGTTCTTGTTTATAGTCGAAGGGAAAATGTATAATAAGCATTATCCACATAAAACTATGTGTAGGGCCCTTATACGAATGCGTACTTTTAGCCTGTGGTTTCGAGTTATTTGTTTTAGCTCCATTCCTCTTGAGCTACCTGACCTCCTCCTTATGAGATTTAGAAATGCAGTATGCAACTAAATATGTGCTGCGGCATTTTCTAGTAACACAGCAAGACCTGACAATAGGAAATATTTTTGAGTAAAATCAAACAACTCAGAGTCTGTGTTCTTTTTTATTTGTGTCTAGATTTAGACTTTTTGGAAAAGGGAGTGCTCCCGACCTACACTTCACAAGCTCGGATTACACTTTGATGACAGAAATTGTCTTTATGTCTACATATGGCTATCTACAAATAATGGTGATTATAATCCTGGTGGTATTGCCTTCATTTACAGTAGGTTGGCTGCCTCCTCTTGGAAGACTCTGTAAAGGCGAGCATAATCGTATTGATTTCCCTATATCAGTGTAAAAAAGAAACCGTGCCCGGCTTAGGGGTCTTCAGTGTAAGGAAGAAACCGTACCCGGCTTAGTTTTGACCCACCTGTGTATATGGCTCTTGATAAGCTACTTTGTGGTTCCTCTGAATCCCACTTATACCTCCTAGGAAACATTCAGACGAAAGGCGTTTTAAAGTCAAGACAGAAGCTTAGGTAGTTCCCTGTAAGGCTGCGTGTAATCTGCATATGTCCAAATGACTCAGTGACTGACTGAGCCTCAAAACACTTTTGGCAGCACCATTTTATGGTCAAGCAGAAAGATAACTCAAAGAAAGCAAATAGCTTCAGGTCATGCTAGCCTAGAAGCGATGATGCAATCGAGCCACCTCCTAGTAGGCCTAGAAAAAGGTGGTTGAATTAGATAAAGGAATTCTGCAATAATGGCTAAAGGGTCCGGCCTGTGAATCTTAAGTTGGTTGCGGAAGACTAGAAGGCTGGTGGAGGGGGACTGAAAAATCTAGGAGTGATATAAGACTATGATCCTATATGTTATATCATGGTGTAGAGTTCTTGAACCAGGTGCGACAGGGGCGGATTCAAGTAAAGTGCTGCCCTAGGCCTCACATTTTTGCCGCCCCCTGGAACATATACCAAAAAATACACCTTAAAAACGTGAATAACAAATTTTGGGAGCACCCATAAATTAATATTGTGATTTTCTAAGGCCACGTCCACTGGGGGGCGCTTTTTGACTTTAATTTTTGTTTTTCGATGTAATATTTTTGGCTTTGCATGCTACTGACATAGTTTCAACTTTTTGCGACTATTTTCCAACAATTTTTCTGTCGAGCAAGCATGTCAGTGGATTTCTAAAACCGTATGCTTATTGTACTACTTCGGGACCCAAAAAAGCCAGATATGCAGTTTCAGACTGTTAACCTCGTAATTTAAGGCCTTTCCAAATATGAGGCCCAACAACAGGTGGACGGACCGATATGGCTTTTTCGACTCACAATGCCGTTTCGATCATATTTCCAGTTTTGGGGTTCTGCTATTAACGCTTAAATTCTACAAATTTCTAATTGGATCCATGAGATGATACAAGGCATTTCGAGATTTAAAATAAAACTCCTGTTTTATGACAGAGGCGACGTTTCGAGAATCGTTGTACTTGTAACACGCTCGAAACGTCAGAAGAAGTGAAATTGTTTCAGTATTAAAGGACTCTTAATGTTAATGGTAGACTTCCACTTATATACTAAAGTCCTTCTTTCATCACTCTTTTGACTAGTTAAGTGACTGTTTTGACTTAAACTGCAGAACTAGTTTTAGACTTGTTTAAACTTGTTTACATAGACTCAGGTCCTTCTTCCAGGACCCTTAAAATTGCAATTATGGGCATAATTTATTTTAAAGCATTATGGGTCCTACATGCTTTAGAAAAAAGTATGAAATAATCTTAATCTTATCACCTTATAAGAGGATGCTATAGAATTAGAACACCTTGTCAGAGGATGCCATGTTATTCGCTTTTAAGCCATTTTCTCATGGTTCCAACGAAACTCAAATTAATTGATTAGTTCTCAGCCACGCCACCCTTTTTTTGGGTGGCCAATAAAAATAACTGACATACAGTATGTGGACAAGAAAGGGCAAAAAAAAAAATACTAAAAGATCCTTCAAATGTTGGGCAATACCTCCTAGTCTAAAAGTAGAACGTTGTATCTTACCCAAACCAATATGCCACCATCAAGAAATATTGAATCAGATCTGCAAGGATGCTTACCTGTAACGAAAAGAGGATTGACATTTTTATTATGTGCAAAGGTTACAGTCAAACAAAAATATTCTTCAATTATTATATAATAAAAAATTGAAACCTATTTTCAAAATTAAATATTTACAAAGCCCAAAACGTGCTCAGATTTTATAATAGAAAAGATTTCTTCCCCACTCGAATGTGCTCATCAATTATTGTGAACCTTTGACCCAGACATGGATACACAGACGTGGGAATATGTATCCTTCTCGTTATATGCTCGTTTGGATTTTTTTTGTTCTCCTTCAACTTCTATTGTCGTTTGACAAGGAGGTTTGTCTTAAATTGAGTAGGATTGGTCAGATTAGAAAGAATCTGTTCTATTTTTTTTTGTTTTAATAAAAATTCCTTATGGTTGACAGGATAGTGAGGAGGGTAGAGACAAATGCGTTGTTGTCTGCTCGTTACAACTTGTGGCATCACTCTGACAGGTCACACTAAGCGCTAACAAGGAATTTTAATAAAATGTAAATTTCAGCAACGAACGAGGCGTCATAAACATTGTTTTGTGTCTGAAAATCTTTTCCTCAAAGGAACGATTTTCTAGGCATAGTTATCCTTTGAGTCTTCCCTCGTCGTCGTAGGAGGAGGCTTCATAAACTTCACCAGTTTATCAAAGTTTTAATTAATTTTGACATTATGAAGGGAGCGATTCGTAGGCATGTGTGAGGCGAGTGTACAAAGTAAACTAGGAGGCTTGATTAAAGCACGTTTCTATATGGGCATCGTCATCCACCCAGTACTTTTTTAGGGGTGGGTGGTACTTTGAAAAAATGTTTCTGTGCAAGTTGGCTCTGGTTGCTACGAGCCAAGTACTGCGCATTTGAACCCAACCAGGTTGCACAAAAGAGATATTTGGTTCAGTGTTCTCTGAAGAATGACTCAAGAGGCGTTTGTTAAGAGTCCCTTTGTTTAAAGTTGCATAAAAATAATAACAAGATTTTTACCAAGCAACTATGGACGCAGGTGTCGGTCCCTTTTTCTGGCGGCTGAAGTAATGTCACTCATATATCTTCCCCATCAGAGTTTTCACTTTAAGTTATGAAAGCGACTTTGATGTTGGTTTCCGGTGGCTGTGCCCTGGAGGAGCTTTCAAAAAAAAAATAATATGAACAAAATCTATTTTACGGTTTTATGGAACAGTCCTACCTACTGCCCCTTATGACACCACTTGTATCCTGTACGAAAACTTCACTTAGCGATTCAAAGTCGCTTTCGATTAGTTTGTTTTTGGACGAAGTACAGATAATGGATGGGAAAGTCACGTCATAGTAGCAAAAGGTTAGCTCTCGAGAGAGTACCGGGGACATATGTTCTGGAGGGTAGATGTGGGTATGTGTACGTTTATCGGCTTAATTTTAAATTGCAATGCATGTCATGTTTGGTGACCTGCTATGCGGTCTCTAGGCACGTGTGGCTTGTAAAATCACTCAACTGCAACTGGTGCAACTCGACGAGTGGGAATGAGCTTGATTTAAGGTATTTGTCGTTTGTTTTGCAGATATTTTTATCGCAGTTATTGCTTAAACAGTTGCATCGATGGAGATATAAGCAGGTAACATGACAGTACGTAACAACTCGAGAGCAATGATGATAAAAAGTTCAAGTTGAGTCCATACTGGGTGGGTTTCGCTCAAGTAAAAACATGATAGAAAGGTATTTGAGGGTCGGTAGTTATCCCAGGCGGGGTGTTTGCACCAAGGCCATTCAAACAACAGGAAATTTTTCTTGAATTCAATACATATGTTAACTTGCCTTCCTAACCCAGTTAAGTCTGCCCACTTTCTAGCAAGGAGAAATGCCAGAGGATTTGGTGTTTTAAGATCGAGCTTTGGAAGTAAGGCGAATATGTCCTGTTCCACCCAGAGCTACGTTAGGTTAGGTGGCTGCCTTCGCTCGGCAGGTACACACTTATCAATGATGTGCCTTGTGATACAAACTTTTGTGTAACCAGAGTTACTAGCCCGAGAGCCTAAATGATGACTTTCTGATTTGGGTGAAAAAGGTCGTGGTAACCAGTATCGGTGTAAGCTTGTTTCGAAGGTCACCAGTCGATGGTAATTTGGTTAGGAAACCCCACAAGATACCAAAATCGAAACCTTCCCCGAAAAAGGCTATAAAAAAGGCTGGGGGAAACCGTTTCGGTGTAAACCACTGTCAGCAGAGTTATCTGGGGCAAGAGATGGACTTTACTGAAGAAAAGGTCGTATGACTGTTGGGTACCAGACAGGAATATGCCTTGATATGAGAAGGGTGGGGTTGCGGATATGATTAACCACGCCGCGAGCGGAAGGAATTTGGGGAGTTCTCGATCCAACACAAACGCTGATAAGCCGAACATGAAACCTCTGCACAGAAACACCAAAACTTACCCCCGCAAGTATTATGCCTTTACGAAGAAAAGCAATATTATAACCAGCAGAATATTTTATAAAAACATTTGGCATCCATCTAATTGTTGTCCATTCTTTTTGCATATTGGAAGAGAAAAAGGTGTTTTGTATTCGGCCGACCCTTACCTGGGTATCAGACGCCAAACAGGAAGCCGCTCATGTTGAAACAGACCCTTCTGGATTTTTCGTTTGTCGCTGGCTTTGGGCCGCCCCGGATATTTTCCATACCGTTGCCCACCATACCTGGGAAGCATTTCCCTATCCGCCATTTGGGGCGGTGCCTAGTTGGGGACCAGCAGCCCTTATAAGAAAATTCGCGGGATTGACTTGAGATCGGGGGTAACAGCTTTCTTTATGAACCCGCGCCAACAAAGTAGTGGGAGGTTAGTGACATGTAGTCCTCAATAAGAGGACAAGGTAAGGGCAACCGATTTCAGTATAGGCCCGGACCTTAAGGTGCAACCCTTAAGGCCTCAACGTCGGAAGTGTGCAGGCGTAACAGATTTTGGTATGAACCCTTGGCGGAGAAGAATTTTTAGGCGATTCTTAAGCTGGGGTAAACATTGGGGGATTTAAGCGTTTAACTAGTATGACCAGGAAATAAAGCTCGTTATATTATTTAAGGTCTTGCTAAATCTTTTACTTAGATCTTTGAAGAAGCAATAACCTAGAGTTTTTTTTTTTCTCAGGGTCGATCAGGCGGGGTAGTTACACAGAAGTTAAACCATGGTTTCTTCCTCCTCCTGCAACGTGTACAAAAATCGTTGAAGAGATGTGCTACAATCTTCTGGCATATTTCCCTTTATGATCATGGCCTGTGATGGCTCCAACTTCCTTTTACTATTTAGCCTATGAAAGCTTTGTTTCAAAGAGAGACAGGTGTTGTTCTACCGATGTTGTTCTACCTTTTGTTGGCCTTTGTTTTGGCTTCGGCGTCCATGTGAAACTTTATCGATTTTATGGCTACTGCCGGTTCCGTTACATGAGACGTGCTCGTCAGACGTGCTGCATTTGCATAAAGTATCCATGAGGCCTGGAACCCTGAACAGGGATGTGTTGCACCACCTCGAGATTCGCGGCATTTCTCTACCAACTTGGATCATTTCGATTGTGATTCTAAGGATTTTATCACAGCTAAGCTGTCTATAATAGGCAATATCGCTGCAGTCAATTGAGGTTATTGTAAATAAGGCCACGGCATCTCAAAAAAGTTGAAATACAGTGATCCGGCAGAGTACTAGAAAAGACTCCTGCCCCAGCTCTAAGTGCTGTTTTTGATCCGTGTGCCTGTGCAGATTTGTACTGCATATGCATTTAAGACCTCAACCAACTCCCAGGCAATTCACTTCAAAGTTTGGACTTGAATTTGACATTAATGTCAGAGTATGAAACAACGTAGTCCGAGTTATCAGGGATAGTTATTTGGTCATTTAGGAAGCTTGTATGACCTATATGTTGTCATAAGCCAGTTGCAGGGACTCCCTATGCCCAACTGGCGCTTTTGCTGCCATCGATTGCCAAAGTTGTCTTCTGAAAGAAGGTGGAGCTTTGTGTCAAATGGAGTTGAAAAAGATGTTCTTAAAGCACTTTTGATGTAAATACAAGAGAAGTTTGGGTCTTAAGCCTCTCTACAGGAGTATAGGGTGTTCCCAACACGGTCATCCCGCAATTATCTGGCGTGATCTGTAAGTGTCAGATTCAACGCCTTTAGAAGTTATAGGTGATATTTTATACATTTTTGTATTGAAAAATTCTAGTATAACTTTGGCAGATTCACTCCAAGATCGACAGTGTACGTCCTTATTACTAGTTTGCTAAGAGAAAATCATTGAATCAAAGTCCTTATTGTGGGAAGAACGTGCCTGATACTGGTATCAGAGTAAGAACGTATTCTAATGATTCATTTCCTAACCTTTTATGGAACTTAAAGACGGTGCATATCCCAAAGGTTATTGCGTATCAGGCGGCAGGGATAAAAAGATTTAATTAAACAAGAAGATTTAAACCATCAAGCCTGACTTAAACTAAAACAGAAAATGAGATTTATCTCGTATTTTCGCCCAATCGGAAGGAGGACACATAGATTCCTGGAGCTGACATTCTGTCTTTCCACAAAGTTGTATCACAGTGTCTATGGTTTATGTGCGTCCATGTGCGGACATGCACCCAACCTAAACTGCCCCCAACAAAATATTACGATGTAAATAAAAAGGTCGCTATTACATTACAAATGGTGAGATTCTTTCTTATTGCTGTCTTTTTGCTCTATGTATCGAGCGGCTAAGACGATTCTATAAAAAGAGCTCATCGATTCAGGACCAATCAAAGTTTATTCCGGATTGCATCCAAAGCAAAATACCACTGTTTTTTCCCTCTTGTTAAGTCCCATTACTGTGCGCTCGTTAGAAATAAACAAAGCTAAATACCTATTAATACCCTGACGAAAACTCAAATTAAGGTTCAAATTTAGCAGTAAAGCTGATAGAGTGATTGATGCTCTTCACAGTCTCTTAGGGACTTCACGGCACACAAAGCCCCCATAACAATTGGGACAGCAAGTAAACACTGGCTGCACTGACTGCCACAACAAACCACAATGAATTGCTTGTTATGACTGTGTACTCTGAGGGGCAAGTCAGCATTAACCGCAGCCTAAAAATAGCCTAAGCTTTTTACCCACATGCGCTAATTGAGGCTTGAACATTTCAAATATTATTCATCCACATGAATGATTGATGTGATCTGAAAATTTAATTCGCCGAGGACAGATACGCTCTGGATACGTTGTTTCCCACAATCTCCGTCCTTTGCCTCTTTTGACCGGTCTTGAACGCAATACAACGAGGAAAGTTCAGGCAATGAATAATGAACTCAGCACAGAGATTCCCTTTTAATTCTCCTTCCTCCTGGAATTTATCTGAGAATCATGTATTTATCTGGGTCGTGGTAGTGTTTGTGCTTCTATCAGTCAGGCAGTTCCCCCCAACTCTGTTGTTGTGGGCTGAGATAAGGGAAAACATTAAGGATATGCCTACGGTAGGTCTTTGTTTTCCCATTTCGGGTGGGTAATGCGAGAAACAAGGAACTGTTTTTTTTTTCGATTAGCTGCTTTAAGCAGGGTTGCTTTTCTTTTCCAACGCTATCACGGGCTGTAGGCTTTAATGGAAATTTTCTGTTTTCGTCAATCAAAATTTAATTCCGGGGCGCGTATTATCAGAACGGTGACAAGGTGATGACCTTGTTCTAAAAAAGAACTTTCAACAAGGATATCCATGTCTTTTGAGTCTATACGCGTGTATGCTCAATCGATCAACGTCAGAGGTGGGTGGAAGTTTATCTTTTCGCAGCTGATCAGATAGGAGATGGATTTTTGTCGCCCTATCCAGGCTTTTCTATCTCTGATTGTTGAGAAACGAATTTCCCATGAATAATTAACGAATTTAAAGGTATTTTTGTTTCAAACTTAGTTCACAGCTTCCCTGATCGAAAAAGTGAAAAGTTAACAAGGAACTCAAAGATTTAAATCCCATTGAAAAGTCGGACACGCAAAAAATTGCAAATTTAATGAATTTTATAATGACAAGCAATCATAAAATGAATGTCCCTTTGTGCAGAATACTTAAATTGCCTGTTCATTAACACGTGACTCGTTGAGTGAAATTAAATGCACACTCAGTTTAAATGAAATATTTATCCCAGCTGGATGTTAATGAGTTTGATCCTCCCAAGAAGGTATCGCATCAATTTTGTATGAAGGAGGTATGGCGAGCAGATTTTATGGCAAACTGTTAAGGCCGACCAACATAAAGTAGGATGTGTGCGAGCAACATAAAAAAGTTTACTGTTTCGCAGGAAATATATGTATATATATTTTTTCTGCGAAAGAGACGTGAGCCTGAGTTACGGACATCGTGACCAAATTTACTTTTTTTTTAACGGCACTGTGATTGGCGGTAATGTGTTTGCTGTTGACATTACTGCAGTTTGATATGGCCACGTCTTTGAAGAAATATAAAAGAAAATTTTTACTTCAGTTAGAAGGAGTTGTTTTGGGAAACCAAAATCGAATGTTTTTCAGGGGCGTAAAGAGATACGAAAGTTTGGGTAATGTCGTCATTTTCGATGCAAATTTTAGTGCTAAGGGTCGAGTTCCAATTACGTTGTGGACATTTGATTTCCGACCCTTGACTAACAAGGATACTGTCAGAGAAGCTGTATGAGGGAACTTTAAGTATGTGTTCGGCAATTATGCTGCAAAGGGTTGGTTTTATCACCCGTATATAACCTTAATGTAAGGCTAGAATCTTTAGCTCTGCCTATACCAGAGCCTTAGCTCTGCCTATACCAGAGCCTTAGCTCTGCTTATCCCAGAGCCAAGGAAAGATAAGAGTAAATACATTTGCAAAATTGATCGAGTCTTTCTGGAACAGCTTTATAAATTCTTGAAATTGTTCGAGTTAGGACTATCTCCGGTCTTCTTTTTAAGGAAAAGCACCACCATCTTTTGTATCATTGGAAACATCTGATCCTTACATCTTTCGTGACATGATAGGTAGAAGCTCGAAGAACAATAAAAGCTCTAAGGAACGGGGTTTGTTCTGGCTTTCAAAGGGGTTTTTTCTTCTCTGAGGAGAATAAAACTGCTTGTAGGAGCGTTCTCGAGCCACGAGAAGCAAACTACCATTTGCACCACCTGTGGAGAGAATGACGGTAAAGCGGAACACTTCCTCTGTCTTTGATAGCATATCCGGGGATTTCGGGGACTGCCGTTGAGCTTCCAAGTTCATCTCTGAAGTTCCTTACGATCTTTCTTTGAAAGTAAGATTAAAGTTAAGTAAGATTACAGCCTAGCAGTAACAACGACAATATTTCGAAAAGTATAAACTTCCGCCATTCGCATTCTGGCCTACCGGGTGACGTATTTTTTGTGTATCTCGGCACCAATGATCTATTAAGAAAATCTGTCAGAAGTCGTAGGAACAACGGACTGAAGCATCAATATCCCTATCATTTAAAACAAATAACTTTTATGTACTTGATTAGCTTTACAACTTTATTTCTCCTCCTGCATGGGTTGATAAAAACTGATTAAAGCCTCTGCTTTTGTAGAATAGCAAGACCGTTGGTTAAGAGAAGGAAATCTACCTCGCGACTCCCCTTTACAAAAAATGATGATTTATTTCTTTGTCAATCCAAATGACTTTCAATCCGTCAATTCGTGTTTTCCATCCCCGTATGACATGGAACTTACGTGTGGTTTACAGTAGGCATTTTCATACCTGCCATATTTTATGTCAAAGTTTGTAAGTTTCTGATTCTGATATTTATTTTTATCCTGTGTTTTTATTGGGAATCTGTTCTTATCTCGATGCTTGCTTATATGAAATTTATGCTGACTGCACTGTTTTCCTAGCATTTGTTTTTATACCTATCTGCATTTACGTTTCTAGTGTATAGTCAGGTGGCAAAGCGGGGAAAATGGCACACTTCGAAATTCATTCTAATCAACATGCACTTAGATAAACATAGAAGTAGAAGTATTATCTTTGGTCAAAAGCACAACACCAGACAGCCCATGAGTAAATCTAAAAAAAAAAACAGTGAGTAAGTGCAACAGTGCGTATATAATAGCTTCGGTCCGTGCGTCTGTAACGGACCGCGGTATACCCCCTTCCAATTCCTGTTCTCCTTTTCATTCCTATTCTCCTTTTCATTCCTATTCTCCTTTTCATTCATATTCTCCTTTCCATTCCTATTCTCCTTTCCATTCCTTTTCTCCTTTCCATTCCTTTTCTCTCTTCCATTCCTATTCTCCTTTCCGTTCGTTAATTTTCTTGTTTTCCATCCCCGTTCCGTTACCATTTATTCATCATTTTAAATAGAAAAAAATATCTTTCTTTTAAGTTTTTGTTCACTTTTTTTAAAAAAGGGGCGTCGAATGTCCAACCCCTTTAACCGAAAATCAATATAAGCATAGAAAAATCCAAGCTTGCGGCTAAAATGTACGCAAAACTGTAATTTTTTGGTTCAAATTCAATAATTTGGAAAATAGACCTCTACAGATGTTTTTCTGGAAATTTATAGATTTTTATGGAATTGTAAGCCTCTAAATATGGCTGTGACTCAAAACTTTGTACGAACAAAATATAGAACTTAATATTTCCTACATAACATGTTAAGTAAATATTTTTCGATTTGAACAATTAATCTTTAATTCGACGCCGAAAATATAATTTTTAGATAAAATTCAACTCGTAATATCAACTTCTAAACATGGGCGTGGCCAAAAACTTTTTAAAAACCAAATCTAGCATAGAACCAGGTGAAGCTTATGTGCTAAATTTTATTTCTTGTCCTTACTAAGGCTAAAAAGTGGTCGAAATCCATGTTTTCTGGAAAATTAGAGGTTTTTCTTAAATTCTGCCTCCAAATGTGGGCGTGGCCCAAAACTTTGTATGAAATAATAAAAAAAAGGGTGTTTTCTATATAATACATTAAGTAATAGTTTTTCGATTTGGAACGAAAAAACTGAATAAATTGCATGTGAAAGATTACACTTTCAATCGATGCCACGCCTACAAGGGGCGGTCTACGGACTTTATTTTTTAATAAATTTCAGCTTTTCACAACGTCTTACACTCTTGTAAGCACCGGTGGTTGTTTCACATTTAGACCGATTGTGCGGAAGGATTCAGCGCTTGCTTACACAAAAGCTGTTTGTTAAGCTTAATTTCGAAAACTGTGCGGTGAGCCAATTCATTTCTCGTATACTGATTTCGAGCTTATCGCATTTCTTTTTAACTTGTGACTTTCAGTGAAGTTTTGCGTCTAGGGTCATGCCTAGATATTTCGTCTCGTTTGCGTACGAGATTTTTACCAAGCTAATGAAGAGAGGTTAGGTAAGGTTAGGTTGATGGATGCCCTTTTGACAATAGTCACGGCTTCACTTAGACCAGCAGTTGGGTCCATTGAGTCCATTGGGAACCTTCTTAATACCTGGATCGAAAACAGAAATGGACCGCTGTTAGAAGCTCAGAGTTCCGCCCTCGTGAACCAATCCGGATTTGTATACAAATCTTAGGAGGTCTTTTAGATCTACATTATTTAGATCTTCGAGCTCGTTGAAGAAGTTACTGCCGAGGGTACTACGCCTGATGCTGTTTAGGGCTGGGCATTCGCAGAGCAGGTGACGAACAGATACAATTTCCTAGCCGCTCAGCGTGTAGACCCACAAGATTCCCGTGAGTACTCGGATATTCGTGCGAGCTAGTCCGATCAAAAATAGTGATCACTTTTTGCTTACCGCTGGCCATAGCTCCCTTGTGTGTATGCACGTATCAAGTTCTGTCCAACGTAGGTTGGTTCTACTCAAGGATTCAGTTTCTATCCTACGTGCTATCGAACTCAGCGGGACTCTTATAGATTTGAGGGCTAGATTTGCATTCTAGACGCATTTCCCAGACCCATATCTCGCAAGCTTGTACGCTTCTTCGTTTCCCGATATTTCGGTGTGACCTGGCACCCAACACACAGTTACAATGTTACCATAAGTGATAACTCGTCCAGAATTTCCCTGCATAGTTTCACAGCCCTTGACTTCACTATGAAGAGAGGTAAGTTGTTTACACTTTTCTTAGTAAAATTAACATGTGTTTATTTAGTCTAGTTAAGAATGATTCTCCAAGTCTTATTCCATTTGTATATTTTGTCCAAAGCACGATGAAGTTTTTCCCTTTATAATTCGACATTGACTGACTTATTCGTAGCGAGGATAATCGGAGTTCATAAAATTTTCAAAACTCTCTCTAGCTTGTATTAAGGGCCTCTGTGCCATACTAAGCCAAGGCCTTGGTAAACGTTAAGTAAAGCGATTGGAACAAATAATTTTTTACTTTTGAGGCTTTCTCAATTTTATTAGTGTTATTCGATAGACCTGGTAAATTGTTGAGTTCTTGACCCTTAGGCCGAATTTTTCATCCGGAATCAATCTTTTTAAACCCCATCCCATAGGATAGGAGGTATATTAAGTTTGATTCATAGCTTGTAACATAGAGAAATAAACACTGTAGACTCCCAAGATCTTAAGGGCATATGATCGAGACCGAATTGTTAGTCGAATGATCCATGTCCGTCCGTCCGTCCGTCTGTCCGTCTGTCGGTAGTTTTTAGGCTTTAAATTTTGAGCTAGGAACTTGAAACTTGATATCTGTTCTTTCTAGGTCCCGAAGCAGTACAAATGTAAACATTTTTGAAATACGCCCACTGACACGCCCACTTTACTTAATAGCATGAAAAATCAAGGTTGTCGCAGGAAGCTGAAATTTGGTATGCGATATCCTTGCTTAAGTGTATTGTGATTGGCATTTAAAAAAAAAACGAATACAGCCCCCTTGTAGGCGTGGTCATACTTAATATGCATTCTTATTAACGGTTTTTGTTTGATATTTTTGCAAATCCAAAAAACTTGCACTATAAAATGTTCAGATATGTGCGTAAGCTATCAACTCAAGTGAATAAATTTTTTAAGCGTAAACCAAATTTTTATTATGAAAATGCAGTCAACGCGAGTATACCATTTCTGATAAAAAATATAAACAAAAATACGATGTTGTTGAGAAGTGGTGGATGCCACGCCCCTTTCTTAGGGGGAAAATTCTTTACTGAAATTTAACAACCAAGTAGTCAAATGGGATCGGGTATCCAAAGATTCGCCTAAGCGGATTGTAACCCTCCCACTAGTTTTTTCAGTTATTGGTTGCAGTCGTTTGTTTGAGCACAAGTTTTTCAAAGACCTTCGATATAATGGAGTTTAATATTATTACTTATAACCTACCCAAGTGGGTCACAAGTCCATTATGAACTTTTGGCCCATGGGCTTATGACCTTGTGCCTTTTTTCCCCTTTTGTGATAAAGAGCTCGACGAGGTCAGGTATTACTTTTTTGTCTGAGGGCCAGTACGGTGGTTTTCCTGTCGAGAGGAAAACCACTCCATGCTTCATACTAGTTTCCTAGAGTACTCTGCTCTTGTTCCTTACCGATGAAAAAATTTTGACACAAGTGAGTCCAAGTGAGGAGCAAGATCATCGTCCACCAGCTTTTAACATCGGGGAAAACAACTTGAACTTATGGTGTAATTAGGTGACTTAAGCAATGTAAAGTCATCAACCTCGGGACAATTTGCGGACGTTGACTTTTAGTTCCAGCAGGATTATTAGAAAAGGCAAACAACTCATCTTAAGTTGCAGTATGTTCTTTACACTTGAACGGTTGTGCCATATCAACTGCCCTTGTGGATATGTTTTTAGAACCTCAGTTTATTTCTTTTAAACCCATAGGTGATATTTATATATATGGAAAGTCTATAAAGTACAGTCCCTGCAACCTAGATTGAGAAAATGACAGATTTTCAGCTAAGCACAATTTTTACGAGAATAAAAGCCCAGCTACGAAAAAATTAAGAATGTTGTTGGCCAAGGTCCTTTCCGCACGAATAAACAATAAAGTATGTTTTATTTTTATTAATTCACCTAAATACTAGAAAAATTATCCTAGACTAAATGTTTCGACCAGGACATTGGTTACAAATTCCAATTTGGGCTATTTTAATCGAGTTTCAGTGGATTGATGAATCCTAATATCCATTAAAATTAACAATTCATCTAGTTTTAAATATAGAAAAATTTTCCAATTATGTGGGCTCATAAAATCCAGATAGGTTTTCAAACTATTTTACCAATCCGAACTTAATTAATCGCTTTTTTTGTACCACTTAATAAAAAAATTCTTAATTGGATTTCCACAAATACACGGAAGGAGGAAATTCCTACATAAATCCTAGATACCTGCTGGAATTTTAAGCCATAAGTTGCAAAAATTTGTTTTTAATTTTATGATTGTCCTTCAGTGCTGGGTCACTCTTCGAACGCCGATGTCATGTTGGAGGCTCCCCTCGGCCTAGCGTAAACAAATACGATGCAAAAAAGCCTTTGCAGGCACTTTAATTTATTTGTGGAATCGACCGGATGTAAGGTCCCATTTCGCACAGCGGAGCGGAGCTGCCATACAACCGTAGTATACATATATACCGGAGCACAACCACTGAATTACCGTCCATGAGAAATCGCTAATAAAATGCTCACAGAAAAAAAAAAATCCATAAACACAGAAGTGAATCGTTTGCCACAAGGGACCTGGGCTGTGGTCGCGTAGCTAAAGTCAGAAAAGCGAAAGGACCACAAAACAAATTTTCCATTTCCTCAATTGTATAGCGTTCCGCATCGAACAATGACGAGCCGTAGAAAGCCAGTCACGCCAAGGGTTGTATATCCATAAAATTCCATCGGGCATACGAAAGGATAATAGACCTAGATGGAGTTGGCTGTGGCTTGAATTTTTATTTGATTTTTTTTTTAGAACAAGTGCTAAAGGAGGCGTTTTCGATAGGCGGAACTGGAGTGTATGTCGCGAAATAGCTGCTTGTCTGCTGGTGTAGTGGTCAAAAATAATGGCTAGGAGACTAAGACCTGCGCTGATATAGCTGTAATATCAAAAAGGACATGTCTCTTTAGAGCTAAACAAGTTTTTTTTTTTGCCGCATGCGAAATGAATAACGACTCTTTTCAACTTGTCGACCTCATTTTCTTATTAAAAATGCACAACGCTTTGGCGACGTGCATACATGCCTTAATTTATGCATCAAGTGTGAAAATTAATTGTGTGGCTTACGAAGGTTGCGTGATGTGGTTAAAAAGTCGAATCGGGAATACTCGTACCTACACATTCAACCAGAATGATATTGGTTGCATGTAAGAAAGGATTTCCGGTGTGTATGGATATTTTTTAATGATGTTCTGTGTTTTTTTTTCTAATTAGAGCACCAACGATTCTGGAGGTGAATTTGCCCCCCGTACTCCTATCAATATGGAGGAATTAGGAGTAATTAGGGGCGTGTGAGTGGGTGAAGAAAATAAAATGTGGAAAATTGTTGTCATCGGGTGAGCAATTAAAAGCTTTTAATTGGGCTTGACATTCAGTTTCAGCTTGAGTTACTTACGTAGACGCACCAATTAAGGTAATTAGTTAGAGTTGTTTGTTTTTCATAATTTAACGCGAGCAAGGATGTCATTAGGAGTTGGTTCAGAACGCGACGATGTTCGGTATGAGTTAATATGCTTATGCTAAGTGTCTCTTATATGGGGTGCCTAATGATCCTTTTAACAATCCTTAATCAGTTTATGTTGCAGCGACTTTGCGTTCTTAGGATTAAGTCTAATATGTTTTGAGGTACATCTTCGGTTGGGTTTTTTTAAGATCGAAGGTTTTTCTATAGAATGGGTCGACCTTAAAGGCATGTCTGCTTCTATTCCAAGCTGCTTTTCATACTTAAAAGAAGGACGCGGAAGGAAACTTACCTGTTTTATTTTGACATTCGGTTTGTATTTAATAAAGAAAGAAAGACCCACTTTTGGGGCCTTATTTCCCAGGGCCTTGTCTGGGCGTAGAGCTTATCGTTTCACGTACGTACACATTTGTGTGGAATCTGTATATTGTTGGTACTATGCGCATCTGCACAGAAACGAGTGAGAAATCAGCACTAGTCAGACCAGAAGTTCAATATTTCTGGCGCCAGAATACAAAAATTCTTGTCAACATTTGGAGACCTATAATTATGGATCTTGGATCTTGGATGGCTTAGACTGCTGTGTCCTGAATGGAAGCTGCGAAGGTGATGGTGCGCGTGAGTTAACATTAATCCGTGGAAACCTCAACTTCAGCCATTGACTTCTCTTTTGTTGCCAGTAACTGGCTCCCGTTTCTGCATAACTTCCGCGTAGCGATGCAGAGGCTTCGGACTACATGCCATCGGAAGTTGAATGCAGCCTATGCTACTCTTTTAATAATTTTACAAACAAAAAACTTGGCTTCATTCCCCAAATGTCGTGAAACGATAACTTGCGTTACTAGTATCTGAGTAATCCAAACTTGGAACTAGCCAAACTATCTTGGAATTCAACCGCATAGGGAGACTCTGACCTATATAATCAAAAATCTTTGCCCTCTCCAGGATCATCGGTGAGAAAACGAAATTTAAGCAAAAACAAATGGTTTGATGCTGAGTGCTTGGTAGCTAGCGAAATTTATTTTGCCTACCTGAAGCTTTTGATAGCTTTCAACTCTGCTATCCATCTGCTAACCAACTTTAAGTTTCTTTATGGTAGATTGTAGACCCACCATCGCTGCGCCCACCAGTGGGCCTATTGTGATGTCCTCCAGCTCATCCATGATGCAGCAGTTTGTTATAAAGGCAGCTAGCTCTTTGGGTGTGCTGGCAGCTATGTCCGCTGCTTCGAGGTAGAACTTACCTGGATAACGTTGACGTGTTTTAAGCGGTTACAGTCATATAATGCGTGTTCTGCTGTTTCTGTGTCCTCGTTGCAGAGGACGCAGAAACAGCAGATGTTTCTGTGTCCTCTGCATGTGTTTTCTTGCAAGTGTTGTCTTGCCCTATCTCCATAGTCATCAAGTGTCTTCTAACTCGACAGTTCCGTGTGAGGAAACCTGTGACCAATGGAATCTGACTTCTATTTAATTGCAGTAGCTGTTTCGTTCTTTGGTAGGAGCTGTTTGGCATAAGAGCTTTAGCTTGCCTATTTTCTTCGGTAACCCTCCAGAAATGAAGCATCTCTTCGATCAGCCAGGTTTTCATACAACTTTTTATCGTGTAAGTTGGTAGCCCGCAGAATGGTCTTGGCACCATGAATTGGGATGCGGATCCTTTTCCAACTAGTTCGTCTGCTCTTTGGTTACCTTCAAATCCGTTGTGCCCTGGCACCCAGATCAGTTGAACCTTGTTCGTGCTGGCCAGTATTTGTAGAATTTGGAGACAGTCCCAGACCAGTTTTGATGTTATCTCAAAGGCGTTAATTGCGAGTAGAGCTGCCCTACTATCAGAGAGAATGTAAATGTTCTTATTTACTTATAGCTCTATCTAGATTCTCTCGGACAAGCATTTCAAGCTGAAATACGGAACTGCTTGTATCCATACTAGCGAATAGTAAATGTTTTAGTGCACGGACCGTATACTCCGGCTCCAACTCCTTGGAGCCGTTGGCAAATGTAGGTTTGTTCTGTTCCCAGTTTAGACGGTCTGGGAATGTGACCTTAAGTTGCGTCGGAAGTTATAGCGTGGTAAGCATTTTTCTGTTAAGTGTATTCCAAGTTATTCATTTTGCCTGAGTTCTTGTCGAATATCAGTGTGAACTACTTTGGAATTTGATTCATCTTCTGTGACAAGCATAAAGGCGTTAACCATTGCTCCAGTTGCACGGACACAAGCTAGTCTTTGTATTTTGTTGAGTTTAGCCTGTGCCGACCTCTGCGTTGCTTTATACCACCAAACGGCGGCTGCATACGTGATGATAGGTCTTGTTATTGCCGTATACATCCAAAGTGTCATTTTGGGGTTAAGTCCCCAGCTTTTACCAAACAGACTTTTGCAGGTCAAGTACAACCTGGCCTTGTCAATGGTTTTGGTAAGGTGAGAGTTTCATGTATTTTTTTTCGTCTAGTGAGGTTCCTAATATTTGACTTTCGTTGAGAACTCTATAGTTTCGCCGAAGAGTGTAGAATTTCTTAGCCTTTCTCGCTTTCTGCTCTTGGTGAAGGCGACTATGGTGCTCTTATGGTTATATAGTTAAGAATTTCAAGAAAATTATATAAGAAAGGTAAAGTTTTTTGAGCACCAAAAGATTAAATAGAAGTTGTTGACTTTTTCTTACCGCCACGCCCACAAAAGTGGGCGGAGGCACATACAATATATACACTAAAGTTAGAAAATGCTAATATCTACAACTTTTGTCAAATTTCATATATATTTATTGAAAAACCGTCAGTTTAAGCTAAAATCCCTTAAATGATGGTCAGCTTAAGCTAAAATCCCTTAAATGGGCATGGTTAATGAAAATCTAAATTTTTTTGGCTACTTCAAAGACAATTACATTGTAACAAAGCTAAAATTTGGAAAAAAATATTTTTGTAAATTAGAGATCTCGGCACATAAAGGCCTGTAGTGGGCGTGTCTGTGGGCGGGTTTCCCTAGTTTTCAAGCTTGATCTGAAGGACTGGACTTCCAGCCAACCCACCAAATTTCAGCTCTCTACCTTAAAATTTAAGGTCTTAAAGTAGTTTGCATACGAACGGACGGACGGACATGGCTTTATCGATTCTCCTGTCCGTCCCATTCATATCTCTAAAAGGTCTTAGAGGTCTACGGTGATTATTTCACTGCATTACAAATTATACATCAGACTTAATATAGTCTGGGTCGGGCATAAATATAAGGCTTTCTTTCAAAAACAGCCTTTTGATACCCCTTTTTCGGGGTGGAAAAAAAACCTTCTGGGTGATAATCATTCAGGCGTTGGGTATAAATATGACAGCTTCTTAGTTCTACAAGAAGTCAGAATGTCAATACTGTGAAGGGCGAATCCCATAGGCACTCCCGAAAAGATTCATAGTTTTTTGACTTCGCCTCTATTTTGATGCTCCCCTACCTCATTGACAGGGCCCAAGCTGTAATAAGATTTCGAATATCATTGAACATAAATTAGCTATTACACAAGGATATTCTTGGCCCTCCCTTACTTATATTATTGACTTACTAATATTCGTCAAGGCACCTCTAAGCCGACGATTTGATGATTTATTTCAGCTCCAATCTTGGTTTGATTGAACATTAGGTATGATCAAAAATTTTTCCTAGAATGCCCGAAAGTAAGACGAAACCTATTTTCTCTGATACATTCAACCAATGTTGTCTTAGTGGGTCGAAGAGATTTTTAATAAAAACGGTTTTCAGAAACATCTTGTGCAAATATCTTAGGCTTACCTGCTTAATTAATGTTGAATAGAAATTATTTTTAACATAAGTTAAATTTCATCATCATCATCATCATCATCATCATTTTCGAATGCCGCCTATCCTTTAAAAGGGTCGCGGAGCGAGGGTGGCTAAATGGTCCTTCCATCTTTCTCGATCCTCCGCCACCAACTCAAGAGACTCCGGCGCAATCCCCAGGCGGGACTCAGAGAGGTTCTTTACCTGATCCCACCACCTGTTTCTTGGCCTACCAGGGGGGCGACGCGCTCGCATCTCGGCTAGCATGACCTGTCTAGGAAGTCTGTCAGGGAGCATGCGAACAACGTGTCCAAACCATCGAAGAATCGATCGCTCCACTCGGAGAAGTAGCTGCTCAACATTGAGATTCCTACGAACACTGACGTTTCTCACTCTGTCCCTCAGAGTAACACCAGCAACGCACCTCAGGAATCATAAGTTAAATTTATTTTTTTAAATGGTCCTATTAAATTATATGCTTTAATTGGTTAAAAGCTTTCTTTAAAAGGTGATCTGATAATAAAACGGACACACCCAAAACCGCATAGCAATAAGCAAAAGCTTATGACTAGTAAACACTCCTTTAATTAAGTTTCGGAAAAAAGAATCTAAAACTTGCGACAATATGAACCACATCTAATATATTGCATACAGCTTAATACGGCTTGTATAAAATTGTGTTCAAACTAAAATTTCGATATTCGCCCAATTCGCCCAGTCTCTTAAAGCAAAACAATCACAATCCTTAAACACAGATTCCACGCTAAATTTATTCAAAGCTGCTATCGAATGTTTGCAGCCTTGTCTAAGCTATCTACGAAATAATAACAAAGTTGGTAGCCCATTTATTCCCCAATTTCCTGTCATCGTCTACTTTAATTCTC
This sequence comes from Neoascia interrupta, assembly GCA_947623515.1. Taxonomy (NCBI): domain Eukaryota; kingdom Metazoa; phylum Arthropoda; class Insecta; order Diptera; family Syrphidae; genus Neoascia; species Neoascia interrupta. Next base: position 219,133,540 of record OX392462.1, read on the forward strand.
TTTTCTTTGGTTGCCTTACCTTCCTTCCGTCCCATTTCCGGGACATCAGTTATTTCCTCAATAGTAATTGATATATTTTCGAAGACAAGAATAAAAGAAGCCCCACGCAGCTCCAATCGATTGGGTAATTGGTATCATTTGGCCACATAATTTATTCAGTTTGATGCTGGATAGGCTACTTGGATGCCTCTCCCTCATCGAAGGCCCCGAAGCAGTAATCAGTCAATTTGCAAAGTATTCATTAAATCGTAATTTCCATGAAAACCGAGTAAATCTTAAGGCGGCAAAAGCAGACGAAAAATCTTTCCACGGGCTTCCCCCTAAGACTGTTGGTTTTTCGATTTTAAGCACTTGTCAACAAAGTTGGTACATGGAGTTTAAGGGCTTAAGGAATAAAACACACAATCATTACTATCAAGTTGACTTACCTATGACATAGGAATACCCGTCCAGGGTAAGGACACACTTTCTCGTCGTCCCACCACTGGACGGATATCTCAGCGATCTGGCGAATAATCCCTTGGAGTACAGTGAACTCTGTCCAGGACTGTTCATAGTGCTGCCAGTGCAACTGACAGTGCCATCGTAGCCGATGTTATCACTGCCTATGGAACTATCACCACCGGTACCACCACCGTCTAAGTCACTGTCGGTTTGTATCGAAGCGTCTTCGTTCCACGAATCAACCGTCGGCGTACCGTCCACCTCCCAGTCTCTAGGGCGATTACCGTCACGAAGACCGCAAGCAACTGCTTGAGTACAAGAATTACTTGGATCCGAGACACACTTATGCACCAGGTCCTTGGGTCGTGCAATGAAACTACACTGAAGCGTTTGCGGCTTTTCCCTTTTGTGGTGGCGATTGTCTAAGCCTTTGCTTGTCAGATTTACTGGTGGTTTTTGCTCTGATGTTGGAGTTGGTTGCTTTCGCTTGTATTGTGTCTCCTCGGCAGACTCTTCCATTATAAAACACTATGCACAAACACACACATAAAAAATGACGACGACACTTAGAAGTCTGATTTGTTATACACAAGGAAGTTACATTTTTGGTTTCTTTTTGCAGTAGTCCTTTGGCAAGAATCGTGCCACAGCGGGGAATGCAGAACAATAAGTGTTCGCTAGTCGTTGTTCACCCTTTTGCTTCAATGAATAGTTGCGGTGTCCGATTGTGCTCAATTTATCGCTTGAAAGGATCTTTTGAACAGCAAAACGATTTCAAGTCCTGGTGCTGGTGTCATTTGCATTTCTCGTATCCTTAGAATTGTTCACGTTCACGCGAAGTGGGATGGGTGGATATAGGCGTCGCGTCACTTGTTCCGATTTACCTGCCGTCGAAGTCCTGAAGAACGCGTTTACTTTTATTTTTACTTTTGTATCCTTATTAGAATGTCTGCAGAGTGATCTTTAAATCAAAAAAATATAAAAACGAAAAAAAAGTGTGAGGGTAAAACAGAAATCAAAAAGCAAATGGGTAACCATGGGAAACCTCGATTAAAGTTTCATTCTTTTGATGCTGAAGAGGGGAAATAAAAAGATTTTGCTAACGATTCCCAAAGGAATTCCGAAAGACATTGATATAAAATTTTGATGCAGAAGAGCGGCCAAGGAGAATAGATACTGACTGACATAAAAGAACCCCAATTCGCGGGAAAAATAATGGAGAGATGAAGAAAAGATTGACTTGCTGAGATGTTTTCCTTTGAAGTAATGTCAGAGTTTTTTTTTTGAGAATAAATATGTTACGTATACACCAGAGTGAGCTCACGGTAGCAATTGAGAGACAAAAGAGCCTTTTATATTCTATCCTTACACACTTTTATGTTGACCTAGGTACTGAGACGAAACCGCATTTTGCAAAAAGACCATTTTCTCCTTCAGGGCTTACCGCTTAGCCTTATCCATAATTTAATAGCCAGGCTTAAAGAAAAGAGAGCTACCTTAATTTTTTAATAAAAACAAACATCTGGCAATAAGCTATATAAAACCTCGACGAACAATAAATTTCAGAAACATCCTGTGTGTCCATTGTGCTTTCACAATTAAAAAAGTAGTTTATGTGTGAGCTTAGATTCTGTGCATCTCTGACCTTTGCAGAAATAAGTTTATTTCGATTTGAGAGATAAATGACTCCACAATAGAACTTTCCACAACGTTTTCTTGGAACTTGTCCTTGGTAGAACAAAAGAAGAAGCTCTATGATTGTTTGATTCTAGGACATGCCAAAATATTTTTGGCAAGAGAATGGTTTTGTAGATGTGGTGTCATACTGGTATGCATTGCGAAATGAATTTGGAAGCATTTAAGCATCACAAGAAGGATGGGTAGGTTTCAAGAAGAATTTAAGGCAATCCTAGGTTTGGATTGTTTTGTGTTGTTGTCATCTGATTTATTATTATTGTTGATGATTTGTCACAAGAGTTTGAAAATTGTGTTTTGCTTCTCTTTTCGAATCAGTCTATCAGCTGCTCATTGAATTTAAAACGGGAATACAGCAACTTCATATAACAGTTACCTATTTATCTTTCCACTAGTGCTTTGAATTTAGCATAACTTACTTCCATGGGCGTAAATTTTATGCCCGTAAAATATTATTTTAGAAACTGCCTTGTGCAATCGACGTATTTGTATTGCAGACACCGCTAAATTGAGAAACTTGTCTTGGGTCTATATTTTCAAGAGTAGAGGATAAATATATTTTTAAGTATCCTACGACATCCTGATCAGCAACCACCAATACAATAAGATAATTTCACCCAAACTTCGATTACAATATTGAAATGTTAAAGCTAGAATGGGAAAAAATGGGATATTGCCAACAGGATATAACCAAGATTACTGTGTATGACGAACATTTTTTCAAGTTTAATTACAACAAACTGACATTCTGTATAAATATTTTCAGAAAAGAGGGGATAATGTCGCTCTCATTCCACATTTTATTTCTGAGTACAAATTTATGACCAAAAATTGTTACATATGAAGATATGACACTGACAAATTCACCGAAACTTTTAAGGTCAAAAAAGGACTGAGACAAGACGACTCTCTTTCTTATGAATTCCTTAAAATCATATTTGCGAGAATCAAGCAGAAATCATGCGCCAACACCAGAGGCATAATTTTTCAGAAGTCCGTACAATAACTTGCATACACAAATGGCATTGACTTAATCGGCAAAAACACGGCCTTATGCCCCTACCTTAGTATTGGGACAGAAGCGGCGAGTGCGGGCTTAGCAGTCAATCAGGGCAAAAGCAGGTATCTGCTGTTATCAAGAAGAGATACCCAAGCTTGCCGCCTTACCGCCCACAAAATAATCACCATAGAGGGTTCCACCATTGCCTGGGTTCCTTCATAAAATCAAAACACGAAATCAAATGAGTTACAAAGCCCTCTCTCGAGCAACTGAAGTGTCAATTTGTAAGACCTCAGAATCTCAAAGCCTTGGCCCTAATTATTTCGAATTTAGCTTCACGAGAGGCAGATAGCTGTACAAAACTTAACTTCTGCTGAAATAACTCAAAAGTAGAAGGACGAAAGTCTAAAGATAACAGAAGGCGCGGCAAGCTTAGCCAATAAGATGCGAATTGAGATGACTTCTGATTGTTGCAAATGGCAATGTTCCACTGACCAAAAAAAAATGCAACTCTCCGCGTATGGTTTGTCCTTCTGCAACATGCCACTATTTCCCATACCCTTTCACGATGGGACTCTTGAGTCTTAAAAAACAAAAATTGTGTAATTTTGTAGATAATTTTCGTAAGTGGTTTTCCTCTTCAAAATTATTTAAGAAAAACGGGCGTGAAAAATATTTATAATTACATTGTCCTTGCTCTATTGGATTCATTCTCCACGAGGACACATGCCGATTGTTGTTCACTGCCACAATATTCCCGCTAAGTTATGATTAATGCTCAACAATGACTTTTGAAAGTTCCAAGGCAATGAAAAGTCGCAAAAGTTATTATAGTTTTCAAACCGAACAATTGTCACAAGGACAAAATAAGAATATTTAGGCCATTATGGCTCCTCCCAAAATAAAAAAATCGAAGGGCCTTGGAGCTTTTAGCTGAAATGTTAACTTCCAATAGGTAACTGGAGAAAGATGCCCAATCCCAGATCATGAATTCATTTAAAGGAAGTAACGTTCAGAAATCAGTTTTGCGTTTTCAAGAGATATTGCAGAAGCCTTAGATATAAGGTATGTCCCGATAGTTTGACGTAAGACCAACACTGTCTTGTTTGTTTTCAGGATCATACCAAAGACCTTCTCTGACACATACTTTAAGGTAGCGACGAGAACTTTGTTATATGGAGTCCTCACAATGTCATATGGCGGAGGCGTTAAGAGGCAGCAACAAAATGAGGAGCTTAGAAGCTTACACAAAAAGTGATGACTGATGGCGAACATGATATTTCCTGCAATTTCAAATGAAAAATCAGACTCAAGATCTAAGAGAACTAAATTCCATTCGTTGGAAGTTTGCGATTTTTCAGATTTTTAGAAAAATAATCGGCCGATGTTTTTTTTTGTACCGCAAAATTAAGCTCAACTGGCCAACGAGGATCAAGGCAGGTAGGTAGGCAAGTGGCTTTTAGGTGCACTGAGGCCAAAACAGGCCCATTGCATTACCACGTGGGTGTGTAACCAAGGAAGGGGGTTGGCGTGAAATTTTTATGATGGCCAGCCAGTCTTGTCAGTGAACTCTAGTATCTTTTTAGCCGGTGTCTCACTAAGGTCACTTAGAAAGTTGTAGAAGTAATAGCCTATTACGGATTTCCTGGACAATGTGAGTGCCGGGCAGCTACAGAGAAGGTGTTGCACACTTTCTTCCTCTTCCTCGTCTCAGAAGATTTTACAGCAGTTGTTTGAAAATCAACCTAGTCTTTTTCCGTGAATGCCTTATAAGCAGGTGTCCGGTAATAATTCCCACTGCAGTACTGATTTTGGATCTCTTTAAGGAGATCCAGCTATCTGATCGTTTCGGATCGAGACAGAGGGCCAGATTTGTTTGGAGGTTTGGCATGTGGTGCCTGTCCTCCATCTGGCGTTGGTTTTTTGTTTACTGAGATAGTTGAGCTGTAATTTGAAGGAAGCTAGAGGAGGAGGAGTACCTATAATACAGTAGACTTCATCCTCTGGCAGTCTGGAAGCGTTTTTAGCTCGTTTGTCAGCCTCACAGTTTCCCATAATGTCTCTATGGGAAACTGTCGGATGGCAAGGATTAAATTGCGGCTTGGCTATCCGTTAAGATACAGATATCGCGGTCGGATTTCACGTTCCACTTTAACCAAGACAGGGCTTTGCTAATCGCCATTATTTCTGCTTGGAAGATGCTGCTTTAATTAGGTAGTCGGAGAGATTTATTTAAATCTTATTTATGGCGTTTTATGGCGTTTCGAAAGGGTTTATTACCACCGTACCACAAGTCTCTTTTCGGAATCAGGGCTTCGAGTTTTTCTCTGGAATGTATGTAGGTGAAATATAATCTAGATTCGTGGAGGTGAGGTGCTGGTTGTTTAGAATATTGGCATGTCCATAGGTGTAATCACACCATTACCACATGCCTTAGGTCGAATTGTGCAGTTGGTAGCTATTCGCTTACAAATGGTATCTAAGGGCGTAAAGTTCAGTAGAATTTCGAGCTCATCGGTAGGAGTGGTTCTCAAGGCACCACAGATGCAGATGCATGCTTGCCTTTGTACCTCTCTTAAAACGTTGAGATGTATGCTGACGTTGAGTATGGGCCACCATACTGCCATTTATGACTAATGACTTTTTTGCTTATATAAAGGGGCGGGATGACTTTCCTTGCTCTTTTAGCTGTGTCGAGCTTCCAACTTAGCCTACTGTCCAAAATAAGGCCAAAGTACCTCGCATTATTGGAGAACGATAAGTTGGTGTCATTTATGGTGGGAAGGAAAATGTGGGGATTTTGTACTTTTTAGTGAAGAGGAAGATTTTGATCTTTCGCGCATTAACATCCAGTTGTATAGGAGAGTGAGGGCATTTTGCATGAGGTCTCTCAGCCCTTGGGGGTACTTCCCCGTGAAAGCCGACATCATCCGCATAAGTAACCAATTTGCAACTCGTCACTTCTAGTATTAGTAACAGTTTATTCACCGCTACGTTCCAGAGAAGAGAGGATAGTTCTGCTCCCTGAGATGCACCTCTTCTGGTCGAGGTTTTCAAGGAAGCGTGACCTAAAGTGGAATTAATTACTCTACTCGTGTAGTTGTTTTATTAATGCTACAAGTCCCGCCTCTACGTTTAAATCTTCACGTGCTTGTGTGATTGCGTGCGGATAGATGTAGTTGAAACGCCTGCAATGTCTAGAAAAGCAACCATCGTATATTCTTTGTGGTTGAATGATTTCAGCAGAGCCGTACTACGGATCTTCCCTTATTGTACACATGTTGAGATTCTGAAGGCTTTGTCGCGTCCATAGTTGATCTTAGATGTAGATCAATGAGCTTTTCTAGTGTTTTTAGTAGAAAGGATGATAAGCTGATAGGTCTCAGATCATTAGGATACACATGGGAACTTTTTCCCGCCTTGGAGATAAAGGTATTATGCTGGTATTATGCCGTCAAGTGCTAGCGATTCGTTGGGACTGAAGCTGTTTATAGCCCACCTGATCTTATGACGCGTTATCAGAGAATTCGGATTACTTAAAGGCGTGGCTCTTGCTTGGCTTGGACTGATGCAGTTTGCTGAGTGCCCCGCAAAATGGGTGTCCACCAGCAATTTCAAAGTTTCTTCATTGGATAAAGTCCACGTGTTGTCTGCCTTTTTGAGAGAGCTAGATACATTGGGACAGGTTGAGAGAACTTTTCGGTATCTGGATGCCTCTAAGGATTCTTTGATCTTCGCAGATCCACGTTGACCTTTTCGCTTTCCTAAGTTCAGTTTTGAAAGATTTGAGAGATTCCTTGCAGGAGTCCCAGCCCTGAGTCTCTCCTGTATTCCTTGCTGAAGTTTCTCCTACAGATTTTTCTAAGGTTCTTTAAGCCCGCATTCCACTAACGCGGATGTGGCGTCTTATCAGGCTTAGAAAGAAACGAGGATCAAAGAAACAATAATATCGTCAATCTTTCAATTCATAAGCCATTGTGTAGGCACAATTAAGCAGAACTATTATTATTTTAGTATTGCGATCTCTTAACGTTTGTCGCTATTCGTTATTTTTTAAAATTTCGCAAATTCGTTTCGACAGATTCTTCTAGGTTCTGAGCTACCTACTATATCTATTCCAATCAAAAACAGTTTATCTGTCTAAAGGAGAAATCGTTTTCCACTTCGGGGCTTATCCAATCAGCCCCTTGATTTTTTGTGCTTTTTTTATTCAAGCATGATTCAAGCATAGGAGCCATTCTTTTTTTTTCGTAACGCCACGAGTACCCACCATCGAAAGAGAATGCAATCTCAAAATGACTGCGTTTGTTCGACGTGAGTGAGTTTTCGCAACCAGATGCATCCTAAACGGTTTAGTATAGTTGTTTTTACTGCTGTCCGCACCTAAAAAAGGATTGGAGATTAGATTTTGAAATTGGAAAAATAGAACAGACTGGGTGGGTACGTTTTCGTTTTTTTTTCTCTTTTGGGGAGGCGCTGAAGAGTGGGTAGGTCAAACGAGACTTTTATCTTTTCGCGTGCATTTTTTACGAGTTCTTTTTTACATTCGCCCGGTAGTTGAGCAAGGACTGTACAAGAAAAAAGTGAATGAACGCGTTTTGAATTTTTTATGCAGCAGCTGCTATGAATCCCCGAAGGAACAAGATATTCTCACTCATGATTTAAACAAAATTGTGGGGCTTGCTGCCTGAACTATGAATAACGCGAGAGACACGCGGTTTGAATTTTCTCCTACGGTGGAAAGAACAGTTTAAATTTAAAGCCTTTTGTTTAGTAGCTACGCTGTCATAAATTTCTATGACATCTGCCAGTATTTCGACTACTCTGAAGTAGCGGTCACTTATCTGAGATAAAAATATCTGCAGGCACAAAGCGAAACCTCAATTCAATTATTTACTAAATGGTTCCATATCGGTGTAAAAAAATGAATGCCCGGTTGCAAACGCATATAATTGCATTTGCTTGTGTATAACAGTCGCCCTTTTACCATCAAATCCCGACCTCTATAGATATTGAACAAAACACTTTCAGTCTGGCAACTGCAAATCGAAATGGGTATTCGGTTCCAGGAGAAGTTTTCTCTTTGTTTTTGCGTTAACTTCATCAGGTTCGCTCCTCTTTTTTTGCACCCATCATTGCCCATTTGGAAAACATCCAATTTTCTCGAATGCTCTCTGCAGTTGGCAAGGAGCAAAAAAAAAAAACAATCTGATTGTCGGGGATTGTCACAAAGGACAGTAACAAATTGAATATGAAAAAGTATTCGAGATGATTGTTTCAATTTATTTTAGCTCTCGGTTCTTAGTTACCCGACAACTAGTTTTTCGAAATCCGACTGACGAGCTCGGAAATCGTCATTTAGCCATCAAGGAAAGCCATCGTTAATCAAATGGCGACTGGAAAGAACCAGCTCCGAAGGAAGTAGCTAACATTCAAATCGATATCGTTTTTGTGGCGCTTATTGCGATGGACGGTATAAATCGATGCATATTTAATGAGTTCACTTAATTGGCATTTATTACTACTTCAGGCAGTAAATCGCTATTCCCGCATTAACGAGGATAATTTGCATTTAGTGCTGAAATGTAAATTACACTCGATTACATCTTTTTTAACGACTCACCGGTGTTTTTCAGATGCAAAGTGGTTTTTATAGATTTCGATTCGCATTGTGAATTCAACATTACAAGTCGGGTGTAAATGGATAAAGTTAACAAGCTGGCATATCAATTGACCTTAATGGCCTTGATGGGTGATCAGACTATTAGCCTTTCTCCCAAATCGGATTATCGCCCCCACTGAACATTGCAGCTCCCTTTCAGTAATTATTCCTTCTGTGTGCGCAAACTTTAAGCCTTATTCAGCACTCGTATCGTGAGTGCACTCCAACCTACGGATAACCTATCTTAATGCGTGGGCAGTGCACTTCACTCAATCATTTAAATCCTACAAGCTGTCCCGTTTATCCGTTAAACCAAGTCGTACACGCGATCGTTCGAAAATGTGTAAAAACCATAAAAATATTGCCTCTCCAATACCTTGGAGGCATCACTCATACCGATCACACCTTAAAATGGAATCGCACACTGCACGCAATAATCGTGTCGATGCACCAAACCTGGCCAGATTCCATGAAGCCAAGTACAGAGGCTGGCTCCGTGGCCAGGCACGCCATTTGCAGTGTAGATTCGAATCTCTCTCCCTCAGGGGAGATTTGACAAAACGCCGAACAGCTTGACTTCACTTCTTTTTTGCGCAAATCCATTCCTGCATTTATTTAACACCATACCACTCTGTCATGACAAGCCTACATGACTGACAGAATTGACAGTTGTACATAATTCGCCGATCGTTCGTTTAAGGACTTGTGTGTAGCCATGCGTGTGCAGTATTATCTGTCCTCGTCACTTGACATAAGTATGTCTCTTGAGTCGGCTGGCGGCGCGGCGCGGATGGCGTGTGTACTTTTTAGGATCGAAGAATTCATAATTTAATTACCAGGTGATGCGTGCGCGAGGGAAACGCGAATCGCTATCTCATAATCGATTACCGCCCCAAAAGTGGCATCGACCGTTATTTCGGTTCCATAAAGTCGTTGAATAAAATTGAACGAAGAACTTGAAATGGATAATGATTGGATTTGATTGCGCAACAGCAGGTTGTCTGCCTGAATCTGTCAAATATGAGTCGTTGCTGAATTTGGTTTTTATTTTCCTTGTGTCGGTTATTAGCGAGTGTTAATTGGATTTTTTCTTGCCAAACTGACGGCTTTTTGTTCCCACTAAAAATGGGTTTTATTGCAGCGTTTGATTTTAGCCGATTGTCAATGGCAGAAGTAAAAAAATAGTAGTTTTGACAGATGTAAGCTGTTAATAGACATGCTATAGCTTCTTTGCAGCATTCAGTGGGGAGAATGATTCCTTGATTTTGTTGCTTCAGCCCGAACTCCTTGGTTTGTCTCGGATGAATCGAATACTATGATGCATATAAATCCTTGGCAAACATAGGTTAAGACTGTTCCCAGTTTGTCCGATCATCAAGGAATGCGACCTTGAAGTTGTGATCGAAGTTAAATCTTGACAGTTATTTGTCTATGCTAGTTATACTATGTCTCCACCGACAATTAAAAGAATATTAGTGGGAGGCGATTAAAAATGAATCCTAAAGTGGCTCCATCGGACAAATATAAGATTCATTTGACACGAAAACTCTGTTTCTGTCATTTTGGCTCTCAAAAGAGAGTGGCGATGTCATTTCCCAGGAGCGAAAAACGAATTCCTCAGTAAAAGTCACAATAGAAAACGTACTTGTTTTCAGTTTCCTTTTTTGATTCTCAAACTGTTACAAAGGTGCAGAATAGGTTTGTGAATAGGGTAATAAATAGGATTCATGAGAGGATTTATTTTTAATCGCTTGTCGAGAAGATTTATATTTGTATGGTAAATCGCGTGATTTGTAGAGGATTTAATAAAAATTTATATTAATCGAGGATTAGTGCTCGGTGGAGACAGTAGTAAATACTCTCATACTAATCCACAGATATTGACTCTGACCCAAACAAAGGTTCCTCAAAATACCAAATTGTGTTGTTAAGATATTCAATTAATCGCTACGAGCTGGTTGTACACTCCACTTTTCCTCCACCTATCAATATAGCTTACGAGAGGACTGTTCTGTTGTTTTCGAAATTATTTCGTAATCTATTCCTAAAAGTGTCTGAAAGATTTAAAGTTTTCCAAAACAAACAAACAAACGATACTGATTTAATTATTCCTTGTACTCGAAGTATCCTCAAAACAAGTGAAAAAGTTGAATTGAATTTATTTGGGGTAAAAATTTATGCTTATCTTTTGGTCAAGGATTTAAACGAAATTTACATTTCTCGATTAGAAAGGATTTGCTGGAATCGAGTTTTGTCAACTGTTTGTCAATTTTAAGAAATTTCTATAGGACAGGCAATTTGTACATTAATTGGTTTCGGATAAAACATATATACTGATACTTCAAGACAAACAAAGGACGAGATTGCAAAATCTTAGAGCAGCCCTTTAAATTGAATTGAAAAAAAAATTAAAAATAGGAATTATGTGCTTCTTATATTAATTATATTTATCACTATTTATTATAATTATGTGGGTCTTATACTGCCCTCAAAGCTGACACACTTGCAGCTCATTTTAAAACTGCATTGTCAGCCGAGGAAAGTTTAAACACTTACAGCTATGCACTTCACGATTTCCAACTTCCCGAACTGGACGATCCAATCACGCTTTCCGAATTGGAGTCTACTTGCGACTAATGAAAAACGGCAAAGCTCCAGGTATCGACGTAATTGAGTTTAAAAAAAAAAATCAACGAGAGTCTCAAATCATATATTCTCAACTTCTTCAACAGTTTGCTTAACAACGCCAGTTTGCCTAGGAGCTTCAATAAAGCTCTAATTTGTGCAGTCTTTAAAAAAGGTGATGCAAGTCGTCCTGAGGAATTTCTATTCTAAGCTCTCTTAGGAAATTAATTGCAGCAATTCTCTATAAAAGATTGTCTAACTGGGTAAAAGCAAGAAACCACCTAAGTATGTTTTAGGCTGGCTTTCGTTCTGGTTCCTCAACCATAGACCACATTTTTGCTCTGTCGTGCCTTGCGAAAACAATTCTCGATAATAATATGAGGTAACATGTATGCTTCGTCGACTTCAAGGCTGCCTTTGACACCGTTAATAGACAAGCGCTGTTGTATAAGTTAGCCTCGATTGGAGCATCCAGAAAGTTTCTTCAGCTTTACTCTAAATTCCTTGCGGATTCAGTTGCAGCTGTATGGGATGGTTCCAATCTATCTGATTGGTTTAAAACATCGTCAGGAGTCCCTAAAGGATGTATTCTGAGTTCCTTGGTATTCGCTCTTTTCATCGACGACATTCATAAGTCCCTGCCAGATGGTATCTCGTTTGCTGGAATGATTTGGCGTTGATTGCTGACAACCCTTTTACTCTCCAACTCCAAATAAACAAGCTTAAAGCCTATTGCAAAATATGGGAACTTCATATCAACATCCAAAAAACCAAAATCATGATTTTTGAGAAGCGTCAAAGAAGAAGACTTCCCGAAGAATCTTGGCGTCGAGGTTATGAACCAATTGAAATAGTTCGGGAGTTCAAATATCTGGAGTTCTGTTTTCCCATAACCTCAAATTTAGTAGGCATGCTGAAGTGAAAATTAGTGATGCTAAGCTGGCACTAAACTTAATCTGGCCTCGTCTTTTTGCTAACCAAAATATTGGACTTTCATCCAAATTCAAAGTGTTCAATACTACAGTAAGAACTTACATGTGCTACGCAGTTCAAGCCTTTGGAGTCTCTTCCTTTGATGATTTTGAGGTTATTCAAAGATACTTCTTTAAGCGAATTTTCAGGCTGCCGAATTCGGCTCCGACTTATGCTATTCGTTTAGAATCTGGTCTGCCCTTCCTATATATCACCAATTTGAAAGCTCATTCAGACTACTTAGCAAGGATCATGAGAAGAAATCAGAACAGCCTCCACAAACCAATATTGATAAGGCTCTTGAACTCTAATGCCTTTCCTTTCAGGAATCGGAACCAGCTAGCGTTATCTCACGATTTCGAACTTAGGCTTAATGAAAACAACGTAAGTGAGTGGCAAGATTTATTTGGGAGACTTATTTCGAGAATCGATGAGAAAATTTTTAACCAGCATTTAGCCAGTGCATCATTGTCACCCTCGAGGATTTTCTACAGGAACCTCACCCACCAGCTACCTTCTTCGGACTCCTATTTCCGTACGAATTACTCTCCCGAAACTATTAGCATCATATTTAGAGCTAGAGCTGAAATTTTTAGCCTAAATTTCATTCCCCATAGAGCCGATCTCCAGGAAATCTGCAGTCTATGCAAAAGAAGAGAGTCAGAAAATATTTACCACTTTATTGCAGTTTGCCCTATTTTGCAGGAAATAAAACGTTTATACTTTTCGGAAAGCTTCCTTTCTCTCGACAGCCTATACGAAGTCCTGAATGGCGGCCGCGGATGGCTTACTCTCTACGAATTCTGCAAAGAAGCTTAAGCGTACCTTATCAGCTTCTTAGACTAAAGAGTCTTTTCTCTTCGACCTCTTTATGTTTCAAATCATGTAAAATTGTTAAATCGCTTTATGTTGGAAATCATTAAAATTGTAACAAATCTCTGGATATTCGCTCTTCCATTCGCCAATTTTATTTTAATTCATCTCAGCGCAAGTTCGACTATTTCAAAATTTATATATATTTAATTTTTTTTCTTTTTTCTTTTTTCATTTACTTATTATATTAGTAACTAGTGATTATATAATTATTATTATTTCTATTTAAATACATCAATTGTATAAAATTTGTCACTTCCGGCAGACGGCAAATTGCCAAGCTCGGATTCTTTACTTTATAAAATTGTACAAACAAACTATGAAGCAAAGAAATGTTTCTATCTAGTAATTATGCCAGTTGTTATGCCAATGTTTGATAAACGGGGAGTCCAAGAGTGAGTCAGAGCTCACTTCTAACAACCCTGAATGCTATGTGTGTTGTTTTCTTCGCACACATGAGGAATTTTTTTTAAGCTGAATGCGTCATTTTAAGAAGCCCGTTTTGGAGTACATGCTACTTTCAGAGGTTTTTCCAGATCCTTTCGTAGCCGGATATCTTAAAAAACAACTAGTCTCTCTTTTAGGGACAAAGGTGGGAATTGAATGAACATCTTCCAATTTAATGCTCATTCAATTACAAATAAGACCAAGGCATGTTGTTTAATTGTTTATTTAACTCTATGCACGTCGCCCTCAGAACACTCCGCAACAAAGCCAACTGACTGACAGAAACCAAACTAATTTCAGATATTGTCTGTGGTGCTTCTGTCTACTGGGGAGTAAAGGTGTAAACATAGGTTCTTCCATGAAACATCACACCCTCCGGCTTCCGAAAACAACTACCCGAATCCTGACAGGCATACAATAAACTCTTCGCCCATGCAAAGCGAGTAAATCACAACCATTTGCGGGTTCCAGAACTATCTTGGGGGCAAAGTACCTTGTTTTCCTTTCACTTTGATGTTTGTGGGCCTCCGCTTTAATTTTTGTGCTGGAAATTTTAAATTTTCCCCAAACCCTAAGGTGTGGAACACGCTGCTCCAGTTTCAGTTATGTTTGCATTTTACGCCTTTGGGCTCTAAGGCCCCACTGCGGGTTTTTATCATAAGCTTCTTACATTTTACTTTCGCTTTGTTGTTTTGCCGGTGTACACACACTCACCTATGCATGGTAGTTATCAGTGAACGTATAGGGAAATCAATTATGCTAATGGACTTCCTAAACAAAGTATCTACGTAATATGCTTGTATATTGTACGGGTTTTTGATACATCAGCCAAAAGCGGTTGCAAGGAAGGCAGAACCAGAAAAAAGTCCATTTTCATTGTTCTTGTGGTTTTGCGTTTCAAGAGAATGAAAAACAGGAACAAACAATGATTGCCATCGTAGCTGGTAATATTGAAATGGGAACAGTGTGCTCCTTTAACTATAAGTATGGGCACGGTAGAGCGAAAGGACCTTGTCGGTATGAAGAACGAATCAACGGATATTTTGACGCATTGCGCCTTTTGAGAGTGAACCCCTCACAAAATGCGGTTTTCGCAGGATTAAGCACTTTTCTCCAGACAAACTGCGTCATGTGGCAAAGTTGTTGTTTACAATTAGATTAATTGCTGCTGGTATTTTAGCAAATCGGATTTGAAGGACTTTTGATCATGTGATAAAATTGTGTTCGATTCATTCAAGCTGTTTTGCCAGCAGCATTATGTTGTTCTATTTTTATTCGGATGAGAATTTTTGTTCATTCATCATTGCCCAAGGCCTAGATTCTTATCCAGATAGTCTTTTGATTTATTAGGTGAAGAGCGTGATTGGAGTTTGTCACTATCGTCAGAGCCTTGGGGCTGCGTATCGTGAATCAGCAATTTTAAGAAGATATCCACACAATCAGATATTCTAACTTGACAAGTTAAAGGAGAATTTTGTTCGATAAAGAAACATGCGTCGCACATTTTCTGCGTCCTCTGTTGTTGCCCCAAACTAGGCTAAGGAAAATGTGTGCCAATCAATCATTTGCATAAAATTTTGCAAGTATGTTAGCTAACTGATACATAAATTACAACCGTGTCTTGTTTGTCATTCCGCTAATTCAGTCTTTTAAAAGCTTGAGCTTTAGCCAGCGATTATCCTTGTCAGGATATTAAGACTTCCAGGTACTCACTTTAAATGAAAACGTCCTTCCTTTTGTTGACTTAGCTACCGAGGAAAAAATAATACCAACATCTCCATCATTTCTCAACGGTAAATAAATACCACTAAAAACTTCTCGCAACAAAAGTAAAATTTTGAAAAAAACTTTCCACCGATAAACTTCTTCTCTTTTCACGATAATTTCGCCCTTGTTACTAGGACAACATCTACCACCTTGCAGTGGGGGAAAAATGCAGGACACGTATACTTCTCCCTTCCTGGCAGAGTGAGAGTAGCTACCAACAAGACCCACCAACCCACGACCAACTACAGGTCATGGTGTGTGGAAAAGGAGTAAAGTTTTCCTGCAATTAAGGATTTTTTTTCTGCTCGTCCTTTGAAATGTAATAAAGAAATCCATTTTGTTTATCTATTTACTACGTTGACCCTAAAATACCTTTCACAGAGGTAGGTCGATGACTAGCGGGTAACACTTACAAAACACATTTAGCGGCGAGTTCTTCTACGTCCTTGTTCGTTGTTTATGTCTGTCCTGGTGTCGTTAGATAAACAGCAATTAGTCACTCTAGCACGAATTCACCCCGAGTATAAACGACATTTTTATTTAATTTTTTTTTTCTCCCTTTTTCGTAATTTGCCTGGTAGATATTGAGCTGAGGAAATCTGAGATAACCTCCATGTGGTTATGTTCACATAATAATTATTTATTATCGAGTTCTATTGTGGTGGGGAAATTTTCTTTGATAAAGGCTCGATAAAGCAACGATAATCGCTGCTGTTTGCCGTGAAAACGTTCTGACATTATTGATGGGATGGTGTATAGGACGATTGAGAAGTTGATTGAGGTCATATTTTGACAATTTACGTAATCGAAGTGTTATTTTTATGTGGTTAGGTTTTTCGCTTCACTCAAAGTCGCTATATCATGCGAAATAAAAAATAAATACGTCAGTTGGTGGTTCATTGGACTGTCACCATTTAATTGAGTGATTGCAAGAATCCTACAAACTTCCATCAAGTGTTGTCTGGCTGGCACAGACTATTAAATAAATAGACGCCACCGTTGAAAAATAGGAAATTGATAAGTTGCAGCTTTCCGCTAACCGAACGTGTCGTTGTCTGTTCTGGCGGAACAATCCTATGTTATTCTAATCGAAAAGATCGGCAATCGCTTTTTTTATAGTTTCTCGAAGAGAGCAATTCAACAACATGGTCTCTTTTTTTCTTAATATTTACCTCGTATAATATCAAGTCAATCTCAATATCTAAATCAACATCAACATCAATATAAATAGCAATAGCAATAGCAATAGCAATAACAGTTCAATATTCTCATTCAATAAGGAGGGTAAGTATTGAAGGTACGGGTATAAAACCTCACTGCCAACTCGCTTTAGTTGTCGCAGTGCAAATTCGGCAAAGGATTCGAGGGCGTAATATGGTCTTGAATCTTGCGGTCTGGCATCTTTCGTGAAGGTGATGTGAACTTGGCGCCGAGATCGTGTGACTTGAGCGTTTTAGACATTTTCTTGTAGAGTTTTCCAAAGTCACAGATCTGTGCAAATGAGAAGTAAAATATTTCGGACGCACCACCCAGAGTAGCCGCAGTGGATATTTGAGTGATAAGGGCCTTTCAAATCATTAAAGAACGTAGATGATGAAATGCGTTCAAATTTATTTGAATAAAATGCAAAAGATACTTAATAAGTGATTGTAATTAACCTTGAATAAGACACAAAAAGATGTGCGTAGAAACAAGCTGTGGGTGACGCGATGAAGTGACAAAGTGTCGGGTTACTGTCAAAAACTTCCCGGGTTTGACCAAAGGCAAAGTGGATCAAAAAACTTTAAGGTCCTTTACTTTCCTGGTCTACTGATAAGCTCGGCATCGACAGGAAATTGTAATTTTCATCCATGCATTGAAGAATGGGAGAAGTATAAGACGTAAACGTTGTAGGAAAAGAAAGAGAAGAAGACGAAGAACAAAAAATTAAGAAGAAGAAAAAGTAGAAGAAGAAGCAAAAGGAGAAAATAAAGAAGCAGAAGAAGAAAAAAAAGAAAGAGGAAGAAGAAAAAGAAGACAGAGAAACAAAAAAATTTGAAGAAAGAGAAGAAGAATAAGAAGCATTCGAAGTCGAAGCAGAAAAAGAAGAAGAAACATACAAATTAGTAGTAGAATTAGAAGAAGAAGATGAAGAAGAAGAAGAAGAAGAAGAAGGGGTAGAAAACTATGAAATAGCAATAGTGTGTATGTAAAGGTTCCGGTCTGTTTGCGACGGATTGCGTAATACCTACCCAACTCTACCCTACTCTACTAAATTTGGAAAGCTAAAAAGGGCCACGTCTCCAGAAAGTGGGGTGGATGAAAAATATAGCTTTTTATGCTCTGTGATATGATAGATTTTGGGCTTCACGCCTACCTTAATGGGCTTATTATTTGACTCATTTCAGGCCCAAAAGAGTGGCTGAAAACTTATAAATTGATGTAAAAAACTTGCCAAATGCTAACAACGTTTATTATAGCTTTGTGTATCTTTTTTCCCGTTTAAACTAATTGATGACACGTAATTTTATGCTTAGGCGTGGTTAATTTTTGGATATTAATTAACCACGGATTTGGATATATATCTTGACATTTTTGATATTGCTCTACAGCCAATGCTCTACAGTTCATATCAAAACTTAAAGTACTGACCCAACAAAAACATAAAACGCAAAATGGGATTTAAGACCTTTTTCAAAACAAAGGTGGTCGCATATCTGCCTGTGAGAGGATTTCAATAATGTTCAAACCTGATCTGAAGAGCAGGATTTCCGGCTCAGTTACCAAATTTCAATTCTCTAGTCATATCTTTCTACCTCAGAATGCCCCATTTTATCCCAAATTGTAAATTTTGGATGCTATAAATGAAAGTTGTTGATTCTGTTATTTAAGTTGTTAAAGAAAAAGGAGTGCTCTGACCAACTCTTATAACAGTTTAGGAATATTTTCATAAATATTTCCATATTTAAAAAACAGATGTATTTTGCATACAGAACAAGCAAATGTATTTTTTTGGTTTAAATAAAGTTATAATAACCCCCAAAAGGAGGCGTGGCCTTAAGCTTTTTTAGTGAAATAAAATTTTATGTACAAGTTTTTATACCCGACCCAGGGCATGAGAATTTCAAGGGATTTTTTTTTTATTCTTCATTCAGGATAAGCGAATCTATAACACTGAACCAGTGCCCCGAAATGTGAGGAGATATTTATTTATTTTAATTTGAAAAATTTATATATGTAAGGAAATAATGTATTTATTCAGGTAGTGAATTCCAAAGAGTGGTTGTTCTATAGAAGAAACAATTTTGGAACAGTGTAGTGCGAGGTGTTTCGAGGTGAACATGGAACTGATGAGCGCTTAGTGTGTCATAGTTTGTTACACCGTCAAATAATTACCATAGACTTCTAAAATCGGGACAGACAGGTGAATCGATAAAGCCATGGCCGTCCATCCGTCAATCCGTACCGAGTGAAGTTTTTAGGTATACACACAAAATATTAAAATTGATAAGATTCGCTCATAGCCACGCCCATAATTGACTTGGATGTCATGTAATGTAACCTCAAATTTACATTTTAATTCAAAATACTCTTTCATATTTCGAATTTCTTATTCTTAATCAAAATAAAATTCTATGACATTATTAAAGATGCTACCAATTACTTAGTCTAAAACATATAAAGCTCTTCCTACTTTTAGGAGGGCGGTTTTTAGGAAAAAAATATTTTGCAATCATTAATTTTCGCCTTTAAATAATTTTTTCATGATTCTAACATGAATTTATTTGATTTTATTTTTAAACTTGCGCCCATTTTTGAGGGCGTGGCCAATGTTAATAGTTGACATTAAGTGTATGAATTCAGGCAAAAAAAACTTTTAATTTTCACAGGTTAAAGGAGGTTGGGTATTTAGAAGTTTATTACAGACGAGCTCTTGCCCTTACTTACTTTGTTATAATTTTCTGCATTCGGCCTAGTCGAAATCCACGGTTTTTTAAGGTAAATATAATGTTTTTAGGTAAAATTCTGCCTTCAAATGGGGGCGTCGCCCGAAACCTTGTATAAACAAAATGTGAAATTAAGTGTTTCGTATGCAGGGTGTCCCGAAACTCAACGTTAAGCGTATACCGGGCCATAGCGTGGTTTTACCTGTACTGGGAAAAATAATAGAAAAAGTCTCTCTCGCTTGGTTTAGTAATATGAAAAATAGAAATATTTCGAAAAATAATGAAACTAAGGCAACTTCGACACTTAATAAAAAAAAAAAACAAGACTAAAAGATTTTTTTTTATTATTTTTTGGGTAAAACTTCCCCTATCAATCGGTACCCTTTTGACGTTCAGTTCCGGGAAACCCTGTATAATGAATAGAGCAAATTTTTTTCGAATTAGAACGAAAATATTGAACATGTAAAATGGATTTAAAAATTTGTCATTTAGACTGAAGCCACGCCTACTAGAGGAGGTTAAGCCGTTTTTATTCTGTCTAAGCTCTTACAATACTTGGACCGTTAATTTTAATTTTCAGTTAACTTGTTACAACGTTTCACAGTTATGAAAACACTGGAGGTAGTTGCACATTCACACCAAATGTGGGTGTGGATTTTAAAAATGTAAACACTTTTTCTGCTTGAGGATAGCCTACGAACAATATTCCAACTCTCTAGCTCAGTGACTATTTAAGCCCTAAGAATATGTAACACACGGACGGACATGGCTTATTCGAATCACAATTATTGTATTCTATGCCCTTAACGTTTTGGGGGTCTATCACTATTATGTTCCAGTGTTCCAAGCTGTGTGACAAACTTGATATAATTCCATGGAATAGGGTATAAGAACCCAAAGGAAGTACAGAGGGAGGAATTTTCGGTCCATTTTCTTCCTTACATTACAAGATTATTCTTACATCCTACCCAAAATAATGGAGAAAAAATAATTGCCATTCCTCCAAAATGTCGCGGGGTTAAAAGTATTATTTATTCGCCATTTTTCCTTAACACAAATGCATTTCCAATAATTGGTTACCTTTCCCGTTTTTGGATAGATCTCCTTGTATGCAGTTCTAAAGTTAAGGATTTGAAAACATAAGTCACCACCTCCAGTCCACTGAACGAATTATGTCCTCTTATTCTCTGTGATGGGTTCCTGAAGTTCAAATAAAAAGTGTTGAACTTCAGAGGCAAAATCTCTTCTTAGAAAGCATCTGGAGACTACCACTGTTCGAGTCCCTTTAAATGCTTTTCTGCCCTACACGAATAAAGTATTCATTGACCGACCAGCATTTCTTGCCCTTACACAATTCACATTATTTCATGCTACATAAAGACAAACAATTATTTACCACATGATGTCCACATTCTTTTCCATTTATAATACGCCCAAAATAAGGACAACACATTATCGTGGTCTAAAAATAATACACTCTTAGATCAGTATCAATTATTTTGCAAATACTAATGGACCGGCTACGCAAGGAAAACCATAATGTGCCAAGGAAAAGGCGACTTGTTGGTCGTAGCCATTCTGTGGAATGGGTGTAATGTAATCTGTTCCAGCATTAGAAAAGCATATGTAACGCGCATTAGACTGTCTCAGCATTCGTGTCACACTGTGCAAACTAATACATAACATACGTTAAATAATCTAAAAGCGGGACATAACAAATTGCTCATTAGCTAAGGGGTAACGCTGTAATTATTAACGCTTATTTTTCTTCTAGTGACTTATGGGGTCACAAGGACGCAATGTAATTATACGTCTTGTAGGAGCGTTTATTAACAAATTGCATGTCTCCCAGGAACTAGCTGAGTCTTTCAAAAAGCCGCAAACACCAAATTTATACAAAAACTCATTAAGGTAATTCAAATTCTGTCTTGGGAAGTTCACCAAGTTTTCGTTCATAATTTTGTGTATCACTTAACGACTGACTCGCCGCAAAAGTACCAGTAGTACCCCTATCTAGGATAATGAATCCTATAATTTAAGTCCCAACAGCAACCAACAATCTGAATTGTAATCAGAGCAGAAACGACCAAAACAGGCCGCCCACCGACGGCGCCTTGGTGCTTTTAAAAGTAATAAAAGGCTTTTTTTAATTATGAATTTTAAGGACCATTTTGTATCCTTGCATTCAAGTGGTATGTTATGTACTCTTCCGTTCCTTTTGATCACTCTATTCGTGTTTTGTCCCATTATTTCGTGAGGAATACCCATTTTATTCGAACCACAATTCTTTTTTCCCTTATTCAGGGTTAATCTGGTTGTGTTCTGTATCCCGAGGGTTCCCCGCAATTAAAAGGGTCTCCTCGTTCAGTGGGTGAATTGAGCAAAAAAGAGGAGGAAAACATGAGATGAAAACGAATAAACTTTCGCTGGGTTAAATTTTCCGCTTTATTAGTTATTTAACTCTGTAGCTAGAGGGTCTCATTAATTGTTTAATACAATGGACTTACAAATTTACCTTTCGGCTAAGTTTGCAGCAAACAACTCTGATGGTACTTGCAAAGCCTAATTGAATCCACAAATTCTTGTCATTAACACGACAGAAAAAGTCAAAGGACTCGATAGGAAGGAGGTGTTGAAGAGAGCCAGGAGACAAACACCCATTATTTCGGCCAATACAGAGCGCAGTTAGGTAAGAGATTAATCAAATATTTACTTTTTCGTCTAATTAATCCCGAGATGAACTTTTTCTGGTTATAGGTTAAGTTGCAAAGATGGATTGATAAATTACTTAGCTAAGTAGCAATTTAGTAATCGCTTAATCCTGTGAGTAGGGTTTTCTCATTTGGTAAAATATGAAGGACAGACAGCGGACATGAGCTCGGGTGATTGACAATATCGTGGTGCACAGGTAATTTACTTGGGTTTGGGCGTAGTTGATAAGGGATAGTTATGAATTTATTATGGCTGAAACATTTATGAAGTCAAAATGGTTTTTCGGCTTAATGGCGGGACAAAATTGACTTAAGCCTTTATTACTTACATGAGAATTCAAATACCGAAAATAGGGGTATAGAAAAGAGAATGAAAAAAAAAGTCTTGCAAATATGATAAGGTGATAAGAGAAATTTTAGTTTTAATTTTTATTTGACAAAATTTTAATGTTTTCCTAATACTATACAGACAGTCATAATTCAGCTGCTATATACTTGTGCTCTTTTTCCATAGGACTTACTAAAGCAGCCCATAAGTAGATACACTATAGCGACTTATCCGCCAAATGGAACTGATTTATACAACTACTTTCATTTGCCTATATTGAGCTTCCCTTTCAATTCTCTGAGAAAGCGCAAAAGTCTGTAACCTGAATGTAATAGACATTTGTGCCTTTCCGAATTTATGAATTTCGTATAAAATTTGTTGGTGTAAGTAGAAATTACGCTGTAGGCTAGGACTATTGTGCCCCCTCAACGAGCAAACATGGATGCTGAAAATTTTCCACGAGAATTTAAATGAAGATGATCGCTACACCCCCGAAAAAAATTTTGTGAAAGCCTTAAAGGCATTCTCATGCACTCTACAGCAGCAAAGACAGTGTAAATAATTATTTGAGACGCCATTAGACCGTTTCAAATATCAGCTTTTTCTGTTAAGGGTGGATGGGCAAAAAGAAGGTTTCCATAGAAGATCTTCCCGCGTTGACCATATAAACACCTCATGAATCCTCATTGAACATAGATAAAGATTCACTGTTACCCAAAAAGAACTGTTTGGCATGTTCCTGAAAAGAAGAGTTTTCTAATAAAGCTCAAAGGCTAACCCACCCAGGCTGATTTGACCGTCTCCTATGACAACGCAGTCGGTGCTGAGGATTTGGAAAGACCACTTCTGCAGACTCTATAACGGCGAGGACGAACCAAATACCACTGTCAGGCAGGACGAACCGTTCAACCCGGGCGAAGACGTTACCGACGGAGGTGAAAGTAGCTGTGTCTATAAGCTCAAGTGCAACAAAGCAGACGGCCTAGCTGCCGAACTTTTTAAATCCGCTGGCGATGAGGTGGTTAGGAGCATGCACCAGCTCATCCGCAAGATATGGTCGGAAGAAAGCATGCCCGATGAATGGAACCTAAGCATTGTTTGCCCGATCCTGAAGAAAGGAGACCCTCTGAGTTGTGCCAACTACAGGGGCATAAGTCTTCTTAACATCGCATACAAGATCTTTTCTGCTGTACTGTGTGAACTCCTGAAGCCGTTTGTCAACAATCTGATAGGCACATATCAGTGTGGCTTTAGGCCAGGAAAGGCCATCGATCAAATATTCACACTGCGGCAGATCTTGGAGAAAACCCAAGAATTCCAAATCGATACAAACCACCTCTTCATCGCATTTCAAGTCCGCGTATGACAGCATCTATAGAAACGAGCTATATAGCGCAATGTCTAGTTTTGGCATCGCTGCCAAACTCGTCAGTCTGTTGACGATGGAAAACTTACGCTGTTCCGTCAAGGTCGGCAAAGGTGTCAAAACAGGATTTAGACAAGGCGACGCGCTGTCATGCGGCTTCTTTAACAGCATACTTGAGAGAATTGTACAGAACTCTCGCGCCAACACCAGAGGTACAATCTTTCAAAAGTCCGTTCAACTACTCGCATACGCAGACGACATTGACATAATCGGTAGAAGTAATCGTGATGGGACGGAAGCGGCGAATATGGGTTTAGCAGTCAATGAGGGCAAAACCAAGTATATGTTGTCATCAAGAAAAGACACCCAACACCGACGTCTTGGACAAAACATCACCATCGACAGCTATAATTTTGAGGTAGTTAGGGACTTTGTCTAGCTGGGTTCCGCTATCAATTCAGACAATAACAACAGCGCCGAAATCAAACGAAGGATAACTCTTGCCAATCGCTGTTTCTTTGGGCTAAGGAGGCAATTGAGTAGCAAAGCCCTCTCTCGAGCAACTAAAGTGTCCATAAATAAGACTCTCATCATCCCAGTCCAGCTTTACGGTGCAGAAGCATGGACCCTGTCAAAGGCGGATGAAAACACTTTAGGCTGCTTCGAGAGGAAAATTCTTCGGACGATTTATGGTCCCATCTGCATAGACGGAGAGTGGAGGAGGAGATATAACATCGAACTTTACGGGCTGTACAGCGATACCGACCTAGCCAAAAGAGTCAAAACACAACGTCTACGATGGCTGCGTCATCTAGAGCGGATGGACACCAACGCCCCGGCCCGGAAAATCTTCGAATCCACACCGCAGGGACGACGCGGTAGAGGAGCACCGAGACTCAGGTGGCGCACGCAAGTGGAAGGGGACCTCAGCCAACTTCGCGTGCGAAACTGGAGACGGCTAGCTAGAGACAGAGCTGGCTGGCGAAGCTTGTTGGCTGAGGCCCAGGTCCACCCCGGACTGTAGCGCCACCTTAAGTAAGTAAGTAAGTCTCCTATGACAAATGATACTCCGGAGGGTTTGTCAGATAGAGGAGGACCCTCGCGCCATGGCACTCACGCATCTTGACAAAGTTATACCCAAGTTAAGCTGCACACAAAAATAAAGTTTCGGGGTTCCAATTCAATAATTTTCTCAAATCAACCCCTGAAAATGGGAGTGGCTGAATGATTGAAACCCAGAATGAACTCAGATTGACCTTATGTAATAATTTTTATTTTTTATTCTTTTCTAAATTAGGCCTGGGCGAGTCGGAATAAGATAGGTTTTTCTGGAAAAATCAAAAAGTTTCTTCAATTTTGCCCCGTAATGTGGGTGTGGCAAAAAACTTGGTAAGAAAAAAATGTTAAGTGGAGATACATATATCTTTTCCAATTTGGAACAAGAATATCATTTTATGACGTAATTTTTTGGCCTTGCATGCTTTTAACATAGTTTCAGCACTTCATGCGATCCACCTGTTTTCCATCGACAAATAACACTTAAATGAATGAAAAACAAAATGTCAGAGGGCGGATTTCTAAAACGTTAACTTTGTACTATTTCAGAACCTAAAAAATCCTGAATAATTCAGATATTAAGTTTTAGACCTTACCTTTCTTGTGATTTCAGGCCTTGAAACCTGTTATACAAAAACAGACGGACTGACGGATATTTCTTATGACCCACAATTTGGTCTTGATCTTGTGGGTCTTATTCGGTCTTATTGAACACATGAGAGAACTTTTCGTGAGTAGCGGCCCGTCAGCCCGTTCGTCCGTACCTGTAACTTCTGAAAAATGAGTCGTAGGAAGATGAAATTAGGTAAACTTATGAAGTCGGTCAAAAATACGAGAACGCATACTTCTACCATAGGATAGGAGGTATATTTAGGTTATCACAAAGTTTGTAACGCGGTGAAATAATAATGGTAGACCCCCAAGACCTTAAGTGATAATATGATCGAGAGCGAATTTTGAATCGAATAAGCCATATCCGTCCGTCCGTTTGTATTTCCCATGTTCTTAGGCCTTTAATTTTGAGCTAGGGTGCTGAAATCTCGTAGATAAGCTCCACGTCATGCGAAGCAGTACAAAAGTACAAATTTTTGAAATCCGCCCTAAGACACAGTCGGCTTAATGTAAGACGTAATGTAAAACGTCTTAAAAGGCTGAAATTTGGCAATTAGCACCTCTCCTAATGAATGTAGGAAACAAAAAAGAAAAATTTAATTGGTAAGCCTCCATCAGTGGGCAGATTTCGTTTATGCATAGCTTTTAGCCACGCCCCCTTTTAGAGGTTGATTTTCTAAAATATTGAATTTACATTTAAAATTTAGTTTTTTAATTTAAGTATAAGGCAACCGTAGCTTAAGCAAAGGCTTAAATCGCATTTTGGTTAAACCATTTCGAAACTGCGGTATGTGCCCACAACTATCTCCGACGTTATAAGGCCAAATGATTTAGAAAAAATCACACATATTAAGAATTATTTGTTATTATCGGGAAAATAATATAAATTCTTGAATATATAGCAGATTCTGAGATTAAGCCCAAAAGCTTCAAAACGTTTAAAACGTTTAATCCTTCGAAAATGACCTTAACTAAAAGTTTCTGAAAAAAAAATAAAAAAAAAATGGTCCAGCAGCTCGAGGAGTACCCAGCACCAACTACTTAACAATATATGCTGTGTATGGCGATTTCTTTGTATACAAGGGGACTTGTAAAAAAGAGGACAAAAAAAGGTAATAAAGAGTGCTTGGTAAAGGTAAGGTAAAAAAGGTAAAACATCCTGCAGCATAAAAACTTTCATTTATTTATTTATTTATCCACCATTTTGTCTTTTAAGCCAGCTTTTTACTACCATAAATAGCAAATAAGTTTTCTCACACAAATCCAAAAAGAACCTCACCCCAGTAATTCGCTTTGTTACCCAACCACGTGCCCACTCGACGCCATTACATATTATCAACTGTTAAAATCATAGTCAAATACCGTAAAATCGTTTCGTATGTTCAACTCAACTTAAACGTCAAAACATATTTTGAGTTTTTCCCTTCCTTCGGACTCAGCCATGCGACCTTGGCATTTTACAACAACCCCTCCGCAGCCTTTGCCGTTTTAATTCCGCAGTCTCAATTACATTTGTGTTTTGCGCGCCGTCACCCTTCCTGACGCCAGGCGCCTTAGATTATTCTTTAATCAACTCTTGCAAGTGAAAACCCCGACACACACTCTCGCATAGACAAGAATCCAGCACGTAGTACCCTTTTCAATTATCCGTTCGTTGGTGCGCTCTCTTATACCAGCTCAGTCGTATTCCTCAGTCAAATGCGAACTCCATGTTCGTTTAAATGGATTCTTCTCCGCCATTGCGGCGTTTTTATTTCCCGTAATCTTGGTCGGTAAGGATTATTAACTCACCCGTCTCAGCCCCTCTCTCGCCAAGGCGGTGTCCTGAAAGAGGATTTAAAGATTTAACACATCGCAACCCCGTCCTTTATTGCTGCCTGCGATCATTCGAAAAGCTGTAGAGGTATCGAGAAAACAATAAAACATTTTTGGTTGTGTATGGACTGACACCGACCTTCCTACCCCGCCGAAATATAATTAATTCTACTCCCAATTGCGAATGACAATGGTTGTCCAAAATAAATTTTATTCACCAATCTGACAGCCGGAGAAATTATTCTCGCGCGAATCAAGCAGCAAATTTTTTAGTGCCGCAGGGGGTGGTACACTGTGGCGTATGCGTAATATTTTCCATGAACGAAAATTAGTTTTGGGGGGAGGATTTTGCAAAATGCCTGGCTTGCATGTTTTCACAAAATGATACCCTATGTACCTGTGGATGAACAGAGCACTTAAGTGCACATGAGGGGTTTTGCCATTGCCATAAACACTAAACAGCCCTCGCAAATTCTTGTGGAACTACAGATAAAAGCTTGACAATTGCTTTCGAATTCCCTCCTCCGTGCGCGCCCTTTGGCTGATTGTTTTGTGGTGGTTTTTCTGGTTGTCATACGTTGTATTAATAATTTTCATTTTCATGAAATTTGAATTGTAAAATAATGTACATGCATACATTCTCATGTAATTATTTATGCTCTGAGGGGCGCAGTACAAGGACAGTGACGGCATGTTAGAGCATCAACCCCTTTCATCAGAAAATAACCATTCAGATGCGGTTGAGACTCTGAATAATTTGTTAATTTCTAACGAATTATTTCGACTTGATGTTCAACTTTTGTGTTGTGTGTTGTGTTTGGCATGGCCCGCTGGGAGAGAATTTTGAATTTGAATCAAGACCACAGGATGCAGAGAATGATGTAGGTAGAAAAATGTTGGTTTGAAGTTACTTTGTATTTTGGCATAAGAAATACCAAAGTTGCATTATTTTCGTATTGATTGAATTCCGAATTTTGAATTTTGTGAAGTCGGCTAAGCTTTCGATAAAGTCTTTGGGAAACTGATGTACAGTGTAAAGTTGTACATGTGGAAAGTTGAAAAGTTTTTGTCTCTGTACTTAGTTAGTTTTCTTATAAATTTATGAGAGCTTTAAGTCAATGGGTGTCTTTAATATAATGAAATAATTTATAAAACTTTTGAAATCCTCGCTGACGTCAAATCTTGCTTTGATGAATGAGCAGCTAATAGATATCTTGAGAAAAACCCATTAAGAGGTGCATTGCTTCTGTAAAGTCTTTAAAGTTATTTCTTAAGAAAGCTAGTTAAAGCTTTACCAAGGGTTCCACAAAATTTTCGTAACTGAGTCCTCTAATTTATTTTAGGTGTAAGCGAGTGGGGACGAAAAAGTTGCATCTTCTGGCTTGTAAAAGTTGTCAATCATATTTAATACTTGTGTTCAAAATGATTTGCATATTATTTTTACGTTATTCGATACTCCTAAGATACTTTTTTACTAAACAATGAAACAAAAACTCTTAATTTTTCTATGAAATTATAAAAAAACTGTTTAAAAGCTTTGGTAAGACGTCAAGGGTAACAACTTTTAACCCAACGTTTCGACGTTTTTTATCGACTTCGTCAGAGGATTTTATTCTTCTTATTTTGTGCTAGGTTTTTTGCGTTCGAATCCCAATTTATTGCTTGCCATGCTACTAGGCGAACTTCGAACCGTCCTATCCAGCAAACTTTTGTGGTGTGTTTTTAGAATATTATAAAATGCTTACATACACTAATAAAATTTGCATTGAGTTGGAATTCGCATACAAATTTCATTGTATTGTTGAGGCAAAAAAATAAAGAATTGTACTATCAAGTTTTTTTACGTCTTTAAAGAGAAATGCTCATTTCTGGACCAGAATGAAGAAATCAAACGAAAAATCCAGGAGCGTCTGTTTAAAAATAAGCGGCTTTCTGGTCGGCGTCTGCTAGGCAGGTTAGGGTTGGTCGAATATTTCTTCTTTCTCTTCCAATACGCAAATAGAATGGACATCAATAATATGCATGCCAGATGCCTTTATGAAATACTCTGCTATTTATATTATTGCTATTCTCCGTAAAGGCATAACACTTGCGGGGGTAAGATTAAGTGTTTCTGGGCAGAATTTTTCATATTCCGTACTGGCTCATCAGCATTTACATGTAAGATGGAGAAAAACTTTTAAGTGCAACGGATATTAAGAGCAGTCATAACCCCTTGATTGCGAGTACATTGTAACAAAAAAAAAGTTGGAACATAAACGAAATTAATACCTAATGAAAGGTGACGTTGAGCTTGTTATTAAAAGAGACTAATTTTCAATGTCGCATCATACTTGAGAGAATTGTGCAGAACTCTCGCGCCAACACCAAAGGTAAAATGTTTCAAAAGTCCATTCAACTACTCGCATACGCAGACGAGATTGATATAACCAGGAGAACAAAGAGTGATGTCAGTGAAGCCTTCGTGAGTATTGGAACGGAAGCGGTGAACATGCGTTTAGCAAGGGGGCAAAAACAAGTTTATGCTGTCATCAAAAAAGACACCCAACACCGACGAGCTATAGCTTTGAGGTAATTAGGGACTTTGTCTGCCTGGGTTCCGTTATCAGTTCAGACAATGACACCAGCGCTGAAATCAAACGAAGGATAACTCTTGCCAATCGCTACTAATTTGGGATATGAAGGCAATTGAGTAGCAAAGCCTTCTCTCGAGCTATCAAAGTGAAAATGTCCCTCATCATTGAAGTTCTACTTTCCAGTGCAAAAGCATGGACCCTGTCAATGGCGGGCGAAAACACTTTAGGCTGCTTCGAGAGGAAAGTTCTTCGGACGGTTTAGGGTTCCGTCTGCATAGACGAAGAGTGGAGGAGGAAATATAACATCGAACTGTACGGGCTGTACAGCGATACCGACCTAGCCAAAAGAGTCAAAATACAACGTCTACGATGGCTGGGTCATCTAAAGTGGATGGACACCAACGCCCTGCCCGGAAAGTCTTCGAATCCACACCGCAGGGATGGCGCAGAAAAGGAGCACCGAGACTCAGTTGGCACACGCAAGTGGAAGAGGACCTCAGCCAACTTTGCGTGCGAAACTCGAGATGGCTAGCTAGAAAATGAGATGGCAGGCGAAGCTTGTTGGCTGAGGCCCAGAGATATTTTGAGGTATTTAAGTTGAGATATTTGATATTGAAGTTTCTGTGTGCAAAAGAAAGATCTAAGTTTTTTTTATTTTTATTAAAATAATTGTTCAGAACTGAGCGTAATCAATGTCGAAAAAAAGACCTTCTAGTATGAAATTACACACGGAGCGGTCCGTCGGCTTTTTGAAGGCTTACCGTGCACTTATTGCTTAATTTGCGTATAAAATATTTTTAAGTATATTTGCGACTTTATGTTTTTCTTTTCTTTAAATGACAATTTCCCTAAAAACAGAATCAGTGAAAACCATCCTGTATTTTTTTTCCTGGAACAGGCACTCTCGGAAACAATTTGACTGGACTATATTGAAAATATTTGTTCGAATACCGTTATATATATATTTTTATTCTCAAGTACTTAGAACCGAGTACGCTAGCAACGACTATTTTTATACCCCATCCCATAGGATAGGAGGTATATTTAGTTTGTCACATAGTTTTTAACACGGTGAAATAATAATGGTAGACCCCCAAGACCTGAAGGGCATATGATCGAGACCGAATTCTGAATCTTCTGATTGAGCCATGTCCGTCCGTCCATCTGTATGTCACAAGTTTTAAGGCCTTAAATTTTGAGCTAGGGTGCTGAAACTTCGTACGTAAGGTCCACGTCATGCGAAGCAGTACAAGTGTAAATTTTTGAAATCCGCCCAAAGACACGCCCACAATCGGTCTAAATGTGCAACTACCTCCAGAGTTTTCAGAACTGTAAGACGTTCTAAAAGGCTGAAATTTGACACTAAGCATCCCCTAATGAATGAAAGACACAAAAAAGACAAATTTTATTGGTAAACCTCCTCTAGTTGGCGTGGCATCTATTTTAAGGGTAAATTTTCAAATGCAGTTTTACAGAAAATACATTGGTTAATATTTTATGTAGAAAACGCTTAGTTCCACATTTTGTTTATACAAGAAAAATGTAGGCCACGCCTACATTTGTAGGCAGAATTCAAGAAAAACCTAAAAATTTCCAGAAAAATTTAATTTCGACTGGCCTTGAGCCTAATTTAGTAAAGCATGAAACAGAAAAAGTAGCAGGTTAGGTAAACGAGACTTCGTTCCAGATTTCGTTCATATAAAGTTTTTAACCACGCCCCTTTTAGGGGTGGATTTTTCAAAAATATTGGATTTGAGTCAAAAAATTGCATTTTTACGTACATTTAAGTGTAACTTGGAAATATCTGTGGAAATATCTTATAATGAACAGTTTGTAATTAAGGGCGGTTGGACCACGCTCCTTTTCGATGTTTACTTATAAGTTTACTTTACTTATAAAATGCCAAAAAATAACTATGCCATCAGCATTTTACAATGTGGGATAGGATGGGCTATTCAACGGTCCGCTTTACGGACTGTAACTTGTGCGTACGCACTGTAGCACTTACTCACTGGTTTATTAATACTCTGAGCACATGTTTTATAGTAAGCAGTAATAAATGTGAGTTTTTTAATTTGCTTTTATAACCGTTTTAAAAAAATTTTAGGTTAAAAACTTTCTTTTTTAAAGATCTTAATAACTTTAGATCAATCTTTGTACGTTTTAAATACGGACAAAATTTCGTTACAATCGGTATTACCGTTAAGATACCAGAGTGTTTTGAAAAATAGTTTGGAATGTATTTTAAGTTTTCGAGCTAAATTTCAGAATCAGCTTAGTATTCAAAAGTTTCTATAGTTTTCCCGAAAACTAAGAATAATTCTTTACGTGTCGGAGATAATGGTGGGGAAAAATTTCTTTTCACGATTTTTTTTCGAAAATACGTAAAAGCTGCAGTCTCAAAAATCTGCTTTAATCAAAACTTGATTTTAGCCTTTTCTTAAGATGCGGTTGATTTATACGTTTGCCCAAAATCTGATTTTAAAATGAAGTTATTAAAAAATTGTGACTCTAAACACACGCACATGTTTTCCATTCCGTATTTCTCAAAAACTTTGAAATTAGTATAAGAACTCAAAACTTGTTTGTTGTAGATTTTTCGGTTTTATGTGTTCGTTATGTGTCTTAATAAAAAATTGCCCTCGTATGGGCTCTTATTTTTTATAGGGACTTAATAGGTGTACAAAATTTCATCTTTGTACGACTCACCCTTCAGAAGTTGCAGGTGCGGACGCACGGACGGTCGAACAAGGGAGTGATACCATTAGATATTAGTGGTCCTTTTTAAATTTTCGGACGGACCGCTAAAAATTATGTTGCTATTGTGAAATTTTCTGTTTTTTTTTTATTTTTCTTTCCATACGCAATAGTTAAACAGCTCAAATCTGATTTTTAAGATTTTATTTTTATTTTTAAGGCGTGTCCGTGATCTGGTTCATAAACTTACAGCTCAGATACAAGATTTTAGCTCTTAAAGTTAAAATTTAAGGCGCAAAATTTGTTTTCAAACGAGCGGACGGACGACCATGGCTTAATCAATTTTCTTGTCGGCCTCTATGATATATCTAAAAATTCCATGGTGATTAATTCTCTACATTGGAAGCTTTGCATTGAACTCAATATGCCCCAGGTAGAGGTACACAATAAAGTCATTATGTGGTGTATTCTAGATATCTTGGCTCTGGTGAATTGATTATCTATCGATTCAAAATGCACACTTCTTAGACAAGAACTAGGTTTTGGAAAATGCTTTAAAATACTTTTTTTAAATCTTGCACGTGAACAACCCATTGTTGGGGTCAAAACCTTAATATAAAGTGGAGCGTAGAAACAAATACGATTGACGGTATAAAAGAATTAAACATTTCTCTTTCTTTGCGGATAATGCCACAGTCAAATGCTGTGGTTTCTACCTTCGTCCCTCACATAAATGAGTGCTTAAAAGATACATCAATCGCTTTTTGTGTCCCTTTGGAAAAAGTTACACACCAATCAAACCCCTTTTACGTCAGAGTGTCCTCTCATAGAAGCCACCAATTAAACCTTCCACAAAAGCCCCCAAATACAAATCAAACTTTTTTATTGCATTGGCGTAAACAAAATCCTAAAACGCATTACGTGTTTGCCAAAACGAAAAACACACTCTCGTTTGAATGGCAGTTGCAATTTTATCGCCGACACAGATTCAAGGATAAATCACTTCTATTACGCAGTTTAAATGCTTTTTCGTTGAGGGCGTTGTAGCCCTCCCGTCAAGGCTGTAAGCGTAAAGCAATCAATACAGATTACCCATAAAGCGATAATCCACCATCTATCTAAATGGTTGTTGCTAACCATCCCTTCAATTTCGAAAGTGATAAGAGTTTGAACACTCAAAGTTAAAGTAATTTGTCTAGTTAAATAGCCAGACACAGCAGTACACGACGGTGCTGGGCTTTCGAATTGTAGGTAAACAGGCAGGTATGGTCTATAGTACTTTGAGGTAAAAGGGATGAAAAAAAATGTATAACTTTGTAAATGTAGTGTGTATCGATTCCCTCTGGAAAAATCATTTCGATGGAAATCTATTCCATGTAATGGTTATCATTGATGTGGTGGTTCGTCTTAGGGGCTTCCAACACTGAGCGAACACAGCAAAAAGACAAGGAACTAACGCCACCGATTGTAACCTTCATTTAGTGTATCCTATTCGATGCTGTTATGAGACAAACAGAAAGATATAAATGCAAAAGAAAACTGATCTGTGTGTATGTCTCTTCATACTAGTCAATAGGGTGAGTAGAGTTTCGAAAGTGTTTCCTCACACATAGGTCGAATAGAGGGCTTCGACGTATGTCACTCAAAGAGGCAGTGTTCCTGCGAACGAAGAGTTTGTGGGGAGGATTCTAAACTAAACCTTTTACAGTAAAATTCATCAGAACCAAGTAAGAGGAAAAGCAATAGACAACTTCGAAATCTCTTTTTCTTTAAAAGAAATTCACTTTCAAATGTCCAGAAGAATTGCAAGAGTTTTTAGCTCAAAATTCAATATTTCGATCAGGCAAACGTACGTTTCCTTAATCTTGCTCTGAAAATTTCGAGATCCCTAAAAAGTAATCACGTACAAGAATTGAAAGAAATGTTAAAATAGGGTATGAATTTAAAACCCACTATTCCAACAATATTGACAGTATTTTCTCTATCTCCCCTACCACCTTCCTATGTCTTATATTATGGTCATTTTGTTTCTCTTTTTGTGTGACAGTTCCATGTCGAGATGGGCTAATATCCCATTTCGTTGAATATTGTCTTGCGTTTCCGGACAGAAGACGAAGAACAGATTTTTTTGCTTATCTCCCAAGGGATATCCTTGAAACATAACAAAACGGATATCAGATTCCAATGGACTTGGTCCATTAATGCAATCCACAGAGGATATGAATTACTTGTGCTACCTCGCACGATGAGTAATATATTTTGCAGTGGCAAAGCTGCGCTCAAGGACCTGTGGCGGGTTTTAATATTGCAAAACGTATTTGCGGATGTCATCCACTTAAATTGTGTGTCCTCTTGACAAAGCTTAACAGTGTCGACCGCTTTTAACCTTAAACGTGTGTAAGTTTTAAAACGTCACACACAATCGGTCATCCAATCGATTTTGCTAGAAAAACAACTTTATTGAACATACGTGGAACAGAGGTACAGAATGAGCTCATCCTGGAGATTGCAATGAAACATCTTTTCTAGATACCTCTTTACTTTTCATTGACCATTCAGGATAAGCTGGTGAGCTGACGAGAATGTAAATTAATGAATCTCAGGAATCTCAGGGTAAAAAGATCTTCGGATACCTTTTGATTAAAGGATTTCTGAAGAGAGGATGAAACGAAGTATTTTTTCCTTTAAACTGAACGTGGAAGTTTTTAAAAGTTTCGCTGTGAATTTAATTAAATTTTGTTGAGGTACTAATTGGATTTTTTTGAGTAGTTAGGTCAGAGACTGAGTAGATGATGGGGGGATTTAACGGTCCATTTAGCTTTGATTTGCGAAAAAATTAAATTTATTATGTAGCGTTTGTTATAAGGACCTTTTATCATATCAACAATTCAAGTGACTTTCCAAGAATTTTATTATTCTTATTTCCTAAGTGAGTTCTGGTCTTAATGTACTTGTGGACCACAAATATTTACAACAATTATTCGCTGCCTTGGGGCGTATTTTTTTTGCTACAAGAGCCTCTGGGAAAATGAGCTTTAAATTAGGGCGTGTTTAAATTAAAAGAATTTAGATCGTCACTTTGGCCGCTTGTGTTTTGAAATTGAATTGGATTTTCTTGTCAACAAAGTGAAGTTCTGTTTTTTTTTGTTCCATTTTGGTGGTAACAAAATGCCTGGGGATATAAACAAGGTGTTTGTAAGTATTGTCATTAAATGTCACCTTGAAGGCTAATTAAAAAATAACATCAGTCAGGAGATCTGTCATTTTGGTTTTGGTAAGGACAAAATTCATTCATCGGGTGTACTGGATATTTGCTTCAATAGATGCGGAATTAAAACTGCTTGACTCTAGCATCCCCTGCACGTGTTTTGATTGGGAACGTCATAAGACTGTGCATTTAGATTTCAGTGCCACTTTAAGCAACATGTCACGTTTCGTATCCTTGCGAATTGACGAACGTGAGGAATAAATGAAACATTTGGTAATTTACATTGTTCAGAATGTGGACATCTGCGTCCATGTTTTTGTTACAGTTGAAAAGGAAAATTGAGTCATCAAGTGCACAGTTTATGCGAATAGTTTTCTCCTCTTCCAGATATTCTTGGAAAATAGTTTATGTTTTGTGCACAGAAGACTAAAGTTTTAAAGTAACTACATTGGCTGTTGTCCCTTTGCACTTTATCATATTGGAAAAGTTCTTTATTGCCAGCGAGTATCGACAAAATCTCTTCGCAGAATCGCACAGAACTTTGCAAAGCACATTAGTCAAATATTTTGCAATTTAGGAACATATAGTGCGGAATCCATTCCACATAGGAAGATAATGTGAAAAAGATTTGTTCGAACAAGTCATTCTGACTAAAATCTTTAAAAGTCTAAAACTGTAAGATTCAAGTAACACAATACCCTCAATAAATGAACCTTAAGAAAATCCAGCCAGAAAGCTTTCGGAAAATCTTTTATTAGCTCAAAAGTGCTTCATGTCATTGAAACCAAGATCCTCTGCACTGATGCACTTTATCTTTTATACTTTTAACACGGAAATTACAAGGAAAGATTGATTCTGGAACTCATTTTGATATCGCCTATATTCTATTGATATTCTACAGTGTGTACGCAGAATTTATAGGCCCCGTCCTATCCCACATTGTAAAATGCTAATGTTATTTTTATTTTTTGACGTTTTATCAGAAGTGCAAACTTTTAAAAGGGGCGTGGTCCAAACGCCTTAAAACTATCAATTATAACGCTGATATTTTCAAGTTACACTTAAATGTAAGTAAATATGCAATTTTTTGTTTCAAACTCAATATTTTTGGAAAATCGACCCCTAAAAGAATAAAATCCGGTTTATCTAACCTGCTAATTTTTTTTATTCCTACCTAAACATGGCTTAAGGACAGTCGAAATTGCGTTTTTCTGGAAATTTTTAGGTATGTAGAACCATGCGTTTTCTACATAATTTATTAAGTAAAATTTTTTCGATTTGGAACAAAAATATTGAATAAAATGCATTTAAAAATTAACCTTTAAATCGATGCCACGCCCACTAGCGGAGGTAAAGGGATTAAATTCTTATTTTGTGTATCTTACAATAAACAGGAGATAATAAATACCAAAATTCAGGCTCTTAAGACGTCTTACAGCTTTGAAAGCTTTGTAGGTAGTTTTTTTTTGAATGTCTTCTCTCAGGCAAGGCCCCGAGATTTTTTTTTTATAAAGCACTCCCGTTCAAGGGTTTGGATATATTTATGATGTGTTAACATAACGCTAGCGGAAAATATCAGGGGCAACAGAGGAGTGGTACTGATGCACTTTTTTTTAATTCGTTGAAGGCTAAAGTGAGGAGGAAAGATATTATGTGGGAGCCTGTTCCACATACGTGTCGTTCTGCTAAAAAAGGAATTCCAATATAAAGCGGTTCGCCCAAAACTAGGCTCCAGGCCGAACTGGTGAGCATTAGTTCTTGTGCGGGTGTTTCGGCTGAATTCTTTGAGCGGTGGAATACACCTGGCTATTTCGCTTGAACACACTTTATAAAAGTAGCGGTCAAACAGTGAGAGACAAGAAACATTGCGTCGATGATCCAACGAGTCAAACGACTTTACTATGTTTATGTTGCCCATAAGTTTAAACGCTCATTTTTGTATCCTATCAAGAATATGTAAGGTGGTCTTAGGTGCAACAGCCCAAACGTGGGAATTATATTCCAATTTAGGGCGTATGAACGCTTTGTAGATGCCAGCTAAATCTGAAGGTGTAAAGAATTTTTTGCATCGCTTTCCTAAGCATTTCGCAGCGTTTTTAGAGACATCAAATAAGTGAACATTCCACCGTAGGTTGTCATTTACACACATTCCGAGCGTAGAAAGCTTTTCGGTTTCAGCAATGCTAATGCCGTTCATAGATAATGGTGGCAAGTTACGGTTTTGCTTTGAGGACAGTAGGCAACATTGAGTTTTGAACGCATTGAATTCCACTCTGTTTGAAAGACCCCATGATGTTATTTTATTGAGGTCAGAATTCAATGACGCTACTTTCGTGATCTTGCTATTTCAACGTCAATAGAGCTAGGACGTTTAACGAGAAACGAATAGGAAAAACTCAGAGTGCTGTCATCCGCAAAGGAATGTATTGGATTGTAACTGGCGGATAAAAGGTCATTGCTGAAGATTGAGAATAGTGTCGGCGATAATACTGAGCCTTGGAGCACTCCAGCATTTATGTGATGGATGTTAGATTTGTAGCCGTCTAGAACAACTTGGATTGAACGACTAGAAAGGGAAGAAAGGGAACCAGTCCAATGAATGAAATATTCATCAATTCCCAATGCATTCGTTTTAGACAGGAGAGCCTTATGCCAAACTCGATCGAATGCTTTAGAAATGTCAAGCGCAATTACACAGTTCCACATTTCGGTAAGATATGCCATTAAATGCCACCAATCGATCGTTTGCTACGGAAGCCATACTGACAGCCATTAGGAAGCTTTCCTGACTCCAGATATTTCAAGAGTTGACTGTCCATCAATGTTTCCATGACCTTTAAAATGATAGATGTGAACACAATTGTACGGTAGTTGGATAGAGAAGAAGAATCTCCTTTCTTTGGAATGGGCTGAACATATGCTGTTGTCCATCTTTTTGGGAAAATACCAGAAGATAAGGATAGGTGAAAGAGCTTACGCAGTGGTTTTGCCAGTGTAGCTGAACACCTTTTCAGAACTATGAGCGGAATGCCATCTGGACCTGACGATTTGTGAATGTCGAGATTTTTAAAAATCCCTGCCACTGTACGAGTACGAAAATTTTTTTGACCGATAGATTGTTCAACGCGCTCAAGTACAGGATGAGACATAGAATAGAGATGTAAGGAGATACTTATTTACTAGTTGCACGATTGCACCGATTGTGGGCGTGTCTGTGGGCAGATTTGAAAAATTTTTACACTCGTACTGCTTTGGATAACAATGAACTATGTATCAAATTTCAACTTCCTACCTTTAAATTTAAGGCCTAAGAGCGTGTGACATACAAACAGATGGACGGACGGACGGACATGGCTTATTCGATCCAGAATTTGGTCTCGATCATATGCCCTTAAGGTCTTATTATTATTTAGGTCTTACCATTATTATTTCACCATTTTTGTTTTTGTTTATTACCCATTTGAAAATTTACCCTTAAAATAGAGGCCACGCCCACTGTCGGTAGTTTTTAGACCTTAAATTTTGAGCTAGGAACTTAAAACTTGATATCTGTTCTTTCTAGGTTCCGAAGCAGTACAAATGTAAAATTTTTTGTAATCCGCTCACTGACACGCCCACTTTACTTAATAGCATGAAAAATTCAGGTTGTCGCAGGAAGCTGAAATTTGGTATGCGATATCCTCGCTTAAGTGTATTGTGATTGGCATTTAAAAAAAAAGAGAGTACTGCACCCTTGTAGGCGTGGTCATACTTAATATGCATTCTAATTAACGGTTTTTGTTTTATATTTTTGCAAATCCAAAAAACTTGCACTATAAAATTTTCAGATATGTGCGTAAGCTATAAACTCAAGTGAATAAATCTTCGCCACGCCCACTTTTGGGGGCGTTTTTAAGTATAAACCGAATTTTTATTATGAAAATGCAATCAACACGTGTATACCATTTCTCATTAAAAATATAAACACAAATACGATGTTGTTGAAAAGGGGTTGATGCCACGCCCCTTTCTTAGGAAGAAGATTCTTAACTGAGATTTAACATCCAAGACTTATGACACAATTCTGAGCTTGATAGTGGTCAATTGGGATAGGGTATCCAACGATTCGCCTAAGTGGATTGTAACCCTTTCACGAGTTCTACGATCATTTTAAGGCTAAAATGACTCTTTTCTGTTAGCAATTGTAAACAATTAAACAATTTTTACGATTTAAAAATCAAAGAAAAAATGAACATGTATGGACGAGCACAATGATTTTATTTTTTAATTTCGGTAAGTACTTTAGGAGATGCTAGAAATCTAAGAAAACCTTTACGAGGAAAGACTATTTCCACTGACTGTACGGCAGTATGGACAAACTCAATTTTATTGTAGGGCTAAATGATTCGGCAAAGAATACCAACGATACCATCCACTCGAGTTCAATGAAGTGAAATTAATAGTACCTAAGCTTAAGTGTGAGCAACCGACTCTTCAAAACTTTTCAAAGCAACTGGTGATGGAACATTGCTTGATCATCAAGAAAAACGATCCTCTGAATTGCTTTATCCAAGATCTTTTCTGCTGTACTCTGTGAACGCCTACGGCCATTTGCTGACAGCCTGACAGGAGGTGATAATGCGTCATATAGACATTTAAGACAGTGCCTACCCAAGCCAAAACCAAAACCAAGAACTACTTTCTATTGGGTAAAACAAATTTAAAAAGGCAAAGCTCAAAATACTTATGCCCATTTGCACTTTCATTCCATTAATTGAAATTGAATCGAACTAAATGCACCGATTAATTTGTTACATGAAAGAAGTGATAAGCTCAAGGCAGAAAGTGTGTATTGTGTCGTCACTGCGGACTGTTGTGTCGTCACTGCGGGAAACGAATATGTCCGAAGGCACTGTCTTCAATTTTGTCCAACTGTAGGTAGATAAAGCAGGAACAGCGATATGCGACATCACTCATTTTTTGGATTCGTGCATGAAATGATGGATTCGTGCCCTCTTATTCTTGCTACCTTGACGTAGTAAGAGAGCTAAGCCGGGCTTTAAACCGTACATTCATACCTACAAATCCAAATACAAGACAAATAAATCAAAATGAGTCTGCCTGCTGACAGGTTCATAAAACGTGGAGTCAACTTACAATCAAGCATCTACACCGGGGAAAATCTTAAAAAAAACTCAAGAATTTCAAATCAAGACCCACCATCTTTTTATCAAGACCACATATGATGATGTGATGAGCTATAAAGAGAAATGTCTGCATGGTTTTGATATCCTTGCCAAACCCACGCTGTTCCATCTATGGGGTAGACTTCGATGGAACAGCGTGTGAGCAGACAAGTGAAAACTCGAATCAACTTATCATCATAGACAGCTATAATCTTGGGGTAAGTTGGGATTTTTTCTACGAAGCCTCCGCTATAAATTTGACAACGACACAAACGTTATGAAACGAAGCTCTTGCCAATAGCTGCTTCTTTGGGCCAATGGGGCAATTGAGTAGAAACGGGAGGAAAGAGTCCATTCACAAGCTCCTCGACATTCCAGTCCATATTTACTGTGCAGAAACATGGATTTTGTCAAAGGCGGATGAGGATGCTAGAAAATGTCTTCGGGTGATTTTTGGCTCCGTCTGTGTAATTGCGGAGAGTGAAAGTGAAGTGATAACACCGGCTCTATTGGCTGCAAGCGCAGTAAATTTTTGAACTCCTGAGATTTGGAGCAGTAATGAAGTTCTGAGGCTCAAGTGGCACGCAGAAGTCGAAGGAGACCTCAGCAACCTTAGCAGAAAAACTGGTTCATGTGTTGGGCTGTTGCGCCATCTTAAATAAGTTACTATAGATAACTAAGCAAACTACCAAGAATTCTATGATTTTCGCTTCAGAGCTGCAGCGCAATGGTAGTAATAAACTCAATTTAGTGCACCCACTGATGATCATAAAAGGACAAGTTTATTATACAAAGTACATTGGTCAAAATAAGATTAAGTTTAAAACCTCTAATAATTTTGTTTGAAGATAGTTATGACTGAAGGATGTAGTCTCATTTGTGTTCAGCCCCCATTGCTGACATTGGTCAAAGCTCTAAGCCAACGCTTTACCTAGGCACTTCTTTACATGGGAGCTAGCAGTGTTGTCCCATGTACTCCAAATATTGTGACCACATGATCCTTTAGTCCGGTCTAAAGTGACATTTACCTATCATGACGAACGCATAAAGACAATCTTCCCAAATTTATAAAAGTTGGGAAGCTGTACTTCTTAAAGTATCTAGCTGTTTTTGCTCTTAAAAAGATGAGAATTTACCCGTCTTAAGTAGACTATAAAACTTTTATAAGTAGCTGAAAGGTCAAATGTTCTAAGGACATTAATATAATGTTTCTTCCCAAACATACTTTTTTATTTTTAAAATAGGTAGCGCCCCCAGTTGCTTGCATGTTTTCAAATTGCCACATAATAAACACCACATAAAAACCACCATTACTTTCTTGTTTCTCAGATGGACGCCAATTCAAAGAGAATCCCCGTGTTTTGTTTAAAAAAAAGTTGTGAATCTTGTAATCGCATTTACCTGTTCTGAGGAATAAAAATCATTTTATCGCAAAACAATATCATTAAAATTGTTTTTTTTTCAGCAGTTAAGTTATTTTTCGGTGAAAACAAATAATCAAATTCTCGAAAATCAAAGATTTCCAATAAACTTTTCTAGACCACAAAAGTTCGCCAATATTTTTTCCTTCTTCTTTCTACTTATCTCGACTTTATTTTTAAATTTAAGGACATGTGGAGAAGAAAAAACAATTCGCAAGTGATTCGTGTAAGGGACCATCAAAAGGCGTCAGATTGAAAAAAAAAAAAAACTGGGAAGGAGCCAGACCACAAAGACACTGTTCAATGTTCGTTCGATTAATGGAAGAGTTTCCTGTTCAACTGGCATATCCTTCTTTTTTAGCCACAGAGCGCGCCTACCACCTGGCTCCTTGATACTTTGACATATTTACTTATTGATTAGATCGGATTTCTGAGACGAAAGTTTTTCTCTTATTTTTTTCGTCATTTTTTTTTTCCTTGTCTCCTTGCCCAATTTGAGGTTCATCAATATGGCTACGTTGTGTAGCGTTGGAGTCAGGCGGGTGTACTTTGCGACAGGACAAATCCAATCCAGGCGGGCGTGAATGAGATACAATTTGTTTTATTTCGCCTGTCTGGATAAAGGTGATAAAA
Source organism: Neoascia interrupta (assembly GCA_947623515.1). NCBI lineage: Eukaryota > Metazoa > Arthropoda > Insecta > Diptera > Syrphidae > Neoascia > Neoascia interrupta. The sequence continues at coordinate 219,176,539 of OX392462.1, forward strand.
TGTTTAACTTTTTCTTTATTTCCAAGCAGGTAGGTACCTCTTGGAAATAACTGGAAATAACTCGGTACCGAGGGAAATTAATTCTTCGACAAAATCTCATATGTTGTGGGTGAAAGTTACAAAGTGGCTTATATTTTTTCTTTAATACGCACAGACGCTAAGACAAAAGTTACAAATGATCATTAAGTATAAGTATAGATAATAATCAAGTTTGAAAACCATTAAACAAACTTTTTAATCATAGCACTTGCCGGATCTTTCTGAACGAATCACTCTTCATTATGAATTAATTCAATTTCGAGAAGAAAATTAAAAAAAAAAAAATTATTTGGTTTTGCTTTTCAAGGTCTGACTGCTATTTTCATGCACTTGGACTACTCTGAAACATCAGTGCTCCCGAAACATTAACTTTAAATTTCAAAATGGTAATAATGATGAGGTTCGGTAATGGGGGTGGTAGAATTCGATGGCGACAGATGGTCGCCAACATAAAAGTAGGTTTGTGGTGATTATGTTAATTCGCAATATTTCATCCAGTTTGAATTTCTCAGCCAAGCGCACATGAATGAAATGTGATATTAACGACAGTGAAATATATGTTATTCCGTCTTGAATTGGGAGTTTTCGCATTGGGGGTGTAGTTGTAGTCTAAGTCGTATGACTTGTATTAATGCGGTTACTTAATTACTTCATTAGCTGAGGCGCAAATCGATTTGTCCAGCTAAATGAGGTTCACTGCAATGACCTCATCATTAACAAGGTACAATATGCAAATTGACAATAATAAATACTAAATTCAATTATAAATCCAGTCTTTTGGAAATTGTGTTACTTTAGAAGTTTTTTTTTAAAAGTTATTGGTCATAAGATCTCAACGAAAAGGTTTATCGGTACGGAATACCGAATTTTGCCTTTTTATATAGAGAGAAAGTCAAAAAGATGTCTTAGTAATTTAGCAAGGACATTTTTCTGTTCTTGCGCTTAGAAATAAGATATTTTGGTCTGCTAGTCCAATTAAAATGCTCTCGGAGAGAGGGTGCCCAAGTCGTCCTCTTATCGATCTCGATCGGCTGCTTGTAACCGCTATATTATTTTTCTGAACGCCACCCAATTTTTATGATCATGGATGGGACATTCATTCCAAGCTCAGTTTTCCCGATAATCGGCAGTCTTATTAACAGTGCTTAAATTTGGCCAAACCCTCAGAATAACTCGGTTAACTTTTTCAATGTTTCTTCACGAGGTCTCTACGAGCTTTGTTTCACGAGATATGATTTTAGCACCTAATTTTTGCACCTGAATTTACTTTTTAATTTCGCGGCAAATTATTTTTCTTAATGGAATCGTCTACAGATAATTAACGGCATCATATAACCCGTATCTGAGGCCTCTACACGATTGGATTCATGAGATGTCGTTTCGGTACCAGAATAGAATGTTTTGAGAATAGAAAATTCGCGTAAAATTTTTTAAAATCACGGAAAAGTTACCGATAATTTACGACAAACTATCCACCTGTGAAAAATATCGATACAATCAAATAGTCATGCCAACTATAAAGAGGTGAAACAAGCACGACTTGAGATTTGTCAACTTTAAAATTTGTTGTATTACAATATTTTTTATGTAAGCCTTCACCCATTTTTGCGGACAATGTACCTTTACAATGACAGAAATCTAAAAATTGTTCTTCGTCCAGGCTGAAAGCTGCACTAATTTTTAGTTCTGGAACGCATATTTTTAAAACCATTCCAAATACTTTTCCCGGAAGATCTTTAAGGAGATATACTATTGGGGTGCCTAAATTTTTCCTAGGTCTTCCATCTTAGAGAAATCGCTCTTCTTCGCCTTTTTTAAAATGGGTGTGAATAAGCAACTGCGCTCGTGGATGGTCCATGTGACATGAGTTATGTGGAACGTTGCACAGTCCTGCTGAGACAACATGTTGTTCATTTTAAAATACACTCTCTTCTACACATTACAAGGGCTTTGGTTGTCCTTTAAATGCGTTAACATAATGCGAGCGGCAAAAATCAAAGGGAAGAGAGATAGGTTCTTACCAACTTAAATTTAAGCTCGAATACAACGCTTTACGCCCAAAATTAGGCTTCAGGGTGAGCTGGTAATCACTAGTGCTGAAGACTAGTGATTAGCGGTTGGTGAATAGCGCGGTTATTTCGGCTGAATTCATTAAATGTTGCAATACATCTGATTGAGTCACTAAAACACTCTTCAAATCACTCATAAGCTTTAATGCTCGTTGTTGGATAATTTCAAGAATATGTAAGGATGTCTGTGATGCACAATTCTTTTCACAAAATTCTGTGCCAAGGTTGTTTTATTGACGCCAAATACTCAGGGGTGAGAATACGGCGAATCGGTTATGGTCCTCAGCTCACCTATATTTGATCCCAGCTCATAGGGACTTTTTGGGGCTTGTAGAACGGCACGGCGAACATCTTCGACTTCACGTGCTGAAAATAGTTCGACGCCAACAACAATTCACCGTGCATATGGTGCGATCATACGGTGCTTGTTGTTGTCACTATATTTTCGGCGATATGCTCGCTGTGCTGATTGTTTGATTAATTATCGAGCAGTAACAGATATTAAAGGACAGATCTAAACACGCTATTTTTAGCTCGCCTAAGACCCATGATACCCGGATGATATGACAAAGCAGATGTCATGTGGGTCGTTAAGGAGTCGGGTAGTTCTTAAAACCCCATCATCATCATCATCATCAGCATCATCATCAGCATCATCATCAGCATCATCATCAGCATCATCATCAGCATCATCATCAGCATCATCATCAGCATCATCATCATCATCCTTGTCGAATGCCACTTGTTATCCCTTAAAAGGGTCGCGGAGCGAGGGTAGCTAAATGGTCTTTCCATCGTTCTCGATCCTCCGCCACCAACACCGGCGCAATCCCCAGGCGGGAGTCAGAGAGGTTTTTTACCTTACCCACCACCTGTTTCTCGGCCTACCAGGGGGCGACGCGCTCGCATCTCGGCTAGCATGACCTGTCTAGGAAGTCTGTCAAGGGGCATGCGAACAACGTGTCCAAACCATCGAAGAACCGATCGCTCCACTCGGAGAAGTAGGTGCTTAACATTAAGATTCCCACGAATACTGACGTTTCTCACTCTGTCCCTTAGAGCAACACCCGCAACGCACCTCAGGAATCTCATTTCGGCAGTTTGTAACCGCGATCTAATTCTTTCGGTTATTACCCTAATTTCATGACGATAGATGAGGGCCGGAACGAACACTGAATTAAAGACTGAGATCTTTGCTTTCACTCCAAGCTCAGCTTTCCTGATGACCGGCCGGAGCAGTTCCTTTAGTATTGCTTCATCTTGGCCAATTCTACAGGGCAACTCAGTATCACTTCTCCCATCTTCCGTGAAAAAGACCCCGAGATACTTAAACTTCTCCACCTGCTTTAATGGAACTCCATTTTTGTGCAGGGTACACTGCACAGGTGTTCAGGAAACAACCATCACTTCCGATTTGTTCACGTTTACTTTCAAGCTATATCTTCGAATCTTTGAAGCAGTGACAAAGTCAATCTTGTTTTACGGAGCCCAAGAATGGGGCTACAGGTACTATGAAACTTTGGAAAAATTACAGAGATTCTTTCTGCGACGAAATAATATAGCACATCCAGGACGGGAGATGAGAGATTACCAAAAATCGTTACCAACCATGCGGTATCCTCGAAAAGTACGTGGTATAAAGAAATTTTAGATCTTGCAGAGAGTTAAGACAACCTTTGACTGACTCCTTGAGTTTTGACTGAGTGAATTCACTTCTCGTTGCATAGAAGTGAATTCGTGGGAAAGTTGGAAAATTAAGCTGTACGACCTCATCTCGCACCTTGATTCGTGTTTTCGTCAAAAGTATATTGAGCAAGCCCTCGCATCGACCCATAGAGAGATTTATAGGACATTGCAGTTCATCCTTGGCGAGTTAAATTACTTCAAAGACTCAAATAAAGTAGGATTCATCTCCGCTATTTTCAGAGAAAGAAAAAACATCATTTTTTTTCATAGGAATCTGCCCGCGATATATTTCCCGCAAGCCCTTGCCTTGACCCATAAAAGATTTATAGGACATTGCAGTTCAACCTTGGCGAGTTAAATTACTTCAAAGACTCAAATAAAGTAGGATTCATCTCCGCTATTTTTAGAGAAAGAAAAAACATCATACACTTCATAGGAATCTGCCCAATTTCCCGCGATATAAGGAGGTCCTGCTTTGGGAAGATCACTCTTTCTTCTTAAGAAATCCAAGACTTACTAAACGGTTTAAATTGGAATGAACTTTCATGCGTTAGCTTACCGAAAAAGAATCATTGAGGAAGATTATTAAACATTCAAAATTTTTTGACAGTCTTTCGCAGACGGCTTTTAGCTATGTCATTTAAGATAGATTTACTATTCTCTTATTATATCCGACCCAGGGTATATTAAATTTGATACATAGTTTGTAACGCAGTGACATAATCAACGTAGACCCCTAAGTCCTTTTAGAGATATAAATGGGACCGACAGGAGAATCGATTTAGCCATGTCCGTCCGTCCGCCCATCCGCCCGTATGTAAACAACTTTTAAGGCCTAAATTTTAAGGTATAGAACTGAAATTGGGTTTGCTGGAAGTCCATTGGACCAGATCAAGTTTGAAAATTAGCCGAATCGGCCCACAAACATGCCCACTACAGGCCCGTATCTGCGACCACCTCTAATATAAAAAAATACTTTTTCTAAATTTTTGTTAAATGTTTAAACTTTTTTTAAATTTTTTCTTAATGTTAAAATAGGGCTAGCGCATTCATTTTTGGTATGTAACATAACCTTGTAATTGTCTTTGAAGTTAGCAAAAATTTTTAGCCTTTCCATTGACCACGCCCACTTTTTTAAGGGATTTTATTTTAAAATGGCTGTTTTTCAATAAATATATATGAAATTTGACAAAAAATTCTATGACAAATGTCGTAGATATTAGCATTTTCTAACTTTTTTGCAGATACTGTATGTGCTCCGCCCACTTTTGTGGCCATGGCGTTAAAAAAAGTGATTTTTTTAGTTTAAAAGGTGGAGTTTTAGGCCGAAATGTATGCAACCACCTAGTATAAAGCATTCAACATTTATATTTTTATATCCCGCCCACTTTTTGGAGGCGTGGCCTTTTTTTTGGTATGGTCGGGTATTTCCGTCGCAATCCGTCGTAGATGGACTGAAGCTTTTGCATAAGCACTGTTGCACTTTCCCACTTGTTGTAATATGAATGAATGGAATGGAAATAAAATCTATATCTAATCTAAAAATCTATATATTCGAACTCAGGCTTTCTCAAGAGCACCCATCATGAGCTTTCAGCAACCCAGATGCACAAAAACAAAGTCTAATATTTGTGCGTCGAGATCATGCGTTATGAGCACCGTAGTTCGCTGCAATGTCATTAACTGATTAAGGGCGAGTATTTCGCTTTTGTAATTGCCAACAACATCCGACGACAGTCTGGCGACTCTCTCGCTTAATAACAATCCGGCACGATTTGTCAGTGTTAAGTAACATTTCCACAACACACGTCATGCATCAATTAAATTGTTCTCACGTGTGTACACACCAAGTCAAGAGCGAATGTTAATTTGCAAAAGTTTTGGGTGTTGACGGATATGCTTGTGCTCATAAATGGTCTGAGGGGAAATGGCTAGCTGGCACTTATGCTCACTTCAAATGAGTTTAAATAAAATTCTGGCATTGCTTTATTTGCGCCTATGAATATATGTATCAAAGTGACCAGGAAACACTTAAAATGTTGTAATAATTAGCTGTCATTGTCTTTAAAGGATCAAAAATATTTGTTTTTATTTTAATTTTAAAGAAAAGGGTATACGAGCCTTTTCTCACATGGCTGACTTTCTGAGTTTGTTTTCCATTAAAAATGTGATAAGGGTCACTAAGAACGACGTTTATCTTAATCAGCCTTCACGTCCATTCTTAAGTAATGGACGTGAAGGCTTTACATGAAGAATTTACATGGCAAATAGCATCTGAGATATAATTTGATGTGATAGAGGTTTTATTGAGGAACAAGAAAAAACATTCCTCTTAAAAAATTGGAAAGCTAAAAATGGAATTGCTTCTATGGAACTTCTAATTTTAAAAATGTTGGTTTTATAAAGAAACAGGAAGTGTAAGACCATGGAAAAATCTCTCTTTTCTTTGTTCAAACCTGCAAAATATTTACAAAAAAATGCACCACTTTGAGTAGAGTCCAGCCAGGATTAGGCGGATTTTATTTCATTTGAGTAAGGTTCGTTTTGAGCACGATTCAATATTTTTTAAAATTTTCTTATATAACATATTTTTTATGTATTCAGTTTCTTTTTATGACAAATGCGTGTGTAATTATTTTTTTAGTTACCCTCACTTTTTCTGTCAATATTACCAATGGAAGACACTATACCACTCTATCCGCCGACTTAGTACGTACAGCACAAATAAAGTCCCGAATTAACTGATATGTCAATATCCTATTCAAATAATATAAACCATTCATTTGTTATTCTTTTTCAGCATACAGCGTATTCTAAGGGAGGTTATTGTAGGTAATATCAAAGTGTCAAACATGGCACTTTATTATGGTGCTGATAACGCGTTATGAATTCCTAATCAGATGAACAAAACATAGCGAGCTAAGAAACCAAAAGAGATTACAAAATGAACTGAAGAACTATTAAACTAAATCGTAATTATGATCTAAAGCAGATAAAGGAAAGAGTCTTTAGTATAGTCGATGAAATGTGCCGAAATGAGTAACCGTTTGCAGGGATAGACCGTTTTTTCATATTTTTTTTGATAGTATTATGATGATTTTATTTCCAATTTATCTATCATTTTAAGGCAACAATAAGGTCCTTCCGTAAACGGAAAAATGACGACCTCGCTCTATTGCCCGTCTATCCACAGGTATTGAGTATTAGAACTTTGAAGCTGTGAGTTTCAGAAAGGCACTTAAGAATTTGGCACACTTATAATGGGCGTGCCAAATTTAGAACGCAAAGTTTTATATTTTTAAAAAAAGGAAGAAATCTATAGCTAAATATTAAAATTTTAAAATTATTCAAGTTTTTGGCGAACGTTTTTAATTTATAATTTTGTAGCCACTCTATTCACAAAGGCGATATTCGGTTCACCACGCATATGAAGCATTTTAAGTTTAAGCGAAGGCTAAAGCAAAAATCTCGTGAAAGAGTTTTTTAACGTTTTTGACGTAGGTGTTTTGGAAAAACAGTGCGAAAAAAATGTCTAATGAATTACAGCCCAAAAAAAAGTGGACTTATCTCTCTGCAAAGGTGAAACAAGCAAAAGTATTTTTCTAAAATTCAAAAGATAATCATAACGGGTCTGAATTGCTAAACGTTTTCCGAGATACGCTTTAAATACACTAAGTTGAATCACTGAAATGTAAGTGACAAGAAAATACCTTAATTATGCATTATTTTACAAAAGCAAAAATCACGCGAGCGGTAAACCAAAACCTGTTAATATTCGGAAACAAGAAACGCGTTTGCGGTTTTTAGAAATATAGAGTGGCGCAACAGCTCGAGGTGAACCAGGGCCAACTTCTCAACAATGTATGCTGGTGTGTTAATTTCTTTACATACAAGGGGACCTACAATTTTTTGCCGAATCCGAACGGCACTTTGAGAAGTTTTTTCAAGACAATTAATACTCTCGGAGGGCTTGTCAAACCCTCGCGGAGGTGGGGACCGTGAAAAAGAACAAGTCTTTTTTTTTTCAGGTGACGATGGCAGGATTCGAACCCAGACGGTTTTTAGAAGCTTCTTTTTAATAAAAACAATTTGGAAAATGCAACGGTGCAAAAGCCCCACTTCTTCGTCCGTTCACGGCGGATTGCAAAATACTCTACATTTACTAAAAAAGGAAATGCCAAGCTCCCAGAAAGGTGGCCGGATGTAAAAGTATAACTTTTCTATGATTTTTTCCAGGGTGGTTGCAAACATTTTGGACTTAAGCCCCGCTTTTTAAATAAAAAAATCACATTTTTTTAAGCCACGTCTACAATTGTGGGCAAGGTGTCATAATACTTCATGCCCAAAAAAGTTTGCAAATTCTAATATCTACAACGTTTGCATTTTTATCAAGTTTACTTATATTTTCTGAATAACATAACCTCATTTTAAATTAAAACTCCTTAAAAAGTGGGCGTGGTCAATGTAAGAGTCAAACTGTTTCAAAGATGCTTACAAATCAGTGTTACATACCAAAATTAGATGGTAGTATGAGATTAGTGATGGTCGGCCTTATTTTCGAACTTGATCTGAGCGACTAAACTTGCAGCCCGTTCACCAATTTTCACCTCTCTAGCTTAAAATTTAATGACAAAAAGTAATTTACAAACAGATTAACCGAGATTGGCATTTGACCGAGTCCCTCAAGATATACTGTGGAGAGTTTTGCAGGACTATGCGCTGTGTGGGCCTCTTCTGAGAGCCATCCAGTCTTTGTATGGAAACTGCAGAAGTTATGTACGGATTAATGGCGTCAAATCCCGTCCTTTTGATGTGCGCGTTGGACTTCGCCAGGGCTGTGTTCTCCCGCCGCTCCTTTTATCCAGCATATACAGGGTGTTTCCAAATTCGATGCAAATATTTTGACACAAGATTCTTGGGTATATTTGAAGAAAAAAATTGTTCTACAGTATGGGCCTATCTCAAATTTTGATACCACTTATTGGGAATTTAAGAAAACACAATTTTCCAACTAGGCGACCAACCTCAAACTTAATCCTTTTTGGGATTTAACAGAAAAATGATAAGGAAATTACCTTTTTATCAGGTAGTCTAATAAAAATGCATGCTCTAAAACCAACGTAAATTATTAATACATAGTCAAAAAATCATTCTTGTTGTCAATCGCGGTTATAAAAGTAGGTAACAAATCATATTTCCACCTTATACCTGTCGCGGCTTCGTGAAAAGAGTTTTTCATAATTTTACCTGCTATGGAATTTCCCAAGTATCATAAAATCTGGGGGGTTTTCGGGTAACTTGTCTTAGCAATTTTTATTAAGTTTTTTTTTTTTTTTTTTTTTCCGTGGGTAGGAAAAACCTTCATAGGCACTACGAGGACCGGCCGCGCGTGCTCATAGTAGTGTGAGATTCTTACTCACTAAAAAACCTCCCATTTTCCGTCAGACTACGACTAAGTTTCCTTAACAAGTAGTTCAAGCTTCTGTAATAATCGCGTGTGGCAGGCTGCCTTCCAACGAAGGCACCTACAATACCGCCAATTTATGCGGTTTCATCTTATGCTGCTAGATCTAACGGTCTCATTCGTTGTAGTCGGCGCGTAAGATTTGTCTGATCCAAAGTTCGGATAATTTCATTGTTGCAGTGTCCGCGAAGACGAGTACTAAGTTTGCGAGCAAAGTTTGTTACCTCGTCAGACACGGTTGCGATTCCTAGATCTCGGTGTAGATCGCTATTTCTTATATACCATGGAGCATTAACGATTGCTCTGAGTGTCTTATTTTGAAAAGTTTCTAAAATAGATATATTGCTTGGTTTAGTACAACCCCAAAGTTGTATACCGTACGTCCAAGATGGTTTTAGCACTTGCTTATACAAAAGCAGTTTGTTATATATGCTTAGTTTCGAAAATCTTCCGATAAGCCAATTCATTTCTCTTAACTTGATTTCGAGCTCGTCGCGTTTCTTTTTAACGTGCGGCTTCCATTTAAGTTTTGCGTCTAGAGTCATTCCTAGATATTTCGCTTCATTTGAGTACGGGATTTGTACCGAGTTAATGAATAAAGGTTTGTTGTTTATCTTTTTGTAAGTAAAGTTAACATGCGTTGACTTAGTCTCGTTAAGGACAACTCGCCAGCTCTTCGTCCAGTCGCATATTTTGTCTAAAGCGCGCTGGAGTTTCCCTGTTGATAATTCAACTGTCGTATCAATAGCGAGAATAGCAGTGTCATCTGCGAACGTAGCTAAAATTGTTCCCTCATCGTGGGGTATGTCTCTTGTATAGAGCAAAAATAATATTGGGCCGAGAACGCTTCCTTGCGGGACACCGGCATTTATCTCTTTGAATTCCGAGTACTCATTATCGTACCTTACGCGAAATATTCTGTCTTTAAGGTAAGACTCTAAGATTCTATAGAGTTTTTCTGGTAAGCAAAGCCTTAATTTGTACTTCAGGCCTTCGTGCCACACCTTATCGAAGGCTTGCGATACGTCGAGAAAAGCGCTAGTACATATCTTTTTCGCTTCCAGAGCTTTTTCGACTTCGTTTGTTATACGATAGACCTGGTCGATTGTTGAATGTTTTTTTCTAAATCCGAATTGGTGATCCGGAATCAATCGTCTTTCTTCAATGATTGGTTGCAATCTTTTAAGCAACAGTTTCTCGAACACCTTAGCTATTATCGGCAGTAGCGAAATAGGTCTGTATGACTTTTTGTCGTTTGGACATTTTCCTGGTTTCGGAACCATAATGACCTCGGCCACTTTCCATTGCCTTGGAACGTATAAAACTCTCATGGAAGCGTTAATGATATAGAGTATCTTGACCAAAGCTTTTTTCGGTAGCTCCTTTAGAATTTCGCTAGTAATTAAGTCGTAGCCAGGGGCTTTGTTGTTTTTCAGATTATTTATCGTTTGACGAAGTTCAGCCAATGACACGGTTTTTATTCTATAATTATCTTGTACCGCATAAGGATTGAGCTCCTCGACCAACGGTTCCCCGTCAAACGGTTTGAATGTTTCTTCTAGGTAATCTGCAAATAAATCCGCTTTTTCTTTGTCTTCTCTTGCCCATTCGCCGTTGGCTTTTCTTAATGGCGCAGAGTGTGCTATAGGCTTCTTAACGGACTTGACTGCTTTCCAAAGAGAGTAGTTCGAACCTTTATCGGCAGTCAAGCTTTCGAGGTAAGCAGTAGTCTCGCGACTTTTAAAATCTTGAAGTTCGTGCTTCAGTTTGTTAGAAAGGTGGTTCAAGATTGTCTTATCCGGGGGTGCTCGCGAACGTTGCCATCTCTTGCGCGCTCTCCTCTTTTCGCATATTAGCTCTTCTATTTCTCGCGGATATATTGTTCCGCTGTTCGATAATTCGGACCTCCGAAAAGAAGTGTTATTCCACGCAGCGCTCTGAATAACTCTCACGAGTTTGTCTAATTCGTCTTCTATTTCAAGTGGCGTTTTGAGCGGTACATTTAAAGCTATGTTTTCTTTGCAGTATTTTCTAAAGCAGTCCCAGTCGGTGTTGTTGTTAGTTAATCTAGGCGCTCTATTCTTTTTCGCTAGGCTTCCGCCGATTTTCAAAAGAACTGCCGAGTGATCTGAACAGAGATCAAAGCGTTCTTCTACGTTCGTAAGGTAACGAGGTACCCCCTTGGCGATAAAGAAGTCGACGAGATCAGGTATTTTATTTCTGTCGGTTGGCCAATATGTTGGCTTTCCCGTCGATAAGAAGATCACGCCGCGTTTTGTACTTGCTTTAAAGAGGGCTCTGCCTCTTGTTGAATTGCACCGTGAGCCCCAAAAAGTATTTTTCGCGTTAAAGTCCCCGCCGATGATAAAGTTTGACCCAAGTGAATCAAAGAGCAGAGCAAGATCTTCATCTGCCAGCCGATACTGCGGAGGAAAATAGCTCGTCGCGATGTTGTAATTTATGTGACTTAGTTTTACTGAGACTGAGGTTATTTGCATAGAGTCAAGTTCTATTTCTTCGTTTTTGGAGTGCTTTATGCAGTCTTTAATGTAGAGAGAGGATCCACCTCTCGAATTTTCTGAAGGATGATGCGCGTGATAGTCAATGTAACCTTTTATTTTGCGTGCTGAACCCTTTTTAAAGTGGGTTTCCGAAATCAGGCATATGTCTACATTATTCTTCCGTAGGAATACTTCTAGTTCGTCAATTTTTTGCAAAAGGCCGTTTGCATTCCATGTAATTATTTTGATTGACTTTCCCATATTCATAATTTTTTATTAAATGTTTTTCGAGGTTTAAACTCGAGCTCGCTCAATTTGTTGAATATTACTTGATTAAGTTTCGCCTGTTGCTCAAACTTTTCTAAAATCATGCCTAGAATTTGAGAGACCGAATCTGATGCGGCCGATTGTGGCTTACTTTCACGTGACGCGACTTGAGCGTACGATTTTGGACCAACAAGTGTGGATTCTCTCTTTTGACTCCGGTGAGAACTAGGACCAGCGACGTTTTCTTGCGCATTTTGAATTTTGCCTTTAATCAAACCCTTATCCCTTGTCGACTTAGGGGTTTTTGGCTTATCTACTTTAGGAGGTTTTAGGCTTGAGCCCTTATTTTCAGTATTTTTCTTCGGAGCTTCATGTCGTTTTTGCAACTCAATGGCAATTTCGCAACCTCGGTAGCTCGCTGGGTGACTTCCCCTGCAATTGGCACAAACCGCGGGGGCCTGACTGCTGACATTGCAATCCGTCGAGAGATGTTCGCCGGCGCATTTTACGCATCGCGGCTTTTTCTGGCAGTACGCTTGCGTATGTCGGAAACCCTGGCATCGCTTACATTGGGGAACTAGCCTGTTGCCCTTCCGCTTGGGCTCGATTTTTACCTTGATGTTAAGGATTGATTTAATTTTGTAGATTTCGTTAATATTTTCAGTTCTATCAAAAGAAAGCATAAAAATTTGCAGGCCGCGTCGGACAACAGCGGAATCTTTGCCTTCGTCCGTACGTTGCTTCTCTTTCTTTATTATGTTCACGGCGTCAAGAATTTTAAAGCCTTGGGCTTGAACGTCTTGTATTATTTCGTCCTTGGTACAGGATGGGTGTAGTCCCCTCGCTATAACCCGCAGCGGCTTTTCGAGGTGATTTTCATAAGTAAACCATTGGATTTTCTCTAAATTTAACTTTTGTGACAGTGACCGATAGGCATCAGAGTCATCGACGTTAACTTTCCATACGTTGTTTCGAAGTGATGTTAAGTTATATTTCGTCCCAAGAGTATTTTTAAGGATGTTTCGCAACTTTCCGTAGTCCGCGATCCCAACAACATTTATTGCAGGTGGTCGGCGGTTTTTTTCTTGGGGTATTCCTGTCGCTTTGTTTGATACGACTGGTGTTTCTTCTTTTTGCTGCACGGTTTCTACTTCGGGTGAAGAACCGGCCTTTCGTTTCTTGGTAAGCCTTTTCCTAAAGACCGGATTCGTTTCGCGTGCCAGTTCTTCCTCGTCCGTCTGGTATTCACATTGACGTTTCGGCGTTTCCTCGCATACTATAGTACCACGGGGGTTCCTTAAGGCTTCATTTTCTTTACGTAAGGAATCTACTTCGCTTTTAAGCTCATGGTAGAGACGTTCCATTTCATTAAGCTTAGCACGGAGTTCTTTGTTTTCCGTTTCAAAGCATTTAATTTTCGCTGAGTCCTGATTAACCGGCGGACTTCCTTTCCCGGAGACCTTTGATCCAGCTGGTGGAGATCGAGGCACCCTTGATTTTTTCAAAAAGGGATTTATAAGCAATAAATGGCTCTCCCCAGAATCCGTAGAGCCTACCTCCGAAGAGGGTGGATTTGCCAGTGAAACTGGATTGCCACCTGGGGTAATAAAATCTTTTGTTTTGTCCATTGCATAGTTTGTATGCGCTACGCGCTCGGCATACGGAGGGTGGATTTTAGTCGCCTCTTACGACAGGCATGCCTTACCTCGGGTAAATTCTAACCCCTACCCGAAGGGAAAACCCCTACCCGAAGGGGGGGGTTAGTTTAGGGGTAGTTTTTATTAAGTATTGTAGTAGTTTTTATTAAGTAGGGGTTAGTTTTTATTAAGTATTGTTAGGTGCACTAGAAAAAAAAAATTACCGATATGTTTATAACGCATTTTTCGCAGAAATGTGTCTTGAAAGTCAAAAAAATGTCATGGGCAGGGAAAAAGGATCCGACTTAAAAGCAAATATCTCGAAAGTTGAAAAAGTCATCAATTTTATTTTAATGCAGTTGAAAGGAGTACTATTTCTTCCAAATTTTAAGTCCTTAATAAAGTACCTGTTGTAAGTGTTAGCGGAGATATTTGTGTTAGTATGGGTCAAGGTACCTCAAAGTAGGTGTTTTCTTAAATTCCCAATAAGTGGTATCAAAATTTGAGATAGGCCCATACTGTAGAACAATTTTTTTCTTCAAATATACCCAAGAATCTTGTGTCAAAATATTTGCATCGAATTTGGAAACACCCTGTATATGGACTGGATGGTGAAGCGCAGTCTTGGCGAGCAATGTATCGAATTGGCTGGCATCAGGATGAGCCCTCTGTTTTTCACAGATGATTTGGCCATCCTTGCATCATCCAAAGAGGAACTTCAACAAGCACTGGATAGGTTTACAGCCGTCTGTGGTGATGCTGGGATGAAAGTAAACGTGAACAAATCGGAAGTGATGGTTGTATCCCGAACTCCCATGCAGTGTACGCTGCACATAAGTGGAGTTCCATTAAAACAAGTGGAGAAGTTTAAGTATCTCGGGGTCTTTTTCACGAAAGATGGGAGAAGTGGTACTGAGTTGTCCTGTAGAATTGGCCAAGCTGGAGCATCAGGAAAGCTGAGAAAGCTGGTCATCAGGAAAGCTGAGCTTGGAGTGAAAGCAAAGATCTCAGTTTTTAATTCAGTGTTCGTTCCGACCCTCATCTATGGTCATGAAATTTGGGTAATGACCGAAAGAATTAGATCGCGGGTACAAGCTTCTGACATTAGAGTCATTAAAAAAAACTATGCACAGAACATCTTCAAAATTAAAAAATTCGCAGAAAGTATTGAAAAGTCTTGTTTTCTTAAGCTGATAAATTAGGATTAAACTTTTTAACTTTTACTTTTTGTCATCGAGATTGAAAAACATCAGTAAAATAAAACTATGTAGCCGCGAAGGTACTAAGCAAAATTTTACCCAAATTAAAGCGAAACATTTGCAGGCTAAGCCTTCAGCAAGACGTCGCTTGTACGAACCGCTACGTGTATGATATCATATTTGGTACATTTTTTTATACCCTACCTTAAGCTACACTTAGTTTAACACTTAGTTTAGTACACAGCTAGAAACGCATTGATATAGTCACGCCGTTGACCCTTGAGACCTATAAGAAATATTATCGTGGCGGACAAGAGAATTGATTGAGCCATGTTAGGACCGACTAACATGTCCGTGAGTAACAAGCTACTAAGCTAACCTTAATTTACGGCTGAAAGCTTGAATTTGGAAGTCACACTCAATGTTGATTAGTTTGTAAGATCATGGTCGAAAATAACCAAAATCACAGACACACCCACTTCAGACTTGTGTGCGCGAAAACGTCCTTTTTACACCCCATCCCATAGGATAGGAGGTGTATTAAGTTTGTCACTTAGTTTGTAACACGTTGCAATAATAATGGTAGACCCCCAAGACCTTAAGGGCATATGATCGACAACGAATTCTGAATCGAAGAAGCCATGTCCTTAATATTTTATAATAAACATTTTTGCTTTATATTTTATATAAAAAATACTCAGTTCTACATTTTGTTCTTACAAGAGTTTGGACCACGCCCACATTTGAAGGCAGAATTGAAGAAAAACCTAAAATTTTCCACAAAAACGTAGTTTTCGACTGGATCGGATGGAATAAGCCTAATTTAGGAAAGCATGTAATGCATCTAATGTAATGTAAGCATCTAATGTAAAAATTAGCAGGTTAGGTAAATAAGACTTTATGTCAGATTTCCTTCATACAAAGTTTTTAGCCACGCCCACTTTAGGGGGTCGATTTTTAAAGTATATTGAGTTTTACCAAAAAATTGCACTTTTACATACATTATAAGCGTAACTTGCAAATATCTGTGCTATAATTGATAGTTTGTAATTAGGGGCGGTTCAACCACGCCCCCTTTCGAAAATTGCACTACTAATAATATATTAAAAGATATCAATAACATCTGCATTTTACATTGTGGGATAGGATGGGGTATTCAGCGGTCCGGTCTTTAGCATTTACTCACAGAGACTTATGTCTTCGCCCATTTTCGTAAAACTTAAAATTGTTTAAGCGTTTTGTAAATCTGATTCTGATTCTGATTTCTTCAGAGGCCAATCGAATCATTAATTTCGCCAGCCTGTGTTTCTGTCAAGATGAAAAATCCTTTATGGATCATCTTAAAATCCTTTGCGTCTTACCTTCCTTAAAACATGTCAGTACCACACTCTGACGACGATGCCAAGAAGGTAAAATTGGGTATCTTAAGAGCATCTTTGTTGGAATTCTGTCTGTTTTAAGACGGTCTAGTGCAATAAGGCATGCAAGGAGATCACACTTTAGTTACGCAGTTAGTGAGATTTTCTTTCTCCGACAGAATTGTACATTTTTGCACTCATCTAAAAAAACACTCAATCCTTTTGGTAGCCCCTCGTATACTACTGCGTTATCAGAATTTTTGTGGAAGTAGTGGGATTGATACAACAGGCCAGAACCGCCATAGTTATTCGAAAATAGTGTAAGGATTTAGTCGAATCTACTTTTTGTCAACATATTAACACTAGAATTTGACATCAGACAATGCCACTGATTTCCCTAACAAGAGATTTCCCTATTTCCACCTTGGTCACCTTTCATTTTAATTTTGAAGCTTGACAAAAACATCATACGTGTATCTGTTTTGTATACATATTATAAAAGTTCAAAACAAAAACTGGATGCAAATAAAAACTTCCCCGTACAAAGAATTTATTATTTGTTCGGCCATTACGAAGCAGGACTGATGAATGGACGGCAATGTTACCATTGAAGTCGCAACTAATTAAATGCGTAAATGTGAGACCAAATACACAACAGAATTTTGTTTATTCCAGGAACTCGGTAAAGTATATAAGTATGTTTGGTTAAGTAAGAATTTATTTTTACTTGCCTGAAAATTTCGTTTACTTTCGGTGAAATTCAAAAATATTCGTGCGAGTAAATAAATTAATGGTGGTTTTGGGGTAAATCACTATAAGCAATGTTTTGTCTGAATAAAGCGGGTGATGGGATTGTTTCCTTAACCTTGGAAAGGTTTTCTTTCGTAGCTCAACAACTACGGTGTTTACACTTTCTCATGTTTTTTTTTTACTATGAAAATGTTAATTTTAACCAAAAATAAGACCGAAATGCCGCAATCAATTAATGTCTCGTATAAAGGCCTTGAGTGTGACATAAAGAGTTATATGTCTCTTAAATCTCGGAATGTACACCCTCGTATCTTTTGGATATTATTATAACTCCAACTGACGTAAGTACCATTGCCCAACGTTAAAGAAGCCACCTATCAAACTGTGCATTATATCTTTTATTTATAAATCCATAATGCTCGTTTTGTTTTCATTTTTTGGATTTTTGAAATCATAAAAAAAATCACGACTCTATTTTATACCGTCGGGTTTTGGTTAATAATAAATAAAGAAACGAGCACATTTATTCGTCTGTATATTTTATGCTCAATATAAAAATATTTGTGTCTTCTTTTTGGAATGGCGTACATCAATCATGAAACGGTTTTATGCTTCGAAAATGCTTCATGTTTTGAGATGCAAACGACAGCAGCATCTCGAAATGGTTTTTGTTTCAGAAGACGACAGAAAGGAGTCACTAAGGATTTTAACCACTCTCAATTTTCTGTTTTATAATCCTTATCTTGTCCTCAAGTGTTGGGGATTATTAAAGCAGAGAGAATAAAACTTAGTTATGGGACACGATAAAGCTTCACGTTGAAAAATCCTTGATTTTGGTGCAGTGGAAGAATAGCATTCAATTCCAGGTAATATAATTTCACGTGAAACAAACGATTAAAGCGGATGAATCTATATAAATAGACGGAAAACTTTGGCTATTTCAGTCTCAATCGAAGGCAATTACCAGTTTCTCATGGTCTCCGTGTCCCAAGGATACAAATGAAGTGTAGGTCAAATGACACCTCGCCCAATATTTATAACCAGCTCTCCTTTCGTCGCCTGGACGATAACACAGCAGAATACTTGGTAGGACCCCTTTGGGGTTTTTAATGTGTCAAATAATAACCCGCAGCCTCTCTGTAGGTATGGTTCAGACACACGTAATAAATTATTGAGAGATTTCTTATTGCTTAAGATGTCCCATAAATCATTAAAGTGGTTTGCATCAAACACGTTTTATTACGTACCCTGCGGCAATATCGTCGAGTCCTTCTTAAATAATCCAGGGATAAACTTTGCCCTTGTAGGTGTACATTGACTTGGAGTCAATAGTGTAATTTTGAGGTTATTAGCAAAGCCTACACTCGGGACAAGGTGATTTGATTAATGTTGCTAGTCTTGCCAGCCTATGTGATATTTGCAGACACATTTAATATATCAAACTCCCTGTCAATATCTATTCGACAAATTATTTCCAAATGGATTTACATTCGGATGCCATGCACGTATTAATTTAAATGATTGATTCTCGAATCTCATGCGATTAGTTTAATTTATTGAGTTATGGTTTGGCGAAACATAAATCATAGACGGACATGACATATCATAAAGTGGGGCCGGCTTTGCTCTTTGAAGAGCTTCGAGGAGTTTGAAGTTGAGAGTAATATCTCTTCTATAAGGCGATAACTCAAATAAAACGAAATTAAAATTTAAAGTATGTGATGACAGTACGAACATTTTTGGTACATCTGAAGTAAGGGGAATCGACATTAAATATTATCGTCGATGATTGGAATAGGGGCAGTAGATACTCGTGTGCAGTACTAATGTTAAAATAGTGTAAGAACTCATTGAAAACTCTAAAAAAAAATGAGTTTGACGATTGTGTTCAATTACAATTCTAAGTCCGTCACAGAGCTTTGAATTTCCCTGATTTACAACACTCGTTTGAGATTAGCAATAAATGCATCTCACCTTTTCAAAAGTGAATAAAAAAAAACTACGAGACGTGATTTTATTTTTTTTCGTTAATTTTAAAAAAGAGGAATGCGTTTTCGTCTGAAACTGCATCATCCAAATGTTGTCCACTTTTTCGTACACGCTGTTGAAAGCGGTGCATTGAATTTCATGCCACGAACTATTATAGCTGACTTCTCTGAATATGAAACCACGTGCGTGTCGAGTAGGAGTGAAGTCCTCTTAAATTGAGAAAAAATATTAAAGTAAACTCTAGATCTTGGAAGCCCCAAGGAAAACGCTATTTTCTTATTACTGAAAACTTTGAGGGTCACCTTAATATTCTGGTTGACCATTATAATGGCGTATTTAGAGACGAATCAGCTATTCGAAACTTTTGCTCGTATGAATGAATGAAATTATTACTTGGCCCGTTACTCAAGCGTCGACTACTATAACCTAAACAAAACTACTGACGCGGGTTCACGTAAGAAGTACTCTTAAGAAAGCTTTGATAGCGAATACACGATGCTCTTGTGTCAACTGTTGTACTGAAATTTTTGAATCTGCACAAAATGTTAAGGCTTCGATTATAACTGTTTAGTAATAATAAACAGTAATAATCTAAGCGATCTGCATATTATAAGCGGTTTAAAACAAAGATTTCCCGCCGGAAACCCTGTGCAAGAGAGAGGTGCACTTTATCCTCTCCCTCGAGTACATTAAATTTGTGCTTTTGCTTGTTACACAGTTAAAATAAAGCCCTAAACCCCAAAACCCTTAAGATGTTATGATCGCGACCGTGACCAAAGGCTTCACTAAATGCAATGTGAAGACAAGTCTTAGATAATTAAATCGTGTAATAGAGCTGAAACCTTAAATGTGACTTGGTACAAAATATAAGGTAAAAAAGTACTAAAACTACTCAAATTTGTTTGCAGTCACGCCTACAATTGATTAGAGCAAAATATTACCTCAAACTTCAATTTTATTCGAAGAAACCCTTTGACCAAGATATTATAATAATTGTGGGCAAAATACCTCACTAGTCACTACTTCTCCTTTTTTTTTAATTAGTTTTTGTCCATTTGCTTCTTTTTTTTAATTTTATTTGTTTTATAAGAGTGGCATGACCCCATAACTAAAATGCCTCGAAAACTGAAAACCAGCATAGTATAAAAATATCACCAAGTTGGCGGCTTAAATGTACCCAAAAATCAATTTTTTTGGTTCAAAGTCAATAAATTTGATTGAACGACTCCTAAAAGGGACGTGGCAAAACTTTGCATCAACCTCTTAAGAGACAAAAATTGGACCGCCCACAATATAGACCATGCCCATTTTTAACAAGTTAGTTCTTTTAAGCCCCCGAACTTTAAGTTCTCGGAAAGCTCACTTCAAATCGAAAATAAATTTTGCGACAAATATTGTAGGCCATACTGTTTGCTAAACTTGCTCTATACAAATTTTTGAGCTCCGCCCTCTTTTAGGGGGCGCTTTTAGGAAAAACGTGTTTTTTCCGAAATAATTTAAGGTTTGAACGCATTTTGTCATGATTCTAACAAAATTAAAATTAATTGATTTTAATTTTTAGCCCAGGTTCACTTTTGGGGGGGTGGTCTATACAAATAAAATATTAATTCGGGACAAAAAATTTTAAGGTTTGATGTCACACGGTTAAGGTCCGGTTTATAGAAATTTGTCACAGGTGAACTCTTGCACTTACTCACTTGTTTTTATATAATTCTTTTAGAAAACAATGCAAGTGGAATCGCCTCAGCAGTGCAATAGACGATTATAAATAGAATAGAGTGGCGCAACAGCTCGAGGTGAACCAGGGCCAACTTCTCAACAATGTATGCTGGTGTGTTAATTTCTTTACATACAAAGGGACCTACAGTTTTTTGCCGAATCCGAACGGCACTTTGAGAAGTTTTTTCAAAACAAATGATACTCTCGGAGGGCTTGTCAGGCCCTCGCGGAGGTGGGGGCCGTGAAAAAGAACAAGTCTTTTTTAGGTGACGATGGCAGGATTCGCACCCAGACCTCCGGCGTAGTAAGCACACACACTGACCAATACGCCACGGCACCCCCCGACGACACCCCGAGACGATTATAAATAATTAATCTAAAATAAGCTGGCGTACAAAGACAACCCTAAAATGGTGTTAGCATATCACGTGGAAAAGAATAATAGGAAAGAGGAGAAAATTAGTTTTGCTGCTGAGGCGGTACGGGATTTTAACCTCCCCTGGACATAAGCATTTTAGCTTCTCTATATACTGCATCAGATAGTTGCAGGTTCCCAACCGAAAAAAACTTATTTGAACTAAAGGCATATCTCTAAGTAACAAATTATGGCAAGACGCCCATTTTCAGGCGATACCGGGACGGGAATTGCATTATAGTAAACTTTTTTAATCCTATACACCAGATCGTTTTCCTGTTAAAATGTCAATTTCAGAGACGGCAATTCCTTCTCAGCGTTTGGCCGAATTATGCTTTAGAGTATGTCCTTGTACAGGAACCGTTTTTTTTTTTTTTTGATTTCTAAGCCGAAGAAATACTTCGCAAATTCTGACCTTCTGAACTGGCTGCCATTTAAAAACCGTGCAAACAACAAAGGCTGGAAAGGTGCTCCTTAGTCAAATTAACACCTACTCAATAGGATCCAAAGAAGAGCACTTAAGCTAATAGGTGACTTAAACATTGTGAAGACAATATGCTTCTTGGAAGATCGTCGCCGCACTGTGCCATGCCTCTCATTGTGTAATCGCTTTTTCTAGGAAGAGTGCTCGAGTCAAATAGCAAGCTGCATTCCACCCCTTAATGAATTTGACTGTAATACCCGTGCAAGAAGAAAATCTTAGCAGTGAGCTGAATTTTGAACGTTGTAACGGGTGATTTTTTAAGAGGCTGAGAACTTTTTTTTAAAAAAAACACAAAAAATTCGAAAAAAATTAATGAAATATTTATTTGAATCGATAGTTTGAACCTTGCAATTTAATGTTTAAAGATAATTTCATGCAAATGTTGACCGCGGCTGCGTCTCAGGTAGCCCATCCGCTGAGTCCAATTTTGGCATACTCTTTCACACATATCGGCCGGTATCTCACGAATGAATGCATGGATATTGGCTTCCAGTGCGTCAATCGAAGCGGGCTTGTGTCGCACTAGCTGATACGGCCGCAATATTTTCTTCACTACGCACAGTACGTAAACGTGTTGGTGGTTTAATGTCCAACAAAGTAAATTTGGTGCGAAATTTGGTCACAATCTTCCGAATAGACTGCTCAGAAGGTCGAGAATGCCGACCATAAAATGGAAGCAGCGCGCGATGAACATTTCGAACCGAGCACGAATGTTGATAGTAAAATTCAATAATTTGCAAGCGTTGTTCATTTGTAAGACGATCCATGGTTAAATTGCAAACCAAACTGAAGCTGTTTGACAGTGACACAAGGTACTTAACACACGTCAGCTGCCAAAACCAGTGTTGCCAAAACCAAACCAGCTAAAAAATCACCCTTTATTAGCGTTCTCTTTTTAGCCCAAGCACACATGTTTTACAGGATTCCCAAATTGCCATTATCAATATTTTATTTTATAGAAACAGCCCGAAAGTTCAACATCAACTCAACAATCTAATATTGATTCGGTGTGTGAAAACTCAATTCAAGTATGTAAAAATTTAGTTTACCGTAAATTTTGTGCTATTAAAATTATTTGTATTGTGCATTGTGCAGTGCCGTAGCGTAGCGGTTAGTTTGTGTGCTTACTACGCGAGAGGTTTGGGCTCGAATCCTACCTATATGCCACCTGAATTTGTCTAAAAAGACTTCTCAAAGTGCCTTTCGGATTCGCAAAAAAAAATCTACTTTCGACTAATTTTAGACACCAAGAATGCCTTTGATAACATCCAGTTAAAAGAGGCTTGCAAAAACTAATCAACATAATGTAGGAGGCTGAATGGCTAAAAACAGAAATAATTTTTTTCTTATGTTTTTTGTTTTTTTTACACCCTACCGAGAGTATTTTAATCTTAATGCATATTTTGTAACACAGTGAAATAATCATCTTAGACCCTGAAGACCTTTTAGAGATAAGATCGACACTGACAGGTGAATCTACTCATTAAGCCATGCCCGCCCGTCTGTCCGTCCGTATGCGTGAAGGTTTTAGGTCTTCAAAATCAAGCTAGATCGTTGAAACTTGGTACACGGCTTGATTCTTTTGTTACACAGACAAAGGGGGAAAATTGGCTTTATGCGTCAACGGCCACGCCCACTACTGGCTTCAATGTGGGAAAACTTCTATTAGTGAAGGTTTTAGGTCTTCAAAATCAAGCTAGATCGTTGAAACTTGGTACATGGCTTGATTCTTTTGTTACACAGACAAAGTGGGAAAATTGGTTTTATCCGTCAACGGCCACGCCCACTACTGGCTTCAATGTGGGAAAACTTCTATTAGTGAAGGTTTTAGGTCTTCAAAATCAAGCTAGATCGTTGAAACTTGGTACACGGCTTGATTCTTTTGTTACACAGACAAAGGGGGAAAATTGGCTTTATGCGTCAACGGCCACGCCCACTACTGGCTTCAATGTGGGAAAACTTCTATTAGTGAAGGTTTTAGGTCTTCAAAATCAAGCTAGATCGTTGAAACTTGGTACATGGCTTGATTCTTTTATTACACAGACAAAGTGGGAAAATTGGCTTTATCCGTCCACGGCCACGCCCACTACTGGCTTGAATGTGCGAAAACTTCTATTAGACTTTTTTTTTCAAAATGCCTTTTGGGCAATTTAGACAAGGCACAGGAACTTAAATTTTGGTGCTGAGCAGTATTAGTCCCAGACCTTTAACAAGGCAAAAATTGGACCGCCCATAGTATCGACCACGCCCACTTTTAACGTGTTAGATCTTTAAAAACCCGATTACTCGGGAAGATGACTCTAACTCGAAAAAAAACAGTGACATATATTTAAGATATAACAATTTTCTAAGTTTGCTCCATACAAAGTTTTGAGCTCCGCCCACTTTTGAAGGGCGTTTTCAGGAAAAAACTGTTTTTACTGAAATAATTTTCGCTTTTGCAGTATTTTCTTATAATTCTTACGAAATTACAATTAATTGATTTTAATTTTAAGCCCATGGCCACTTAAGGGCCTATACAAATAACATATGCAGTCGGGCCAAGAAACTTTAAGACTTGGTGTTACATGGTATAAAGGGTGGTCGGGTACATGGAAGTTTTTTACAGATTAACTTTTGCATTTATTCACTTGTTTTCTTTTTCTTTTTAAAATTTGGTCTTGTGGAGGGCCTCTCCGGCTGTCATGCCGGTTGCCCAGGTTCAAGGCTCAGGCTGCTTGTTCTTTGTGTAGTCCTGAGGGAGGAAACTGTTGCCGAAGTAATTCCAAATTTTCGGCAACAGTCAACTAAATGTTGAATTATTGCAAACTAGAGAGAGAGAGAGAAAATTAGAGTTTGAGGATAAAAATAAGCGAAGTTTGAAATAACCGCAGCTTCAGTTATTATTAATAATGCTTGTTGAATTGAAAATTTTTGTAATTTTTTTATTTTTCACAATTTTATAGAATTTTTCAATTGTTTTACAAAATTTTTTAGCCCAATATAAGCACCTAGGCATACGTTCGGCTAGCTTTGTTAATAAGAAATTGTTTAGCCGCATGTGTGTTCATTTTAATAGGAGAATACTATTTACGTACAAAATTTTGCTGTTAGTGATTTGTAACTTCTACAAAAGACGGACTCGTAAAACTTAAGCAACGCAACGAGAAGGTCGAAAAAGTTTCAATTATTCTTTAATAATTAACAAGCTGAAATCCATATTAATTAATGACAACTCAATTAGCAGGATTTTATAAACTAGCTGTTATAATTACTAAAGTTAAAACCTAGTTAATTTAATAATTCGAAAAATAACCAGCAGCAATTAACACTTTTAAGTACGTACCTATAACCTGATAGAAAATTATTTTTAAACACATTGAATGACAGGAAATAGATACTTGAATATGTGAACTTTGCAAAAAAAAAACTCCGCATTGTTTTAAGAAGCAAGACCTTCAAACGAGCAGCAAAACACTTTCGGTCGTCTGCTTTTATTGGACTGTTCAAAACTGAGCAGGTTTTTTTTATAGTTTGCAAATTCTTTCAATAACTACCATTTGAGTGGCTACAATGAAAAACAAATTTTATTGACCTTTCGCAAGTGTGTAAGTATAGGCTCACCGCTGCAATAGTGGAGGACGCGATTATTTCACTCACGATTTTATTTGCTCAAAGTCCCCTTTCCATTAAATAATGAGAAATAAATGAAACACACTTACTACCGCGTCGAGACAATTTCCATTTCGAAATAATTAAATTGATCCCCCTTCTAATGATTGTTTTATAATGAAGTTCTTCTCCGCCCCATTAATAGACACCACTCAGACGATGCGTCTCCACTCTCGTCTTGAGAGATCAAAAAACTCTTTAATTAATTTACATCATTCTCGACAGCTAATTTTTTCCCCCCATTCAGACTCTGTATCTGCTAATGAAGTGGAAAAAATATTCAAAATAAAACTTGAAGAGATAATTGGGTCAGAAGGGGAGTGTATAGCTTCCTACTCTTCCAAAGCAAAATAACAAAAAAAAAAAAAAACAATCTCAAACATTATGATATTCACAAGCAGAGCAAAATAAGAATCTCTCTATCAGTGTCACCCCTCATACACTAATGGAGATGATTTCGCCGTCATCGTCATCATTTTGTACCCAAAAACGAGAACAAGATAAAATCACTCCAATCAATCAAAAAGCGTCAAATTACCAGTGTCAATATTTTTGCTCTCTCCCGACAAAAACAATGAATGATCGAATTGCTCTCAATGAGGGACATTGGACATCGGGCATTATTTATTAAGCAGAAAGCGAAACCAGAGAAAAGAACTTATAATCGAGTTATCACATAGCGTTGTTGGTAGGTATATGAGGAATAAATAAAAATGTAAAAATCATTACCATAGATACACCCATAGATACAACGTCAAGATGTTTATATAATAAATTTCTCGTTTTATTACACCGTCTTAAATAAACTGGAAAATATCTGCGTTAGATTTTTTGTTTTCAGCAACAACACAACGCAGACGGGTGTGTTTATCTCTTATACACTCAGTGCATCTGTAATAACAACATTGAACCGATCCGCGACCGCCTTGAAAGTTTACAGACGCATGTGTCACAATGCACTTTTTTCGAACCAATGAACGCAACACTTGCTGAACACAGAAACTACTTTGTTTTACACTTTAGCGAAGATCCGATGACATTGGTTTAAGAATTTTCCATTAATTACACCTGACCGACCGACAGATGAGAAGATACACAGATATGTCAAAATGTGCAGCACACGAGAAAAAAAAGGTCGCGCTAAACCGCAAAGACGAGATCACAGATACTCGCGTTTTGGGCAATTTGTATCTGTACGTCGCGGCAGTGGTTAGTAGGGAACCACCTCACCCAAGCAGTGTTGGATTTCTCCCTGCTGCTGGTGGAACTTGTTATGGTCTTTGGCCAAACCGGTCCCTTCGCCGTGATTAAACGATTCGAAGATCAGAAAAGGAATTTTGAATTCGCACCCAAAAACAAAACGAGGTCACTGGCTGACTCAGTAGTTGTTGGCCCAAAATCACTCAGCGTAATTGATCATCTTTTTCCAAAACAATGCGTATCCGCCTGAAATAGATTCCGACTGATCGACACCTCACTGCGTGCGACAAATCCCACTGTCACAATCAACGTCCGACCGAATACCGAATTTATTTTTACTTTCGCCCGACGATGTTTCGAAAATTTTCTCCGTTTTTTAAATGTTTACTAACAAAAAGATTTTTCTCTGATACACCCTCTGGGGAGATCAGGCGGCGACACGAGGGGCTAGATCGTCAGAACTTTTCGATTGATCGCGAGATGTTCAAAGATCCATGTGACTGCGGTCTGCTTGTAAACAAACACACACGTAATGTAAAATAGGTAATCTACCGAGTAAACAGTTTCGATTGTGGAGTGTATGTAGTGCTTGCGGAATTCCATTCATTCGTCGAGTGTCCGCTAGAACCGGATGCTAGCGAAAAAGTTGTTTGACCGATTACAACATTAACGAAAATCGATCGGGATTTTTTGCGCCTCAAGCTATCAAAGAAACACCGACCGCGACGTACCACCTGAACCGGTTCAGATAGACATTCGATAGATATTTTTACTCTCCACTGATTTGCCAATCATAAATCCGCATCGACGCCAGCCAAGTGACGACAGGCCCTGATAACAGTCACTCAAAAGTCGCAGCAGAAATTGGCTGCTGTCAGCAGCTTGTTAGGTTCGGTAGGTACCTAGCCCGCTGGAAAAATCCGTTTTCCGCACAACCCGTTTGGAATCAGCCAACCGACGAATAAATCCAAATCATCTACGTTGACGTCTGTTATGAATAAATCTCGAACGAGCACGCGGATACAACTTCCTCAAGGGAGTAGGTTGGTATGGTATCTCTAAAACAGAATGCAACGAAACCACGAGTACGACGACGGCATCAACCGACCATCATGCCAACTTTGGATAAACTGGATTTTTTTCGGAGTTTTTCGCTCTGCTTGGCCTAGTGTGTTGTGTAGTTTGTTTGTGATGTTTTTGTTTTCAAAGGGAGAACCTGAAATCTGATGGGGTACATCCACATCGTATCTGTTATGCCCAGCAGACAATTGCTGTACGAGATGTACTGTTGTTGCTTTCTGGGTGAGAAGCAAGTTAACCACCCACCGAGGGGCTTCTTACTCCCTAACAACAGCTGAAAGGCTACCACCACCCTACGACACGACGACGTGGTTGTTTGCAGACTTTTCCATCCCTAAACATGGTCATGCTCGCGCTCTCAGAGAGACGCCAAATTACCCTGATTTGAGGAGAAATTTATTCAGCAAGTCAGCATGAAGTCATATGGTTTTGGTTTTTGCTGTTTCGGCGCATATTCCCGTCTTCATTTTAATAGTCGGATGTGTGGGATATTTTTGTCGGGTAAAAGCTTCCGTCTATATTCAGATTTTGTTCTTCTGAAAAAGCTGCGTTGATAGCTATTTGGGAAATTTTTCTCGCAGTAACTTCCGCATCTGCTTTGCAGACTTTTCGGAGTGAGAGCAGTCACAGTGATGTGTATCTGTGTTCTACGCCGAATGTGATAGCAACAGGTTGGCTATACTATTTCTAGCCTCTATAGTCTACGAGCATATGCATAGTAAGATATCTGTCTATAACGTTTATTTTGATGCGAGAAGCATGTGGAGACGGAGACTCATACGGATGAATAGTAATTGCGGGTATTATTTTGGCAAAAAAAAAAAAAACAAATTAAACTTCTAGTATGGGCCGTAATTGGTTTCGATTTGGCCGAAAATTTACAGCTGGCGAATGGGGGAAGTAGGTATCTGCAATGGCTATTGGTACCTACTTTTGTGTCACCTAATTTATAGGCAGTTAAAAAACCATAACATGCATCGTAGGTGGTACCGGTATCTATTATTCATTACGGCAAGGAAATTACCGTAAATTGTAGCCATTTGTATTGACTTTTGGAGAAGGATGGCTTCGGTTTTTGTTGCAAAGTGGCTGCTGGTAATAGGAATTTTATGTGTCTAGTTAGGGGGGGCTTTTGGAAGTTAATATTTGAATAAATACTGGGAGAAAGTCTAGACCAGTGTTACCCAACATATTTATGTTATGCCCATAATACATATTTAGGTTCTGGTACCTTTGCAAAATCCCCATGTCCTCCAAACATTTTTAATAAATACCTGCCCCCTAAGCTAGCTTATCCCCTTGTATACGAGTTAACTATAAAAAAAAACGGTCCACTCGTCAAAGTTGTCTGCTAATTTTATGCTCAAATTTTACCTGCAGCCATAACTACTTTAAGTGTTTTACGAGCTGCCTGGAACTTCAGGACCAAGGTCTAAGTTCTTACTTACTTCTCATTTAAAATGAGTGAATTTCCTCGGTTTTTATTGGATATAAGCTGATATTAATATCGATTATTAAAATCGATTCATTCTTTGTTAGAATGATCTTAGTTTCTAAACAATTTTAAAGCGCACATTTTGTACACAAACAACATTCGTGTACCTTGGACCTATTAAAGTTTGTCCTTGGTCGAAATAATTTTTAAGCTCTTAATTTTATTTTTAGTCTGTTTTTATAAGTCCGCCCATAAATGGAAAAAAGACCTTCTAAGTCCACTTTGCGTTATAACTTCTGAATCTTAAGTTCATCATCAGAGAAGATAAAGCTGGAGATAACAATTTCCTTAACTTACATTTTCCACTTCTCCATTAGTGGAGTCAAATCAGTTTGTTGTCGTTTTTTAGTTTAAGTTTTTTAGTTTAAGTACGTATTGATATTAGTCTAGTCTTAAGTAGATCATTATGTTTTATATTTAAAGAACAATAAAATCTATATTTATAAGTTTATGGTACGTTAACACCGAGTCCAATTTAAGCATTTCAGCTAAATTCAACATTTCACCCTAAATGTTCATTGTTTCGTCATTATATTTTTCAGGGTTTAAGAATGTTGAATTTCAGTTAAATGCTGAATTTCACCTGGGCATTTAGAAGTTTGTCGAATTGAAAAGACTCTCAAACTTCCGATTCTCTTATTTCTAAGAGAATTCAGGGCAGTGGACAAAAAATACCCAAACAAAACGCTTGTAATTTGACATAAATCAATAAAATTGCTCTGGGACGTACGAAAAATAAGGAAGTAATAACGAAAATTTTTGCTCTATGATGGAGCACTTGATATTCCAGATTCTGACCCCGATTGTCATTTGAAACGCTAAAACTCCAGTACAAACACCAAAATTGGATTTTGAAATTTGTTCACTAAATTTTAAATGAAAGTGCTGGTGTAAATGTACTATTAAGGTGTTTTGTTGTGTTTATTCAAACGCATCAAATTATATGAAAGAATTTACACGTGTCAGATATAATGCAACATTTTAGGAAAAGCTATAACGAAGTTTCAGAAGCTTCTGTGTTCCATATTCAACTCAGAATTCAGCTCAAAAATTTTTAAAATTGTCGTTTGAAACCTAAGTTTTTCTTAGCCTATTTAAAATACAAATTAAAACCAGTAAGCAACATTGCGTATGTAATAGCTTCGGTTCTTCTGTAAAGGACCCTGATATACTCTATTTCTATTCCTTTTCTTTTCCCATAACTATTCCCCTTCCCATTCCAATATTGTTTTTTTTTATCCTCTTACCGTTATTATTTACAAATTCCTTCCGTTCCTTACGTATAAAGTTTTTATACCCGACCGAGGATATATTACTTTTAATCCATAGTTTGTAACACAGTGAAATAATCACCGTAGACCCCTAAGACCTTTTAGAGATATGATCAAGACCGACAGGTAAGTCGATTAAGCCATGTCCGTCAGTCCGTCCGCCCGTCCGTCCGTCCGTCCGTCCGTCTGCCCGTTTGTCTGTATGTATGCACTTTTGATGTCTTTAAAATTGAGCTACAGCCACGCCCACAATTGGCTCGAATGTCAGACAACCTCAAATTTACATTTTATTTCAAAATGCCTTTTGGTCAAGATAGACAAAACATATGTAGTCAAATTTTGGTGAAGAGCAATATCGACCAAAAGCCTTTAATTAGACAAAAATTGGACCGCCCACTCTATTGACCATGCTCAATTTTAACATCTGAAATCTTTGAAAACCTGATTTCTCGGGAAATTCATTCTAAATTGAAAAAATATTTTATGAGAAATATTAACGATATTATCATTTGCTAAGTTTGCTGCATACAAAGCATTGAGTTCCGCCCACTTTTAGGGGCGTTTTTAGGAAAAACTTTTTTTTTTAAGTATTAATATTCGCTTTCAACGCATTTTCTCGTGATTCCAACGAAATTAGAGTTAAAAACTGCCAGAACGCACTTCATAGTAGTAAATTTTCGCTCTCTCATAATACTTCTTGACTACAACTAAGTTAACTTAACAAGTAGTTTACGCTTCCATAGTGTTAATCGCATTGGATAGGTTGCTTTCCAGTGAATGCACCTACTAAGCCGTTCATTCATGCGGCTTCAACCTACGTCGCTAGATCGAAGGGTCTTATTCTTTGTAGTCGTCGCTCGTTGTTTACATCGTTAAGAGTCTCGTTGAGAGTACGTATCATTTCATTGTTGCAATGAACATGAAGGCGAGCATTTAGCTTTCGAGCAAAGTTTGTTACTTCTTCGCTCACGGTAGCTATTCCTAAATCTCTGTGAATATCACTATTCCTAAAATACCATGGAGCATTCACAATTGCTCTTAGTGTCTTGTTTTGGAAAGTCTGCAACATGGACATGTTGCTCGGCTTGGTACAACCCCAAAGTTGTATACCGTATGTCCAGGACGGCTTTAACACCTGCCTGTACAAGAGCAGTTTGTTAATTTCGAAAATCTTCCAATAAGCCAATACATTTCCCTGAGCCTAATCTCGAGCTCGTCACGCTTCTTCTTTACGTGTGGTTTCCACCTAAGTTTAGCGTCCAGTGTCATCCCTAGATACTTCGCTTCATTTGCATAAGGTATTTGTGCAGAATTTATGAACAGAGGTAAATTGTTAACCCTTCTGTAAGTGAAATTCACATGCGTAGACTTGTTCTCGTTAAGAGCGATTCGCCAAGTCTTCGTCCATACACAAATTCTGTCCAATGCTCGTTGGAGGTTTCTCGTTGATGACTCGACTGATTCACCTGTTGCCAGGATGGCCGTATCGTCCGCAAACGTGGCCACGACTGTTTCTTCATCTAGAGGTATGTCTCTTGTGTAGAGCAGGAACAGGGTCGGACCGAGGACGCTTCCCTGGGATACGCCAGCCCGAATTTGCTTGAAACTCGAGTATTCACTACTACACCTAACACGAAAGAGTCTGCTTTCAAGATAATTTTCCAATATTTTAAACATGTCTTCCGGCAAGTTTTGCCGTAGCTTATATTTCAAGCCTTCGTGCCATACCTTGTCGAAGGCTTGCGATACGTCGAGGAAAGCACTTGAACATATTTTTTTCCCTTCTAAGGCTTTTTCAATTTCATGCGTTATTCTGTAGACTTGATCTATTGTGGAATGGTTAGGTCTGAAACCGAATTGATGATCCGGGATCAAGCGTCTTTCTGCAATTATTGGTTGTAATCGTTTCAGCAGAAGTTTCTCGAATACTTTCGATATTATCGGCAGAAGCGATATGGGCCTATAAGATTTTTTATCATTTGCGCATTTCCCCGGTTTTGGAACCATAATGACTTCAGCAACTTTCCATTGTCTTGGAACGTATAGAAGTCTAAGAGAAGCGTTTATCATATAAAGTAGCTTGACTAATGCCTTTTTTGGTAGCTCTTTCAATATTTCGCCAGTGATCAGGTCGTTACCCGGGGCCTTGTTATTTTTAAGTTTGCTAATTGTCTGTCGGAGTTCAATTAGCGAAACTTTTTTCATTCTAAAGCTATCAGGTTCCGCGTTGTTGTTTAGAACGTCAGCCAACGGCGGACCGTCGAAAGGCTTGAATGTTTCTTCTAAATGTTCAGCAAACAAATTCGCTTTCTCTTTGTCTTCTCTTGCCCATTCGCCGTTAGCTTTTTTTATTGGTGCCGAGTGGATTATAGGTTTCTTGATAGACTTAACTGCTTTCCACAGCGAGTAGTTTGAGCTCCTATCCGCCGACAAGCCTTCAAGGTATTCAGTGGTCTCACGATTTTTAAGATCTTGCAACATTCCTTTCAGTTTGTTAGAGAGGTGGTTCAATAGGGTTTTGTCTGGGGGAGCCCTCGTGCCTTGCCATCTTCTACGCGCTCTTCTCTTTTCACGAATCAATTCTTCGATTTCGAGCGGATATGTTTTACGTACATGCCCGTCGGTGCTAACTGCGTTCTTTTGGGACGAATTGTTGTTATAAGCAGCGCTTTGAATTGCTTCAATGAATTTGTCAACTTTGGTTTCTAACTCGAAAGGAGTTTTCAATGGCACAGTCCTTACAGTCCTTTCTGAAAGCGTCCCAGTTCATGTTTTTGCTAGCTAATCTAGGAGCTCTTTCTATTTTCGCCAGTCTTCCACCCATCTTCAAGATAACTCCTGAGTGGTCTGAGCAAAGATCATAACACAAAAATCGACAAGGTCAGGCTTTTTATTCCTATCGGTTGGCCAATATGTTGGCTTACCCGTGGAGAAAAAGTCCACCCCACGCTTCATACTATTTTTGTACAGTAATCTGCCTCTTGTTGAATTGCATCGTGAGCCCCAAAAAGTATGCTTCGCGTTAAAGTCAAAAAAATAAATAAATAGAGTGCAACAGCTCGAGGTGAACCAGGGCCAACTTCTCAACAATGTATGCTGGTGTGTTAATTTCTTTTTACATACAAAGGGACCTACAATTTTTTGCCGAATCCGAACGGCACTTTGAGAAGTTTTTCGGACAAATGATACTCTCGGAGGGCTTGTCAAACCCTCGCGGAGGTGGGGACCGTAAAAAAGAACAAGTCTTTTTTTTTCAGGTGACGATGGCAGGATTCGAACCCAGGACTCCGGCGTAGTAAGCACACACACTAACCACTACGCCACGGCACCCCGTGTTAAAGTCACCCCCAATGATAAAATTGGACCCAATGAAGTCATACATACGATCAAGATCGTCTTCCACCAGTCTATATCCTGGCGGGAAATAACAAGATGCAATGTTATAATCTAAGCAGTCAATTTTTACAGAAACTGGACTGATCTGCATAGAGTCTAGCTCAACTTCCGTGTTCTTGAAGTGCTTTATGCAGTTCTTAATGTAGAGGGAGGATCCTCCTCTCGAATTTTGCGAAGGGTGATGTGCGTGATAGTCATTGTAACCTTTAAGTTTGGGTGTAGACCCGTTTTTAAGGTGAGTTTCCGTAATCATGCAAATATCAATATTGTTTTTCCGTAGAAATACTTCTAGTTCGTCTATTTTATTCAGAAGGCCGTTTGCATTCCATGTTAGTATTTTAAATAACTGTTTCATATTCATGTTCTCCTCTAATTTTTTCGAGGCTTAAACTCGAGCTTGCTCAGTTTGTCAAATATAACTTTGTTGATTTTAGTCTGATCCTCAAGTTTCTCCAAGATTACAGCGAGGATCTGAGACACTGCATCTGTTGTGGGCGATCTTGCCTTGTTTTCGTTTGCCGCAACCTGTGCGTATGATTTCGGTCCGACCAGTGGTGGTTTCTCCGCTGCACTTGAACTGGCGCCGCTCTTTTGTGGAGCTTTTACGCCTTCACAAAAGAGCGGCGCGTTAATTGATTTTAATTTTCAGCCTACGCCCTTTTTTAGGGGCGTGGCCAATACAAAACTTTGATATTCAGTATATAAAACAGACCAAAAAATTTCAAATTTGGTGTTAATGGGTAAAGAGAGGGTCGGGTATTTAGAACTTCGTTACAGACGAACTCTTGCACTTACTTACTTGTTTAATTTTTTTTTTTTAGAACGAGCGTGACATGTCCAACACTCCTATAACCAAAAATCAATATAAGTATAGAAATATCCAAGTTTGCGGCTAAGAGTTTTAATATAATGTTTGTAGAATTGTAAATTGTTGCAGTTTTTCACTTCTCGATATTAAATTTAATTTTGCATGACTTTGCCTAAGGGGCTGTTCCCCAATATAAGCAACGATACGTTCGGTTAGGTTTTCAATAAATGAACATTTTTTCGGCTTATGAATAAACTAGGTCTTTAAGACTAGGTCATCGTAGTCGGTAAGATACTAGAAACGTTTATTCAATTTTCCCCTTAAAAATTAGATTTTATTTTTAAATGAAAATTATTTGAAATGCATTGGGATATAGAGCGGGAACTTACGATTTTTGTCTTCTTTCTAATTTTTTTTCTAATTTTAATCTCTATTAAACCGCTAAAATCTCAATTTTTTTTTTAAATGTCGTCTTTTTTTAAATTTAAAACCAAGCATCTGCTCTTGCGTTAACTTTTATTAACTTTTTCAGGCGTTTTTGGATTTTTTTTTTCGAAAATGCTTAAAGAAGCAGTGTCAGACCTTATCCTTTGTCTAAGTTTAAGTTGTTCAGTAAGTTTGGTCCAATATTAGTTTTGTGAAGTAATTGCTTCAAAAATTACAGACTAAAACGCTTTTAACATAGAATTTAATTTCAGTTCTTTATTTCTCAAGAACCTTTTGATATTTAAAAAAAAATTAAATTTTTCAACATTAGATTCAACATTTACTTGACATAAGTTTTTAATCATTTTCACGTGGATTTTGTAATTAAACCGTACAGTTTTAGTTTCTACAGTTTCAAAACAAGACAAAATATTGTGTTTTTCTACGACTTCCTGTTAAGAGGCTACAGTGGGGTTTTGGTAGGTGGACACGGATAACCTAGCAATACCATAGAACGTCCTTTGTCGATTTTTGGACGGATGAATTAAATTTAATACATTTAAGGTCGTTTTTATTGTTGAATAGATTTATAAGGAAAACTTATTTACTTACTTAAGGTGGCGCTACAGTCCGGGGTGGACCTGGGCCTCAGCCAACAAGCTTCGCCAGCCAGCTCTGTCTCTAGCTAGCCGTCTCCAGTTTCGCACGCAAAGTTGGCTGAGGTCCCCTTCCACTTGCGTGCGCCACCTGAGTCTCGGTGCTCCTCTACCGCGTCGTCCCTGCGGTGTGGATTCGAAGATTTTCCGGGCCGGGGCGTTGGTGTCCATCCGCTCTAGATGACCCAGCCATCGTAGACGTTGTGTTTTGACTCTTTTGGCTAGGTCGGTATCGCTGTACAGTTCGATGTTATATCTCCTCCTCCACTCTCCATCTATGCAGACGGGACCGTAAATCGTCCGCAGAATTTTCCTCTCGAAGCAGCCTAAAGTGTTTTCATCCGCCTTTGACAGGGTCCATGCTTCTGCACCGTAAAGCAGGACTGGAATGATGATGGTCTTATACATGGACACTTTAGTTGCTCGAGAGAGGGCTTTGCTACTCAAATGCCTTCTTGGCCCAAAGAAAAAGCGATTGGCAAGAGTTATCCTTCGTTTGATTTCAGCGCTGGTGTGATTGTCTGAATTGATAGTGGAACCCAGGTAGACAAAGTCCCTAACTACCTCAAAGTTATAGCTGTCGATGGTGATGTTTTGTCCAAGACGTCGGTGTTGGGTGTCTTTTCTTGATGACAGCATACACTTGGTTTTGCCCTCGTTGACTGCTAAACCCATATTCGCCGCTTCCGTCCGAATACTCACGAAGGCTTCACTGACATCACGCTTTGTTCTACCGATTATGTCAATGTCGTCTGCGTATGCGAGTAGTTGAACGGACTTTTGAAAGATTGTACTCTGGTGTTGGCGCGAGAGTTCTGCTAGAGTGCGAGAGTTCTCTCATAAGGAAAACAGTTCTTGAAAATTTGTTTTTTAGGTTTAGGGGTATAAAAAATACGTTGTTTTAAAATTCAAAAATTTGACAGCCAATATTTATGAAAAGGCCGGCAAAAATGGATATAGATTAAGCTTTTTTATGGCGCACGTAAGGATGAGATTTTAGCCATTGTGGGGCAAGGACCTGGGAAGTATCAATACACTGCCATACTGGAATGCACAGGCTCTCTTAGAGGTCTAAGAATTGGATGCCAACGATCCTTTTGGAAATAAATTGAATATCATCGATATTTGAAAAATGTGTTTGTAGCAAGACTTGCCACACATCTGGTGAAACAAAAGACCCATTGTGTGAAGTGTCCAAAGATCCCATTATTGCACGTAATTGTGACGCCAACTGGCCGTCAGGATAATGCGTTTGAACACCATTGGACTTCTTTTTAAAGCTGCATCTAAAAAAACACTTGTGAAGGGTGAGAGCAGTTAAACACCGATATGCTGCAAGTTTCAGCAAAGATAACCACCGAAACTAGTCATAATATTTCACAGTCAATAAAAGTTTAGTAAATTACCCTTGGCTTAGCCGGTCCCGGTAGGGGTAAGTTGCCAAAAAATCTCCTTGAACAAAACTAAAAAAATAAATAAAAAAGGTTGGTAATTAATATTGGTTAAAATTTTGGTAGAACCAGTATCTGTTTTTTTTTTGTTTTTTTATTTTTTTTTATGATTTTATAATTTTTGATAAAATAGTTTTAAAGCTCAAAATTGAAAATCAAAGCAATTAAAATGTTTTAGTATTTTTGGTTTACCCTATTTTGCGATATTTTTTCGCTGGCCATAGCTTCTCAATGAATGACTTAAACTACATAAGATCTTAAAGCAGCGATAAGGTAGCGACCGTTAATTCAGTCAAATGATCCAAGTGTATCCTTCCATTTGCTTCATGTGTGGTGTATAGTTCTTGCACTCATTATTTTAGTTATGAATTTAAAACGGCTGTTATAAAGTGATTCAAATCTGCACAAGCATTCGTCCACATCGAAAATGCCCATTTGATTGCCAATAAAAAGCAAAAAGCGTCAAAACTCCGGCTAACAATAAACTATTGCTTAAATAGTTTGTAGTTCAAAACCAGTTTACACAGCCAATTCCAGCTGATTCCAGTTGATTTTGATTGGATTCTATTAAGGCCTCACATACACCTGTGGCTGACAATCGTTCAGTTGGTGAGCAAATTCGCGCATCGTTTCTTTCATGCGTAGCGGGTGGTAAATTTATTACGCTGTTTTTGTGTCAAAATCATCACCACATCCTGGCATTATTTCCCAGCCGTCTGCGCATAAATTTATGCCATTCACAATCCCGTTCCAATGATGCGTCACGCCAGTCACTGTATGTCTTAAATTCGGTTCAGTTGTCAAAGTTAATAAAAGCGCAGGATACGGTGTGCATATTCGAGGAGACTATTGACAAAGCTAAGTCATGAAATAAGCCAACATGTTTTTTTTAATTAGAATTAGAATTTTTTATTTTAAAACATAAGTTTCTGATTTTACGAAACAATATAACAGTTTTATCGTCTTAAGAAATCTTTACAGAATTAAGAAAATAATCGGTTTTCCCCATTGGCGCTACGTTAACTTTAATAAAACTTAACTTAAAAATAAATAAAACTAATTAAGATTAAAAAAAAAGAAAATTGCAGAGCACAAACATATTTTGTCAGCCTACACTGTAGTGCATGAATAACTAATGAATTTACTTTAGAAATGCATCACATTCCAGATCCCTTAAATAAAACTTTCCCGCTTTTGTTTTTCCTATGTATATCGTATTCTGATTAAAACAATATAAAATAGTAAAAATAGATTTACTTCATTGGATCTGCGTGATAAAACCAATTTACTTTCACAACATTCAATTAGTCGGGTAAACAATGCACCATGATTGTGCTTCCTCTATTTGAAGAGCCATCGCGATTCTGAATCTAGATATTGGGAAAATTTGATTTAAGATTTTATTTTGTTTACAATTTTAATGAAGTGAGCAAATCGAAAACATCACGTCTTTTGCCTGCCCGTGAACGTGAGTGGTGGGTGGGCTCTCTGACAAAGCTCTTTCTGGTTGAGTGAATTAAAAAATTGAAAAACGATAATACAGCCATCTATTCCACAGGGAATCGTATAAAACCCTTTTCTTTTAATTAAAATTCGCTATTTTTTTATCCAGTCCCTTCGAGAGGGCTAATTTTTTATATCATTATCCTCATTATTATTACCAGCGGTGGTAGTCCTTTTTCATTGACCATCCTTGAAGTGTAATAAATTCAGCCATTAGATGCCCTTGTTTCGAAGTATTAGCCCTGCCCTTCGGAGTTGCTTTCCAATACAACCACTTGGCAATGATAAAAGGGATGAATCTGTTTTTCCTCTTGATACGATTTTACAATTAATTTCAAAATGACCCCCTATACGCTATACCTACTCGTATTATGGTAATGGTTTAGGTGTCCCACTTAAAATTTGTTTTTTTAAAAAGGATTGATTGCTTTTATCCTAAGGGCATATGAATGGCGTTGATTTTATGTAAATATTCACACAACTGGATCAAATTCCCAGACGCCAGACGTTTCAGGATTCGATTATCCCAAAATATTATGCCAAATACAAATTTTGAGAAATATGATAAGGACCTAAGCAATTGTGTGTGCGCTTGTTATATTTGCGTTATTTAAGAGTCCTCTTAGCATTATCATATATTGTAATGATGGCGTAATGGCCACCGACATTTGATATGACAGCGTCCCCCATATAAATTATGGGTCATTATTTTCAGGCTTATGTAACCAAACATTCAAGATGCTTAAAGGTCTCAAGTAAGTCTGGCATTCCTGAACCAACGAAAACAAATTTAAACTTTTAATGTCGTCGTAGCACATGAGAAACTCGCACTCACATCACTTTCTTTTTTTTTTTCTTTACAGAAATGTGATATTAATTCCATCAGACAATAACTTTCTTTACAAAATTGGAAGGAAAATCAGGATTTACCTATTTCTCGCTGTAGTTCATTACCAACACTTGTTCATTCTATACACGTTGCGAGTGCAAACTTGACCTTTCGTCCTTTTACAGCGGCAATTTCATTAGCATAGTCATCTCCCATCCAAGCGAGGGTAATATTTATCACATTTTCCAACGAAAATTACGATCCTGTCATAAGCGTTAATTCTGCGAAAGGACCCCTCGCATCCCGGTCAATCTATAAAACCGTAAATAACAACCTTCAAACGCTTCATGAAAACTTTAGTGAACATAATTTCTGATAGCGGTTGGCTTCGAATTTGCGAAAGCACGCAATGCTGCATTCATTAATTGATACAACCTTGCCATGGAAGCACGCTGAACGAGAGTTTGCATCACGCAGTCTAGTTACTCGAAGCAAGGACTATCAGTAGAGAGAAATTAAACAATGACATGAAATGAATATACGCGATACTCTGTGAATAGTGATGTCGTGTCATAAGGATGCGTAATTGTTTTATGTAAAGTGGTATCGTTACAACACCGCAGTAGCCGTTTCTGTTTTATATGCCACATACCACAACGCTTTGGTGCATAAATATCAGATTTTCCATTTGACGTTCATGTAGTTAGGGAATGTATTATCCTGCCAGCCAATTAATAACACATCCCTCTACTCAATATTGTGTTCAATAAATTTCGAATGGAGAGAGATTCTATATTGCGTTAGACGCTAAATATGATTAAAACTCGGAATTTTAGAGAAACCGTTGCGAAAGCCACCCTTTCTATCCTTCATGCTTCAATTTATTAATGATTGATTGGAAAATAGATTTTACAGGGTAGCTTTTACAGTGCATGAATTTATCTGTATAGAGTGTTGTAATGGACGATTGCAAAACTAATCTAGAGCACTTTTAAAGGCACGTTTTTGTTGTATTTTATATGATCGAGATAAAATTTTAAGTCGAATTTGCTACACTGGATAAGGCCACGAATTTGACACACTATTTACAAATTTGGACTTAAATGTGGGTTAGTATGACACGATTAAACGACTGTGGTTGGGGCGACAAGCTGAACAGGAGGGAAAAAAAGTTGGGTGAAGTGTTTTGCGTTTGTGATTTTTTCTTCAACTAAAAATAAAGAAATATGTAATCCCATGGTACCCATGCAGGTGCATTGTTCTGTGCATTGTAAAGTTTGATGTATAGTTTTTAACGCAGTGAAATAATCACCGTAGACTCCTAAGACATTTTAGAGATATGAATGGAACCGACAGGAGAATCGATTAAGCCATGTCCGTCCCTCCGGCCGTCTACTATCCGTATGTAAACAACTTTTAGGCCTTAAGTTTTAAAGTAGAGAGCTGAAAATTGGTGAGTTGGCTGGTCCAGTCCTTCAGATCAAGTTTGAAAATAAGCTTAATCTGCCCACAGACATACCCACTACAGGGCGACGGTCTCTAATTTAAAAAAATACTTTTTCCAAATTTTAGCTATGTTACAATGCAAATTTATCACTTACACGTACGAAAAGTAGAAGCAGCTACTGAGAGTGAAAGAGACAATGTCAGCTCACAAACACCGAAGTGTTTGCGACAAAGTTTTGTCATATAATTTTTAGTCAACTTTCATATGTTTATTTCAAAACAATAATTTTAAGCTAAAATCCCTGAAAAAAGTGGGCGTGGTCAATGAAAAGGCAAAACTTTTTTGGCTACTTCAAGGACCATTACAAAACATTGTTACATACCAAAAATGAATGCGCTTGGTATGTAACATTGCTTTGTAATGGTCCGATTTTAGATGAAAAATTTCGCGAGACATAGCGACAGAGAAAGCCACAGACACACATTGTGCCCGGTTTGTAAGTGTTTGGGTTCTTACATAGCCCCATTTTTTCATCATCGACTCATTGATTTCTGACATACTCATTGATACCTGACATTCATGAAAAAGAGGCATAAAACTTAAAGTCTTACATTGGCCATACACAGATTAAGTTCTCTACTATTAATGATCCCTATAAACACTTTGTTGTTAGGGAGGAATACACTTTTCTCGCATTTCTCTTTGCTTACTGTGATATCTAAACCGAAAGATTTATTTCAATTCACTGCCAGGAGTTATAGAGTGCGGTTGTCCCTATGACTTTTTATTCACTCCTAACCAATGAGAAATTTCTAATACGATAAAAATTTCTCAAACGTTAGTTCTACAAAAATGCATTATTCGATTTCAGACGTTTGAGAAATTTGTCAGCACATAAGCGCATACCGACCACTGAGAGAAGAGAAAGTCAAAGAGAAGTCAATACAATCTCTTTGAAGAAATTTATGAGTATCGGTGAGACGCAAGTACTCTTGCTATTTCTGGCGTAAGTATTAGGACGAATGGGCTTACCAGTCAACGAAAGTGTATGCTGTCATCAAGAATATACACCCAAAATCGATGACGTGTTGGACAGAACATCACCATAGGAGCTGATATAAATTTGTCAGCACATAAGCGCATACAGACCACTGAGAGAAGAAAAATTCAAAGAGAAGTCAATGCCAGTCAAAGTCAGTATTGGTGAGACGCAAGTACTCTTGCTATTTCTGGCAACCAATCACCACCAAACACTTTATAGTTAGCTTTAAACAGTGTTTGTGACAACTTTTCCTTTTTTTGATTGAATATTTGAGAGAGTTGTGTCGAACTCCCACGCCACCACCAGAGGCACAATTTTTCAAAAGTGTGTTCATAGACGACATTGACATAATTGGAAGAACAAAGCGTAATGTCAGCGAAATCTTCGTAAGTATTAGGACGAATGGGCTTACCAGTCAACGAAAGTGTATGCTGTCATACAGAATATACACCCAAAATCAATGACGTATTGGACAGAACATCACCATAGGAGCTGATATAACACCGAACCGAATCGTACGGACTCTAAAGCTAAACCGACATGTCCAGAAGAGAAAAATACAAGTCAATGACACTGACAAAGACAATGACTATGACGAAAGCATTTTATGAAAAAATATAATACTGCTGCAATTTTTCGGTCTTTGATTCAATTCTCGCACTTCGAACCGCAAGTCGTAGTATTTTAAGTAGATCAAATAGCCCATATATAAAAAACTGTTTAGGGAAATTTATCAACGTTTCAAAAAAAAATCTTGTACGCCATATCACATCCTGCGCTCCGTCAGGCAACCCAACCCTGACGCTCCCTTCTTGATTCAACTCGACACACCATAAATGGGAAAAGAAAGCAATTATCAGCTATAATGAAATTGCAATATTTAAAGATCGTTTGAAAACAGATAATTAGTTCCGTTATCTTCTCCAAAGACTCAGAACTTACAAGTGAGTAAGTGCAAGAGTTCTTCTCTGACAAACCCGTCCCTATATCCAATGTCCAAATCTTTATGCTTCTTGGCACGAATTCATATGTTATTTGTAAAAATTTCTAAAAATTAAATCAATTAATTGTAATTTTATTAGCATCATGAGAAAATACGGTAGCAGCGAAAATTATTTCAGAAAAAGAAACTGTTTTCTGTTTTTTTTTTTTTTTGTTCATAAAAACGCCCCTTAAAAGTGGGCGGAGCTCAAACTTAGCAAATAGTAATACCTTAAGTGATAGTAAACTTTCCGAGAAAAAGGGTTTTTTAAGATCTAACATGGTAAAAGTGTAACGTTTCTTTGCCTTTCGATACCACGGTGCTTCTGCTCCGATTCACGGGATATCAAAGCTGGTCAAAACCCTACCCCA
Source organism: Neoascia interrupta (assembly GCA_947623515.1). Lineage (NCBI taxonomy): Eukaryota > Metazoa > Arthropoda > Insecta > Diptera > Syrphidae > Neoascia > Neoascia interrupta. Next base: position 219,219,724 of record OX392462.1, read on the forward strand.
CCTAACCCCTTAGAACCGAAGTCGCAGAACCCTTCGGTCCATCCGGGCAACGAATTTTGGTACACGAGCGAACACACGGTTCCGAAAGCTCGGCCTAAGAGAGCAATATAAAAATTTCTATGCGTAAGAAAAAAACAGGATGTAAAGAAATCACTCACCATAGGTTGTTGTTACGCAGACTCCGGAACGATACTGAGCACAGGATCTTCACGATGTCAGTAGCGAAGGTGATACTATTTTGTAGCAAAATAAAATTCCTTATAGGATAGCAAAATTTAAGATTAGACGACAGTTAAACCAAGTTTAGATTCGCACACTTTACACAATATAACCAGTTAAAAAAAAATTGGCATAAGCAAATTAAATCACTAGCAAAACTAACTATGGATTCGAATACACAGAATGTTTAGTATAGTTCCTTTTCCTTTTAAATATCTTTCCCCAAGGACAGGGGCTGAGTAAGCTTCAATGGCTCGTGCTGAGGCTGATGAGACAGTGAGGTGGAATCGATGTCGCCGAGCTGCGGTTGAGGTGAAATACTTCCTCTGGTTCGCTCCGCTGGAGCGAGGCTCGTGCTGAATCTTCTACCTGTTGTGGGCGTTGCGGTGTAGGAATCCCGATGACTTTCATAGCGGAGAAATGAAGCGGTGGAGCTCTCTTAGGCCGAGCTTTCGGAACTGTGTGTTCGCTCGTGTACCAAAATTCGTTGGCCGATGAAAGAAGGGTGCGACGATGTGTGGGAGTCTACTCACTCTTCAGCGGATTGTGTGGTGGCTCTGGGATTAGCAGGTGTCTTAGGAAGGCGGGAGTTATAATTCCGCGGGCAGGGATGCAAATTGATTATACGGATGTTCTTCGTTGCGATCGGCGACTCTTGCGTTCGATCCCATGAGGGACTTAGACTAGCGGGATGATCGCTATTTCTCTGACGGTCGATTATATGGTGATATTGGGAGTTGTTTTTTGTTTTTTTTTTGTGAAATTTTATTGGCGATCTCTTATGGGTACATCTTTTTCACACATTGACCGTTGAGAATCTTAGGTCAAAATTACGTTTTACTTGGGGCCAAAAAGGGGTCAAACTATTTATTCGGTTTTTTCTTTCTTGTTCGCGCACTTTTATAAATCGAGTCGATAGGTCTTCTTATTTTTTTTTGTTTTGTTTTATTATTTAATTAGTACAGGTTCTTTTTTCCACTTGATAGGTTTTTAAACCGAATCTACTAAACTTAGAGTGCTTGTAGTTATGGTAAGCCGAACCAAAAAAAATCCGAACTCCACGCTGCAGACCTTCCTGCTAAGATGACTTACAAACGTGTTTGTGACATTTCTTGGCGTTTTCCGTGATCTCGCGCGATGGAGACAACGGTCCTCCCAAAACCATCTGATAAGCAAGCGTCTTCCACCCCTGTCCGCTTGCAAGAATCCACCAAAAACGCATGTCGTGGGCTTCTTGCCAGGCCTTGGGAATTCCCAAAGCTCTTTAGGTTTGCTCTCCACCATTCGCTATAGACCTCAAGCCACGCCTTGCTGAGGAAATCAAAAATCTCAATCGTCTGAAATCTCAATCCCAGTATTCGCCGGCTTTCAAGAGCTCTATACGATCCTCAATATATTGGCTTAGTGTTGTAGGCGTGTAGGATATTTTCACACTTAAAGGGTTTTTATTACTGAATATTATTAGAAATCATTTTATTTTTTCTGGAATATAAAAGGTTTCCTACAAAAGTGGGCATGGTCGATATTATGGCTGGTCCAATTTTTGTCTTGGTAAAGGTCTTGGTTAAGTTCCTATATCTTGTCTAACTTGACCAAAAGGCATTTTGAAAGAAAATGTGATATAGAGGTTGTCTCACATTGAAAACACTAGTGAGCATGGCCGTTGACGGATCTAGCCAATTTTCACACTTTTTTGGTGCAATAGAAGAACCAAGCCGTGTACAAAGTTTAAGCCACCTAGCTTGATTTTGAAGACTTAAAGGACGGACGGACATGGCTCGATCGATTCACCTGTCGGTCTCGATCAAATCTCTAAAAGGTCTTAGGGGTCTGCGATGATTATTTCACTGTGTTACAAACTATGCGTTGAAATTAATATTCTCTCGGTCGGGTATAAAAATGTCCTCAAAATTTCTGTCAGCAAACAGTGTCTTCCAATCAGAGGTATCTATATGGCTGCCCTAGCATCGGCCGAGCTTGATATCCGGACTGTGATCTACATCGATAGCAAGGTTAAGGCAATAAAATCTGTTTTTAGCATTAAATCCGATATTTATAGTGAGGGATTGTCGCACAATGCTTAAGGAGTTATGCAGTCAGAGCCAGATGAGAGTGTGTTCGGTATCAGGACAATGCTGTATCAAGGGAAATGAGCAAGCAAATGAACTTGCAAGAAGAGGAGGGCTCCTTAAAAATAATGCGCTTTTAAATATCAAACCATTGCATAGCGTGATCGAAAAAATAGTCACAAAAACAGCCAACTTTAGGTGGGAAAGTCTGGTTGGATCCTACACTCCTGCTAAATCTTACCATGTGGTACTATTAAGGTGCCCACAGAATTAATTTCGATAAATAAATTTTCTACTCAGGTGCACAGCAAAGGCTGGTGACCCGAAGTAAGTGGGAAAGATTACAGAATTCCGACCTTATTGGACTTAGGATAGATTGACTGTCACATTTGATTTGGCTCATTGAGAGTCGCTTTGCATTTCTACACCCAAACATAAAGGTCAAATTATGTGACTTGGTGGTCCTCACTGCGAAAGTGTTGAGCCAACATGTCATGGTAGCAACATTATGTGACGGAGAAAATAGTTATCTGTGCGTCATGATCAAGCTTCTGATCTTAAATTATAATTTTGTTAGACTTAGAATGTCGTTCCGAGAAACTTGAGCTGGGATGTTAGCTGGAAATGCATCCTTCAACTTCTAAAATAGACTGCCAAATATTGCAAGGAGAAACTTCTTATATGGTCCTGGTCAAACAAAATATCGCTTCCCAATTATTGGGAAGCGATATGTTATATGCTATGCATATGTTATATGCATATGTTGTATGCATATGTTATATGCTATTATGAATCAATTATTGTAGCACAATTAAGTGATTCGAAATAGTGCAAGTGAAGATTTTTTATTCACTTGAGCATCTTCAAAGCGGGCTTTAATTAAATCAGTAGTAGAAACTTTAGTCCCAGTTTCAAAATAAAGAATCAACCCAATATTTTTTTTTTGTTGTATTTTCGTGTTCACTGTAGCTCAAATGGTAGAGCATTACTCACGAGAAGTAAGGGTTACATGATCGTACCCTGCCGGTGAGCCACACACGCTTTTTTCTTTCGACACTTCCGTCCGCTAACATTTCAACTCCACTCTACCAATATTTTTTTGTTTATAATGAAAATTAGGAAAACTTTATTTGGGGAAAAAATATATACTAACATTAAAACAAGCAATAAACTTGATGGCAACGATGGCTATACTCACAATAAATGCATTTTCAGGTACCCTTTTCATCACACAGACTGATGCCTTAAGCAGATTTTCATATTTCTTCCATAAAAGAAACAAAACTTATCCTTGATACTTAAAGGAAAATATTCCTAAGAGTACTTTCCTACTATCTAATTCTTAGAATATAGAATAGAATTATATTCTGGGTGCACCAAAAAAGGCTATTCTTTTGAACTTACCCTCATCTGCTCGTAAAATTGGCTTACAACACTTAAAAATGTATGGCATCTGCAATACATGCGCCCGTCTTTCTTGCCAGAGGTCAACATTGCACTCCTCGAGTGCAGCTACCCATTATTCTCCTCAGTCCGAACAATTGAGCATTTAGCTTAATCCATTCAACTTATCCGTCTCCCAAGCGCAATGGAGTAGAAAAAGTATAAAAATAGAATTGATACAAAATCTTGCAACAAAGGACAATAGCCCAGATATAAATAATAGTGTTCTGAAAGGAGTCAAGTCCTTCGGAGCATGGTTTTACGAGGCAATTATTTTCCCAATAATCAATGGCAATAAAATCTTCCGAAAGGATAAAACCCAAGAGAAAGTCTTCGTGTGGTGAGGGACGTGGACCCTTTTCAATTTGGGTTTCATTCTGTCAGAATGCCAAAACAAGGATGTAGCAACATTATTTTCTATCTCTGCAAGCGTCTGATTATGAAAAATTTAGCCTTGGCATTAAGGGTTACAAACAATAAATCTCGGGATGCCTTTGATATGCAAAAGTATAGAAAAAATCAAACACAGCACTCACCTGAAGTGATGCTCGGTTATCCTTTATGTGGCACAGAAAGCACAATTCACAATCGATCACAAGACTGAACCGTCACACCACAAACAAACAAAGTTTTTGGGTTTTTCAAGGACTATCTCGATAAGGAAAACAATAGGCACGACACGAAAACAGAACAACACTTAGGCCCAATGGGTACCGACTCCATAACCATTTTCCACTATCGAACAATTTATTTGCATCTGACTGCACCGATCGATGGTCTGGGCGACTTTGTGCCACCATCCCGGCCGCAGGCAATAAATCGAACCGAAGTTGGCTCAAAAGGAAAAACTCTGTAAGTTTTCCACAGCAGCATTTTCCACTGTACACCGGCAAAGACCGGCCGGAGTTCTGGAGGGGTCGTCCAAAAGGAAAAGAAACAAAACAAATAAGCAAAAAAACCAAAAGACCGAAACCTGAATTAGCCGTAAGCCATTTAATCCCAGAGCAACAGCTTTTTGAATAATTTCTACATGTGTGCACAGCAACTACACTATGCGGCTACATCGCAACATACCCCATCTATTATTTTGTATGTTGGCAGCAGAAAAACCATTTCCAGAGGTGTTGAATGTGAGGACAAATCGGGCCCCAAGCCGATGATGCAAACCCTCGAAAATGTCTAAAGGATTGTTTGTGCATATGTGTGTTTGTTTCCCATTCTTGTATGGGAACAATTTATTACTATGCGAGTGTGAGAGGTTTGTATCTTTAATGTTACAAAGTCAAGTGGCTGTGTGCACTTACACTGGGGGATAATTTCATAGGGAGGTTTATTAAATTTATGAATACACTACGAGGGTGTAAGAACTTCCTAATAAGATATTCTAGAGTTAAACTACCCTAAATAAGCGCCATTTGATTGTTTAAGAGAAAGAGGCGATATTCCTCTTAAGACACGCAATATCGTGTCTTAAGGGAAAACAAAGGTTTAAGCTAAATTTAATTTAAAACCCAATATACGTTTTAAGTTAAATATTGCTCGGTTTATTTCTGAGTTGCAGTGATAGGAAAAGAGAGAGAGTGAAGAGTTTTAAACCTATCCATGGCAAGGCCTTATTAAATGAAGAATGAGCAAAGTTACGTCCTGCAAACCAAAGCTTCTAAATGAATATTTTGAAATTGAAAGGAAAGTACGTAAGTCTTTCAAAAAGATGTTTCTTATGGTCGGTTAGTTTTATGTATTTGATAGTTCAACCCATCACTCTACAAGGTTCTTTAGTTTTCACCGATTTGGGTGAAAAAGACAGGTAGTCTTAGTGTAAGGTTGTTAAAATGTATTCCGTAAAGAGCTACCCGAAGAGTGTATTAGGGATGGGCGTAACAATTTCGGAGTTTCGCACAGTATCTATAGTCAGAAAGGAACTTTCTTACAGGTGTAGGAGAGGTACATGTGGTCAGATGCGATATGAATCCATAGTGGAGTAAGTAGAACAGGGCAGCTGTTTTCAGTGTAAGCCTTTACGAACAAAATAGTGGGACCAGTGAGGAAGATCCAATGAAGGCCAACTTGGTTCAATGAAAGGCCATACCACATGAAACGCAAGTAAGAAATTTTCTCGAAAAAAAGAAATTGCCTTGGGGTATGTGCAACAGTTGCTCCGGACCTTGGTTAGCCTATACCTGATCAGTCATTTGAGGGAGACCCTTAGGGGAGGAAAAGGATAAGTTATAGGTGATCTACAAGGCAAATCTTGTCAAAGGATTTATCAATTAAATTTACCAACGAGAACAGAGTAGTCTCTTGCGATTTCCCCTCGCGGTATGCATTTTAGGATCATCATCAACATAAATTTCTTTGCTTGCTCAATCTTTAACCGCGAAGAGCGAGCTAAAAAATATTTACACCGTGGCCGATCCTCAGCCACCAACTTAAGAGATACAGGTACGATCCTCAGGCGGCTCTCGGATATGATCTTTTCTGGTGATCTACTCCCACTAGCCGTATCTTGGCCTACCAGGGGGCGAAGCGCTAGCATTTCGTATAGTTTGATCAGTCTAGGAAGCGTGTCGGAGCATGCGAAAAAAATGTCCAAAACTATCAAAGAATTTATCGCTCCACTCGGAGAAGCAGCTGCTCAACATTAAGACTCCTACGAATACTGTCGTTTCTCACACTATCCTTAAAAGTAACAACACCAGCAGCGCACCTAGAAGATTTTATTTCGGCAGCTTGAACCCGAGATGTAATGTTTGCGGTCATTTGCCAAATATTATGGCCATTAATGAAAGTCGGAACGATCACTGAATTAAGAACTGATTTACTTGATTTCTCTGCAAGCTTGGTCAACCCTTCACGATAACGCATTTATCGCGAAAAAGACTGCTGCTTATGTTGCTTCTATGAGCGTAGTTTAATCTCACAAATCGGGCAGATATCAATATAGGTGCTGCGCGAGAAACTTTACTTCCCTTCGCTGTCTGGAAACCTTGGCATTCCTTGAATATCGAGGAAGCCAATATCAAGCGTAGCCAAAGTTCAAAAACTCACTGCGCAGAGACCTTGCTAAAATTACGCCGGTGATATGCCATGGAGAAATCTATGCACTTTAATAGCAAATACCCCAATTAACCGGCCCCCTCGAGCATTTTGCCTGCTTATTGGAAACCTGTTCTCCCGTTAAAGTCCAAGAGCTAGGATCTTTGACCCACAATAAGAGTTAATTCTTGCTCCAACTCCGAGTAAGATTCGAGTAAGATTGTCAAGATGACTTTTCAGTTTTTTGTTTTTGGACAACCCCAAAACAAAATTTTTTTTTAGGAATTCTGAAGAAACAGTTTTTTGAGAGTCTTGAAGCCTCTGAATCCTTTCTGGATGCCATCCAATTGCTTACGCTATAATTAGGAGAGTTCATAACAAAAGTTAAATCAGTGACCTTTCTTTGTCAAATCAATGATATTAGTTGAATTAAGGCCTTGCCCTGTAGACCTTATCAGTTATACCGAGATTAGCAGCCTTATAAGAGGGAAAGGGAAAGAACTGAATGATTCTCAATTTCTGACCAAAACTTTTCCTGCTCGTTTTTGGCTGTAAACCAACCCACAAAGTCTGTTCTAAGAAACACAATAAGTACTTGTTGAGGCTCGAACCATGCTTGACATAGGTAAATACCTTCTGTCTAGTTGGTGTGGCCGGCCCATCTGCTTCAAAATTTCGAGGCGATTTTTTCTGCGAAAATCTTAACGATCTTTTTATTTAACGGGCCGTAGAATACCCAATCCTATCCCGCATAGTAACTGACGATTTGTGGTTATCGCAAACTTTTAAAAGGGGGCGTGGTGAAATTGGCTCAATCTGTCAACGGCCACGCCCTTTACTGGCTTCAATGTGAGATAACCTCTATTCCACATTTTCTTTCAAAATGGCTTTTGGTCAAGTAAGACATGGCGCAGGTGCTAAAATTTTGATACTGAGCAAAAGTGGCCCAAGACCCTTAACAAGGCAAAAATTGGACCACCCACAATGTCGACCATGCCCACTTTTAACATTTTAGACTAAATAGTAGTTCTAAGATTAACATTTTAGAACTACTATTTTAAACTACTTGCTTCATACAAAGTTTTGAGCTGCACCCACTTTTAAAGGCGTTTTGGTATTACATGGTACATAGAGTAGGGTATGCAGAAGTTTGTCACAGACAAACTCTTGCACTTACTTATTCTTATTTTATTATTCTTATTTCTTATTCTTTTATAGATTAAGCTTAAGGCCTATCAAAATAACGTTTTCATGACAGATTCAAGCCTCTTCTTCAATTCTGCCTCCAAATGTAGGCGCGGTTCCAAATCGTTTATAAACAAAATGTAAAACTAAGTGTTTTCTACAGAATGTATTAAGCTATGATTTTTCAATTTGGAGCAAAATTATTGAATAAAAAGCATTTGAAAATTTACCCTTTAAATCTATGCCATGCCCACTAGGAAAGGTTAAGCGATTTAATTTTAATTTTGTATACCTTAGAATCACGTGAAATATTAAATGTTGAATTTCAGCTTTTTAAGATGTCTTACAGTTTTGAAAGCTCTGGAAGTAGTTTCACATTCAACAGGAATATGGGCGTATCTGTAGGCGGATTAGAAAAATTTGAACACTTGTTTTGCTTTGGATAACAAAAAGCCTATTCTCCAATTTTCAACTTCCTAGTTTAAAATTTAGTTCCTGACAACATGTCACGACAGACGGTCATGGCTTACTCGATTCAGAATTCGGTGTTGATCATTTGCCCTTAAGATCTTGGAGCTCTACAATCATTATTTCACCGTGCTACAAACTATGCAACAAACTTAATAAACCTCCTATCCTATGGGATGGGGTATAAAAATATAAAAGTGTATAGGTACCTTAAAAAAGCCTTTCATTAAATATCGTAATCGTCTTGAGGTTAAGCTCAGAATTTATCTGAAACTAAATCTAGGAACTATATAGGCTCCGGACTATGATGCACAAAAATAAATTAACTTGGGTTCAGTGTTGCGCGTCGTTCACTGTTCCAATACGTTGCTACCCCCAAAATAGCATGGAACAAATCACCAGGTGATAAATTGAGGTACTTTTGGATAACAAATGCCAAAAACCAACCCAAAACCGAACGAAACGACCCATGAGTGGTGTTTCTTTTTGCCTTTAATTAATTCTTTCAGCCACCGAAGTGGACATAATGCAAACATGGCCAACGTGAAAAAGAAAGATTGCTTGGCTGCTGCCAATCAATGCAACATGTCCAGCAGCATTGACAGCAGCCGCACCAGCATCGCTCCAACACGCACTGTGTCGATCACAATGCGAATTCTCCCATAGGTATGGTGTGTCTCGTACGGCTTGGACGATTGAGGCTTAATCGATTAGGCAGGAGTTGAGGTGCGCGACACTAGTCGCACCTATTTTCTGCCGCCGCGAGTGCGAATGTTGCGCGTGGCTGCACGTCGTAATCCTTTTGGATTTATTTTTGTAATTAGAGATACAACATTTTTCAGGCTTTCTTTGATTTGATTCGGTGTGATTTTGTGGGTCTCATGCTCATTAAATTAATAATTTTGTAGTTTTTCGCTTCACTACCAATTGGCTAGATTTTTTTCTCCTTCGTTTTTAGTTTTTATGTCCAAAGAGCGTGTTATTCGATATCAACTTACCAATTCCACTTGAATGGATCTATGTGGGTCTTACCTGTAACGAAAATAAAAAAAAATTTTTAAAAAGAAGGACAAGAGTTAGATAAATCATTAACAGTGTTTATTAAACGAGTGAGTACTTTTGTGTGTTTTCCCAGCAAGTATCTGAGGTATTTAAGATAATTTGTACAGATAGAGTATTTGGTTAGTTAGGCTGGTTGCAGCAATTGACAGTTTGCAGATTAAGTATACTGATATGCGACTACTTTAGTTGATTTAAATAGGACATGATACCAAGTCGAGATTAGTGACTTGCTACGTGAGGCTTTGGTGTAGCTACCCATGGTGACTCAGTGTGGTCGGATGTAGTATGGTCGGCACAATTTTTTGGTTGTGCGGTAATTGCAGATGACTGCTTTTATAAGTTGTTTGAAAGTTTATATTTTGTTTTGCATTACATTAAAGTCCTTGGAATTTAATTTAGAAAATCTTGATAGTAAGGTGGTGAACGAAGGGTTTACTCCTTAACTATGTATTGTGTGTGTGTTGCATAATTCGTATATATTAAAACTTTCCCGACTTCAGTTGGCACCTTAAGATGTCTTTTAAGACAAATGTTATTCTCGGAGGGTTCGTCAAAACTCCGTCGAGGGGCGGACCGTCATGATAGAGTCGGAAGTTATAAAGACCCAGACCTCCCGCCTATTATAGCGTGCAAACACTTACCACTAAGCCACGACACAACAAATAAGAAAATAACTATAACGTTGTTGTAATGATCTCAATTATGAATTTGAATTTGACGCCCCCTAGGGGGCACTTTAGTAGCTTATTGCAAGCTTAACTTAACAGCGATCTCACGTTGCTTTTTTAAGGAGTGCATATCGATTAATTTTAATCGATCTTCGTAATTTCCTGGCATTTATTGACGTTAAGGTCAAAAAGGTTCTTTTTACACCACTCTGAAAATCGTTTAAGGTCGTTCTGTAGATAGAAGGCATTCAAGGGCGAGGAGATTACCTTAGAGATTCTCGTGTCGTCTGAATTCGTCATGATCATATAGACATCATTGATTGAAAGTATGAAGAGGATTGGTCCTAGATGACTGCCTTGTGGTACCCCTGAGGTTGCATGAATTAAGTCTGAGACCAAGGATCTGAAAAGGACTCTATATTGTAGATCCTCCAAGTATTATTTGGTCCGTTTGACAAAACAAGGGTAAAAGCCGAGCGCTTTAAGCTTAAAAATCCAATTAGATAAATTTGCCAACTTTTTTTCTGTCTTCCCCTCAGATTTTCTGTATATTGCTGCTTTCCTTACGATCCGGTTAATTTTTGCACCCGCTAAAGCTATCATATCTGCCAGGAAGCCCATTTTAGCCTTACTTACCAGAAAGTTACGTTCTACAAATTTCCTTAACTCTTATGACATGGACTAACTTGGAAACTGTTTCTCAACTGGGCCGTACCTTTTGGCCCCAACCTGGAAGCTGACTCATAAATAAGAGGCCTTAAGTGCCACTCATCGGATTTTTTTATACCTCATCCCATTGGATAAGAGGTATATTAAGTTTTTCACATAGTTTGTAACACGGTGAAATAACAATGGTAGACCCTCAAGACCATAAGGCTATATGACCGAGACCGAATTCTGAATCGATTAAGCCATGTCCGTCCGTCCGTCCGTCCGTCTGTCTGCACCTATGTCACACGTTTTTAGGCCTTAAATTTCAAGCTAGGAAGCTGAAATTTGGTACATAATTTGGTATCCGAAGCAGTACAAGTGTAAGAATTTTTAAACTCTGGCCACAGACACGCCCACAGTCGGTGCAATTGTGCAACTACCTCCAGATCTTCCAAAGCTGTAAAACATCTTAAAAGCAAGAAATTTGGTATTTATTATCCGGAAAAAGCAGTCCACCGGTAAACCAGGACTCTGTGAAAATTAAGAGCTTAGAAAAGGAGAATAATGAACTCCGAGCTAAGCTTATTGAAATGGAGCGACTCTTCCAAGATCTAAAAATGGAAGTTGACTCTCTGCGAAAAGAAAACGAGGATATTAAAAATACTCGTTTAACGAAAGACTGTGAGGTAACGAAAGAGTGTGTAACACCGAACCGACCAGCAGTCGAATACTTCACGGACGAGGACGAACTTGCACTTGAGACCGATTCAGTCTTAAGGAAAAGGTCTAGCAAGAAGCGAAAGGCGAATTCCTCTCCCGAAGTAATACAAAAAGAAGATAAGCCCTCTGGCTCAAACAAGGCTAATCCAGAAGCGAAAATTCGTCCACCTCCCGCAATAAACATCGTCGGGATAGCAGACTTTGGGAGATTGCGCAACCTTCTTGCAAACACGGTGAGAACAGAAAACTATAAGCTTACCTCGCACCGAAATAACGTGTGGAAAGTAAATGTTGACAACGCCGATTCCTATCGCGCACTGTCTCTTAGACTGAATGCAGAAAGAATCGAGTGGTATACTTATCAAAATAAGTACGAGAAACCACTGCGAGTCATTGTAAGGGGGCTCCACCCATCATGCACAAAAGAAGACGTTGTAAAAGACGTAAAAAATAAAGGCCTTAAAATTATTGATGCCGTCAATATCATTAAAAAGGAAAAGCAACGCACGGAAGGAGAAAGAGACACTGTGATCAGACGCGGGCTTCCAATTTTTATGCTCTCCTTTGAAAGAACTGAGAGCATAAACGATATTTATAAAATAAAAATGATACTTAACATCAGGGTTAAAATCGAACCCATGCGAAAGGGCAATAGACTGATACCACAGTGTAAGCGATGCCAAGAATTCAGGCACACAAGTGCCTACTGCCAAAAAGAACCACGTTGCGTGAAATGTGCCGGAAAACACCTGTCAACAGAGTGCAAGGTTGACATAAAGGCTCCAGCAGTTTGCGCCAATTGCCACGGAAACCACCCCGCGAACTATCGAGGATGCGAAGTAGCCATAGAGCTGCAAAAGGGACGAGAACCTCTTAAGGAAAATACTAGAGGTCAGAATCAAAGCATAGGACGCCCAAAACCTGCTGAAACTACTAAGCCAAAGACTCCAAAGACGCCAAAGCCGATCAAAAGTGGAAGATTGGCAAAGGAGGCGTCGACAAAAGGCGTAAAAGCTCCACAAAAGAGCGGCGCCAGTTCAAGTGCAGCGGAGAAACCACCACTGGTCGCACCGAAATCATACGCACAGGTTGCGGCAAACGAAAGCAAGGCAAGATCGCCCACAACAGATGCAGTGTCTCAGATCCTCGCTGTAATCTTGGAGAAACTTGAGGATCAGACTAAAATCAACAAAGTTATATTTGACAAACTGAGCAAGCTCGAGTTTAAGCCTCGAAAAAATTACAAGAAAACATGAATATGAAACAGTTATTTAAAATACTAACATGGAATGCAAACGGCCTTCTGAATAAAATAGACAAACTAGAAGTATTTCTATGGAAAAACAATATTGATATTTGCATGATTACGGAAACTCACCTTAAAAACGGGTCTACACCCAAACTTAAAGGTTACAATGACTATCACGCACATCACCCTTCGCAAAATTCAAGAGGAGGATCCTCCCTCTACATTAAGAACTGCATAAAGCACTTCAAGAACACAGAAGTTGAGCTAGACTCTATGCAGATCAGTTCAGTTTCTGTAAAAATTGACTGCTTAGATTATAACATTGCATCTTGTTATTTCCCGCCAGGATATAGACTGGTGGAAGACGATCTTGATCGTATGTATGACTTCATTGGGTCCAATTTTATCATTGGGGGTGACTTTAACGCGAAGCATACTTTCTGGGGCTCACGATGCAATTCAACAAGAGGCAGATTACTGTACAAAAATAGTATGAAGCGTGGGGTGGACTTTTTCTCCACCATGTGCGAGAAATGTGTGCCATTTCTCCTGCCATGTGCCATTGAAAACTCCTTTCGAGTTAGAAACCGCAGTTGACAAATTCATTGAAGCAATTCAGAGCGCTGCTTGGAACAACAATTCGTCCCAAAAGAACGCAGTTAGCACCGACGGGCATGTACGTAAAACATATCCGCTCGAAATCGAAGAATTGATTCGTGAAAAGAGAAGAGCGCGTAGGAGATGGCAAGGCACGAGGGCCCCCCCAGACAAAACCCTATTGAACCGCCTCTCTAACAAACTGAAAGGAATGTTGCAAGATCTTAAAAATCGTGAGACCACTGAATACCTTGAAGGCTTGGCTGCGGATAGGACCTCAAACTACTCGCTGTGGAAAGCAGTTAAGTATATCAAGAAACCTATAATCCACTCGGCACCAATAAAAAAAGCTAACGGCGAATGGGCAAGAGAAGACAAAGAGAAAGCGAATTTGTTTGCTGAACATTTAGAAGAAACATTCAAGCCTTTCGACGGTCCGCCGTTGGCTGACGTTCTAAACAACAACGGGGAACCTGGTAGCTTTAGAATGAAAAAAGTTTCGTTAGTTGAACTCCGACAGACAATTAGCAAACTTAAAAATAATAAGGCCCCGGGTTACGACCTGATCACTGGCGAAATATTAAAAGAGCTACCAAAAAAGGCATTAGTCAAGCTACTTTATATGATAAACGCTTCTCTTAGACTTCTATACGTTCCAAGACAATGGAAAGTTGCTGAAGTCATTATGGTTCCTAAACCGGGGAAATGCGCAAATGATAAAAAATCTTATAGGCCCATATCGCTTCTGCCGATAATATCGAAAGTATTTGAGAAACTTCTGCTGAAGCGATTACAACCAATAATTGCAGAAAGACGCTTGATCCCGGATCATCAATTCGGTTTCAGACCTAACCATTCCACAATAGATCAAGTCTACAGAATAACGCATGAAATTGAAAAAGCCTTAGAAGGGAAAAAAATATGTTCAAGTGCTTTCCTCGACGTATCGCAAGCCTTCGACAAAATATGGCACGAGGGCTTGAAATATAAGCTACGGCAAAATTTGCCGGAAGACATGTTTAAAATATTGGAAAATTATCTTGAAAGCAGACTCTTTCGTGTTAGGTGTAGTAGTGAATACTCGAGTTTCAAGCAAATTCGGGCTGGCGTACCCCAGGGAAGCGTCCTCGGTCCGACCCTGTTCCTGCTCTACACAAGAGACATACCTCTAGATGACGAGACAGTCGTGGCCACGTTTGCGGACGATACGGCCATCCTGGCAACAGGTGAATCAGTCGAGTCATCAACGAGAAACCTCCAACGAGCATTGGACAGAATTTGTGTCTGGACGAAGACTTGGCGAATCGCTCTTAACGAGAACAAGTCTACGCATGTGAATTTCACTTACAGAAGGGTTAACAATTTGCCTCTGTTCATAAATTCTGTACAAATACCTTATGCAAATGAAGCGAAGTATCTAGGGATGACACTGGACGCTAAACTAAGGTGGAAACCACACGTAAAGAAGAAGCGTGACGAGCTCGAGATTAGGCTCAGGGAAATGTATTGGCTTATCGGAAGATTTTCGAAATTAAGCACATATAACAAACTGCTCTTGTACAGGCAGGTGTTAAAGCCGTCCTGGACATACGGTATACAACTTTGGGGTTGTACCAAGTCGAGCAACATGTCCATGTTGCAGACTTTCCAAAACAAAACACTAAGAGCAATTGTGTATGCTCCATGGTATATTAGGAATAGCGATATTCACAGAGATTTAGGAATAGCTACCGTGGGCGAAGAAGTAACAAACTTCGCTCGAAAGCTTAATGCTCGCCTTCATGTTCATTGCAACAATGAAATGATCCGTACTCTAAACGAGACTCTTAACGATGTTAACAACGAGCGACGACTACAAAGAACAAGACCCTTCGATCTAGCGACGTAGGGTGAAGCCGCATGAATGAACGGCTTAGTAGGTGCATTCACTGGAAAGCAACCTATCCAATGCGATCAACACTATGGAAGCGTAAACTACTTGTTAAGTTAACTTAGTTGTAGTCAAGAAGTATTATGAGAGAGCGAAAATTTACTACTATGAAGTGCGTTCTGGCAGTTTCATAGTGTCTCTCATAAATGGGTGGTTTTTTAGCACGTGGAAATCGGGCATAACCAATATCGGCTACTTCGGTATTATGTACCTGCTATAGTGGGCGTATTGGTATCTTTGAAAGATTTTGGAGTTTTAGTCTCCGTCCATCCTAGTATTCAAAAAAAAAAAAAAAAAAAAAAAAAAAATTATCACCTGTTCATTGTAAACAGAAAAAAAGATCAGCAAGATAGATAAACGAGACTTTATTCCAGATTTCGCTCACACAAAGTTTTTAACCACGCCCCCTTTTAGGGGTCGATTTTTCAAAAATATTGAATTTGAACCAAAAAATTACATTTTTACGTACATATCTGTGTTATAATTGATAGTTTGTAATTTGGGTCATTTGGACCACGCCCCTTTTATATTTCAGATGTCGAACATCAGCATTTTACAATCTGGGATAGATGGGGTATTCAACGGCCCGTTTTACGGACTGTAACTTCTGCGCTAACTACACACTGTAGCACTTTCTCACTGGTTTTTAACACCGTTTTAGCCTTAAGTTCAAGGATAGGAAGGTATGCTCAGGGGACAAGTCGCTTCATAAGCTAAGTCCTTTCCTCGGCCGTGATTTTTTTTAAAGTTTCATAATATGAACTACATAATTGTGATAGTAGGCGCCTGCAGAATTTTAAGTATCGTATGAAATGATTTGTGGCGATTCAAATATGGTTTTCTTCGAGAAAACTGAGGTCGATTTTTGTGGGTTTTTCAAAAACTGAACTATGTTATCATATTTAATAATGTTTGCCTCGTATTCGTCGAAAAAAACTCAATTTGACTTTAATTATCTCAAACCACTTCTTTAAGTTCATATAACTTTATTTTAACTTCACGACAATTGGAACTACTCTGCCGTCCTCGAAAAGGGCTCCGTCGAGAAGCAAGGGCGGCTCCCGATCCTCACCCACTAACTTAAGTGGGGGAAGATTAACCTTAGACATAGGCGCGATCTCGAGGGTTTTAATACAGTAATAACACTTTTGCAAATCTACAAAACAAGGGCAGGCTGGTTTGGCATACTGTTAGTCCTTCTCAGGAATAATCTTAAGAGTATAAAGTGAGTAAGTGTAAGAGAAGAGTTCGCTGTAACGAACTTTTAAGTACCCGACTCTATTTACCCCCAAACACCAAATCTTGATGATTTTTGGCCTGAATTCATTCATTGGAAGTTAAATACGTGTGTACGGGCCACGCCCTCAAAAGTGGGCGTGGTCTAAACAGGAAATCTTTGGAATTTATTTTGTTAGAACCGTGCCAGGATGTGTATTTCAAACGAAAACTTAAAAGAAAGGTTTTCAAAAAGAACGCCCCTAAAAGTGGCTCAAAACATTGTGAGAAGCAAACACAGAAAATTGTAACAACTTTTTATACCTTCAATATTTGTCATACAATATTTTTTCGATTTAGAGTGAATTTTCAAGTTTTTTAAGATATAACACAGCTGCCGCACCAAGCCGCTTAACTCCACTAATATTTCATGCAAAGGCAATGACTGCCTTGGTTTGAATTTGTTCAAACTATTTCTAAACGTGCCGTGCAAATCATTCTTCGAAATCAGAGTCAGCATCCTGTTAGCCCTCCCACCTGGTGAACAGATGACACTAGGTGGTGAACCATGTGTATGTGGCGAGGTGTTCCATGTGTATGTGCGTGGCTTGTACCAGTCTTGAGCCACGTGCTCACGAGAAACCCAAGTTTCAATGGCAGACATACCACAGATGCAGGTAGACCTAGTGCGTGTTGCGGCCTGAGAAGACCTCTTCTGAAATTTGTCGAGCGAGCTGATCAGAGATCTCATTTACTTCGATACCAGTATGACCTGGGACCCACACGTGATTCACTCTATTTAGGCTTCAAGCTAAGTTAAACGAATGCTTGAGTTTAAGCACTATCTTGGACGATTTAAAAGAGTTAAGCAACGTTTTGGATATACCATGAGCAAGGCAAAAGTGCCACAAGTTCCCTCCGTACTTGTTTCGATCCGGATCACCGTGCCTCTTCCAATCACACTCTTCGAAGTATTGTTGTTCGTACCCACATGAGCATTGAGGTCCCTCATTAGGTTCCTTCCCCTTTTTCTACCTCTCTTTCTAAGGCAGCATCAATTTCGTTCAAGAAGGCCCATACTCTGACTCTGAATGTAGTGTATATACCTGAATCAAAGCCTTAGTCGAAGCTTTATGATAACAACCCTTTCCCCAAACGGAATAAACTCCAAAACATTTTCTGACAACCGGATGCTTGTGAGTATCTTCACAACCGCCTTCGGGTCATATGAGACGCCTGGACACTTAATTTAATTTTTATCCATTTTTCCTTTTGCTTTAAATGTTTGTCATTCAAAGATTCAAAACGAACTGTCAGGTCACGTATCGGCTTTAATGAAGCGGTTGTGAGCCTCACTAGAACATTTAAGTCAACGCTAGATTGAGAGAGGCGCTAGCGAATGACAGTTCGAGGGGCTTTCGCTAAGTGGTTCTTTCGGATGAATGGGCTTCTTTCTTGGCTGCTTTCAAAAGTGCTGTCGCTTAAAGGATATGACGCAATGGAATATAGAACTTTTTTGGCAGAGCGAAAAAAGTACTAAAGTAAGGCCATTGAGAGCAAACTCAGGGCAAAACAAAATAAATAAATGCAATTGCACCACATTTTGTCACTTCACTCAAAAATATTCTGGTAGTAGTGTGTATGTAAATATTAAAGACATTCGTTAAGTATGGTTATTCCTAACCATTCCTTTAAACATTTATGCAAACAAAGATGTAACATCGCCCATCACTAGTTCTGTTATTAACATTTATCACATTTTCTATCCAGTATCTAAACCAAAGCACATAGAGAGCTTTTCGATTATGAAGCTTGTTGCCAGGTGGCACCATCTATTGTTTTTCAACGAATATTTATCAAAGGTCCAAACCAGCACCCTTTTGTTTGAAAAGCTTTCGCATGCCAGCGGGAAATTCGACACTGGAAAGCTTTCTGTTAAAGGAATTTTAATTGCCTTTCAATGGCGAAATCGGCTTACAATAGAACCGAAATTAACTTCCCTCCATATAATAAGTTCGCTGCTTCATTAATTTTCGAGCATTAACAGAATTAATCAAACTTTAAACAAACTTCAATTTTAACAATTAATATTTAATTAGGTTCTGCCTGTTCATGTATGGAATAACGCGTAAGAATCAATGCACCAAGCCTCGAACACAACGATCCTTTGTTTGAATAGTTGTATTTCGCTGTGGATTATAAATATTTGCACGAAGACCGAACGAAATAATTGCGTTTGGCAGGCAGGCAGCAGGCCTATTGTGTAATTAAGTTTTCCAAAGCGTTTCCCCCAACCCTTGCACTGTGGATTTTATTAATTCGGCCGCTTGTTGATAATTCCCACCGCACAAACACCCATTTCGGTTTTGCAGTCAAATCATATCCTGTTTCGGTCGACTTGAGAATAATGAGATTGAATCTGTTTAAAATGCCAAACAAGAAGGAGCCCCGGCGAATGGTAAAAGGATACAATGGGTCGCACTGGGAAATGGAGCTCTACGATGGCAAAAGTGGCCACTCACTCTCACGGCGCGGAGCGACAAGGGGAACCATCTGGAGAAGGGTTACCGATGGTTATATCGAGGTCAAGTGGTTGGTAAACATAGTTTTTGGACGACGCACCCCGTAATTATGTGAAATTATTTCTACAAACGTGCGGATGTGGCCTGGGGCTGGGACTTTTGCTTTTGTTTTAATTGAAAGGGAAGATTACTTAAGATTGTTTGCTAAAGTGTGGCTAGCCGAGGTTCGCAACGAGCGATGGGGGGTTGAATAACAATTTCTGCTTTGTCTAGGAAAGTTGTGAAACTTTAAGAAAGTTTTTAGCTAAAATTGTTGAGTTTTCGTGCTAAATGGAGAAATATGGTAAATGGTTCCATTAGATCGCTAAAAACCGTTCAACCAAGTCCCCGCATAAGGCGCTAACAACTGGTAATCAGAAACCAGGTCAACACAACATAAACCCCGTTTTATTGCGCGTCGTCTCACTCATTCTTTACGCAGGCGGCAAGGTGATTCCAACTCCTGCAGAGTCCTTATTCGATTTTAATATGTCTAGAACATGAAAGCTACACCCACATTAGGAGTTCGTCCTACATGTCCTCGGCCCATTATTCACATTTGCCGCCGAAGAAATGGTTTTTTTATTCGAGTTTGGCGATGAAAGGCACTAAAAACTATTTCCCCACAGGACCTGACACCTGCAGCTAGAGCTGTCGTAGTCGTATAATCTTACGCAGGGATCTCTGACTGACTACTTAAGAAGCATTATTTTTCTATCTCAGGATGAACCTATACTATTCGCTCAACGCTGACATAACTCGTTACCATCGTCATTATCGTTTGTCGGTGTGGCAGTGGCGGTGGTAAACACGTCCTTGCCCAGTCATGGTAATGATGTCAGGACATGAAAATTCATAAACTCAAATTCCCAGTAGTAATTTACTTTCGTCATCGTCATCGTCGTCGTCGTCGTAGTCGTGTAGTCACTTTGCCTTTTGTGCACACTCTGGTTTATGTATGGAGTGTCTCGTCAGCACATCCTGTGCCGCAAGCATATAGCTTCGACTGGTAATCACGAAGACGATGAAAAGCTCCGGAGTTATGCTTAGGCATTGGAATTTTTCATAAAATTTTCACACACAACTCCGAGGAGAGGGCCTTAGGATATAAGACGATGATTGAAATGGCACAGAGGCACACACACGCGGCCTCACTATGATATAGAAAGACAAATTCGATTTTGATTATCACCATGATGACGATGATGTGCTCCCATACTGGATATAAGGCATAACAACCGACAGCTCTTGATAGAAAAAGGAAATCCACGAGAAATGATGGAACTATCCGGAGCGGGTGAATACGTTTCGGGGACTTTCGTACACTTTTGGCGGCCCCCACCGCCACCTCGAACATCAGCTTCAATAAAGGACACTTTGTGTGTAGTAGTTGCGTGACGAGCAGAATTATTAAATCATTCAAACTTTTTCGTTTATTGGATTGTAATCCATTTTGTAAGCTGTCATGTTGCGTTACAACCGCAACAGGGTAAGGAAAAAAAAAACTTCCTGCGGTTCACCTATAACTTTTTCTCAAAAAGGAAGAGATTTCTGTGTGTATTTTTGTTGCTTTGTGTTTCCACAAAATTACGTTGTCCTACTTTTCGCTTTCGCTTTCGCAGCCCGGCTAAAGGACCTACCGGGTGTGTTCAACATGCTCTGTTCACCCTTGTACACATTTGATATTTATAGTTCGGGGTAACCGAGCGTTAAAGGGCACTAACTTAACCTTGACAGACTTATGGAGTGAAATAAATATGTTGTAGAATATCACCGACTTTTCAGAACATAAATTGCGCTTCGCACAAACTTGAAAATAACGAGTAACTGTGGCGTGGGTTGGTTGGTCTCGGATTTTTGCCATTGGAATGTCTAGTAACTGGAGTCGTAATTGACTCAGAATATAGGAATTTGTACATGTACCTTGTGGAAGTAATTGGAGATATATTTCCGTGACTTCTATATCGAAGGTTATGGCTGGCTGGTTGTCAGGTTCATCATTGCTCCTTGCAATTCAGTGTGAATTACAAGAAAATTTAAGAATAGAAAATCAATGTAATGTCAGTGTCAAGACTTGTCAAAACTTAAAATCGATTTTAAGTAGGATTATCATAATATTGCAATTCAAACGTCGCGGTGTATAGCTGATAGAAAGTCCTTTTTGCGCAAGGATGCCCTCGTATTTTCCCCATAAATTAATTTTTCAAAAAATTGGAGAAGTTTCGTAGCCTCCAACTTTGCCGTTCAAGCGTCTAAAATTCGTTAAAAAATTTGACGGTGTCAAAGTAAGAAATTTTTGAATTTTTTTCTTGCATTCGGTAAAAAGAAGTGAATGCAATACGCATTTCATGTAAGCTCTACATTGTGATTGAAAATTTAGTACGTCAATCTTGATAAGGTTAAATGGCCGATGGATTCTTTGAGCAGAGTGATAAGTGTGTTATTTTCACGATTTCAGACTGCCATGCGGCTGTGGAACAGGTAGATTCTTATACCCTACCCCAGGTTATATAAAGTTTGATGTTAGATGTAGGATGATGTAACCCCAAAGACCTTGGAGATATATGAATGAGACCGATATGACAATTGAATGTCAATCTATCTGTCCGTCCGTATGTAAACAGCTTTCAGCTTTGACTTTTAAACTATAAAGCTAAAAATCAATACCTAGGTGGGCTAGAAATCCAGTCTTACAAATAAAATTTGAGAATAAGATGAATCCGCTCACAGACACGCACTACAGGCATGTAAAGGCGACCATCTCGAATTTTTTAAAATACTTTATTCAGACTTTATCTCTGTAACAATGGCGCTAGCACTCTGAATTTTGCTTTGATAAATGCTTTGTTATTGTCTTTGAGGCGACAAAAAATTGTTTGACATTGACCACGCCCATTTTTTCAGGAATTTTAAATTAAATTAATTTTAATTTATTAAATACAATTTAATTCGATAAATATATACGAAATTTGTAAAAAAAACTATACATGGCAAATGTAGTATATAGATATTACCATTGTCTCAAATTTTTTGTTGGATAAATGCTTCCACCGACTATTGTCGATGTGACTTTGAAAGGAAAATAGTGGTTAAGTTAAAAAGGCGGGGTTTTAGAACAAATAGTTTGCAACCACTAGCGAAACACATTCAAAAGTTATATGTTTACATTTCGCCCCCAATTTTTGGAGGCGTGTCAGTTTCCATTTGAGGTAGGGTAAGGTGTATTGCAATTCGTCGCAGGCGGAGTGAAGTTTTTTGAGTCCCACTTTTTTATACCAATTTTTATGCCAATAACACATTAGAAAGCCCATGTTACAAATCTGAGCAAGATACGAGTTTTCTAACATCCTGAGGTTTCATTCTCACAAGAATAATTTTTATTAAGAAATAAAATGGCTGGTGGATCGGCTTTGAGGAATACGAATCATCCACCCATCCCAGAAAGGAGGTATATAAAGCTGAATTCATAGTTTGAAACATAGAAAAATAATCACCGTTAACCCCCAAGATATTAAGGGCATATGATCGCGACCGATTTGGAAGTCGAATGAGCCATGTCCTTCCGTTCCTCCGTGTGTCGGTACATTTCAGGCCTTAAATTTTTAGCAAGGAACTTAAAACTTAATATCTGTTCTTTCTAGGTCCCGAAGCAGTGCAAGTTTAAAAATTTTTGGAATCCGTCCACTGACACGCCCACTTTACTTTAAAGCATTAAAAATCAAGGTTTTCGTAGAAAGCTTAAATTTGGTATGCGTTATCCTCCCTTAAGCGTCTTGTGATTGTTGTTTAAAAAAAAAATCAAACCCATGTGGGCGCGTTCTTATTTAATTTGCGTCCTAATAAACGGTTCTTATTCGATATATTTGCTTTAAATCCAAAAAACGTGCACTAACTTGTTCCGATATGTGCGTAAGCTATCAACTGAAATGAATAAAACTTTGCCACACCCACTTTTGGGGCATTTTTAAGGATAAACTAAATTTTTAATATGAAAATGCAATGAACCGATTCCGACAAAAAATATAAACAAAAAAAAAAACGATGTTATTGAAAGTGGTTGAAGTAAATCACTCAATTATTAATCATAGCTTAAGCCTAAGAGAATTTCGACTTTGCAGTAGCTCACAAGTAGCATTTAATTCGAAAGGCTTTGATTCGTTTGCACAACAGCCTGGCATCCAACAGATGGGGAAGATTCCTAATTTTCTTCTTAATTCTTTAGATTCTTAGGTTATGTCAACCCATAAGGGTTGCCGCCAAAAAATTAAAAAAAAACCTAAAAACTGTTTAGAAAAATATACTTAATTTGGGACGTGCTTTGAGATGGTGCTCCCTTAAACGATTTCTAAAGAAGCTACAGAGACAAGGAGAAAGAATTAAGAATGGTTTATCTTCTGTGTAACTGTCCCGCTCTATTGATCTTACGAAGAAAGTCAAGGTAATTAGAAGAAGGAATTTAAATATCTGAACGATTTAGGTAGACTGGTGTCAAAGAAAATAATGAATTTTATCTCCGGCTCAAATCAGCTAAACGCCGATCATTGGCTACTTTTACCTAAGACACCTTCCACCATTCCACTCAGGAACTCAATTATTGTAGATCACCTACAAAGCCTGCAAATCTCCTATTACCTCCCTCCTCAACCCCTTTGGATTTTTCTAGACCACTAGTTTGGTACGGGCTCACAGAATAATGCAGTTGCCCCGAACTGTTCGCCCTCCCCTCAATTATCTTTTTCGGAGGATAAATCTACAATCACCTTCGGAAAAGGCTTAAAAAAATAAGACTGGTTGTGTATTTATTTTCTTGATCTAAAGAAATGTTATTGTTTAGCCCCAAAGCTTACAAAACGGTTTTTACCATACAGACCACATAGTGGACAATCTTTGGTCTGTGCCCAGAGTATTGCAATTATCACAGGAGGACATTGCCATTTACATAGACATCCAAACAGTCATATTAAGGCCCTGCCAACATCAGTAGTAAAACCTCGTGCAGTAGGCCTCTGCCTCTCAGAACTTAAGGCCTCACCATAATGGACTTACGTGAGCTTAAGCATTCATAATTATTATTATTGTTGTATTATTATTATTATTGTATTATTAGTATTGTATTATTGGTATTATTATTATTGTCACTAGCATTACATTTGATTCGTTTATGCTGGTGACAATAATAGCCTTTTGCTCAGTTTCGTAGAGTTTTTTGTAATGCTTGCTCTCTTAAGTTAGTCCCACTCAAGTCACAGGTTTGACACTGACAGCTTGGAATTTGACAGCTGGGTTGATACACACAAATTGGGCACCTTAAGCGTTTTTCAGCACAAGAAACGGATTTTCGATGTATTTTGACATTAGGCTATTTCCATTCAAGTCTGTTATAGTTGGCACTTTAGAGCTCTAAGCAGATAGAATAATATCCGCATTGTTGAGTACCAGGCCATAGTGAATTTATCGGCAATCAAAAGCTTGCTGAGCCAGCGAAGCATGATACAAATCTATGTTTAACTACAGCTAACAAAAGGGCTCAATATCTGCTCTACCTTGAAACAGGAAAATGGCTAAAATATTCAGAATACATCCCAAAACAAATGGGAGAATTTGCAGAGTTGCGGCCACACAAAGGCTTTATGGCTATAGCTACTAGAGTGATAAGTGGCCACAACCTGTTGGGAAACCAGGAAGATGATATGAAACACCTCCTTTGTTAGCGTTGAAGTGGCAGTAGACAACGGTTTGAACTTCTCAGACAATTCTCCTTATTTCAGGAGATGGGCGATGGGCGTTTTTCAAATATTTCCCATATATATGGCATAAGCGTTATTTTAAGTTTCCACTGTAAAGTTGAGCTCAATAAATCACAATGTCTACAAGTAACTTCCTTCTGAGTTCCGTTCTGGATTTTCTGGCTCCCAATTGGGTACTTCGCCAGATAGCGAATAGGATAATACTCACCAGGTATAGTGGGTACCAGTCTTGAATAAATCCAGTACGGACCAAGTCCAGCAACAAACGACAAATCCACGCAAATCCACGAGCAACAGTCTCAAAATCAATAGACAAAATTGATCAATCTTCCAACATACAATACAATGGACAAAATAGAAATGTATGTCAGATAAAGTATACTCTACTGGTTAATCATTGATTTTCGACGTAAAGGCATAACACTTGCGGTAAGTGTTGGGTTTATTCATGGTTTTCATGTTTCGTATCAGCTCAACAGCATTTATTTTGGATAGGGAATACTTTTTTTTCTCTTATTTCCAACTGTTCAAAGAAATATTAGAGGAGCCTCCCCAGGTTTCCTTCTAGCCTTAAATAAATAGTTTTATTGGACCATAAAGCAAACAATATCAACAAAATTTTCGTCACCAAAATCATAAAGGATCAGCAGCGAGATAAATACCTGTAATAGATTTCAATAAACTCCTTGACCACTAAATCTGAAAAAAAAAATTTTAACCGTCCAGGATCTTTGCTTAGTCAATTTTTACTTAGTTAAATCACGACCGCCGGAGCTTGAGAGGTCAAACATTCAGTTAGTAAAAATGTGATGATCTCAAACGACCAACCTGCGATTGAAGATTTTCCAATTTATCAGTCCAATTAGTTTCCCAGCAACACACAATGGACTTTGATTTTTTCCGAAAATTAAAAGAAACAACCTGCCCAATTGTCCTTGAGAGTACGCCCTCAGGTAAGGTCATAATTTCATCATCTGAAATCAATTTCACCCAGCCCAAGTTCTAAAAATACTTTTTCCCCAAAATTTGACACAAACCGCCGTAAGACTGTTCATGTTACAATTGCAATTACCAACCAAACATCAAACGGATGTGACTTCCGTTTGTTTCGACACCCTCAGAGCAGCTCTATGCGGTTGCAATTTGCCGATAGCACGTGCCTTTTCATTCAGTGGTTTCCAGTCTTGTCGGTAGGTATACACACCTGCTTCATATGCGGCTGCTCCCACGAGCCCATCATCAATCGGGGAGTAAATTCGAAATGGAAATTAATTTTTAATCGAAGAAATTGTAAAATGAAAAATCGATACAAGGCTTTATGCAATTATTAGTGCCGACATGCCGACATGAGGTGTATGGCATAGTGTGAAACAAAAACATCCTTCACCTCTGAGCTCGCTGGGGGTAGGCAACCTTTTGGGCTCCGAGGAATCGAAAACCTTGGCTAAGTTTCCAATTTGTTTTATTCATGCTTGACATTCTTTTTTTTTTTTGCTTTATGTTCACAATGAAGGTGGAGAGGCACTTGGGACGGTGTCATGTGTCATGGAAACATTTCGAGATACTTTTTGTTTTCAATTCTTTTTTTGTCTTTGTTCCTTCGCTTCTAATGGTGACAATCGATGATGGTGGTGGGGCGGCAGCGCTGCTGTTTGTTTTTCTTTTGTAAAGGAATCGAATAATATTTGATTCGATTTATGACGGATCTGTTTTCAAATTGTTCGGTGGCATAATTATTAGTGTTGACAGGGTCATGAAGGTTATTGCCAGATGTCACTGTCAAGTGGCGTCGCCGTCGGATGTGACATTATTGCTCGTGCGTATGGAATCCTATTACAAGGGATAACTGAATTGTAGCAAAATTGTTCAAATGAATTGATGTGGAGCCACTTTGTGAGTGTCTTTGTGACAAGAATTTTATTCATACATGCAAAATCATTACCAAATCAAACCATTATTAAGTCTATGGTTTGACCTTTTGCATGTCAGCATGTAATCAGTAGACTTGTACAAATCGAAATTGGTACCGACATGGAAGTGTAAATAACGCGAGTTACGTGCAAATGGCATGAAAGGTCCTGATTATGAAAACCAACTTAATTTACTTGCTAATCGCATATACTCAGACTGAGGCACAAGCCATTTACCATTAGACTCGCCAGTAAATAAAAATGTCTTGGTCGTGACTGCTTCGAAGCAGAAAACACTTTTGCGAAACGTTTTGTTTATGGTTACATCGATATAAACAAATAAATTAACAGTTTGTTGGCAAGGGTACAATTTCCACTTGAAATGATTAACGTGCTGACCAATTTGACGTTAAGTATGAGCCGAAGAAAAAATACTCATGCGTCACAGTCATAACCCATTTACCCTAACCAAAAATTAAAAAAAAAAAAAAAATGTTACGTATACGCCCCAGTTACCGGCATCGTTTATCGCTTGAGTTCATCGCATCGCTGTCTCACATTCAATTTCGAGACAATATACTGTAGTTACACACACCATTTCGATGTTGAAAAGTGCTCCTGTGGCACCGAACGAACCAACCCAATTACCGTCCATCAAGGTCTCACCTCGAGAGGCCTTCATTTTCTCACTCAGTCCAGGTTTGAGTGACAATTAAACACTCTGCAGCCAGGGGGAAATTGACTGCCGATTGTTGAATAGCATTGAAACGTCAATATAGGGATGTAAAAATAATCGTCCCTTCCCATCGCAGACACGACAGGAAATCGAAATTCAGAGCTTCACATAACCGAAAGCATATTGCGGTGCAAATTTCCGCCACCTTCAACGCACGTAACCATTAGGCAGGTATGAAGGTCCTTTTAGCTTAATAGTGTAGATTTCGTGTTGTTTTCTGCTTTCACTTGGGTCGAGTTAGAAGTACAAATGCCGACACTTATACAAGGATTTTCTTGTTCATCTGCCTGCTCGAAAGTGCTCCAGAATATTCTACTTGTTTCTTATACGCCCTTTTACCCTCTTATTTAAATTCCTGTATTCCTTATGCCGATTGTATGCTTTCCGCACACCGCTGCTTACCAAAAAAAGGCTTACAGATTGATGTGGCTGATATATGCGGGATCTGAATTCCTTTTCTCTTTCGGGATTTTCCTCTTTTTTATGAAAACGTTTAGCTCAAGCGTTGATACACACCCTTAAGGTATTTTGAAAATATCCTTTGTCAAATTCCGTTGTGGTAGAAATAATGAATGGGCACATATGTGTGTAGAAGATTGGGGAATAGTGAATTTCGCTCTCCTTCCAAGTCTTCAAATGTTGCTCGAGGCAAGCTCCTGGCGTTGATAACGAAATCGATTGTGAGTTTTACAACTTTAAAGGACACAAAACGCCCTCATGAATATATTAGGGGGGATTTTCTTTTCGTTATTTTTAGCGCAGGAAATAAGTTTTCATTTTACTAAAATAGAGACGAAATGATGAATTTTTAGGGAAATGAGCAGCAAGGGACTCTAAATGTTTGTGGGTTTTATGCGGAGACAGGCAAAATATTTTCAGACACAATTTGAGTTCCTTGGGTTGGAGTATGAAAGGATTCAGTTGCTCGACGAGAAATTGCTTTCGGGTCGTTTAAATGGAAAAGCTCATTTAAGTCAAGTGGCTGCTGTTATTTTAAGAGCCCAATTTCAATTATATTTTTTTGGGATCAATAATGCTAGGATGCTCTTGGAAAAAATTGGAATATACGATTGCTAGGAAATAGATATTTCGTCTTTTATCTATGAGTTTGAACTTCTTTGCAAACGGAACTACCCTGTATTCCACAGTAATCAATAAAGACCGCCAAAATCCACTTTGCATTTAATTTCTTAAATTATATTAAGGTAATTAGCAAACACATTACCCACACCATTCAGCTGAATACCACAGTCCATTTGTGAAGGAGCTATGCGCTGCGGTGGAAACATAAATGAATCGCATTACGCCGAAAATATCGCCTGGATAAAAATATTCTTCTCTGTCAATCATTCATTATATCAGCGCGAGAGGAGATTCCATTTCATTTGAATTCATTAAAAGGCAATGAATCTGCGAAAATTTGCCACAACACCTGGAAAATCATAATTATCATCACTCACTCAACCGTGAACACCTGGGAAACGTCTATACAGAAATTCCTTCTTTTGTTATTATCCGGCTAGGCGTTACACAGAGAGGCCTTGAGTTGATCCAACTTTTCGGTCTTCCATTACAGGTAGCTCATTTATTATCTTTTACGTGCCAATCGCAATAATTATCAACAGTGGCGGTTAAATCTAGGGGAAAATTGTCACAGTAAATACCATTAGAGGGCTTGTCATACAGTCTGGGTAGGAAGAAATGGGACAGAAGAATAAATTGCGTCTTTTAAGGGAGATTTATTAAATAACTTTGTCTGTGTTTTTGCCTTGCAGAATGTTGTAACGTAAATTCAAAGGTTAAAAAAGTGCACTGAGATCAGCTTGGCAATTGCAAAATTGGTGAAGGAGGGAAGGAGCATAAACTAATTTGAAGTGTAAGTCATAGACGATATGTTCCCCTGTCACTTCAAATGAAGGAATGCAACGTCATTCGTCTTATAGTCTGAAAATTAAAGCTGTACTGGGAAGGTGCAGAAAATAAAGTTGGTCCAGACTTCCCCATAAAATTGAAGGCTCCCCAAAAAGAAATCTGAGCGATTCGAACATTATGCCGAAGGGTAAAGATTATCATCAGCAGCGTCATCGGATAGCATAACTGTGCTTGAAAAGCTGTTGTACATCGAATAAAAAGACAAGGCCTAAAAGGGCAATTTTCAGAAACTGTTCATTGAAATTGCAGGCCTAAGGCCAGAAAGGAAAACATTTATATTTACTCTGCGAAAGATTGCTAAAAAATCCAACGAAGGAAGACTGTGTTCTTGTAAGTATACTTTTCGTTTTATAACGCTTTTTTGCTCAACCATTCAACCAAGTAAAACAGTCTATTCTTCTTTGCAATTCCTAAAACTATTTTTATTTACAAAAATTGTCCATTATAGGTAAGGTTAATACACGTGTAACGTGACTTTCACGAAATAATGAAATCCACAAATAAGGTCTTTTCGAAAACACGGAGGCGACTTAGTCACAGACCTAAGATCCGAGAACCCAGTGACGAAAAGACTGTAGCTCAAAAACTGGTAACATATAACAACTAGAGAGTACATTTTTTAGTCGTTTTTCTTTTCAGAATTAAAGCATAGGCAAATGGTTTGCTTTTGAGTTCTTAAATTTTGAGGGCTTAAACGAAGTACAAAACCAGGTTTTTTTCTGAAAATAGTGAAAGCGGGACAATTTTTTTACTTAATTTTTACTTAATGTCTTAAATTTCGAAATGAATGCCATAAATGAAGCCTCTCTAAAGAGCTGATTTTTTAATGAGAAATTTTCTGGAGTTAAAAAAAAATCCGCGTAATTTTTTAAACCCATTCTCGTGTTGGTGGTGTTTGATCGGAAAAGAGTCGAAGGACTTCTTAGCTGCGATCAGCAAAACGAGGGCTTCATAGATAAGCGAATGAAAAATGATGATGATGGCGAAATCAAGGGCAGCAAAAGTGCTAAAAACCGGATAGATGGACTGAAACAGAGTCTTGAAAGATTTCAATCAATTAATGTCAATCGCCTTCGCGTATAGGAGATTTATAGCGGTCCGTCCAAAGATAGAAAAAGTTAAGTAAGTAAGTTGTCTATATAGTTGTCTTTGCCCAAAATTGTCGGCAAAGCTTTAGCAATCCTTTATTGAGCGAGCATGTCACAACTTTTTCCTGATGGGGAGTGGGAGAAGGATTCATCGTCTTTCGTCAAGTTTTCGAAAAATGGAAATGTTGTTGATCGTAGAAACTGAAGAGGTTCTCTGTACTATATGCCGTAGCTGAAATGGTGTCCAAAATTATTTCAGACTCTTCTTAAAGAAAGCCGATCTTGAAGACACCATAGACGAGGAGTAAGCACGAAACTATAGCGGATCTTCATGAGTTGATCACATGAACTTCGTACGACGAATTTATTATTGAAAACTGCATTAAACACAGATCACTGCCTTACTTATGCAGACTATAAGAAGGCTTTTGACAGCATCAATGAAGTTCTAAAAAATCTAATGCAGTGCAAAATAAAGTTACATACTTTTACGTTTCCGTCTTGTGATGGAAATCACTTTTCAAGTGATGCCACCTGCCCAGCGCTTAAATGCATCCCTTTATTTAAACACTATTAACTGCAAAAAGCGGACAATACAACAGAGAGGCAATATTAGCTGGGTTGAAAACCAATGCCTGAACTAAAGCCGACATCAGCAAATTCTTTCTTAAAGCCTTTCTAAAAGCACTTAACAGTCTTTCTAATCAAAGCTTTACCCAAAGCAAAAGGACGAAGAAAATTAAACACCTCACGTTAAATAATTCAAATTATTTTGGGACCACTCAATTGGGTTCAAAGCATCATGAACTGGAGTCTGAAAACAATCACTTATTTTCTTAAACAATCTGATTTGGCTTTAATGCTTATTATAGCCAGTGCAAAACAAACAAAATTATAGCAGGCAATAGGATATCTATCAATATTTGCTTTGCCGACCATTCACACAGATACACAAAAATACACTCAGAATTTAATCGAAACCTTACGACAAAACCAAGAAGAATATAATCCGTCAATCTAAATAAAACACCGAATCCTGACGACCACTACCGTCAACTTGGACAACAACTTATGGCACGGCAGAAACAATAAATAGCGAAAAAAACAAAAAGAGAACAACAAAATTTTTCCCACCCACCCAAGGGGCGAATGCCTCAGAGAAATCTGAACCCTAGATGTGAAGGATAACGATTAATTACATTGACAGGAGTCTATGACTTAACCACATTTCTCTTTATTTTTTCTGCCCGTTATCCTTACGGGTGCATGCCATCTCTATTCTTTACAGCAATTGATGGGAAATTTCACTCCAACCATCGAAGGACGTGCATACGTCAGACCTTCATGCACATACACACACTTCACACAACCAATGTGACAGGATATTGAAATGCAAATAAAACTAATTGGGTTTATGTACGACACACAGGGAAATATGGCAGCGTTTCGTTAGTTGTTGGTTGGCTCCATTTGTCGATCTGTATTCCGTTTCTATCAATTGAAACGGGTGGCTAGGCAAAGGGAAGTCAAAATACAAACTAGCGCCCTCAGTTAAAAGGAACAAATCAAATTGATTTTGAGAAAATGAGAATTTATTGATGCCAATTTGTGCATAAAACTATGACAAATGATGTGCATTGTTGCAATGACAACATGCGGTGAAAGGGATTTTTTTTAAATGAATTTTGGGGAGCGAAAATAACAAATATATTTAAAAACATGGAAATCGAATGAAGTTTGGGGCAGCAGTTGTAGAGCAATTCAGTGATTTCAGAAGTATAATTGCTTTAAGCAAATGGAAATTTTTTTTTATTTTTTTAATTAAAACAAAGTAGCATTACATGATTTCAGAATCATTGCAGATAATGTTTTCAATGAATGTTCCCATGCCGAAGTGCGTAATGTAAACATTTAAAATAATTGGAGTTCCCATTAAACTGAATATCAGATTGTATCTGTAACCTCAATGGAGTACGAAAATCTCAGTTTATTTAAACTTGTAGAGTCAATAAACTGTTAACATAAATAAATATTTTGATCTGACATTGAACCAGTCCCAATTCCATCGCGGGAGCTAAAAGAGCCAACTTGTTTCTTTTGTATAAATAATTCACATAAACCAACAACATGTTTTTACGAAATTCGCCAACACAATTCTTCTTTTCGCCAATTTTTCCTTGAACAGCACATAAAAATAGAGTGGGTCAAAAATCAGCGTTTTCAAAATTCTGACTCAAGCCAAAAAAAATCAGCTTATTCTGCTTCTAAGCAAATTTTCATTCTTTGAAGCAAAGCAAAGTTGAGCTATTGGGTGGGTTGCAATTCGCTTATGCGAATCATGCCCCATCCCATTTTATCCCTGTCAAGCTCCGAATATTGTTAAAAAATTTGACTCCTTAATATTTATTTATCCTGCCATCGTCACCTGAAAAAAAAAGACTTGTTCTTTTTCACGGTCCCCACCTCCGCGAGGGCCTGACAAGCCCTCCGAGAGTATCATTTGTCTTGAAAAACTTCTCAAAGTGCCGTTCGGATTCGGCAAAAAATTGTAGGTCCCTTTGTATGTAAAAGAAATTAACACACCAGCATACATTGTTGAGAAGTTGGCCCTGGTTCACCTCGAGCTGTTGTGCCACTCTGTTTTTTTTTTTTTTTTTTTAATATTTATTTATGATAACTTAGATTGCATTTATATTTTATCAGCTGAAAACCTCTTCGTAAAATATGGCGTGACATCAAGCCCTTTTCAATAACATTACATTTTTTTCCAAATATTTTATAAGATGTGGTTTACGTTATCCTCAGTCTAGAATAACTAAGTCATGTGTCGAAGAAATATGAACTTGAAAACCAGAGAAAAATCGATCAAAACTCTTTAAAACTTGGCGTGGCAATTTTTTCGTTTTACATGACAGTATGCGTAAATGTCTAAATATTTTAATATACAAGTTTTTCTTGATTTCCAAGCAAATTTATTGGATAATCACAGTTTATAAGAATGCTAATTAAATATGACCACGCCCACTTTGGATTTATTTCGCTTTTCTTTAAATGCCATTCACAATACACTTAAGCAAGCAAACCCAATTCAGTGTTTTCAGACAACTTTTATTGTTCTATGCTAATAAGTAAAGAGGGCGTGTCAGTGGGCGGATTTAAAAAAAAGTTACATAGCTTTGGGACCTAGAAAGCACAGGTATAAAGTTTCAAGTTCCCAGCTCAAAATTTAAGGCCTAAAAACTATTGACTTGACAGATAAACATTATAGACGGACGGACTGACATGGCTCATGCGACTTACGATTTGGTCTCGTAGGTTTTGCATGGCCCTCATATCTCAGTGTAGTGCGATCGGTGCTTGTGAGCGGTGGTATGGATTGGGCGTAGAGCTTTTGCTCTAGCTCAGTATTGGTGAGCTCAGGCCTTGCGTTGGTAGAGTGAATTCATCATAAGCCCGGGCATTGCGATGTACATCTCGCGTGTGCTGGTTGGAGTGGAGTTGAGCATGGAGTATATGGATTTTGGCTCACTCACTATGCTTATGATCCAGATTCGGCGATGGTTTTACCCATTGGCCTGATGGGAGACGGGTGTGGAGAATGTTCTCGCACTCTATAAAGTGGTATGGCGATGATCAGGCCAACGGGAGACGGGTGTGGAGAACGTTCTCGCTCTCTATAAAGTGGTATGGCGATGATAATCCCGCCTACCACGATTGGATTGGACCCTGAAGAGTGGAGTCTTCATGGGTAGTGTTCCCTATTCCAGACCAATGGCAGGTCGAGGGATGTTTTCTGGGCGGTCACAATACACAGGGCTGTGATGATGGCTTTATTGAATATTTGTAGGCGGTCATGCTCTGATACGCTGAGGTAAATTAAGAGGTGTAAGCTGTCAGAGTGTGATACTCCGAGGTAACTTAGTTGTTTGAAGGCTGTCATAGGCTGAAAGGCCAAAGTAAATTAATCCCACTGACTTGGCTTGGTCAATAAGACCTATCGTCTTATAGTTTTGGCTTGACATGTATTTCTGTGTAGTGGCTTGCTGCCAATGTAATTTTTGCTGTCTCTTTTTGCTGACAACAGCAATTCATGTGTTGAGTTGTCTTTTCTTTTACTTTCAGAGCACTCCGTTTTCTGTCATGACTAGTACAGTAATATTTGCATTGTAGTGTTACACTACGATGACTTTGTTCGTTAATTTTAAATAAATAAAATTTTTATAACTTCCCTACACATATTTCATTGCGTCACTGTCCAGAATTTTATAAACAGAATTTTGACCAATCCCAAAAAAATAGGAATGAATAGTCAGCATACATAGGTATGTAAGACAAACTAAGTGAGGTGGTCCAATTGGTCAAATTGGTCATCCGTAGCTAAATCGATTAGAGCACTACCTGCGAAGGGTAAATGTTGCAGGATCATGAACTGCCGGTGACCAAACATTTTTTTTTTCTTTCGACATTTTTGTCCACATTAAACACTGACCAGGAAACTCAAAGCACAGCCGTTAACGACTAAGGCTGAAAAAAAAGTGGAGCTGTGAGCAGAGCGGCGTATGCGAGATTCGATGACAGACGCCCGCAAAACCCATGTTTTCTTATGAGCATTACTGAGGCGTGAAGCGGCGTGATAGCGGCGCTGCTATAATTATAAACGATAAAAGCGGCGCGTTAAAAGTTGTGTGAATAAAATAAATGTAGGAGAACAAGGCCCATTTCACACATACCCGGCAGAGCCGGCTAACCGACACCGGCTACGCGGTTTTTTGAAGGGGCTACGGGTAAGCAGGTGTGAACGAGCCCATCAAAATGTAGTAACTAACGACCGGGTAGCCGGTGCCGATTAGGCGGCTGACGATAGCAATATAATGATAAACGTAGACCCGTAAGACCTTTTAGATCGAGACCTATAAAACAATTGAATTGGCAAAGGAATTTTCGCACGCCTGCCCGTCATACAACATACGGACTATGTCATAAGTTTCCAGGTCTATTAAATTAAGCTAGAAAGCTGAAACTCGAAATGTTGTTGGGCTATCACTTTTCACAGACATGGGAGATAGGATCTTTGGTAAATTGTTAAGATCCGCCCACAGTGGCACCCAAAATTCACTTGAATGTAAGACAACCTCAAATATGTACATTTTATTTTAAAAGGCTTTTGGTTAAGCTAAGCAAGACGTAGAAACTCACATTTTCGTCTTTGGTAACAGTGGCTAAAAGTCTTTAGCTGGACAAAAAACTGGAGCTCCCGTGCCCACTTTTACTATATTAGATCTTTAAATGACTTGATTCCCCGCAAAATTCGTGCCTAATCGAAAAAAAATTTAATAAGTTTTTTAATTAGCATTCGATAAGCTTATTACATATACAGGACATTGCGCTTCGTCCACTTCTAGTGGCGTTTTTAGGAGAAAACTGTTTTTTGAAGCATAAGTTTTCGCTTTTATCGTGTTTTCTCATCATTCAGGTGAAGTTAGAATTAATTGAGCTCAATATGTGTTACAAGGTAAACAGAGTAAGTGTGCCCACTATGTAATAAAAATAAACGACAACTCAAATCGTTACAAAATATACTTTTTTATTTTATTTAATTAAGGCGTGATTGTCAAGAAATTACCGACCGCTTACTTTGAGAGCTTATTCCAAAAAAAAAAAAGAAAGCGTTCCTTCAATCTCGAACGAAGGTGTACAGTTCGGTTAGAGTTTTTAATACGTGGTGCCGCGTTTACATGAAGGGTATTACGTGGCACCGCGTTTACATTAGTTATATTACGTGGCACCGCGTTTACATTAATCTTTTACGTGGTACCGCGTTTACATGGTCGCTACAGCACTCCCCGCCGTATGTAAGTAAAATTGTTAAATTTTGAATAACTTCATGTTAATATATATATTTCCAGATTCATAAAATTACTTAGTTTTATTTTTACAAAATCTTTTACTAATTATTGTACATAATACATTTGGTATAAGTCTACTTGTACAGTGAGTTTAGGTTGAAGACCTTACAATAATTTCTTATTTGTTCATTGGTAGAAGACCATATTATTATGTTGTTTCACGCAAGAAATAAATTGTGTTTTTTTTTTTTTTTTTACAACGCGATCGCACGTTTTGTTTTGTGTGTAAATTAGTATTGATTATAATATAATATATTAATTAACGGGTTCTAAGACACGCGGTTCAGCTTCTTTCACATAAACGGAAAATGGTAACGGATAATAAGGGCCCCGGGAAGGCCAGCGAAGGTACCGGTGGATCACAAAGTGTTCAGCCAAGTCACCACGCGGTCGGCGAAGGTACCGGTGGATCACAAAGTGTTCAACCAACCAATGATCAAATCGTTTCTAACGCTGACGTAACTCAGCAAGCTTCTTTAATCTCGATAAAAATTCCACCTTTTTGGAACAATCGACCCGATTTGTGGTTTCTTCAAATCGAAACACAATTAAGATTAAAGAATATTACGTCATCCAATACCAAATACGATTATTTAGTTGCTTCACTAAATAATCAAACGATGGAATCGGTTGCCGATGTTTTAGTTTCGCCACCCGCACAAGATAAATATGAGAACCTAAAAAAAGTTTTACTAGAAAGAAACAGGGACAGCGAAGAACGGCGATTAGATGCATTATTAAATAAAATCGAGTTAGGAGACATGAAACCCTCCGAATTGTTCAGGAGTATGGAGAGCCTCGCTAGTGGGAACAACCTTGTCAATCCGCCTCTGGTGATGAAATTGTGGTTAAACAGACTACCTCCACCAATCCGCGTTTGCCTTATGGCAGTTGAAAATTCCCAGTCCAACAGTGAGCTTTTTAATCTAGCTGATAGACTCCATGACTCCTCATACCCACCACAGGTAGCTCAAGTGAGTACACAGCAAACTTTAAACCTCGATAGTGACGTTCTGCAAAAATTAGTTCACCGGATTGAGCAAATAGAACGTAATTATTCGCGACCAAATGGTTCTAACAGGGCGTCAAGAAGTTTTTCACGGGATAGATCACAAAACCGAAACCGTTCAAATAGTAGAAATTATAATGAAACTATTTGTTGGTTTCACCGAAAATTTGGACAAAACGCGAGGAAGTGTTCTAAACAATCGTGTAACCTCAAGCCGGAAGAAAACAAAAATTCAAAAAACTAGTTCGCCAAATCTCAAACGCGGCTATGAGCGAGGCAAACTTTTCACGCCGCCTTTTTATACGTGATAAGAACTCGAAGTTCCAATTTTTAATCGATACTGGCGCAGAAATTTCGATAATTCCTCGTAAATTCTGTCAGATAATTAATCAACCAAACAATTTTATTCTCCTAACCGCGAACGGGGGTAGAGTCCACACATACGGGTGCAAGCGAATGACCGTCGATTTCAATTTAAGACGCGCATTCAATTTTACTTTCGTCATTGCCGACATCGATCACCCTATAATAGGTGCTGACTTTCTGCACAAGTTTAACTTAATCGTCGACCTCCGTAGCCAATGTTTGATTGATAAAAGCACTAATCTTCAAGTCAACTGCGTTTCCAAATCCGCGAACACGAGCACTCCAAAACTTTTTTCGATCCCAAGTGAATTCGGTGCCATACTGGACGAGTTTCCTGAGCTTAAAGCGCCACCAGATTTTACGTTACCGGTCAAACATAGCGTGGTCCACCGGATAACGACAAATGGTCAACTCCCTTCAGCTAGTGCCCGACGACTCAATCCAGAGAGGTTAGCAATCGCAAAGCGTCAGTTTCAGCAGATGATAGATCTGGGTATATGCCGCGTGTCAAAATCACACATCGCTTCACCACTTCACATGGTACAAAAGAAGAATTCATTAGACTTCAGACCATGCGGTGACTATCGATGGTTAAACCATGTTACTGTCCCGGACAAATACCCAATTTCGAACGCACAAGCTTGTTCCGCTAACCTCAATGGTTGCACGATATTTTCGAAAATTGACTTGGTGCGTGCATACCATCAAATTCCGGTAGCGGAAGAAGATGTACATAAGACAGCAGTTATAACACCGTTCGGGCTTTTCGAACTTTTACGAATGCCTTTCGGAGTGCGTAACGGTGCGCAAACCTTCCAACGCTTCATGAACAGCATTTTAGGTGAGTTCCCTTTCGTTTTCGTATACTTAGACGATCTACTAATTTCGAGTAAATCTGTCGAAGAACATAAAAAACATTTACGTGAAGTTTTTAGCGTATTGCAACAACATGGCCTTAACGTTAATCTAACGAAATGCGAACTAGGAGTGCGCAAACTGGATTTCTTAGGTTACTGTGTTTCCGAGAATGGAATTACGCCGTCTGAAGAACGAATAAGAGCTATCAATGAATTTCCTAGCCCCGGCTCAGTTAAACAACTTCAACGTTTTCTCGGCATGATCAATTTTTACAATCGTTTCATGCCAAGCATGGCATGCAGGGCCAAAGTTCTTTACGAACAATTAAGAGATTCTAAAGTTAAAACGAAAGAAACAAAAAAATCGAGTTTTCAGTGGTCAGAGACGTGCGAAGAAGCTTTTCAAAATCTAAAGAAAGACCTCTCACAACGCACCATGCTATTCCATCCAAAGCCTCAAGCGCATTTAAGCATCATGGTAGATGCTTCCAACGACGCCATTGGAGGAGTACTCCAACAATACCACAATAGCCAGTGGGAACCTTTGGGGTTCTTCTCAACTCGTTTGAGCCCGACCGAAAAGAAATATTCAACATTCGATCGCGAGCTGCTCGCTATTTACAAGAATGTTGAACACTTTCGGTACTATGTGGAAGGCAGACAATTTACTGTTTTTACTGACCATAAACCGCTCACAAATGCAATATGCTCCAAAACTGAAAAGTCACCTCGTCAAACGCGCCATTTAGAATTTATCGCCGAATTTACTACCGACATACGATACATAAAAGGTATTCAGAATATCGTTGCTGATACGTTATCGAGATCGTATGTAGAACTAATCGATTTTAGCAATGTCAGTATAGGTAGTCTTTTAAAAGAGCAGGAAAATGATGATGAGCTCAAAACTCTTTTAAAAATGCCGGAAACTTCTTTCAAACTTAAAAAAACCCATATTCCGCTGAACGATGTCGAAATATGGTGCGAGACTTCCACTCAAAAAACTCGCCCGTACATACCCGAAATTTTTCGGAGAACGATTTTTGACAACCACCACAAGCTATCACATCCTGGCTCAAGGGCAATGCGTAAAATAATTACGGAAAGATACTTTTGGCCAAAAATGAATAGCGACGTCAACCGATGGACAAGAAGTTGCATTTCGTGTCAAAAATCAAAAATTTCTAGGCATACTGTTTCGAAACACGGAATTTTCCCAGTGCCAGAGGGTCGTTTCTCACATATCCATATGGATTTAGTTGGTCCGTTACCGCCATCAAAAGGTTTTACCTATTTGCTTACAATTAAAGATCGATTTTCTTCCTGGCCAGAGGCCATTCCATTACAAAATATGAATACACCAACCGTTGTTTCCGCTTTTGTTCAACACTGGGTTTCCAGGTTTGGAGTCCCCCAAAGGATCCCGACTGACCAAGGAACACAATTTGAAGCTAACCTATTCAAAGAAATTTCTGAAACACTCGGCACGAGGCGTATAAGAACAACAACTTACCACCCTCAAGCGAATGGTTCTGTTGAACGGTTTCACAGGCAGCTTAAAGAATCTCTACGCGCACACGAAGACAAACAAAATTGGTATGTAAATTTGCCATGGACTCTTCTCGGGATAAGATCGACAATCATTGACGACATAAATGTTACTCCAGCTCAATTATTGTATGGACAAAACTTGCGTTTGCCAGCAGAGCTAATAGAGCCCAAACAATCGAATGCAAATCTAAATTCGTCAACAGCTCGTGACATCACTCAAGCCATATCGCAATCCCGACCCTGCCCTAGTAGAAATCGCGAACAAAGATACATTTTCGTTCCAAAAAATTTAAAGACTTGCAAATTCGTTTTTGTGCGGGAAGATGTGAACCACGGTAGCCTTAATCCACCTTACAAAGGTCCATACGAAGTAATTGCCCGGTGTAAAAAAACTTTTTCGGTGCTCAAAGATAATAAAGAGCAAGTAATATCTATAGACCGACTTAAACCAGCCTTTTACGAAAGTAAAGATGATTCGATACCAATTAAAAAACAAGTAACTTTCAATCTGCATTAAAATAAAAAAAAATGTTTGCGGGTTATAGTTATAAAAAAAATGTTTGCAGTTATAGTAATTTAAAAAAAAAAAACTTTTAAATTACTATAACTGACGGGCTGAAGAGCGCCTATAGCGTGAAGAATGTTTGCGACTTACACTTTATATAATCTTAAAATTTTCTATAGAATGATTTTATTTTTGCAAAATAATAAAATTTTTCAAATATATTTTTATAAAAAGAAATGTGTTTCTTGAAAAGAATCTGTTTTACTCACTGTACATGTTGGTTGTGTATGACGAAAATGATGACGTGTCGTGAATGTTGTATGGTGATGCTGCTGATGACGTTGTGGTGGCAAATAATGATGGTTGTGTGTATGCGGATTGATGACGGTAGTCTGATGATGAAAATGATGATGATAGTGATGACGTATGGTGGCAACTAATGATGGTGGTGCGTATGTGGTGCTCCGCTGGCCAAATGATTGCTGGCCAAATGACGGCTGATGATGCAGTTGATGATGATGACGTTGTTGTTGCGCTCGATGTGTTTTTTTATAAACGACGGCAATGATGTGGTTGTGGCAAAATAATTTTACGCTCAAGTTAGCAAAATAATTTTCTGCCACCGAATAGGATGATGGCGGCGGCGTGGCGTCGAAAAGAGTTTTTAAGTCGACGACGGCGTTTTGACGTCGAAAATAT
Source organism: Neoascia interrupta (assembly GCA_947623515.1). Classification (NCBI taxonomy): domain Eukaryota; kingdom Metazoa; phylum Arthropoda; class Insecta; order Diptera; family Syrphidae; genus Neoascia; species Neoascia interrupta. Next base: position 219,261,103 of record OX392462.1, read on the forward strand.
TTTGGCGGCGGCAGTGTGGCGTCGAAGAATTTTTATGTGACGACGGCGTAGTGCCGTTGAAAATATTTTGGCGGCGGCAGCGTGGCGTCGAAGAGTTTTTGTGTGGTGACGGCGTAGTGACGTTGAAAATATTTTGGCGGCGGCGTGCGTGGTGCTCCGCTGGCCAAATGATTTTTGATTTGTTGATTGTGGTGGCACAATTATTTTTTATTATTATTTTAATTTTGATCGGGGTCACCAATTTGTGCCCACTATGTAATAAAAATAAACGACAACTCAAATCGTTACAAAATATACTTTTTTATTTTATTTAATTAAGGCGTGATTGTCAAGAAATTACCGACCGCTTACTTTGAGAGCTTATTCCAAAAAAAAAAAAGAAAGCGTTCCTTCAATCTCGAACGAAGGTGTACAGTTCGGTTAGAGTTTTTAATACGTGGTGCCGCGTTTACATGAAGGGTATTACGTGGCACCGCGTTTACATTAGTTATATTACGTGGCACCGCGTTTACATTAATCTTTTACGTGGTACCGCGTTTACATGGTCGCTACAGTAAGCTTAAGTTGAACAGGGTATTTGGTAGCTCGTTCAGGTGAGAGTGTCTTGAACTAGCTCATTTGTTACTTTTATACCCCATCCCATAGGATAGGAGGTATATTAAGTTTGTCACATAGTTTGTAGCACGGTAAAATAATAATGCTAGACCCCCAAGGCCTTAAGGGCATATGATCGAAACCGAATTCTGAATCGAATAAGCCACGTCCGTCTGTATGTCACATGTTTTTTGGCTTTAAATTTTGAGCTAGGGTGCTGAAATTTCGTACGTTAGCTCCACGTCATGCGAAGCAGTACAAGTATAAATATTTTTGTAATCCGCCCAAAGACACGCCCACAACCGGTCTAAATGTGAAACTATCCCCAGTGTCTTAAAAACTGTAAGACGTTCTAAATGGCTGAAATTTGACATTTATTATTTATTTATTTATTATTTATATTATTTATTTTTTAGAAAAAGCGTAGTTTTACATTTTGTTCATACAAAACCTAAGGCCACGCCCACATTTGGAGGCAGAATTGAAGAAAAACCTAAAATTTTCTAGAAAATCGTAAAGTAATTTCGTCTAATTTGGGAAAGCATGAAACAAGAAAAATTAGCAGGTTAGACTTTATTCCAGATTTCGTTTATGCAAAGTTTTTAGCCACGCCTCCTTTTAGGTTACGTTTTTTGAAAATCTCTTAATTTCAACCAAAAAATTGCATTTTAACATACATTTAAGCGTAGCTTGGAAATGCCTGTGTTGGACCACGCCCCTTTTCGAAGTTTGCACTACTTATAGAATGTCAAAAAATAACAATAACATCAGCATTTTACAATGGGGGATAGTATGGGGTATTCAACGGTCCGTTTTACGGACTGTAACGTCTGCGTACACACTGTAGCACTTACTCACTGGTTAGGAATAGGAATAGTCTCAGTTTAGTTCCATGCTCCGGACAATTTGCATGTAGTAGTGGCGGTATTAAAGACTTTCGTAATGTCGTAAGGGTTGGGTACAGGAAAGTACCAGTTTTATAAATTTGCATTAAATATTTACCATCGAAACATGTAACATTCGATCTAAGACTTAACACAGCTGTAACAGCAGCTTCGTATATCTCTTTATTAAAACAAAAACAAATATTTTGAAGCATCTTTAGAAATAGCTTAGTTGAGCCTGCCTCGTCCTTGATTTCGAAAAATCTTTAATAAACACATATTTGCATGGGTCAGATGAGTTAAATTTCGTTTAATAGAAGTAAGGCTTGGCACACCTTATTTGGTCCAAAATCACGGTATTTTTTTTCGAAGAATATTTTTTAGTCTAGGGTTAAATTGGACTTTTTCAATTATCTGAAAACGCAAAAGCACAATATAGGCCACTGTCACTTATTTTGATATTCTGTATTCTGAATCAGTTAGTTTCATATGAAATCAGAGCATTTTCATTTTATTTTCTTAATTTATTAGAATAATGACCTGATTTTAATGGCCAACAAAGGGTTGAAATTGATACATAGTATGAAATCAATCAGATTTCATTTGCAATTCCTTTCATTAAACATGAAAATCGAGATGACACCCGGTTTAAATCTCCTCAAATTTCGATAAAGTTTCAATGTCCATAATTTAAACTTTACTATATCAATTTCTCCTCAGTATTTCAAGTACTCATTGTTGCAAGTTGCCACCCCCCCCCCCTCCCTTGTGCAAAACTTTTACATCCGCAACAAACTCCTTTTCTAGCATCTCTTATCTGTCCACGGGCACCATTCATTGTTTCTGTATTGCCCCACGTTCACTTAATAAAAATCTTAATGTCCTTCAATCAAGAAAAAAAAACAACCTGCTGTAACTTTTTCATTACATGAAAATGTATTTTATTACCATTTGGCTCATGTATCCCGAATGGTCCCGCTCTGGCCATATACAATCCATTTCTAATGTATTTTTAAGGTGGAAAACATGTTTACTTTCTTGAGCGCTCCAACGCCCATTAGCACCGTTCAAGTTAAAGGACGCTGCCACAAAAAAAAAACACAACATTTTAATAAAATTTCGCTCCGCGTTGACTTTAATTCGATTCGCGGAGGATAAACGTGAAATAAATTCCCCCACATAAATATTAGATTACCAAAAATTATATTCCTTTTTTTTGACGAAAAAAAGTCCTTATAAAAGGTATAAGGACTTTTTTTCCTTAGGATAGGAAAAATTAGCATAAACAAACAATATGCATAAGGTGGGTATCCTGTCTGCGTGCAAAGGAAACATAAGAACACTGACACGGATGTAGTCATGCTAAATTGTGAATATTTGCCTAACGCTACCTTTATATGCTTGTTTTACCGCAAAGAAAAAAAAATTGTTTATATATACTAAAGCTTTGCTAGAACTCGATGATAGAGCGAACCCATCCGCGAGGTCCTTGTTGGTGAACATACACTTTTCACAAAAAAAGAAAACGGAAGGAATGCTGTTGTTGATTAATATAAATTTGGCGACAATACTAGTCACGTATGAGCTATGCTACAGTTACCGTTTGTTATAGCCCGTGGGTAGTCCTGAGCCACGATTGTTGTTATAAATAGTAGATGCGAAAATAAACGCATGTGTGAGCACTGTGTGTGATGGGAATTTTAATAAGCAATGCGGGTAATTGTGGGTGTTGACAGCGCGGTTGATTATGTCACAATTAACCGAGCTGACACATGTACCTGATTATCGCAAATTCTCGGTATTATTCTGGGCGCGTAAAAAAAAACAAGCAGTCAAACAAACAAACTCTGTCCTAAATTCAGGAAAAAGATCCCTAGATTAATATGTTAATTAGGCTTGATTCACCGTTTTCCTGCTAGCTTACAATGAGAATACATCTGGCTCGTAAATCGTCCTTCGTCAAAGTCCACTTTAAGGCCACAACAATGTAGACAACGAGAAATCCTCTAAGCCGATTACCATCAGGCATTTGATTTCAGTCTCTTGGACATCTTCGAATTCACAGTTCAATGAACTGTCCCTCAATTTGCCTTGGGTGCTTTTTCAATTGTCATTGAAGAAATGAAAAACACTCTGTCCAAGGCATGTTTTCGATTTATTCATTGACCAAAAGTCTAATTTACCTTTCCTGTGTAAATAAAGTCCAAAAATACCTTCGCCCCAAACTCGAATCAATGCAAACAAAACCAAATTCATTGTGCAGCCATCCGATGAGCAAACATTAAGGACAATCTCTCCTTCTGCTCAATTGAGGTCGACGCGTAAAAAGTCGGATGAATTTCTTTGACAAAGTCTTCACTCTCAGCGATTGTGAACATCAACCGCAATTGACACCTGAGATCCTGGAAACATTGATATTTAAAAAAAAAACTCGGTATAAACGAAAATTCACCGCAGCAACTCCGGGCAGGAAAAAAATGCTACTTGCCACCACAAATATGGTAAACAGCCCAAAGATGCGAAAACAAAAACAAAACGATGCCGGGGAGTCTGTGTATACCCAACACGGGATAAGCCAGCGTACATATGACAGATTTTGACGAGCGTATTAACCGAACAGTAGATTTGACAAGGATATGACGGGTTTATTCTGCTTCGGGTGCGTATTTCAAACAGGGAGGGAGATATGAAATAAAATTCTAACCAGACACTCACCTGTCTCGGATTTCTTTGTAATTTGTATAACCAAATACCAACGTGACATGGAAAACCACCTGAGATAAAAGGATTCCCCCATACGATATGGTACGAGTACACGCGCTACTGTCTCCATAATATCTGCCCCAAGGATGTGCGGAACCAAAGCTATTACAACCGCGCGCGAACATCATTAGTGTGCTTGGTTCCGTTCCAAGGATTTACTACTCGCTGACGCTTGTCGCTTTTTCAACGGAACCAAAGCGAAAGAAAGACGTTACAGAATCCTTTCATTGCATATCCTGTGTTGTTAGTCGCTTTAGTGAAGCGAAATGGCAAGGGATTTGTACAACAATTTATATTTTTTGTATGAAGTTTTCTATTCGACACGCTTCTTGAACATTTTTCACACCTCCAATGCACTTGGCTACCCATGAATTAAGAGCAGTTTCTTCTGTTGAAAGTGTTGAAAGAAATAAGAAAGATAGAAAACGAACCTACTGGATACTTACGGTGGCTGAATATTTAATGACAGATACGATGAAGGATATGCTTACCTGAAACGAAAAAAAAGACACCATGATAGTAGTTTTTTTTTTAATATGAGGAAAGGGAATGGAATTCGTTTTAAGTTCTACATGATTGTGGCATTTTAAGGTAGATACATTGAGGACTTTGGTTATGGGTACTTTGGGAATTTGAGCTATTTTTCTAAACAGCTTTTACCTTTTAAGAGGATAAGCAGATTAATAAAAAAAAAAATCAGCTGATGTCAAGGAGATTCAGAACACACAAATTTGTTTTTGGGCCGGAGAAGGGGCTGTCGTCAAAAATTAGAGCAGGCTTCACCAGGTTTTATTCAGATGCTTTTGTATCTTAACAAAAATATGTTTCGTGTATGAAATATTAATTTTCTTGAGTTTTGTCCCTCAAAATGCTGCAATAATAAAATTTTTGGTCAGCTTTGCCAACACACATCAAAAGAAACTAAGCCTAATGTTTATAGACCCCATGTTTATATGTTTATACCCAAACCAAGCCGCCTTCGCGTCTTACATTGTGTGGAAATCCTGTCTGGTATACTTGGGTGACGTGTGTCAGGTGAGTGGAGTGCAAAAGAAGTTTCAACATATGGACGCAGACGCAAGCCAATGAATGGTTGTTGACGATGTGTTGTCGCAATTACACGAGCGGCAGGAGAAAGTGGTGGCATACCAGCGGGCAGACCAGAGAGAAATTACTGTCTTACGAAATTAGTACAAAACATTTCCAGAAGTGCCTGTGTGGCCAGAAGTTCGTCTTGCGTTGAGACCACGCGGCTCTTCAGTTGAAAAATTCTGGTGGTCGCTTCAGTTGAAAAATTCTGAGGTTCAAATCGCAAGATATAACGAGCGATTGCTGGCTCGATATGACCTAGATATGACCTCGAATTATATCTGTTCTCGAACCAAATCTTTTCGTTCGAAAATCACTTGAAAACTGTATTTCATTTATGTTCAAACCACCTGCAGATAAGTACTTTGCTCTTAAAATAATGTAAGCAACGTAGGTGAAAAAAAACAAGTGGGGAACAAGCATGCAAAAGCTTCAGTCCATCTACGATGGATCGCAAAATACCTGACAGTACAAAAAAAAAACTGCCACGCCTCCAAAAAGTGAGCGGGATATAAAAATATAACTGTTGAATGCTTTATTCTAGGTGGTTGCATTCAGTTCGGCCTAAAACTCCGCCTTTTTAATTAAAAAAATCACTTTTTTTGACGCCACGCCCACGAAAGTGGCCGGAGGCACATTCAACATATACATAAGAGTTAGCAAATGCTAATATCTACAACTTTTTTCATAAATTTTTTTGTCAAATTGCATATATATTTATTGAAAAGCAGTTATTTTAAGTTAAAATCCCTTAAAAAGTGGGCGTGGTCAATGAAAAGGCTAACATTTCTTGGCTACTTCAAAGAAAGTTATAAGGCAGTGTTACATACCAAAAATGAATGCTCTAGCGCCATTGTAACATAGCTAAAATTTGGAAAAAGCATTTTTTTTAAATTAGAGACAGTCGCACATACAGACCTGTAGTGGGCGTGTCTGTGGGCGGATTCAGCTAATTTTCAAATTTGATCTGAAAGACTAGACTTCCAGCTAACCCACCAAATTTTAGCATCGGGAAATGCACGATGTATCTGGCGGGCCCTAAGGAATCGACAAGACACTGGAAAAGGTACGGCAACGCTTTTATTGGCAAAGTGCAAGAAACGATGTAGGAAGTGTATCACGTGCGCTGCTAGCAAGGGACCCAAAGTCAAAACTAGAGGTGAAATGCATAAAACAATGCAGGTGCTTCTTTGAAAGGATCGCCGCCGACATCACAGGGCCGTTTCCGGAAACCAGAAACGGTTATCGATGCCTCCCTGCAATTGCCGATTACTGCAGTAAGTGGCTCGAGGCATTTGCGTTGTCGACCACGAAGTGGACCACTGGGTTTGCAGGTTCGGAGTACCAATGGAGTTACCTTCCGATCAAGGAAGAAGCTTCGAGTCGAGAATATTTCAGGAAATCTGTGCAGCAATCGGACTTAAGAAGACACGGACCACAGCCCTTGGCCCACAATCAGATGGAATGGTGGAACGCTTCAACAGGACCTTGAAGGAACATCTCTTTAAAGCGGAGCAAATCAACGAGATTGCGATCGGCAAATTCCTTCATTTCTGATGGCCTACTGGAATGCGAAATCCTAGGACAGCGGGATTTATTTGGACGGACTGCCAAACAACCCAGTGAAGACCTAACAAGCGAAGAGGAGTTCTTCGTGGATCTAAGGGAAAGGATTAACGAAATTCACCAGAGAACTAGAAGTCATCTAACAAGTGAGTAAGTGCAGCAGCTTGTCTGGGACAAACTTGTATATAGGCGACCAGATAACCGTGTTACACCAAATCTTAAGGCTGCTTTTTGGCTCAAATTCATATAATGCAAATAGGCCACGCCCCAAAAGAGGGTATAGGCTAAAAATTAAAATCAATTAATAGTAATTTTATAAGAACTGTGAGAAAATGCGGTAAAAGCGAAAATTATTTCAGAAAAAAAAACATTTTTTTCCTAAAAACGCCCCTTAAAAGTGGGCGGTGCTCAAAACATTGTATGGAACAAACAATAGAAAATATCTTTAATATTATTTGTCTTTTAATTTTTTTTTTTTCAAGTGAGAGTGAATTTTCCGATATTGTTGGGGGTCCAATTTTTGGCATGTTAAAGGTCTTGGGCCAATATTTCTCAATACCAAAATTTGAGTTCCTACGCCTTGTCTAACTTGACAGAAAGTAAATTTGAAAGAAAATGTGAAATAGAGGTTGTCTCACCTTGAAGCCAGTAGTGTTACACACTTTGTCTGTGCAACAGAAGAACCAAGCCGTGTACCAAGTTTCAGCTCTCTAGCTTGATTTTGAAGTCCTAAAACCTTCACTTATATGGGTCTTCGATGATTAATAAAAATTGCGAGTGCCCGCATGAAGACCAGGTACGATGCGAGAGCTACATCACCCAAGTTCAATGAGGGAGATTTGGTATGACATCGTAAAAGGGAAAATCGCCAAAGCTGCAGCAGGACTGGGAAGGTACCTACCAAGTAGTAAGGCGAATTAATGATGTTGTCTTTCGAATGCAACGAGGATTACGAGCGAGATGAAAGTAAGTCATTTGGATTGCCTACATCGCTACCACGAAAGCAATGATGACGTACTTGTTCGGGACGAGCAAAACTAAGAGGGGGGCAATGTGAAGTGGGAACAAGATGTGATATTATATGCAGGAGTCGCTGAACGCACCCATTAATTCACTTTTCGAACACACCCTCTCGATTCACTTCATGAACACACCTAACTGTCACTCCAGTCAGCTGACAGCAAACTGACGTTCGAGGCTCGAATTTCGATATCGAATTTCCCCCCAGTGGAAAATTACCAGTAAAAAAATACCAATGGAATACTACCAAAGGGGAAATACAGAAAGTGCTTGAAATAACTTAATTTGTATAAATACACAGATGACAAGCTCGTACAGGACAGTTATATTTGAAGTGCGTTGATCTGTGAAAATCGAGAGTATGATTGAGTCGAGAGTATGAGAGCGTGATTTGAATTTAAACAACTTTTTTTTTAATAAGAAAGTGTTGCATTGAGAATTTATAAAAGTGAAATTGAGCTCATTTTGACAAACTCCAGGCAAAAATATTAGAAAATAAACCAACTCAGTATTTACTGTAAATCTTGCAATATCTTTATTAATCTGGAAAATTTTCAAATCATAATTTTAGAAAAGGTAGAGGATGGTCTAAAGACCGGAAAAACCGGAAATACCAAGGAGAGTGCACTGAAATCAGAATATATCTGGGAGTTCTCATAAATTGGATATGAAAAAAAGTGTAATGCTTAAGCTTGCAATTTGCTCATTCTAGACTGCTGCTGGAAAGGTAAAACCGTGAACCTTAGCTCAAAGCTATTGAACGAAGCAATACAGTGCAACCGCAAAGTCATCAATGCTTTTATTTGTAGCTCAAGTTTGGGTTTATCAACCTCTTATCAGTCCCTTAAAGATGGAAATTTTCTACGCATTTTTTTATATTTTTAGAATTTTCAAACTTACCGAGTAACGCTCCAATATGCTACTTGTAGACTAAATGACTCCTCTTGTTCTAAATACATTGAAAATGTTTTTGGGCTATGTCGTAAAAATTACGTAAATGAATTGAGACTTGTCTTAGCTTAAGTTCAATCAGCTAAACCAAGGTTCGTTTATGAAAAAAATGTCAAATCAATGTCGAAGTTGCAGCTTTGATGTACAAATTATACCAGACGAATACCACCGGAAGGACGAAATTTTATACTCAGCTTGAGAGAAGTTCTAAGATAACCTCCCAAAACTGCACAGCAGTCTAAACCACAGGCTTAATTCTAGGCTGCGAGCACCCCATAAAGAGCAAGAGAAGAACCCCATGCTCTTTTCTGTCCTGGTATTTATCGCTGAAATATAGACACATTCGCAGTCAATGGTACAGTACAGTCAACTTTTTGTACCACACGGGACTTATGAAAAGTATTCAAATGAAAATTCAATAGACCCGCTAAATGTGGCATTAAGGAGTCAACCAGATAGCTCTCATCTTTCTCCATTCAGTTCACAATTTGCATTCGTTTCTTTGCCAAAGCCAACCTCATGCAAACCTTCAATTTATTGCTCGCACATACTAAACTATTCGCAAATGCAATTTTACCAAACATTTATTTAACAAAAATGCATGAAAAGGACCTCGCCAACTTGTCCGCCTTCAGCATATAAATCTCCCTCGTTACTCTATATTCTTCCCTTTTCCAGTTCGGCGATTTTCACAGAATCACAGTTATTGAGTTTGCACATTTTAAAGGTCTGCAGCATCCCAATTGTGTGTGCGAAACGAGCAACGTTGGCACCCTTGGAGGAATTCGAAATTCAATTTGTTCCCGCACCATACCCTGGCTAGACGGGAATCCTTGAATGAATTCGCTCCTGGTATCCAGAAACTGCAGACGGAAAAATACACTGGGGGATTCTGTGGAAGTCGTGTAACGCAGCCAGATGTGGGAACGCCGACGACTGACACAGCGCGCGGTAGGAATGCAATTACGCCCCGCATGATGTAAATGTGGTAAAAAGGACTTTTCCTTTTGGTGATATTTTTTTTTTCAATATAAATGGCAAGGAAGTCGAGCAGATCGATCAACAGAGCACACCTTTCTTCTTTTAACAGCAGTCGAGATAAAGCGCCACCCGCGATTAAAATTTATTTGCGAAACTTTTTTATGAAGTCGCCCTGCGTCGTAAAATTCGACAGGATGCCTTTGCAGAGTTCTTCGCTTTTTAATGATTATGTGAGTAGCATCGGTGAATAATGGCTCATAAGAGAGCTGCACCGTATGGTTGTGGATGCCAATTCGCAGGACGAGGGCATGGTTTATATGTAGGTACCAAACCAAGAGCAAAGCCAGATGATAAACAGTTTATGTAATAATTCGTCCTGAAAAGTGCGGCGGTATAATGAGATTAAAATTTATTGTTTGGAAGTAATTAGAAAACTGTGCGTGCGGGATAGGTTCTTAAACACCGAGGTACACAATGAGGTTATCTTTATGGACTCACAATGGAGGACACACAAGAAATTTCGACTTTAGGGGTATATAAACGCTTGTGGCTGACTTAATTGGTAGGCTATGGCATGTTGCTTGAAGGGACTTTCATCAGATTGTGTTACGATAGCCTTAGCTATGTCTTCATCTTTTCAGAGGGGGTCGCAGTGTTTGCGGCAGTCGGTATTTATTTGTATGTAGGTATATGTGACGCATTTGTTGATTGAGGGTCAAATGTTTCACAATGTCTTAAGGCAAATCGCTTTTAGTGGCACTTAGAATGTGCGACACATAAAGATTTTTGTGGTCGATTTATGTTTTACGAGACGGAAATGCCTTCAAGAAGCGTTTTAGATGGGTGCTTGGATGAGCATTAAAGTGGCACCTTTTTGAGTCCGATTAAGGATTCTTCAGTTTTATGAGACTCTTGAATGCAAGAAGTTAAAGTTGCGAGAAGTAAATGGGTCATAATCAGTGCTTTACCTAGCTACTTAGGGAAGGGTTTTATACTTTAGGAATAGAAATTGACAACAAAAATTTTTTGAAATGTCTGAGATGAAATCAAATCTATGTACAGCATTTAAGTTCTGATTATGACAGCTCTTAAAATGCGATTCTGATTGATCATTGATTATGACTGCTCACTGATATGACTTACAGCTGCAAAAGCCTAACGCGAGTGAAAGGAAACGTACGGAGGAGGAGAAAATAAATGAATATTCCACATTTTCAAACAAACACGGTGCGGCAACGTGAGAAACCTTGCTCAATCATCTTACCTCGCCCAAGATATTGCTCGAACTCAGGCATTCGTTGAACTTTGATATCTTATTTGGGTTGCAGGTCACACTGGTGTCCATGGACATGAGATCTCTGTTGAGCTGGCTAGCCAAGGTTCAGAAGAGGTTTTTCTATTATCCGAAATTTCGAACCCGAGCTAGGCAGGCCTACCTCCATAATTTCACTAAATTTTCGGATAAGCCGCGTTTTTAATTTTAATGAGCACAATTCTGAAACCCACCCCAAACGTTTCGATGCAATTCGATGCGAAAAGTTCGGGGTAAGTTTCAGAATTGTGTTCATTAAAACTAAAAACGCGACTTATCCGTAAATTAATTGAAATGTTATCAAACAACCGCGAAAGCCTTAAAAGTTCTACCTGCATCAGTTGCCACGTCTGCCTCTATACTTGGGTTTCTCGTGAACACGGGGGTCGTTAGCGTGGCGATTCTTGTGGGCCGATGCCCCTTTATCGATATAAAGGCTACCAGGCATTTGCTTAACAATTCAAAGTGTTAGGCTTGAGCAAAACCAGCATCTGTCCTGCCTGCGAAGAGGATGACATATACAACGGAAAACTTCCTCTGTAGTTATCCTGGCTTTAACCCCATCGGGTGGTAGTTCAGGTGGGCAGACGTGTGAGTGCCTTCAACACTGCAGGTCCTTCTCGTCTTTTTTCGAAGGATGGGGAAACTAACTAAATACATTGAAGTATTGAATACATTGAATACAAAATACATTAGATGTCTGCATGGTAGTATCAAGCTCAAGCGAATAGAAGCAACCTCCAACAAAAAAAGTACCGTCAAGTGTGAAGCCTTACACTGGGATCATATGCTGGAATAGTAGGCCGAGGTGCCATAAACACATACCCCTTTGCAAAGATTCCACATTTGAGTCGAACTTTTTGCGATTAACGAAGCAAGCAGCCCACTGCATTTATAAGCGAAATCCCACCAGAGTCAAGATTTCACTATTCTCGGGTAGCCAGGTAGTTTTTAAAGATCTAAGCTCCAGAGCCGTTTGGAAATGCCAGTGTTAAACTGATTTGGCCAGTGCACGAAAACTATGAGGGGAACTAAAAGGATAACATACAAGGCAAATATGGAGCTAAGATGCCCTTTATAGGGCCTTTTCCCCTCTCTGGTTTTACTATGGCAGACTTTAACCATCAAACAAAAAGCTGGACTAACAGCATCTCTTTACAAAATTGAACTCAACAAATTTAGAACTCAACAAATTTGATCTAAGACTGTTATGTAGAGCTCTCACTAGACATGCAGCTTGTATTATTATTAAGTTGGATTTTGCACTGCGAGCTGTTGGTCCAATGTGTCCCCTACTAAGCCCTGATGAGGTAAATTCCCTCAAAGGAGCTCCCCTCACACTATAATTCATCACTTTACTATCGAGGGTATGTACTCATAGCACCTTTTCTAGTCTTGTTCCACTAGGAGTTGGGTATCTCTCTGTCTGGTATCTGATATTTGCCCAGACATTTTCTTGTGGTTCAGACCCCTACAGAATTGCAAAATGTGTTCCGGAGTTCCACCAGTCTCATCGCAAAATCTGAAATAGAGTTTTCTCTGTTCTCCTGAATTTTTTTTCCTAAGGGTGTGTTCACCTATTCCGCAGCAATGTCCATGTCCTATAGGTAGAGTTCAGGTAGAGTTCTGCTAATTCTCGTCTTGCCAAGGAGTCCGCTGCTTCATTACCTTCTATTCCAACATAGCCAGGTACCCAATACAGGGTCACTTTATTGACCTTGCCCAGATCATTGGGTGTAGGCAGTCCCATACAAGTTTGGACCGGAGTTTGGTTGCTCATTCTATATGTTGCGGATTCATTGCTCCAGGTCTTTTTAGTCCTGAGCTTCACCTTGAAGTTCTTTTCGAAGCTAAACTTCCTCAAACTGTCATCCTCAGATCAATCAAGAAGTGCGTCAAATTCCTTCGACCCAATGCACCTCTCCCTCCCAGTCCGCTCTTTAGCCATCCTAAGGATCGGTTTCCTAGTCGTGGCGGACGTCCCTGACACTGTTGCATTTTCCCACTTTTTGATTTAAAATCCATAAAGCAATTATCAGAAATTTTTTTTGGAATAGGTACCGTAATATATTTTTTCTTTTCTTGTACCTACTTTGGGCTAGGAATGGCTTTTTTCCCAATAATCTCGGTACAGGATTTTTAGTTATTGGCTTATAAATGCAAGCTTTTGATTGATTTTCAAACAGCTTCAGAAAATTTTAAGCTAAAAACGTAATTTTCAAAAGATCTTCAAATTTTTAGAAATGCCTATGTATGTTTTATATAAAAACAAAAACATTATAACCGGTTCTACCGTTAAGATACAAGTGTATTTCGTACAATAATTTTTTAAACGCTTTTGAAGCTTCCGGGCTTCATCTCACAATCTGCTAAATATTATGAAATTTCTTAAGTATGTGATTATTTTCATATCAATTGGCCTTATAGAATCGGTGATAGAGAGACAAAATTTTTTTTCACAATTTTTATACCCGACCGAGGGTATATTAATTTTAATGCATATTTTGTAACACAATGAAACAATCACCGTAGACCCCTAAGACCTTTTAGAGATATGATTGAGACCGACAGGTGAGTCGATTAAGCCATGTCCGTCCGTCTGTCCGTGTGTGTGAAGTTTTTAGGTCTTTGAAATTGAGCTAGGACGCTCAAACTTGGAGTTTATCTTGGTTCTTATTTTGTACAGAAAAAGTGTGAAAATTAGTTAAATCCGCAGACGACCACTCCGGCTTCAATGCCAGACAACCTCTATTTCTTATTTTCTTTTAAAATGCCTTTTGGTCAAGTTAGACAGTCGTAGGAACTCAGATTTTGGTATAGAGCAATAATGGCCCAAAACTTTTAGAAGGCAAAAATTGGACCACCCACAATATCGACCATGCCCACTTTTACCACGTTAGATCTTTAAAAACCCGATTTATCGAAAAGTTTAGTCCAAATTGAAAAAAAGTAATACAACAAATATTCAAGATATTACTATTTGCCAGGTTTGCTCAATACAAAGTTTTGCGCTCCGCCCACTTTTGAGGGGCGTGTTTAGGAAAAAACGGATTTTTCTGCAATAGTTTTTGGTTTTAACGCATTTTGTCTTGATTCTAACGAAATTGCAATTAATTGATTTTAATTTTTAGCCCAGGCCTACTTTTGGGGGCGTGGCCCTTAAAAATAATATACGAACTCGGAACAAAAAAAATTAAGATTTGGTGTTTCACGGTATATAGGGTCGGGTATATAGAAGTTCGTCACAGACGAACTCTTACACTTGCTCACTTGTTTTTTTTTTCGAAAATACGCCAGAAAACATTTTAACCAATTTTTAATTTTAGTCTTTGCTTAAGCTGCAGTTGCTGTGTGCCGAATATCGGCTTTTCTTAATGCAAAAATTGAATTTGTGATTGCACAATGCTTAGGCCTGTATTCTTTGTAGTCGAATATGTTTAAACACAGACTGCGTTGGGGTTAAAATTCCGGATACGACAAAATGTATTACAAAAAAATGCTGGAAAGCAAATTTTTTTTTTGCGAAACAAAAGAAGAATTTTGAAATGCGGATTTTTTTCGGCAAAATTATTACTCCTAAGCAAGAGCTTAAGGATCAGATGTTATGCTCTGAAGAGGTGTTCTTCGACGCTAACAAAGCAATGGTGGTGCTAGGTGTAAACTGGTGTTAAGACCAATTGGGGCACAGCGCAACACCTTTTGTTGCCACTGTTTTATCGCTCTTTGTCCAATCCGACGTCAAGTAAAATAAGCAACTCTATTCTAGCTCTTAAAATATTCAATTGTACATCCTTGAGTGTACGTTTACGCCTATACGTACGTACGTTTAAGTTTAAAGGTTCTTTCATCCGCCGTACAGCGTGAATGTAGAATGTCCTGCCGAAATCAGTCTTTCCAACTCAAAACAACCTGCAGCTGTTCAATGCGTTCTGAAGTTCGGATCAGATCAGACGTTGAATTTAAATGTGCGAATGCCTATGGGCGTTGGACATCAGCATAAGTCAGCAATAAGAGGTTTGGCTTATTGAGGACGAGGAGCTTGCCGGATTTTTTTTGCTAGTACTGTTTGACGTGCAAAGTAACTATCTTTCATAATTTCTCAGACGCTTATCTCAGACTGTGTAGAACCACTGTGCACGAGGTCCCGGGTTCGAATCCCGATCGGGGCAATAAGTTTTTTTTCACGGTGTTTCACCTCCGCGAGGGCCTGAAAAACCCTCCGAGAGTATCATTTGTCATAAGAGACCTCTCAATTCGCCGTTCGGAATCGGCAAAAAACTGTAGGCTTCTTTTATGTGTGAAAAACACCTGTAACGCACACATCATGCATGATTGTAAGAGGTGTCAGGCGATGGCTCTTCTGAGCTGCAAGTGCCAATTAGTTTTTTTTTTGTTATGGCGTGGACCGACCAGAGTGTTACAATTGAGTGGAAGCTAACAATAAGTTCTTCGCGACAACAATTAAAAAGTTCAGATTTTATTTTGTTATCAGAAATCGCCTCTTGCTGATGGCTGTTTAAAAATTTGTTGATATCAGCTTTGGTAATGTCTTTGGAAGAAAATACAATTCTACTAAGGTACGTGATATTATAAAAGTATTAAAACGGCTATTTTTTTTGGGGTAGGTACGTTTTATTTGTGATCGATTCCGAATGTCGGCTATTGACACCGAGAATACAGGACTATTTTGTGCGTAATATTACCCCCTATCATACTCTCACTATCATGCGACTTCCTGTCTTCTAATTATTACGAGTCAACCAAATTCAATTCAATTCGATTCAATTAAAAATAGAACGAATCAAATTATAAACTTGTGAACCTCTTCAAGTGTAATCTCGTAAATTTTATACATAACATGTCTATAACATCGCAGAGACCTTAAGGGAATATCTTTGTCTTTGTAGAACATCCAATGAGCTTAAGCTTATTTTCTCTAAACCAAGTCGCAGGCGCGGCCAAAAGCAGGGCACCAGCATTATTCCCCACATCCATTTCTAGGACGTACAAACGTAAGAATTTTCTTAGAACGATGTTGAGAGGATAAAAGCATTTCCACCCCAACCTCATCTCTATGCCTAAGATACTAGAAGTAGCCAAAGTATTAAAACCAAGCCCTCGCGAATGATTTAATCCGCATACATCCCTCGAAAATCCTTCTATTTTGATAAGGGTAGCATTTAGTCATTTATGTTTGTATCAGAATTCCATTATCAAAGCTTATTTTTGCTCTGAGATTAATAATTTACTAATAACCATTACTTACATATTGATTGGTTTGTTCTATACCGAAAAGATTTATCCTCAACCTTTTTCGTGTGTTCGATACAGGCTATACTCACACACAAATAGCCAATCCAATACCTCTTCCAGCTGAACGTAGAGACTTGATTCAACCCGAAAATAAAATTTATTTTTTATTTTTTCGCTTTGCCTGCAAAATCGAAGTTGAAGGATTAATTGCCATGGCTAGAGCCCGACTCTATTTCCCCTGTCTACCTTTGTCAATGGGAATTACTTGAATCAAGTGCTTTGTTTAACAATAACAGGACTTAGCTTCATTTTGATTTGTTATCGAGTGTTTTTCATCCCTTTGAAGAGTATTGGGAAAGAGTGTGGGTAAATGGGTAAATGAAACTTTGAGGTATTGATTTTTTTTTAATAAAAGGACTAAATGATCTCTTTTAATTTAAAATAATTTAAGTCGTGATAGAACAGAGCAAATATTATTTTGACTTCATTTGTCAGTCAAACACCAGCTTGCCAACAATTGCCAGCTTTGGGAAAAGAACTGAAACCATGAGCAACGGTTTTGGCAACGTCTCAAATCTCATCATACCTCATACTATCGCGGCAGGAAGTGATATTTTACAATTCTCTTATACAGTTTTATTCTTCCAACAAACTCGGGGAAAGGCTTCGCAGCCCTCTGGAGTCAGTTGTGGACTTATTTGTTCTCCGCAGAACAAATTTTACTCCGGCCACTCACTCTTGCATGCGAAAATACCTACTTGCCACTCAGAAGCATTATTCCTGCCAAGAAAACTGCAAAACTGTTCGCGCGTATAACTTAAGCCAACTTTTCAACAACTATCTGCCTTACAGCATATTTTTAACTCAATTTCCCGGGCCTGCCTACCTCTTATAGTCCCCAAGACACGGGTACAAAGAATTCGTGCAACGATATAATTAGATTTCCTGAAACGATTTCCCTGGTGGCGACCATTCTACGTGCACTTGGCTTTTGTTTTTCCCGTAATTGAAATGCAGACGAGAAGAAACCCAAAAGGCAATCCCAAATCCGAGATCTACCACAACACAGCGGGAAACGCCTGCTCAATTTAAGCTCGCACAAGTCTTTGGTGGTGGAAAAAAATTGAATTTAATATTCCGCCTCATATATCAAAATCTCCCTGTGTGATAAGACACACGACCGTGGCGTTCACGACTCTCGCCACCTGGGAAGGACGACATGGGTTCGCACACCTGAGCTGAGCCGCCTTAGAGCCAACCCGACCAAACCGATCTGTTATCGTAATCGAAAAAAGTTCGCCTCGGCTTTAAATAGTCTCCGAGGGTGCTAACAACCGGCAGCTGGGGCAACATGTTGAAGCAGGAGGAAATCCCTTTGAATTAATTTGATACCCCCTACTGATTTTATTACCTGAATCCATACCATCTCCGGACGTTACACCGGATATGTCTTGCGTGCGTATATGTGTTGCAGAAACTTTTCTTCGTGCAAGCAGTTTTTTGTTGTTCGCCCCAGTTGCGGTCGAGAGGGCCTGCCCTCTCTGCCAGCTCTATGCGATATCGAGGCCCCCAAGCAGGTCCTGTCAAATAACATAAAATTTCATCGATAACAATCTCCGAAGAACGACTAAGTGTCCTACGTGATTGGAAATCCTGATTTTTGCAGAAAATACGCGTCGGTCGGTGATGTGTGTGTTGTGACAGCAGAAGTCGTATTCTCTATGTGCCCGGTGGGCATAGTAACAATCGTCCATGTGCTCTACGCGCGATACTATGAGCCTCTTTGACGAATCGACTTTCTATTGACCGTGGCCGCAGATTGAGTTCCACATCCCAGTTTGGGGGGTGGTAGTTGTGTTGCCCCAGGCTACCCAAAATGATACACGACTTATACATGTTACATGAGGATTAATCGACATACGCGCTTGCTGCCTTCTATATTAAGGAAGAACTCCATGCGAAGCATTAATTCTCACGTAGAGTACATAGTCTTGGTTTGTCACTTGGGGGTGTTTGTGCCAGCTCTCGGTTCTTGTTGTTGCGTTTTTTTTTTTTTTTTTTACTGCTCAGGCTATTAAAGTGAACCGTCAGTGGGGCATTAAAGGATCCAAAAGTTTGAGTTTGAGTAGCAGCCAAAGCACCCCAAATGAATCTTCTATGTGTAATAATAGGGGAGAAAGTTTCCCCTCTACAGCATGTGAGGACACATATTTTTTAATTAAGTGCCTCTTTGGTTGCTGACAATAATGCTCGAGCATACCGAGTCTTGTGTGTATAAGGATGTAGTTAATGTGCTACGATACTGGGAGGTACTGGATTTTATGCGAAAAGTATCCTGAAAATTTTCAAGCAGATTATAATGGTTGTTATGAGTGGTTAAATGGTTTTTCGGAGGAGCCCTAAATGGATTTAGAGTTTAGAAAGTGGATTTGGTGTTATCGAGAATCATTTGACACCCAATAATGTGTAATGAATTCGGTTTCAGTTAGGAGGCTCGCTTGTGTACAACTTGTTTGTGTATGAAAATGTTTTTTTAGTGTTATTGAAAATGCCCTCATTTGACGCATATGAAAATGCTTACAACTCAGATTATTGCTATTTAATGGGGATGGCATTTGGTTTATAGATTAAAATATTGTCTTAATTTTAGATGGATTTTTTCCATTTATTGTTTTCAAATCGTAAAATATTCCGTGCCATTATCATTATCGTGTCGCATGGAGACACTGGCTTAACTCCCAGGCGGGCTAATCTGCAAAAGTCAGGTGGGTTAGTCAAGTGTGCCTCGATTCAAAACATACCTAGCAAACTTATGAAAAAGAGAGGTGACGGAGGTCATTCCTCTCGAGTCCAGTGCGCACCACAATGTATTCGATTCGACGTCAACTATCCGGTCTCAGTGTCTGGAAATCCTAGGCTGACTAGCTCTCGAGTTGCTCTGCTTGGTCCATAGTTCTTTAGAGCCTAATCCGAGTGACCCGCTTTTAAGCTTTTTCTTAATCTGTATATAATAACAGTTTCGTTATTCCCAGATCCTCACAAGACCAACCTTGATTGGAAAGCTGATCGGTTTGATTTATTTTTAACACTTCAGGAAATACTTTTTAGAGAAATTTAAAAGTTTAAGCAATATAGAAACCATTTCCACGATTTGGTCGTCAGTAAAAATCTAGCCTTCTAGCTAGCTATTTTACTAAATGTAAGAAGTTTAATCAACGCTTTACTATATTTAACTTCAAAATCGACGCAACCCCTAATGATTTGTCGGAGTTTATAGCATGGCGAATTCTGGGGATGTGGCCTAATAATCCTAAGGTGGATGTATTTTGCTATTTTATAAACCAATGATCGCATACAGAAAAATTGCGAGGGCAAAAAGAACTAGTCTGGCCAGCGCGAGAGTTTCAAAAGTGGCCGCCTCTGCCAAACAGGTGCAATGAGAACTTGCCCAACTCCGCAGCCAGGGAAGTGACGTATGAGCGACTCCTGGTTGAGGAACGTGCAAGCAAAACAGTCCTTAACAAGTGCATTACAAACGAGCAATCTTATGCGCTACGTAATGAACTACTAGGTTAGTCCTGCTCTTTCCTAGGGACGACATTATTGGAAGGTTGGACTTTCAAAAGAACTTTGTTATCAAGCTCAGTAACGAAAAAAGCTGAAGCAGCGAATCCACAATTCATTACATTCAAAAAGAAGGAACAAAACCACGAAATGGAATACGGATGGGTTAAGAAATGATGAAGGAACAGGATCATGAGTGTTCGCGAACACTCTGAACCCCTGCGCAAAAGTCTCAGCATCTTTCAGGCTGAGATCTACGCCATAGACTGATTTGCCCAAACCAATCTTGACAGAAACCTCACTAGATGTGATATAGCGATAGTGCTAGCGATAGTCAGGCTGACAAACTTGTGTTGAAGTAACAATAAGTAACCATCTGCACTTCCATTTCGGGTGTCCGGATAGCCTACATGTCCTTTGCATAAATAATGCACATAAACCAACAAAATTAAACTCTGTTGAATACCTGACCAGACTAGCTATTTAAGGAAAGAGGGTAATGAAATAGCCAGACAGATAACTTCCGCCAAGGTGAAGGAGGGAAAGTATTTATAAGGGCACGCATTTCTCCAAGCTGATAGCTGGGGCACATCTTGGAGAGGTGCGTGTATATCCAATCCGACCTAAATAGTTCCATTGTCTGGTGCCAAAAAAATCAACTCGAGCTCAATGTCAGCAAATGCCAAGCAATAACCTACGCCCGAAAGCGATTTCCCCCAAGCCCCAGAAACTATGTTATCAACAACGAAGCTGTTCCTCGTGTCGAATCCTTGGTTGATCAACGCATTATCTGCGACCGGGAACTAAACTTTCGTCTTCACATCGATAATATTGTTAAACGCGCCAGCTCCACCCTTGGATTTGTGAAGCGCTGGTCTACGTCACAAAATCGTTGTACATAACCTTCGTTAGGCCAATCCTCAAATATACTTGTCAAGTCTGGAGCCCATCTTATGCTGTTCATTTTGCACAGTTCAACGTAGATTTATTCGTTTTGCAATTCGCGGTCTACCCTGGGAAAATACCTTTAATTTACTCCCCTATAATGATCGTCTGAAACTAATAAACCTGCACTCGGTAGAAGAATTGCACCTTGAATTACACCTCAAGATGTCGTCGTGAGGTTGCAGACATTCTTCTCATCCACGACCTAAATGCCTAAACGACTGTCACACATTGTTGCACAAATTGACGCAACTTACGCTTTATACCCCTCTTTGTATCAACTTCCATCGGACAAACTATGGCTTCCATGAGCCAGTGTCTAGAATGCTGCGTAATGCTAATTCCACTCATTTTCACTTCTCTACGCTCGCCCATCCTCCTCCCACCCTCCTACCATTAGATATTAAGATAACTATAAGTTTTGATTGTTTAAGATTTAAGTTAAGTTAAGCTTGTATTAAGCTAATAAAGTGCCTGGCTGGGGGCACCAAAAATTCACAAAAAAAAATTCAAATTCACAATAGGCCAAAAGGTTGCACTGCAACATACCACCATACAAAATAAAAGTACTCATTCACTGTGAGTTATTAAAGCAAAATATGACAACCATTTTGACAGATATGTAGCCTCCAAACTTTGACAGCTAAAAGCTATGGCCAACTTCAAGTGTCAAAGATTGAAAGTCTGAGCTGTCAGCATTTGGAGACTCTTTACTAAGCTGTTTCTCAGCATTGGTGTAGAGTGTGTTAAATTTTCTTGCGACCCGTCCAAAACTGGGAAAACTTCCTTTTTTCGTACAACTACGCTGCCCGTCCGTTCATCCGTCTATTCGCTCTTCTGAACAGAGAGTTACAGAAAACATTTGAGTGCTTCTAAACTGCGCGAATAGAAGGAGAACATAATTGTTCTGTTATGTGTGTGAAAAAAAAGTTTTTCGGGCACAACTTTTTAGATACACATAACTGTTTAATTACACCTTAGAATTTCTTGAAAAATGGATTAAATTTTTTTCAGTACCTACTTGTTTTGAATAGTTTTGCAGCAAGAACTTGGAAAACGAAGCTTAGCAAATATTAAATTGAATATGAAAAAAATTGTTTATTTTTTTCAGTTATTTTTGTGTTCAGTTCAAAATGAAACCGCCACGCCTCCAAAAACTGGGCGGGATATAAAAATTTAACCGTTGAGTGCTTTATACTAGGTTGTTGAATATTTTAATTTCGGCCTAAAACTCCGCCTTTTTAATAGGAAATATTACTTGTTTTTGAAGCCACGCCCACAAAAGTGGGCGGAGGCGTGTACTATGCTAATATCTACAACTTTTGTAATGGATTTGTAATATAATTGAAAAAACAGTCATTTTAAGTTGAGATCTAGCATCATCGTAACTTAGCAAACATTTAAAAAAAGTATTTATAAAAATTAGAGATGGTCGCAAATACACGCCTGCAGTGATCGTGTCTGTGGGGGGATTCAAATAATTTTCAAACTTGATCTGAAAAACTAAGATTTCCAGCTCAGCCACCGAATTTCACCTCACTAGCTTAAAACTTAAAGTCTTAAAGTTGTTTACATACGGACAGACGGACGGACGTACAGGGCTCAATCGATTCCCCTAACGGTCCCATTCATATCTCTAAAAGGTCTTAGGGGTCTACGGTGATTGTTTCACTGCGTCACAAACTATACATCAACCTTAATATACCCTGGGTAGGGTATAAAAAACAGGAAGATGCAGTTTGCCGCACTATTCATCCCTATGAAATATTTTTTCCGTGGTAATTAAAACTGAAAAGAAAAACAAATCTTTTTAAACAAATAAACATACTTATGTCAACAAAAGCGAATCCGCAATTTTCATCAATCCTTACTGCTGCTTTACAAAAAAACCCCATACATATGGCGCACTTATTTATTTATCCTGTATTTCATTCACTTAAGAACCTAACCTTTTCCGAACACGGGAAATAAAAATAAATTTCTCAAAGTAATTTTTTAACTTGCGTCTGGCCTTCGTTATTTATTCAAAAGCCATACGTCTCCCTAACGCCTGCGAGCGCCAAGTCCGGCGACCCTCCGTTTGATATTCCGACCACAAAACCAAGTGAAAAATGTTTGTTTTTCCATTCACTTCCCGAGCCGGGCTAAATTTATTCCATCATTCTTCTCTCATCAACTATACTTCAAATAATGAAAAATAAAAATGAAAACGATCCACGATACGAACACCGACGGAGACGCACGTTGAAAAATGTCCATTTGCCTGCCTGCCAGCACCCGACTCAAACCGACTGATTTCATTTGGAGATTTCCAGCGAAGATTTCGCTTTTCATTGCTCGTGCTGCGAGCAGCTTTCCACAGGGTGTCCTTATCAAAATGTCCATCGTTTCCGTGAATCATGTTCCCAATGATGATTTCTTATTCATGCCCATTTTCATAATTATTTCAACAAACAAAATGCTTACGAGGGAAAAGCACAAAAAATGACGACGAAGTAATAGATACGCGCCCAGGTACACATCCTTTCGTTCTTTAAATTACCGCTATCAAGGGAAGCGTGCATATAGATACTTTATCTGAAAAGTTAACGCCTTGAAAAAGCAATTTCCCCCACCAGCCAGTGGAGTACAACACAAAAAACTGACAACAAATCGATAAGAGTCGTCGGCAGCGTCAGGTACACACAGAGCGCACACAATAGGACAATTGTGTCACGCCGCTTAAGCCGTCCTTTGTTGGGCGCCATCGATTGAACAGGATATCGAATGTTCTCTTTGTTGGGTCGTCTGGTCTGTAGGTACCTACGACAGCCGACCTTCGAGCAATCAAGGTTTAGTTGTACAAAGGTGAACAGGATTCAACAACCGACATGGAGTAGTGTATCCCCTTTTAATCTGTTCACGATTATTGCGAGTTGTATTTGTCCACAATTACCGAGTGTACGTGTGGGCATATCCTTTCGCAAATATTGACAGCAATAATTTATCCATCGGCGGAGAGAGTCCTCGCGCGCGTACATACCTCAAACTATTTATTTGGATGTGGAATGCAATTGTGGAATAGAGCTGATGTTTGTCATATATTCAATGCGAGTTGTGTGGAGGAAGGCTGCTCCAATAAACTTGTTCACATTTACAAAGCCTCTCGTCGAAAACGTGATCTGTTGAAGGTTTTTTTCTCAAGGAAATAGTCGGTGGATTTCAGGTAGAACTCTATGTCGAGAGTACAGCATCGCAGCTGGAGAGCCCTTCAGCCTCTCGAGTGCTTCATCATAAGACCAGTGCGGGAAACTGACTTTCTGCCTCTAATTCTGTCCTTGGGGAGCTGTTTCCTAGTTTCGGATTTCCTTTTATTTTTCGAGTGCGGTTTCTTTCGTTTTCAACGGACCTGTGTCCAATTTTGTGTAGGGCGAAGAAAATATGAAAATAAGATCTCGCAGCACCTTTAGTGCAATTTGAATTCGATTAGGCGGGGATCTGAGGCAGATTGGGGTTAAAGTGCCTGGATTTTATGACTTAGAATTGCCCTAGTGCGAGCAAATTGGTTATTTAGTGGCGGCCCGAAGCTGAAGCTCTAATTCTATTTGCATAAATCGTTCAGAGATTTTGCTGGTTATGAATGGAGATTTCTTGTGGACGCATAATTTTCGGAAGGAATTTATGAAAGGCTGGGTAGATTGGAGCCTGCTATAACGATGAATAATTTGTTGGTCACTTGAATATCAAAAGGATATAGGAACGAGCGAAAGTTTGTCGTTCACATGGGGAACGACATGGAATTTTAAGCAATCCTGAAAGGAATATCTGTACTTACAGTTGTTAACTGACAATACAAGTATACCTATTTAATGTTACTTAAGATAATTTAAAATGAGGCCTGTTGACCGGAAAGGGCGTTCAAACAACAATAAGGATTATGCACGTGTCGAGCAAAACAAGTCGTTTAGACAAAAGCACTATCGAAAGGTATTCTAAGAATGGAACTACCCCGCCAGGCACCCTTATGGCTAACATGGTAGTGATCCTGGGACGAGCAGTAATGCTCGGGTCAGAGCAAGTCGGTTTCCGGGCAATAGCAAAATAATGCAACTGCCTAAGCGCAAGCTCTGGGTCGCGAGTTGGAATGTTGGAAGGATGACTGGTCGTAGCTACGAACTTGAAGAGATGATGGTGAAAAGGTGTGCTTAATACCACGCTCCTGATCATTTACAGCAGCGGTGGGAATGAGACCCAGAATGACTGTCATTTGGTTCACAGTTCCCTAAAACCGCGGGTCAAAGATTGTAAAGTGATATTAAATGAGGCGATTACAACACAATACCGCCTGCTGCTGACCGTCATTTTTATGGAACCGTCAAAAAAAAAAATTAAGCCAGCAAAGCTATCTGGGAGAATCAATTGGTACAATTTGGATAAAGAAAAAGGCGAAACATTTTAAACACTATGCAAAACTACCTCTGTAACATCATTGACGAAAACGAAGATGTAGAGTGCAGAGCACAAGATATGTGGGATGACCTACATCGAACATGCACAGAGAAGGCCAAATCACTCCAAGGGACTTCAAAAGGCCAAGAGGTCAATGAAACGGCCAGATGAGGTGAAACTAGTGTTCAGTAAAAAGAAAGCGGCATTCAAGGCATGGAAAAAGTGCTCCTCGAACAACAGAGATGAAATGCTTCGCCTAAAATTGGAATATGGACACGTCAAGAGTCTTGCTAAGAAGAAGTGCGCCCAGATTCAAGCAAAGAGAATGGAGGACCTGTATCGGGAATAGGAGGAAGTTTCATCTTCCACGGCTAATACCAACCAAGCAATACAGGATCTTCGACAAAGCACCTTAAATAAGGGGGCTTAAATCTTCAAAATTGCCGCTCAGAGGAGGAGAAACGCCCAGGAGATTCGTTCGCCAAGGTACACCAACAATGCTCAGGGACAGCTTCTTGTGGATGACGACATAAATTATTCACAGATGGCGGCACTATTGTGAGGGATTTTTGAATAAACAGTTTCCCAGGCGCCACTTTCCAGAAGAAACTACTCCTAACTACTCCTAAGGAGTACCAGACATCACAGTCGAGGAGGTTGGGAGGGTGGTTAACAGCGCCAAAAAGCGAAAAGCGGTTGGGCAAGATCAAATACCCTCAGAGTTCTCGAAGAAAATAGGAGACAGCGGGTCCAGCTGGCTCACGACGTTCATCTCCAAACAAATAAGAGGGGATCCAATGCACAAACAGTGGAGGGAAAGTTATCTCCTTCCTTTGTTTAAAGGAAAAGGTGACACACGAAGCTGTGACAATTACCGTTGTATCAAGCTGATGTCTCAGACAATGAAGCTCATCGAGCGGATACTTGATAGTAGACTGTGGAAAATAATAGGGTTATCTGAGGGCTAGTGTGAATTTTTCGCGGGCAAATCAACCACTGATGCAATTCAAAGCATAAGGATCATAATGGAAAAACATGGGGATGCCTCTAAAGATCTGCACATGGTACTGGTTGATTTCAAAAAAGCTTTCCATAGACTACCGCGCGATCTGATATGGGTGGCGCTCAGAAAACGAGGAGTTCCAGAACCCTACGTGCGGATGATCATGGACATGTATTATGGAGCAAAGACAAGAGTAAGATGTCCTTCCGGAGTCACTGGATGATTTCTCAATTAAAGTCGGTGAAAAATGCCCTCTAAGCTGAAACGAAAGCTCTACATCGCAGTTGTGCGTCCGGCGCTTGCATATGATTCACAATATTGGACAGCGTATAAGGAATATGAGAGCAAATTAACGGCAGCTGAGATGAAGATGCTTCTAGATAAGGAGTAACAAAGCGAGATAGAATAAGAAGTACGAAGATCCGAGGAAGCCTCCATGTTAAAGAACCTATCTCCAGAAAAATGGCGCACGACCGGCTCAGTTGTTATTGCCACAAGCGGACCATTAGGAACTGCAGTAGGGTGGAAGGGGTATGATCCATAACTTCTGATCATAACCTCGCTTCTAAATGGAAAAGAAGAAGAAGAAGAAGGATATTGACCACAACGATTTTTTTGAGAGGCTATTATAAGACATACTCAGCGCTGACGACCCTGAGTCTCGGCAACCCTTCCTAGCAAAACCTTGGTTTTCCTGTCATCACAAAATTACAGTCAATAATTTTTTTTTATGGACTTAGGCATAAACTTAGCTTCAAGTCATATTCAACGCACAATGCTTAAAACTCTAACTTTTGGAAAGGTGCCTCGGGCCTTTATTAAATCCATGTGCAAAAAACTAATCAAAATAAATATTAAATTGTAGAAGATCGACTACTGATAAAATATTACAAAAATGCTTGAATCAGCTGCTTTTATATTGCTAAAATCCTTATTTCCTTTTTAAATAATAACAAGTAATTATTTCATCCTGAAGTTGATATTGACAATAGGCTCAAAGATTTATCAACTCCGACCCCCTAAGACGTAATATATCAAAATATTCAATTAAAATTAGCATATTCCCATTTGAATACGATAAGGACGAACTGTCTTCAAAGCATTTTCTGCAAAATGAAGTACAAACGTGAGCGTAGGTATTATTAAGAAATGGCTAAAGTAAAAGTCCTTGTGTGTGTTGCTTTCGAGCACGCATCCTTCACGAGTATGTATTACTCCTCATTGTGACGTTGATTTATTTCACCATGACAAATGGAATCAATTTTTCATCGAACCGCAGCACAAAAAAAATCATATTAACAATTGAAATATTAGAATTCAGCTCATTCCTTCGGTCTTTTGGGAAATGGATTTAGAGTAAAAAAAAAATAATATCTATTTCTTTGCCAACCTCATCTGCTCCATCAACTTGGTAATTACTCATCAATTCCCTCAGGATAACTAGTGTTTTTGTGCACCATTACTTTGTCGGTTTTCAATAGAGAGTTTGAGAGGTAAATAAAGTAAGGAGGAAATCGAGTTTTGTATAAAATGCAAATTTCCCTTTGCCACACAAAGGATATATTGGCAATTTCCATCGTCGTTCTGTTTGTGAAAACAAAGCTGGTCAGGCGATTTTTCTCTTCCTTGCCGAGGACAATACATCTTTTGTTTGTTTACTCCCAGGCCACGCCTTTAAAGGAATTCCTCTTAAATTAGTTTTCAATGACTTTTTTCTTTGTCGGAAAAGCCAAGAAGGTACCGATGCTATCCTTCATTTGACGAAAAATACTCCGTCCGGGTGATAATTGGTTTTTCTGCCCAAATGAACAGAATTGACGAAAAGTTTTCTTTTTTGCTTTTCCATTCACGTCGGCGGCGGCGCCCATCCCCTGAAGTCTTTGGGTAAACAAACTTTGGCCTTACGGACAGCCCTACTTGAAAAGTGAACCACACGCACACACACACCTCAGGTACTTGGATAATCCAAAGTGCTAACACCTCAAAGCTATGTCCGTGTAGGACCCTGCGCCTGCAGCCTGCTGCATATGGTTTTGTGTCTTTTTAAGCATTTCGCATGCAAAACTGAGCTTCCTAATTGGAGTGGCGTGAATGGGAAACACTTGGAGCTGAAAGTGTTGAAGAGTTTTTCAACTCAAAACACCGACATACGTACTTCCACTTCATCACGTTCGAATAGTTTTCCACATAAGTTCGGCTGCAAAGGTTTCCACACTAATGCGGATCATTTAGTTGAGTAGTTGCTCGAGGGGGGTTTCAATTAGGAAACAATTTTTCAACAGACCGGAAGTTGTGGTGTCTACATTATGGTGGATGGTGCTGCTTCTAGTGCTAAATTATTCGCACTCAATGCTGGTGGGTGATATTTATCCATCTCATTGGCAGTCGCGGCGGAATGAATAAATTAAAGCTGTTTGCATTCGACGGGGCTTTTGTGGAATTACGCCTGTGGTCGGACATTCATTATGCAACTGTTTTAAAAAAAAACAACAACAGCAGAATTGGGGGAACGACTTATATGAGATCAAATGAAAGTTAAGTATTCTAAGGATAGGATGTTTCTTAATTTCATAATTCAATTGATGAGCATATTCTGACAAAAATTATACATTTAAAACTTAGAAGTTTTTGAGAACAAGTGGGAAAGTGCAACAGTGCGTATGTAAAAACTTTAGTCCGTCTGTAACGGATTGCAAAATAACCTACCCTACCAAAAAAAAAAATTGTCACTCCTCCAAAATATGGGCGGAATATAAAAAAAAACTATTCCAAGCTTTATACTAGGTGGTTGCATACATTTCGGCCTAAAACTCCGCATTTTAAACTCAAAAAAATAACTTTTTTTTTAACGCCACGCCTACAAAAGTGGACGGAGGCATATATTATAACAAAAAAGTTAGGAAAAGCTAATATCTACAACTTCTGTCACATCATTTTTAGTCAAATTTCATATATTTATTGAAAAACAGTCATTTTAAGCTAAAATCCCTTAAAAAGTATTGTGTTGGCCCATTTTTTTTTTTTTTTTTTTTTTCATTTTTCGGAAGTTGCTACTATCCGATGGAGCACTCAGATAAAACTACTGGTCCATTGTATTACAACGCAGACACCTTACTTTAATGTATTTAGTTTACCCGTCTTTCGAAGAAAAACGAAAAGGAGCTGCAGTGATGAAGAGCTTAGGTGTTCGGCACTAACCACGTCAGCCCCAAAGATCCGCCACCTGATGCGAGCAAAGGCAGGACAACTACATAATAAATGTTCCGTTGTATCGTCGTCCTCTCCACAGGCAGGACAACTGGTGATTTCGCTCAAGCCTAGCACATTCAAGTGCTTGGCAAAAGCTTGGTGGCTCGTATGGACGCTTACAAGAAGTCGCTGCAATCGATTCTCCTGAGAGATAGAAGAAAAGACGCTGACCCCTCGCAGATATCCGGCCGTAGTCGTTTATTCTGTCTGCACCCATCGCAGTCACGCCAACGAGCCCTGTGCTCACGAGAAACCCAAGTATAAATGGCAGACGTGACAACAGATATAGGCAGGCCTAAAGCAGGTTCCGGTCCTGAGATAACCTCTTCTGCGCCTAGTCTGGCAAGCTTTGTCGAGAAAGTGTCTATCTTGGCCTTTGTCGAGAAAGTGTGTATATGTATGGTTATCTTGGTGAATACCGACTGAAAATGCTCAGTTCAAAGATTTCTCAGCGAAACACACGATCAAAAAACGGAGGTTAAGACCAACTTCGATCTTTTTGTGAAAAGGCCAAACTTTTTTGGCTGCCCTAAAGACAATTATAAGGCAATGTCACGTACCAAAAATGAGTGCGCTAGTACCATTGTAACATAGCTAAAATGGAAAAAGTATTTTTTAAAATTAGAGAAAATCGCACATACAGGCTTGTAGTAGGCGTGTATGTGGGCAGATTCAGCCAATTTTTAAACTTGATCTGAAGTACTGGACTTCCATCCAACCCATTAAATTTCAGCTCTCTAGCTTAAAATTAAAGGACTAAAAGTTGTTTACATACGAACGGACGGACAGGACGGATGACTTTTTTAATCTGACTGGGTATAGGCCAGCATTAAATATCTAGACTAGTTCCCGATTTCTAATGGAACACTTAGGTACAAAATTTTGTAGGAACCCCCATGAAAAATACCACGGACGGACCACGTCCGGCTAACCATGCACTAAACACTCTGTCTCCGAATGAGCGGCTTCCCAGTCCGCGGCGGGTGCCCTAGTTAGGGCTGCATTTAAAGCATACTGTGATGTGGCGACAAAATGCAACGATTTTCAGAAGATGCATTGGCTTTCCACGTAGAGAAAAGCTCACCCATCGACACATTAGACGAACACACTCAACCATTGAGCTGCCATTTCAATCAGCTGACAGCAAACTGATATTCGATATTCGAATTTCGATATCAAGATTTCCCCTACAGTGGAAAATTTCCAACCGAGAATTTGATCAAAAACCTAATTCATTTGTCGATCGAAACAGACCTGGTTACCGAACTAGGGTAAAGATCAACTTTGATCTTTTTTCATTTAAAATCAATAAACCCTAATAAGAAGCTGCATATTGGCTAAGAAATCACTTCACTTTAATCTCTTCTATCATTTCAGCAACAGCGACTTAGGGGTGGCGGTGTGCGGCGGTTGTACGTGCAATGAGGCGCAACTTATTCTTGCATCCGCATACCTGCCATACGAAGAGGACAATCCACCATCGACAGCATTATTGGACTTGGAACTCCAGGAAAGGAATACCAAGGCTAACTTAGTCATCGCGGTGGATACTAATGCCCAACACACTCACTGGGACAGCAAAGATATAAACAAAAGGGTTGAGTCTGTTTTAGAATTCATTTTGATATCCAATCTAGAAATTTGTAACGGGGGCAGTCATCCTACTTTCCACAACAAAATTAGGGAGGAGGTCATTGATGAGTGAGTCTCTAGCTCACTGTACTGAGAACTTTGAAGTTTTTTAAAGAATAAAATAAATAAATAGAGTGGCGCAACAGCTCGAGGTGAACCAGGGCCAACTTCTCAACAATGTATGCTGGTGTGTTGATTTCTTTTACATACAAAGGGACCTACAATTTTTTGCCGAATCCGAACGGCAGCTTGAGAAGTTTTTTCAAGACAATTGATACTCTCGGAGGGCTTGTCAAACCCTCGCGGAGGTGGGGACCGTGAAAAAGAACAAGACTTTTTTTTCAGGTGACAATGGCAGGATTCGAACCCAGGCCTCCGGCGTAGTAAGCACACACACTAACCACTACGCCACGGCACCCCATTCTTTTTTAAAGAATGACTGGAGCAAATTCTCCAAACTCGTCACAAGACGATTAGCGCCTTATCAAACAGGCAACAGCTCGTGTGTGACACGGTTACAGGAATCCGTCAACCTTATCACTGAGACACTCTTAGCCTTGTTCAAAAAATCCTGTCCTATAAGTCGGCCCCCCAATGTAACATGGTGGACCGCGGAACTTCGACTTCTCAGGACAAAAACAAGGAAACTTTTCAACAAGGCTAAGCTGACCAAGAATGATGCTGATGCGAACAACCACTCGATACAACAGACTGTCACCCTTCATTATCCAACGAAGAACAGGCAGTTATCGCTGAGTGTATTCGCGAGGATAAACTAACCTGGGCAATAAAATCCTTCCAACCCCTCAAATCAGCGGGTCCGGATGGTATAATGCCTGCCATGGTGCAGAAAACGAGTAATACACTCATTCCTTGGCTCAAGGACATCTTGGTAGGGTGCATAACTCTGAGGTAAATTCCAAAGAACTGGTAGGATGTGCGTGCGGTCTTTATTCCTAAAGCGGGAAAACGCGACCACTGCAAAGCAAATGATTACAGACCTAAGTCTCTTATCTTTTTTACTTAAGGTACTGAAAAGGCTGATAGATCTGTGGCTAAGTAATTACCTCGAAATCAATAAGCACCTCAGCAATGCACAACACGCCTATACTAAGGGGAAATCCGTGGAAACGGCGGGCGCCGCATGTGGTGACGAGTACAATCGAGAGGTCCTTATACAACAAAGAATTCACATTGGCAACCTTTCTATGACTACTGCAGTGTTTTTCAAGCTGAGATTTATGCGGTGAATAGATCTGCAGAAACAATTCAATCTATGGATCTTCCAGCAACGGAAATCACCCTAGTGTTGATAGCACTTGAGTCGCACTTAAGTCATTGAGCAGCACTTAAGGCCCTGGACTCCAATCTCGTATACTCTAAGTGTGTCAAGGACTGCCTCATGGCATTAATGGAAATAAGACACCACACAGTTCTACTCTGCTGGGTTCCTGGGCACGTTGGCGTGGCCGGAAATGAAATGGCGGACGAACTGGCCAGGAAAGGTTCTGATATGGACATAACGATGGCTGACCGACGGCATTGTCTCCCTTTCAACACAGCCAAAAGTCTTGTAGATCAATACACGGTCAAACTAGCTGGTGAACGTTGGCAACAGTCTAAAGATTGTATCATAACTCACTGCTTATGGCCAGTTCTCGACATTAAAAGAACAACGACCCTTCTATCTCTCAGTAGAATTTTCATAAGAACACTTGTTGGTGTAGTCACGGGACACTGCACCATTGGTGTCAAGGCTACACGAATGGGAATCCTTGCAAACAACTTCTGCAGAAGCTGTAGAGATGAAGAAGAAATAGAACCTATAGGACACTTTCTCTGACACTCTCCAGCTCTGCAAGAACGACGACTAACCTTTTTAGGAGTCAGGTTCTTTGATAGCCTGGGCGACCTGGCAGGAATATCACCACTAGACATAAAAAAAATTTAGTAGAAGATCAGGCTGGTTCAGTTGACAAAACATATGTCCTACCATGTTTGTCTACCTTACAAGGGTAGGTAAACATGGTTCTGGCCACTGAGTGAACTTGCACTAATGCAAACAACCCTTCCAACCTAACCTAACCCTAATAACCGCCCATGCGTATTTACTAAAAAAAAATAGTCAATGCAAATGGTAAAATTTTGGAATCTAATTCATTTGTATTCTTGGCCAATTCTATTTGTATTCAATTGAATCTCTGAATTGTGAGCATCTAAAGCAAAGGGGTTAAATTCAAATAAGACAGAATTTGAATTAAAAGAGGTTGTGAATATGAAAACTAAAATTGAGTTTTATTCAGCGAACCCCAGGCAAAATTATTACAATACTATTTTCTTCCTTCCCTCAAAAATATAAAACTAAAATGACCAACATCCTAGTTCATGATAAATATTGAAACTGAATACCTGCTCTGCATGTAAGTAGTATTGCAGAGTATTCAATTGGGTTATTTATATTGGGTGATTATACTAGACCCAGGTACATTAATTTTAATAAATATAGTTTGTAACACAGTAAAAAGCCTGGGTCTGTAGACCCTAAGACCTTTTAAACATTTGATCGAGACCGACAGGTAAATTGATGAAGCCATGTTCGCCTGTCTATTCAACGGTCTGTTTGTCGGTCTTTTCCTATGTGTGAAGGTCATAGATCTTTAAAATTGAGCCAGAAAGCTGAAACTCGAAGTGTAGCATTTTGCACAGGCCCAGTTTAAAAACTGATGTATTCCGCTTACAGCCACTCCCACAATTGACTTGGATGACAGTAGAGCGCAGAAGGCTTTAATAAGACCTAATTTGGACAGCACCCACCATCGACCATGCCCACTTTTAATATCTTAGACCTTTAAAAGCCCGATTTCTCGGAAAATTCAATTCAATTCTAACTCAATCGGGAAAATATTCCCAATCTTAAAGGTTTTCCTCAAGGCCGAATCCTTTTTCGGTTTACTGTACAGTCGGTTTCATGACTGTACAGTACATACGTTGCGAATGAATAGGAAGGTTTGTAATAAGAAAACAGCCCCAAAGTATACAAGAATTTGTCTATTATTCTTAAACTACAGGCGGAAATTCATCGGGATGTAACAGGAATAAGGCCGTTGTTATTGTTATGCCGAGCTATAAAGATGGATTGGAATGCAATCTGGTTTCTCTGGAAAAAACAGTGTGTCCTACACTGATTTGACTAATACCTTTTATGTTCCAAGCCCAACTGAATAGTCAAAACTTCAAAAAGAGGGTTAAACTTCAGACTTTTAAGTCTTAGCCTGGTATGGACATGGCAAAAAGTGTAAGCTTAAGGTAAAGATTAGACTTTTTTCCATGTCCGGGAAGTTCCCAAATTAAAGAATTTAAACGCGGGATGATGCCGTTTAAATGACGCGGGATGACGCTTAAAAGATTTTTAAAATGACAAGCGTGAAAAAGTCTTTCTTTTCATCTCAGTACAAACCGTACAGGCGAACGGAAAAAAGTTACAAATACAATTTTTTGCAAAATACATAATTTAAAAGCTAGTCTGTCAACCTTTTATCGTAAATGCGTTTTAATGACGACAATCGCTGCAGGGCATTATATTAATAATTAAAATTAAAGCAAACATAATATACTTTGTAAATATGAAGGCAAAAAGTTAATGTTAATGAAACATATTAATCATTAATAAACAAAACGTACCGTAAAAATAATCATAAGACTTACCTCATTAAAAACAAGAATTTTTTTATTAATTTTTTTTTCTGAAATATATCCCGCACAGTTACAAAAGCCAACTGCACTTTAATTTGTAATTCGAGTAAATAAAAAATACACAGATCCTTCCATCCGCTTGCAAGCACAAACAACTCAAACTGAACAGTTTCGACTGACAATCGTTTCCCGCCAAACGGGCAAACTTTCTCCTCTGCAATGCTGTTTCAACTTTTGCTCCGCAAAGGCATTACTTCCAACGCAGTACACATCACATCGTATTCAAGGTAAACCAACACACATTCAGGACGCCAACAAACGCACATTCATGCAAATTACTACGAAATACTCAGAAAGGACATACAGATCATCACCATCATCAACGAGGTAATCGTTGCCGCTTGAATGTGACCAAAAATTTAAATTGCAACTTAATAATGAAATTTGCATTTAATTTTGTTACAATTTTGATCCTGATGCGAACTGTGCCCCAAAAACTTTGTTATGCAGCCAACCCCCCGTGGGCACTCTTGCCCTATTAAACCGCACACACATATGCGGCTACGATGTGACAAAAGACCCAAAGTACTTGCCAGCTCGGTTTCGTTGTCAACAGACAAGATATGTGCTACATTTTGTCATAAGGTTGTGTGCATGCAAATTTAAGTTCGCTACTGTACCTTGTTGTAAGTGAATCCTTGAGCATGATGAGATGAGAGGGGGAGGGGGGGGGGGAGGTTTGCTCAACATATGAGCTGATAATTTTAATTTATATGCACGTCGTCGGTAAGGTATCCAGCTACTTTCGCATTCAGTCAGTAAAAGTCCGAAGCAAAAAAAAAATGTAAACTGTTTCCCAGGACCAAGGAGCATCCAAGAAATTATTCGGTTAAATTATTGACGTACATTACAAAAAGTGTGTTTGTATGTTGTTGTTTTTTTTTTCTACTACTTACCCTGGATAAAAGAATTCAAATGAGACACCCTCTGTGTATGGCAGGGGGATGAATGTCTTCAAATCAAATTAGAAGGACCTACCTATGGTGTACGTGGCTCCATCCACAGTAAATGTGGCAGCTTTGCATTTGTTGAAGAACTTCGAGGCAAAGTCCATGGCGCTCGTTTTTATGGCTGTCACCCGACGCATGGGTGACCCTGGGCATGATGCTGAGCTACCGCCTGCGCCAGCACTGCCGCTGTTGGGTGTATTCGGGACGTTGCGTCGCAGGTACTGGGGTGAGGTTATCCTTGAAGGTGGGTTGGACATTTTCGTAAATTTATTTTTACTTTTATTATTATTTTTCTTTTACACTTTTCACTGAATTGGCTTTTAGTTGCTATTGTTCTATTTTTCTATTTTGGTGCTGAACTAAGTGTTACAAAATCATTTTGTTGTACCTCGTTGGCTGTGCGCGTTGAAAAGGATCATGAACTAAAAGACGAATATGGGAATACATTGGAATATAATGGAATGTGAGACAATTTCGTTTATTGCAGTCGTTTATATTGTCCCCCGTGGGTGCTATAAATAAGCGTGAGATACATTTTTGCATATATTATACCCGTTTCAGTCATTGAAATATCCCATCGCAAAGGTCTTGTTTTTTTCCGTCGTTAAGAAAGCCAGTTGAAAGCTTCAGTGTTACACCATTTCGGGGAATGAAGCCCATGCAGTTTCCACTAAAAGAGTTTTATAGAGATTTGAAAACGGCCCAGATACCGGCACTGAATATAAAAATAAAAAAATTAATTAATTGGCAACCTTTATACAAGCGTCGTTTCAGACCTAGATCGGGAGAGCTTTTCTAGAGCTCTTGTACTGAATTCTCTTAGAAAAAAGACTATCTGGCTCTAATCGATGAAATCTTATAGCCTTATTTGCACTCCGGAGGCAGTCAAGTAAGTCAAGTCAAAAATCTAAACAAATTAACGCATTTTAATTTCCGAAATGATTTTTTTATCAGTTATGCGAACCAAAATGCAGCAAGATCTCCAGCCTTGACATCTAGCTGTTTTTTTTTCGTTGTGAGTTTTTTTAAATGCATTACAGATTCTTGTCCCTGGATCGCCATGAAAGCTTCCAAAACAAGCTTCGATTTTATTAGACGTGGGTCAAGTGCCTTGAGAGTTTCTATCCGCGAAGATGAACATTGTTCTTCGTCATGTGTTACAAAATAGATTGACTCCGACACAGTAGCCAACAGCAAAGACATCAGTTTGGAAAATGGATGGGCTTTTACCAAGGGTAACTGACCTGCCTCAATTTAAGTCTATGTAGACTGACAAGGCCAAACCGTTATGGGATTGGTTTGAATTTTCCTGTTTATCTCTTGTTGAGATTTTTATTTTAACCTCGTAAGATCATGAGAAAATATGTTAAAAGCAAATCCCCTCAAAATCGGGCGAAGCTCAATACTTTGTATATCATAAACTTAACAAATTTTAAGGTGTATATTTGAAAAATTGTTATATGAATTCTTTTTGATTTAGAACGAATTTACAAAGAAAACTAGTTCTAAAGATTTAGTACTTTAAAATTAGGCATGGTCCAAATTTTTGTCCAGTAAAAGGTTTCAGGTCATCATTACTACACACAAAAGTTTAATTCTTATGCTTTTTTTTTTAATTAGCCAAAAATTTTTTTAAAATAATATTAAAATTTTAGGTCTTTTTAGACTCATTGTGGGCCTGGCTGTATCCTGTCTGCACAAAATTAGAACCAAGCTACACTCGAAATTTCTAGCTTAATTTTAATTGCCTAAAAGCTAAACTCTACCCTGTCCGTTTGGCAGACAAGGCTTAATAAATTTACCTGTCGTCTTAACCTAAAAGGTCGCACGTGTTACTCAAATTTTGGTGTTAACTAAAATAGACCAGAAATTCTAATTTCTGCCTAATCCTGCCAGAAGCCGGATTAGGCAGAAACTATAAATCCTATAAATCCTAAAACTATAAATCCTAAGCTCGATCAAAACTTCCCCACCTATACCCCATGGCTACTTTTACATTGTCATATCTTTAATAAATTGATTTCTCTCAGAATAAGCTGTAAACCGAAAAAAATACAAAGTTTCAAGTTTCGCTTACTTTTAAGACGCGTTTTTGGAAAAGAAACTGTTTTTAGTATCAATTTTTGCGTTCAAAACATTTCCGCATGATTTACTTTTTTTGGAGGCGTGGCTTATAAATATAATTCACATAAGTGTATGAATTCAGGCAAAAAAAAAGACCGTCAAGTCTTCAAGTTTTTTGAATATAATTTTCTAGAAAATGAGCTCTTTTAAGCTTATTGTTTTTTCTTTCAAAGCTCTTGTAAGGCATTTTGTTTTAAACATTTTTAACCAGCTGCGTTCCATTGGCCACTTTTCTTAAATTCTGCGGACATGGATTTCTGCGAAAACGGTAAAACATTGTTTTCTATTTCATTTGTTCAAAAAAGTTTAGAAACTTGAGGTTTGAAACTTTTTAAATGCAGGTTGCTTGCCAAATTTAAATAATATCAACCTTTGCAACCTTTGCAATAATAGCAACCTTTGAAAAATGATTTTGCGATTTCCAATTTTCCAAATCTCAGAAGATGGACTACGCTTTTTACTTATTTCAAAGTTATACTTTATACCCTGTAGGAGATAGAGGGGGAGATAAACCCTCCTTTGATCTTTTCTATAATTTTTTAAATATTCAAATCTATAAAGCAACTATTTAGAATTTATTTCCCGTTAGACCTTTTCCCAATAGTGCAACTACCTGCGCTATCATAAGCTGCTTTTATTAAAATTTACGGCCACCCATTTTTTGCGTAAACGATAAAATAAGCTCCCTATTTATTTTGTTTTTATACCCGACCGAGGGTATATAAATTTTAATGCATAGTTTGTAACACAGTGAAATAATCACCGTAGACCCTTAAGACCTTTTAGAGATATGATCGAGACCGACATGTGAATCGATAAATCCATGTCCGCCCGTCCGTCCGTATGTGTGAAGGTTTCAGGTGTTCAAAATCAATCTAGAGAGCTGAAACTTGGTAAACGGCTTGGCTCTTTTGTTGCAGAGACAAAATGTGAAAATCGGCTCAAGCCGCTAACGGCCACGCACACTACTGGCTTCAATGTGAGACAACCTCCATTTCATATTTTTTTTCAAATGCCTTTTGGTCAAGCTAGACAAGTGATAGGAACTTAAATTTTGGTACTGAGCAATGTTGGCCCAAGACCTTTAACAAGGCAAAAATTGGACCGCCCACAATGTCGACCAAGCCCACTTTTAACATGCTAGGTCTTCAAAAACCCGATTTCTCGGAAAGTTGACTCGAAATCGAAAAAAATTTATATAAAATATAACAAATATTAAAGATATTACTATTTGCTAAGTTTGTTTCAAACCAAGCTTTGAGCTCCGACTTTTAAGGGGCGTTTTTAAGAAAAAAATGTTTTTTTTTTTCTGAAATAATTTTCGCTTTTACCGTATGTCTCATGATTTTAACGAAATTACAATTAATGGATTTTAATTTTAAGCCCATGCCCACTTTTGGGGGCGTGGCCTATACAAATAATTCGGGCCAAGAAACTTTAAGATTTGGTGTTACATGGTATAAAGGGTCGGGTATATAGAAGCTTCACAGAGTCACAGACAAACTCTTACTTACTTGTTTAAATAGGCTTTGGAAAACTTAGGTTAGAAACGGCAATTTAAATTTTTATTGCAGCTTGCTTTCTTTTTGTATGTTTTGTCCTTCTAACTAAT
The DNA here is from genome assembly GCA_947623515.1 of Neoascia interrupta. Taxonomy (NCBI): domain Eukaryota; kingdom Metazoa; phylum Arthropoda; class Insecta; order Diptera; family Syrphidae; genus Neoascia; species Neoascia interrupta. The sequence goes on from OX392462.1 coordinate 219,300,776, forward strand.
TTAAACAAGATCGTTGTAACCGTTAAGATACTAAAAGATTTAAAAAAAATAGTTTTTGAAAATGCTTTTAGGGTTTTTTAGTTAAATAAAAGTGTTTGAACACAAGTAACCAGAGGAAGTCTATTGCAGACAGTATATAGACTACTATAGATTTACTTATACTTATTAAGAAAGGGCTTAATAAGTATAAGGAAAAACTATACATGCAAAAAAAATCGTATAGTCAAATCTCAGAAGGTTTTGAATCTTCTTAATTGGCTTTATTTTTCTTTCACACATTCTTTCATTCATTTTTGCGATTTTTTTTCGAAAACGCGTTAAAACCGCAGTATTAAAACATTTTCTGAAAATTATGACTTAAGCACTTGGTTACGGTCCGATTGGACGGACGGGCAGATGAACAACGTAGCGATACCATAAGAGCTCCTTTTTTCATTTTTGGACGGACCGCTTATTATAATTAGGTATTACGACTATGCGAAAAATCGCCCAAAACTCAAAAATGAAAGATTTACACCCAAAAAGTAAAGCAATGTAAAAAAAAGGCCAAGAAGGAGGGTTGCATGGGGGCAGCGTGTTCCCCACACATAATAATTCTTAGCCAACTGTGAATAAACTAGAAAGTCAGCTACTTTCGGGTTGATAATTTGTAGCAAATTCTGTTTTTGAATGGTAAAAAGATGTCATTGAAATTAGAAAAAGTGAAAACACCAGTGAGTAGACGGTTGGTGTGTTCTCCTGGTGGAGATAATGAAAAAAGCCTATTTTTTAATAAGAGTTTAAGCACCAAAAACAAATTTTTGCGGATACACTCAAAACAGGCAAAAAATTTAGCTGGTGCTAAAGCAAAACCGGTTATCTGGAGACAAAATCCTTAGAGGTCGGGTTCGTTGCAAATTTTGTGGTCTATAATTTTAAGTACCTGTTTTTTCACAAATAGTTGATAGTTAAGGTTAAAATATGCATAATTAAAAATATACATATAAAAATGAATTCTCTAACCTTTTTTGCATTTTTTTCAATGCTGCGCAACGAAATTTTGTTGGGCAATGTCAGATTTAGATTCAACGGCCTACATTCCATAAATATTGAATTAAATCATAACAACCCCAAAACTTTCCAGGTAAGATTGGATGATTTGTCAATTTTTTTTCTGGATGAAGTTTATTCTTATAAACTGAATTTGTACGACTTAAGACTACCTAAGTTAAACGATTTCCGAGTTATGCAATTTTTGGAAAAAAAAGCGTTTTCCGACATTCAAGTATCAGTGCTGCGCCACGAAATTTTGTTAGGAAATGTCAGATGGATTCAGCAGCCCAAAATATAAATATTGAAAGAACCCATAATTATTGAAACGATGAAAAGATACCCATAAATATTGAAAGAATTCAGAAATACCCCAAAAACTTCCCGCTAGGGGCACTTTGAACTTATTTTGACTGAACTACAAAAGCGAATGAAAAATCACTCAAATTTATTTTTGGGAGCTTTTAATTTTATTTGTTTTTTGGGCGATTTTTTGCCCAAAACAAATTTTTTTTATAAATAACGGGGCCTCCACTTTTCACGGTGAGCGGTGAAGTGTATTTAAAAAAATTGTTTTTCACCATTGGTAAAATAACGAAACTTTTGAAGCATAAGTAACCTTCTAGAAGTTTGACTTAACCAAAGATTCCTTTTTTCGTGTACAGTTCGGGTTTTTTTTTTGGTTAATGGGTTTATTTTAATACTTGCTAGAAGCTAACTACATACTATAATGAAATATTTGAGGATTCCTTTATAAGGTGATCAACTGAACATGCAAAATTTGTGGAGTCGTTATCTTAATTTTAGATTTTCGATCAATCAAATCTAGTACCTTTATCTAAACTTGTGCTGTGAGATACAATAAGTGATATTCATATCACATTCATTTGTAGGAATTTACGCAAAGTGTGGATTATACCCAAATGTTTCAATATCACAGGTTTGGATTTTAAGTAAAAGCTTCGACCTTGATACTATTGCTCTATCAAGAGAGATTCCTTTACGCTAAAACCCAGGAATCAAAACACAAAAACGCAATTTCCAACATCCAATCAAATGAACGAAATTGCTTTCCAAATGTGATTGCATTTCAACCCGAGTGCGAAATGGTACCCCAAAGTTGCGTTTATCTAAAAATAGAGACTGTTGCCAATGAAACTCTACGTTAAACAAATTTTTGGTGAATTCTCTTGAATCCAAAATCCCAAAAAGCAAACAAGTGGTTTGCTTCGACACGATGCGATGATGAGGAACCGCATCATCAATCGATACTGCAAACGTACTCATCCCCACTCGGCACTCTTGTAGTGGTGGCAATGGCAAATAAAGGAGTGCTCCTCGCTGTTCCCGGCCCAAGCACGTATTGATTTAATTTTTATTGAGCTTAACTCGTAGAACGAAATCCAATATGATTGCAGAGGCTGGATATTCACATAACTTTTCTGAATTCAAAACGACACAGGGATAACAAACTCGAAGAATCAACTCAGTGCGAGGATTATCCTTTTTTCAGCCATAATCACACTTTCTCAATGAAGAAAAGTATCACAGAGAAGAGTGGAGGAAAGAATTTGTTCCATCCAGTGTAGGGCAAAAGTGAAAGTACAGACAGCTTGCATTCGTTTGACCATAAAATCAATATTGAACTTTGATTACTCTCGGAACTCTGAAGTGGATTTGCCAAGATACACCGAAGAAGAGACAGGGACCAAAGTAATAACTGTCCTCTTAATAGAATTTGAGATAGAATCGATTTCAGATAAAGACGGCGACATATTGCAATGGCATCCAGACAGGGACCAATCTATTGGGCGGACACTTCAGATAAAATCCGACAGATGAAAAACAATCATTCCGCATTAATTTGCAATTTTATGCCCGCATTGTTGGATGAACTGAAGTCCGCCCGTACTCCAGCCAATTAAGCCACCAAAAGGATGTTGGTTCGTCGATGAATGAACGTGAGCGTGTTTCCTCTAAAGTAGTTACCTGCCTGGCCCAAAAATACACATCAACTTCAAGGAAATCGATATAAGATAGGCAGCAACATTCTATAGCGATGTTGATGATAATGATGAGATATGGATAAAGTATCTTTTAATGGTTTTATTTAATTTTGTATTACACCCAGGCTACTGGGGATGAAAATAGAAAGTTCGCCTCCCACATTAGCGCTATGAATTTCTCTGTGTTTTTCCATCGATTTAACGGTGTAGCAAAGCGAAAACTCACAAATCCTTGAGCTGGAGCCTGGAGAGGGCGACGCGGAAAATGTTCGAAGCGTTTTTTTTTTTCCTCCCGCAATGGATAATTTTCCTGCAAAGCATTCACGTGGAAGTTCGTCCGAAAAGGTTCATCTATTCTTTGTTTGTGTGCGATGTGCCCCGGAAAATCACATTTTTAGTGCGTACCTACTCTGATATAGGCATTATCAAGTTAACTTGAATGAAGTTAGATTTACGGATTAGAAACAAATGGGCCATTTCGTGTGTGTGGGTTTGCTTTTGTCCTGAGATTTGTTTGAAAAATCTATGTGATACCCGTATTTTTGCTTGTAGCCAACTATGCTTGGCGTTAATTGAACGATAAGAGGGAGTTTAAGTTAAACTTTGTAAGTGCCTCGAGCAGAGGAAGGAGAGATTGTTCGGATGATTTGTCATTGTTAGATCCTAGGGGGCTGTAGATTTGTACAAACAAGGGAATGTAATTTACTCATCGACTTTTTTGTGAACAACGGGGAAATAGCTTGGAATTTTGTCTAAAATTAGCCTTAACTAAAATTATTGCATTGACTTTTTAAAGCAAAAAGCATCAAAACCTGACTCTCGTTTTTGAACCGTACACTGCACCCAAACCGATAACGTGCTTAAGATGAAACGAGATAAGCTACGAAGAAGCTTGTTTCAAGAATTTTGAAAACCAATAACCGATGACTATTTGAGAAAAACTGGGCCACAAATTTCGTTTCTTTATTCGCACTGGCAAATAACCTTAAAGGAAGAAGATCAAATCACATCACTTTTATATTTAAGGCCAATCAACTTCTCGCTAAACCGTTCTAATGTGATTTGGAAATCTCGTTTGCCCGTAAAACCATCATGCTAAAATCAGAGATCAACCAAAACCATTTTCAAGCGAAAACCGCCCCCATGTAGACGTGGTCATATTTAATATGCATTCTAATAAACGGTTTTTATTTGATATCCTACCATCGTCACCTGAAAAAAAACAGACTCGTTCTTTTTCACGGCCCCCACCTCCGCGAGGGCCTGGCAAACCCTCGAGAGTAACCCTTCTCAGAGTGCCGTTCGGATTCAGCAAAAAAATGTAAGGTCCCTTAATTAACACACACAGCATACATTGTTGGGAAGTTGGCCCCGGTTCACCTCGAGCTGTTGCGCCACTTCATTTATTTTTTTTATTTGATATATATTTGCTTAAAATCCAAAAAAACTTGCACTAAAAAATCTTCAGATATGTACGTAAGCTATCAACTCAAATGAATAAATGTTTGCCACGCCCACCTTAGAGGGCGTTTTTAAGTAAAAAAAAAACAGTTTTTTAATATAAAACTGCGATCAGCACGTGTATCCCACATCTAATAAAAGATATGATAAAAAAAATTATGTAATTGAAAAGGGTTTGATGCCACGCCTCTTTTTTAAGAAAGAAGATTCTTAACTGACAAATTTTAACATAATTAAGGTTAATAGAAACTGAAATTTAACAACCAAGATTTTTGACGCATTTTGGAGCTTGACAGTGGTCAATCGGGATGGGGTATCCAACGATTCGCCTAGGCGGATTGTAACCCTCCCACTAGTTTGGTTTAAAATCGATAAAACGACTTTTCAGAATAAGCTAAAATTCATGCGCACAAGCTATTTTTAAAGTTTATGCATAATTTGCGATCAAAAGGGTGTTTTGATAAAAATCAAAGAAGGAACAAAATAGTTTAACTCCTGTTATTTGATCGATTTGTTTCGCTCAACAATCTTGGCTTTACTGGACATCGACACATCATTTTCGCTTGATTTTTCTGCACTAAAACAGTGCAAATTATAAGCAGCATAGCGGGAAAGTTCAATTTGTTCGTGAATGGATTTATTGCCGCGACCAGCTAAACACCCACTAAAGAGCATTAGTAAAGCCAAGATTGTTGAGCAAGACCCATCGATCAAATGACAAGGGTTAAGACCTTTTTTTTCTTTGTTTGATTCTTATCAACACACCCTTTTGATCGCACATATGCATAAACTTTAAACAGTTTGTGCGCATGAATTTTTGGTTTTTCTAAAAGGTTATGCTGGTCACGGCAATAAATCCATTCACGAACGTTCGAATTAAACTTTCGTGCTGTGGAGCTTATAATTTACACTGCCTTAGTGCAGAAAAGTTTTTAATCTAATTCTCGACATCAGTTGAAAATGATGTGTCTGTGTGCGCAATCTTGGATTGGCTACACCCACTGAGGGGCGTCAGTAAAGCCAAGATTGTTGACCGAAACACATCGATCATATTACAGGGGTTAAGAGTTAAGACTTTTCTTTGTTTGACTATTCAGAATCTTTTTTCGGATATCTTTATTTTTTTTTGATTCTCAATTACTTTGCCTAAGAAGGGGTTCATTTTTATACCCTCTCCCATGGGAGTATATTTAGTTTGTCATAAAGTTTGTAACACTGTTCAAAAATAACGGTAGCTCCCTAAGATCTTTAGGGCATGAATTCCCTTAAGGTCTTACGGAGCTACGAATTCGAATTCTGAATCGAGTAAGCCATGTCCATCCGTCCTTCCGTCCTTCCGTCTGACGGCTTGTTTTAGGCCTTAAATCTTTAGCTTGGAAGCTGAAACTTGGCGAAAAAGTTCATTGTTATCCAAAGCAGTACAAGCGTTTAACTTTTTTAAATACGTCTACAGACACGGCCACAATCGGTGTAAATATGCAACAACCTCCAATACTTTCGAAACTGTAAGACGTTTTAAAAGCCTGAAATTTGATATTTATTATCTCCTTCTCTGTGTAAGACCCACAAAATAAAAATGTAATCGCCTTACGCCTCATCTCCCCTAGTGGGCATGGGATCGATATAAAGGTAATTTTTCAAACGCATTTTATTCAATATTAATGTTGCAAATAGAAAAATGTTTACTCAATATATTATGTAGAAAACACTTAGTTCTAAATTTTGTTCACACATAACTTTGGGCCACGCCCAGATTCGGGGGCAGAATGGAAGAAAAACTGCACGGCCGCCCATATTTGGGGGCAGAATGGAAGAAAAACTGCAATTTTCCAGTAATTTCGATTGGCCTTAATTCTAATTTAGGAAAGAATAAGAAGTAAAAATTAGCAGGTAAGGTAAACGAGACCTCATTTAAGATTTTATTCATACGAAGTTTTTAGCCGCTCCCTCTCATAGGGGTGGATTTTTCAAAAATATTGAATTTGAACCAAAAAGTTGAATTTTTTGCGTATATTTAAATGTATAGCTTGGAAATACATGTGTTAATATTGATAGTTTGCAATAAGAAGTGGTTTGACCACGCCCCTTTTCGAAGTTTGCACTACTTATAAGATGTCTAAAAATAACCATAACATCAACATTTGACAATGTGGGATAGGATGGATGTATTCAGCGGTCCTCTTAACCAACTGTAACTTGCAGCACTTATTCACTGACAAGATAACTGGGGCCCTCACAGGCTACTGTCATGTAGGGCGACATGCCAGAAGACTTGGTGCTCCCTTCAACGAATTCTGCAGAGGTTGCAATGATGAGGAAGAAGAAGAGACCATGGTTCATCTTCTGTTCAAACTTTAGGTAAATACTTCTTTGATGATCTAGATCTAGGGCGACTCGATTTAAAGAGGCTAATGAACTTTCCTCTCCTAAGGTTTTCCCAACAGAGACCGGTCTGATAAGGGCTCATACTGATTCAGTTGCCCTCAACTCTCCGCTCTTGTGGAACACTGGTACATATTCCCCCTGGTACGGGTTCATACTGATTCGGTTACCCCTACCTTTCCTTTCCACATAGTCTTTCTAGTTACTTACACCACACGGTACGTACTTAGTAGTACTCCTACAGTCACTGCCATTCTTCTCATCTCTCCCCTCCCCACCATATCCCAGTGTTTTCCCTCACAGGGCTGGGTCGGTGTGGGCTTATACTGCTTCGGTTACCCCTACCTTCCCCCCAATTCGAACGCAAGTCGCCTGTAGCACGGGCTTACACCAAAGAGTGTTACCCTACATCAGCTTCTTTCCTCAGAATTCCCCAAGCAAGGGTTCACACCGAATCGGTTACCCTTGCACCTTCCCATCCCCGAGGATAATTCTTAGCAGAGAAGCAAGAGGTTCGGACTTATACCGAAATCGGTTGCCCCTGCCGGGCTTTCTCTAATATAGGAACTACTCCTCACTGACCCCCCACTTCCTCCTCGCGCTCAAGCAAGTCCCTCCCAATCCTTATCAGCAATGCAAATTCCCATCTGGAGTCCAGCAGTTACGAAACCACCCTTCCTTGGGGAAGTCTCTCACTGGCCCCCCTCAACTCTGATGACAGAGGTTCACACCGAAACTGTTACTCCCAGCCTTCATTACCCTTGGGTATGGCCCGACCAGTGAAACTTTGGTGACCTTCGGTACAGGTTTATACCGTCACGGGTTGCCTAGACCCCTCCCACCCAAACGGGTAGTCATCATTTAGGTCCTCGGGCTGGTAACTCCGGTCCTGAAAGTGGTATCACAATGGACCTCCTTTGGTCTAACTGTAGGAGGTCTTACACACTTTCACACTTTTTATAGCAAAGCAAATTTCTGCAAAATAGTCTTCGAAATGTTTTTGAAATATTCGAGCCAAATCTAAGAATCTGCTAAATATTCTTAGTATTCCCGAAATTTAAAGTCCTTTAAAAAAATAAATTCGGAATTTTTTCGGTTGACTTTTGTAGTGAGAACCGCCTGAAGCCGTCCAACAAAGTTCGCAAAATTGTGACGTTGCGACTCATAAATTTCATTGAGATAAATTTCATTCATTGCAAAAGGATTCATACTTATGTCCAATGCTATCGTCCTTATTTTATTTTGTAAATTCATTGTGCCTTTAAAGAAGTTTATTGTAGAAATTTGTTGGCGACCTCTCCAGTTATTACAAGTTGTTGGTTTTTGTAGTGGGCTCCAGGTCAATGAACAAAACCGATGTTATTGGTGCGACATTACGAGCATGATTTCGCTGTTTCTCAAGCAACAAAATGAGAAAAATATAGACTTATTTTCAAAAAATTTAAGTGCAAAACAATTTAAAAGAAATTCTTCGAATTGTTTTAAAAAACACTTCAAAAGAAAAGAATTTAACAAGAAGATTAATAAATATTTTCGCAAATGTGCCACAAAGTTGGGGTTGTCCTTGTCCTATTCCTTAGAATTCTTCAACGATTACTAAGAATTTCAGTAAGAATCAATGTCCTCCAAGATCTTTGACTGCATTTGGAAGTGGGGTGCTACTTGTTTAGTTTCAATCAGATTCTTGGAAAATTTGTTGAACGCGCAGGGTTGTTTACCAATGATTCCGAAAATCATTGTAAATATGTTTTTCCCGAAATCAGAGGAATAACTTTTGAGATGGTCCTGACTTTAAACACAAAAAAAAAACGAATCGATGGTTGTTTTTTTGCAATTTCAACTAAAACCTGCAAAATTTCATTGGGGTACAGGAAAATTTAGTTGCAACCCTGCACAGCGAAAGTTAAACTTTTCGTAAATCGTCTTAGCGATTCTCGGGAAACAAAGTTATAATAAACCTTGTAACTACGGTTTCTGTCTGCATAAAATATTTTAAGAATTCGCCTTCTTTTCCAATGAAAAAAGAAGTTGTTACTCTTCAGAAATTGTAAGTCTATTTAATGAACTCACCCATCTCAAAACTATTTGAGTGAATAGCTACAATTTGGTATAGTACCTACCAAATTGTGTCTACTATTTTTTTTTTTGTTTAAAACAAGTATGTATTATGTACTTAATTACTGGTAACACCAATTACCTATGCTTTGATATATTTTAAAATTTAAGATAATTTTCATGAACATTTAAATACTTTACGGCCTGACTTCCTATAGTAAATATGACATTATAGAGAATAGTGAAAGCCTTTTGGGATTCAATTTTAATTTCGGGCGTACATTAAGACATAGTCTTTTGTAGTACATAAATAAATAAATAAATAAATAGAGTGGCGCAACAGCTCGAGGTGAACCAGGGCCAACTTCTCAACAATGTATGCTGGTGTGTTAATTTCTTTTACATACAAAGGGACCTACAATTTTTTGCCGAATCCGAACGGCACTTTGAGAAGTTTTTCAAGACAAATGATACTCTCGGAGGGCTTGTCAGACCCTCGCGGAGGTGGGGACCGTGAAAAAGAACAAGTCTTTTTTTTTTAGGTGACGATGGCAGGATTCGAACCCAGGCCTCCGGCGTAGTAAGCACACACACTAACCACTACGCCACGGCACCCCACGGTCCCCCAGTCTTTTGTAGTACATAGGCAAGGAATATATTACATGGACTGTTCTTAATACTAAGGCTAATATAAAATTAAAAATTAAATCTTAAAACTAGCAAGAAATAAAGAAAAGAGAAAAGTAGATTAAACAGAGATAGAAAAGAGAAGTTTTTAGAGAGCGTAAACAGATATAAGAGAAGAATAAGTTGTTGTAACAAATCTGCTATTGAGGTATTGTAAAATAATGGTAAATTTCTGACATGAAGATGGTAGTTCTGCTTATAACTTTGATATGCGGAGGTAATGAGTAACAAAGCTTCACTGCATGGGTGAAAAATCAGCGGGATGATGCAAGATATTTGGCGATGGGAACATTGACGTTTCTCGTTTGTTCTGATTGCGAGAAGACTAGTTTCTCATATAGGTATCGAAGTGTTTTGGAAACTATGACCTTGTGCAGAAAAATGCAATTTCTGGCATTGATGTGTTGAATAAGAGTGCGTTCTAGAAAGCTTAGCAAGTAAAGATATCCTATCATACCTACGAAGCCCGTGGATGATCGAACTGCATCATTGAATGCAACCTGAAGCTTACGTGTAGAGATAGGATCAGGGTTAGGATACACAACCTCAGAATAGGTCACTATAGGCATAATGAGACTGCGGACAAACTTTTGCCGAGTTTTAGATGGAGTATATTTAGCAGCACGCCAAAGCTTTTTCAAGCAACCATAGATTCGACTGATGACAAGGTTGTTGTTGAAGGACGAAAGATTGCGGTTCAGAACGAACCCCCAAGCAGGTCGCGTATTCAACAACCTTCAATTTGCTATGGGCTAACCAAATATCAGGAAGCGCGTCGAGTTCAAGGCTCCGATTAGATATTGACAAAACCAAACATTTATTTGCATTCAAATGAAATCAATTTTTAATTTTCCAGTCATTGATTGCTTTTAAGTCCTCATTCACTCTTGACGCTGGCTGAACAATGTCTTTAACAGGAAGGGATACGCGAAGTTGAGCATGGTCTGCGTAAAAGTAGGCAAATGAGTTTTTGAACACCGATGAGAGATCATTAATGAAAATACAAAACAAGATGGGTCTTAAGATAGATCCCTGGGTCAGGCCTTGTTTCCGTGGCATAAACTCAGAACATTTCTCACCACATACAACTCTTTGCGATTTGTTAGAGAGAAAGTCACGCAATAATTTAATGGCCCTATCGCTAAATCCGAAGAGGTGCTTTAATTTCCAGCAGGGTATGTCATCTTGAACTTTGTCAAATGCTTTTAAGAAGTCCAGCAAACAGAGTAAGGTTACAAAACCCTTCTCAAAGTCTGAACGGATGTCCTCAAGGACATTGACAACAGCGGAGGAGCAGCTGTGGCCCTTCCGAAAACCAGACTGATAAGGGTAAAGAAGAGAGTTTGCAGATAGATGGTCTTGAATTTGGCGAGCGAGAACCTTCTCAAAAACTTTTGACAAGCAGAGTAGTATGCTTATAGGCCTAAAGTCGTTAGCATATGAGCATTTGCCTTCCTTGCAGTTGGAATAACTTTTACATGCTTCCAGGCATCAGGAAAAGTTGACGTTGTGATGCGAAAATCAATGACATGTATGAGGGGCCTAATAATTTCCGGCAACAAGAGCCGTATAAAGCGGAGGGGTAAACCATCTTCACCAACAGAATTTGACTTTTTAGACGCAATTATAGATACTATTTCGAAGTTGTGCGTTAGTGTTCCGTTAGTGTGGATTCGAAGTCAAACTTATTGGGTAAATCATCGCTGTTCAAAAAGGTTTTATTTAAAACATCCGGGTCTAGGGTGCATTCGCTATTAATACTCCTGCTGCCCACACCAATCTGACGAAGATTTCGCCACAGAATTTTAGAATGTAGGTCCGTACTAAGTTTATCGGCAAAATAGTTGCGTTTCGATTGGCGAACGGCAGCAGATGCAGAGTTACGCGCCACTTTATAAGTTTCGCAATTGGCCTGGGCCGGATTTCGTTTCCAGTAATTGTAAAGCCTGTTTCTGTTTTTGATCGCATTGAGAACATCAGAGGTAAACCATGGGCATGTCTTATTACGGATGGCAACTGTTTTCCCTGGAACGTGCTCATTAAAAATTGACCCAATGAGGAATTGAAGGTATTCCAGCTTTGGGATCCCAAACTTAAAGCTGGATGGAGTAAAGAAAACAGAAAAAACGAACCGAAATACGTCGATCGAAAACAGGGTGGAAATGCTGAAATTAACACACTAGGAGCGCCACAGCTTAGGAGTCCGGGTTAGAGAGGGTAAGAGAGACTCTATAATCTAGTAAATGTGAAACAAGACTGGGACAACTGATTCGAGGCTACATTGAAAAGTGAAGGCATTTTACATTGCACCATCATACATGTCTACGGTCATCTGTGCGAAAGCTCAGATATCAAGTCTCGTGGTTGTTTCGAAACCGTTTTGAAAATCTAACATCACCAAATATATGTATGCCAGTAAACTAAAAAGTTATCAAAAAGTGTCAAGTGACCAACAAGGGCAAATGTCGGCCCGTTGATATAACCGTAGGTACCAAAAACTCCACTCCTCCTCCCAAATACCTTCTTCAAAGAAAAACTTCTTCCGGTAAAAAAAAACATTCTAGCTTTAACCCTTTTTTAAATTCATGCCTGGCTGCATTCATAAATCGGTATCAGTCAGGTTCAAACTTGAACCATTCACTTTTCTTTTTCCTTTGAAAAGAAGAAGTGGAATCCACATCGATTCCACCCTCTACCTCAAGCTAATCACATAACCCTGGTTCCACTCCAGCGATTTACGACACCCTTATCCCAGACGAATTAGAGCTAAATTTATTGCAAATTCTACCGATAATCCAGATCTATATCAGGGCTCTGGTTTAAAAATAAAAATAGAAAACACAACAAAATGCAAACAAATAAAACGAGAGCTAAACTTTAAACTACCCCTGGCCTCTAAGGACGCACCAATCTCGTCGGCGAGCGCAATTCGAGCCAATAAAATAAATCAAAACCCGATCAATATTTACATCCCATCAGGCAGATTAAAGAGGAAGACGCATACTACACTACACTAAACCTTACACAAACACATTTACGTTGACCCGCATCCGACTTCTGGTTGAACTGAAAGCGAAGACGACGGAGGGAATAAAGGATAACCTCCCTACTCTGTCATTCGAGGGCTCTCAATTTCTCTGTGTTGGCCAGCGTATCTCTTTTCCGAGTCGTAACTCACAAATGCGAAATAAATATTCATAAATCGGATAGAATCGGATAATGGTAACTCAGCCAATAAAACGCAACGACAGGCATAAAATGCAGGTCCTTCCAATGTTCGATGTTGGGCGCGCTATAAAATTTGTTACTTTGTGAAAAGCTGCTCATCTGGAAGAAAGCACTCGCTTCCGTTCCCGCTCCATCTCCTTGGCTCCGATGGCAATTGTAATTTCCTATCTGGAGTTTTTACGATCCTGGCCACAATGCCATTGCCACACACAAAGGCGGATTATCCTTGCTGCTGTGGCTGTAAATGTGTGCTGCATTAATTGAGGGATCACAACAAACAAACTATTGTGTGTGCCATTACTGTTTGTGCTGCCTGGGATGAGCTTATTCTTGATGGATTTATTGCCTCGAGGATATCACAAAAGTGTTATCCTTCGACAAAGTGCAATCGCACACAGCAACAGGTGCACTTCCATTTAGATTTTTTTCTGCGCAAACCTACTAAATAAATCACTCAAGGGGGGCGCTGAGCACGCCATGTCACACGACACACAAGGCGTATGCATTGTATAGTTGCGCTCTTATTCATTAACCCAGATTTACTTGAGAGACTGTCGTCCTTTGCGGACAAATGCCTCATGTTCTACAGTGTGTTTGTAATTATCTGACGCAGGGAACTCGCATTAGAGAGCCCGGCACTTCTAGGGTGTTTCCTTTAATGGGAAAGCATCCTTTCTTTGCACAGTGAATCACGTACCTACCCTCATACCCCTTGTCCAACTCGGGTTCCACCTCTCCCAGCTCAGCGGTGGGTTCTATTCAAGGCAAGAGGTCAGGAGCATTTTTCTTGCTTTTTTTACATGTGTATTTGCTTGTAGTGTCGTGTCGTCGACGCAGCCTTGGAAGGTTGAAATTATCGGTAAAACACTTTACCTTGATTATGGCATGGGTGTAGACTCAAAAGCAGCCATATTGTTGGCATATTTTACGACCCAACAAGAGGGTTGGGTGGGTGAGGACTCTTTTTTCGTTCCTACAATTTCTTTGATGGGGTGGCACGAAAGGATGTCTGCGTTTGTTTTATGAGAGACTGAGGATAATGTGATTAGGAGCGAAATGGAGAGCTTATTTCATTTGATTTTGTTCCTCGAAATAGCCACAAGAGAGAGGAGGAAGCTAGAAGGAACAAATCAAGGAGACAGGTGATTTCTAAAAACGGCGAGTAATAAAAGTCAGATTTTTTTTGTTACCTGTTCCTTCATCGGTCGATAATTTGAAGGGAGAGGTGTCGCGTGATAATAAAAAAAGGAACTTTCCTACCTTTATTGCGATGCGAATCCTCTTGGTTGACCACTCATATAAAATTTTACGTTGTGTCTTTTATGACATAATATTTTTTATACAACAGTCGCAGGCCTTGTCAAACGCAAAGAAAAGATGTGGTCAAGTATAGAGAAGAGGTTTAAAAGATTTAAAAATAATGTCTTCACCTGGCATCATTGTGTATTGGGTCCGCATATTTATTGAGCATATTTTTTCTCCTCGTTAATTTGTTGGTCCTTTTATACTCTTGGGATACCGTACGAGAAAAATATTAAATAAGAATAAGCATCGTTTTATCCGCACGTGGTGATTGGAATTGGACAAGGGCCAGGATCTATTCCACCCTTGAGTATAAGTTATATTTCTCTGTTTTCTTGATGGTTTTCTGGACTTCTGTTTTCCTATAATGAATTGGATATACTCAAGAGAGTTCGCGATTTATTGGTCAGTTTGTGTTGTCCTAACTGGACCATACATTCGAAATCAATCATTTTTATGCCCGTAATGTGTGACTTGAGAATTCCTGATCCTGATTGCTTTGGTTCGTAGCGCATTTTTGAAAAGGATTTTTGGTAAGTTTGAACACTCCTTGTTTTTCTCTTAGAATAAGAATTCATATTAAATTCATATTTGATATTAAATTCCACTAAGCGACTCCAAGCTGTCAGCTGTCCTTCAGGAGCCCTCAAAAGTTATCCATGCATTTATTTTATTATAAACTCTTTAAAAATGAAAGCTCGTTGAAAGATTAAGAGAAGGATTGTACTGAGGGCTCCAACAATACCTATGAAACGGAACTTGAAAATACTGCACAAAAGGCACTTCTGCCCTTACCTGCAAGTTTAATGTCGCTACAAAGCGAAGAAAAGGTAGGTATAACCCATCTGAGTATCTAGTTTCATTAATCTTGGCAAATATTTTTATAATGTCGTCAATTTTCATTTTTTGTTAAGGAAAAGATGAAGTATAAGCTAGCTGAAAGAATTGGAGAAATGTAACACAAAACAACACTAATGCTTCTATTCACACTTTGAAAAAAAAAACCGAATTTGACACTTAAAATTCACAAGAGAGTGCATTAAAGGTATTCTTACATACATGGACCTTCAATTTTTTTTCCTTAGCAGACCCTCGCGGAAACGGCAGCGTAAAATACCTTTTACTTCCCGGTAGGGATCTGAACCTGGGGCTTCGTAGGTATGTATGAGGGCTACTGTATAACCCGACACACTAAAGACTTCACCTCGGCTAGTACGAAACGGAGATTTTAAAACCTGCTTAGACACACCAAATCTTATCGCTGCGTTTTCGTTTTCCTATCCGCCACATGGGAGTTCCATTAATTAGGGACCAGCAAGCCCGAAGACAAAGAATAGCAGTTACATCGGCGAGACCTTAAATCTTTCCATACTGTGCATATTCGCATACATGACAACCTGCCACAAATGACTACATACCTGTTTCAATGTCATCAAGTCATCAAGAGTGTTGTGAAATTAATACCATCACGAATGGCTTAAATCATAAACCTTTTAATAGAATCTAGGAGTAGCTCCCTTGTCTGGGCAGGTGCATCGAAAATCTCGCTGGCTGGAGTGAATTTTTAAAGTGAAACAGCAAAGCTGCCTCTCACCTCACAACATTTTTACAGACAATAAGACGTACGCAAAAACAAGTGAATGGGATTCGTTTAAATCGAGGAAAAGTGCTGCCTGGACCTGTTTTTTCCGTTCCCTTAGGACATACCAAGAAATAGTACATAAAACAAGTCGGAAAGTGCAACAGTGCGTATGGCAAAGCTTCAGTCTGTCTGCGACGGATTGCAAAATACCCGACCCTAAGAAACCTGCCACGCCTCCAAAAAGTTGGCGGGATGGAAAAATATAACTGTTGAATGCTTAACGCTAGGTGGTTGCATACATTTTGAACTAGAACCCCGTCATATTAACAAAAAAATCACTTTTTTCTAAGCTACGCCCAGAAAAGTGGGCGGAGATAGATATAATATGTACAAAAAATATAGAAAATGTTAATATCTAGAACTTTTGTGAAATAATTTTTTATCAAATTTCATATATATCTATTGAAAAACAGGCATTTAAAGTTAAAATTCCTTAAAAAGTGGGCGTGGCCAATGTAAACGCCAAATTTTTTCTGCTGCCTCAAGTACAATTACAAAGCAGTGTCACATAGTATGCTAGCACCATTTTAACTTAGCTTAAGTGTGAAAAAAGTATCTGTTGGCGGATTCAACTAATTTTCAAACACAATCTGGTCCAATGGACTTCGAGTCCACTTACAAGTTTTCAGCTCTCTAGCCTAAAATTTAAGGGCTAAAAGTTGTTTACATACGGACGGACGGGCATGGCTTAAACGATTCTCCTGTTGGGTTCATTCATATCTCTTAAAGGTCTTAAGCGGTATACGGTGATTATTTCACCGCGTTACAAACATTACAGCAATTTAATATACCCTGGGTTGGGTATAAAAAACCTGTGAGTAAGCGTATCCCTGGGTATGTTATAGCTTCAGAAAACCTTAAATCTACCTAAAAATTTAATGCTTTGGTTAGGTTGGGTTAGGTTAGGTTGATGGATGCCATTTTGACAATAGTCACGGCTTCACTAAGACAGACCAGCAGCTGGGTCCATTGTGTCCATTGGGAACCTTCTTAATACCTGGAACGAAAACAGAAATAGACCGCTGTAAGAAGCTCAGAGTTACGCCCTCTTGGACCCATCCGGATTTGTATACAAATCTTAGGAGGTCCTTTAGATCTACATTATTTAGATCTTCGAGCTCGTTGAAGAAGTAGCTGCCGAGGATACTACGCCTGATGCTTCTTAGGGCTGGGCATTCGCCGAGCAGGTGACGAACGGTTCAATTTCTTCAACGTCCCTGCAACTTCTGTAGTAATCGTTATGCGGTATGATTAGCCACTCAGCGTGTAGACCCACAGAGCAGTGCCACGTGAGATTCCCGTGAGTACTCGGATGTTCCTGCGGTCTAGTCCGATCAAAAAACAGTGATATCTTTTTGCTTACCGCTGGCCATAGTTCCCTTGTGTGTCTGCACGTATCAAGTTCTGTGCAACGAAGGTTTGTTCTACTCAAGGATTCAGTTTCTATCCTACGTGCTTTCGAACTCAGCGGGACTCTTATAGATTTGAGGGCTAGAGATGCATTCATTCCAGACCCAAATCTGGCAAGCTTGTCCGCTTCTTCGTTTCGCGATATATCGGTGTGACCTGGCACCCAACACACAGTTACAGTGTTGCCAAGTGATAACTCGTCCAGAATTTCCCTGTATATATTCACACAGCCCTTGACTTCACCACGTCTGATTCCAAGGCTTTAATTGCCGCTTGGCTATCAGAGTATATGGTGATGGTCTTGTTTGCGGGGCCGTGTTTCTTCAGCTCGGAGGCAGCTTTGGTTAAAGTTCAATAATTTCGTAAAATGGTTCAGTACAAAAACGGGCGTGGCAAATAAAATTGTTTAAATAAAATCTAGCAGAGTCGTGGGTCACCTGCTAAATTTATTTTCTTAAACAGGTTTAAAAAAACAGGTTTAAAGGCAGTCGAAACCCATGTTTTCCTGGCAAATTTGAGAGTTTTCTGAAATTCCGCCTCTAAGTGTAGGCCCAAAACTTTGTTAGAATGAGTTGCAGAATTATGTGTTTTATACATAATAAATTTTTACAGATTCGGAACAGAAAAATTAAATTAAATTCATTTCAAAAATTCCTCTTCCAACCCGTGCCACGCCCACTAGGAAGGGGTTTTCGACTTTACAATTTTGAATGTCTAACAGTCATTAGGAAAAGCTAAATATAACGTTTTAACCACTTATTACGTCAAATAGACCGATCATGAGCGTGTCTGTGGGCGGATTTAAATTTTCTTAACGCTGTACTACTTTGGCTGACAAAAAAGTAACGTACAAGATTCCATCTTTCTAGCTCACAATTTTAAGCCCTTAAATTTGACAAACTGACCGACAGACGGACATGGCTCATTCGACCTAGAATTCGGGCTCAACCATATGCCCTTAAGGTCTTAGGAGTCTATCGTTATTATTTCTCTATGATAGATTTTCGGCTTTATTAAACTCAGTACCTACAATCTACTCCATTCCTGTGAAATGAAAAGCACAAAAATCTCGTTACTGTATTTAATTATTTTGAAACTAAAAATGCTTTTGGCCCTTAAGTATTGTGTTTTAGTCGATGATCTGCCGACAGTGTTCGACATTAGGGCTAATAATGAACCGCACAACAGACTGCACCTTTACTGTCCCAGACTAAAATTCATCTTCCCTGAACGTTGATTCTGGAGAACAGAAAACTTGCGCGTTCATATACTATTGTCAGAAATCCAGTAGGTCGTTTTGGAGTCCTTTGATTTACTTCTACCCTGGTCTATTTATATCTTGACCATAAGAGCTCACGACATAATCATCCTCCACATAGCAGACCGTATAAACCATTCCCTTTTAAAACTGTATCCCCTAAGCTCCTCCACTAGCCAAAAGCTTCCTTCGAATCGATCAATACCCGAGTACAAAAACCTCATGGATTTATAAATTTGCAAATTGCGTGTGAAATTAGTTTTCGTTTTGATTATGAAACTTGGGGCTTTCTCCCGCCGATTATGATAAAGTTCGTTTCGGAAAAGATTTGCAAATTGGTTTGGCTCCCGCTTAAACATCTACGATTGCCTGTCATGTCTCGTTAAGGCCCAAACAGGCATTTCCCTGTTGGAAAAAAATTAAAGCAGCCAACTGTTGCCCTTCTTTACGAGGGACTCATCCAGCCGAGTCTTATATACACATTATTTCCTCCAAAGTTTTTTTTTTTTTTGGTGTTTCTGCTATGAGCCATTCAGGGAATCGTTGTTATGTTATCTCAAAGAATGATAAATTGAAAAACGTTTTGAATTGTTTGCTCTCGTGACGTGTGTGGTTTAAACCAACAAGGAATGTGAGCATAGATCCAAGCCATTAAAGGGATTTACTGAAATGATAAATGAAGCAATTTAACGGTTTAAGAGGAAAAAAGAGTCTGAACGAATTAAGATAACAAAAGTTAAGAAAGACTACAATCTTCAATCAAACAACTTTTCAAATATCCTTTCAGTCTGTTTATGAAACTAAAAATAAGCGTTCAAACGCTTTCTCAATAATCCTTTTATTTTATCATTATTCTCAAAGGGATTAACTCGCTCCTCAGTGTGTGTGTATTTGCGTGAACTGTCAGCTAACAAGTGGTCTTAAAAAATAATTATCAAAACATATTCTCCTTGTCGTTGTCCTTTTTTCGTACATAATACCGTTGCTACGATGGGAATTAAATTAAAGCATGATCTTACATAATGGGTGGAGCAATTCTGCTGTAATCTGCTTAGGGATTACAACAAACTGAAATTGAATCGAAGGATGAACCAGAGGTGGAGTTCAGTAATTTGCATTTTAGATTGCCACACGTAATGAAGTGTTGGGGCGTATGTGTGCTTGGCAACAGGTGCAATGTGGAAAATGGGAATATTTTTTTATGAGAAAATGTGCAGGAGCTGGGGACTGAGAGCAAAAAGAACAATGAAACGATTTATAGACTTTTGCTATGAAGATATTATCAAAGTCCCCGTTGGCATGCCAGAGCAGCATCAGTGCATTTTGTTGAAGGGAGCTTCCAGCTGAAGAGTATTTTTTATCGCAGATTTAAATACTTTGTGACATGAAATGTCGGCACTGGTTACCTTGGTTTTTAAGTCGAATATAATCAGAACTACTGGGACAATAACCCACTTTATTTTCGGTCTAGTAGGTGAAAACTACTGAGCTATGATCTCACCATCATCACCGGGTCAATGTAAGTCCTTACGTCCTATCAATGGCGTAATTGAATCACTCAGAGCTTACAAATGTGGTGCACTGGATGTAATCCAATTGAAAATATACTCCAGGGTTTGTACTTTAGAAAAAGAGCTTTATGGAGCATTTCAAGAATGGACTGTAGTCTCTCAAAAGTGCCTGAGGACTTGCAGGTATAGAGCTTGTCATCTCCCTGATCAAACTGTGATATTTACAAGAGTAAATGGCTGATATTCCCTTTTTGTAGTGTCGGAACAAATTCGGCAGATCTTGCGAATAAAACATACCAACACGCCCGAAACGACACCAATTGGCGTAGGAATTCCAGTAGCGTAGAATATTTTAACAGTGCAGGAGGCAAAGCCATTTTGTTGGGTCATCTAAAAGGACACCAACCACGGATTGCATAGCACGACGAGATTAACTTAAACTTCGCTGTAGTTTTGGACGTCATATACGTTGGTGTCCTTAACCTAATGATACTCAAAGGACGAACCCGCAAACGCATCTCGAAACGTCAAATATGATTCCCCAGACAGCTTACACCGACCTGTCAAAAAAGATGACAGATGTTAGATAACGTTTGGCGTAGAACGAAATCTAAAAGCTTCCTTTCCAATAGTTTACTACTGCTGCAATAGGGTCGAATAAAAGGAAGCTGCAATATTTTTTCCTTCTCGCGGACAAGTCGTGGGTTCTGATTATGCGCACACGCATCAAAATGCTTTCATGTAGTTTTATTCTTTCCTATATTTCATTCATTATTCTTTCCTAAATTAGTCTTAAGCCCACTCAGAATCTGTGTTTTTCTGGAAAATTCATGGTGTTTCAAACCAAATCAAATTTCAGCCTCTAATAGGGTGTTCCACCGGACACACTTATCCACGATTAAGACAAATCATCCTTAAATCTCCTTCAAAGCACGAGATTTACCATACGAATAATAATCTCTTCACGAGGAGCTTAATTTATATCTTCTACCCAAGAATTCTTAAATCAAACCGAACAGAATTCAACGTGTTATAGCGTTTTCTGGCGAAGCAAAACAAAGACAACTTTTATTGACAGCTGATCAGCAGTTTTTCTTTTCTGATGTAAAGGGATGCGTAGAACGGCTGATGTTGCAGTTGATGTAGTTGTTCCTGTCAAAAAAGTTAAACGCAATAAGGTGTGCACACCACAAAATAATGATGGATGTTAATGTTGATACTGTTCGTTGATGTTGATGAAGTTTGTCTACTATAGACTTTTTGGTGTGGACCGAAATCCCAACAGCATATTTTACATTTTGTTTTTCTATTTTTGGGTTTCAATTTAATTTTCGTTTCGTACCTTAAAAAAAAAAGGTTGCAATTAAAAATTTCATTACATATTTCTAATTCTGAGTTGCCCGAGAGATTTGAAAATTAACGTTTATAAGGAGATGCGCAGACGACGCGATGTCATTGAGAAATGTTAAAAACGAAAGCATACGTCAAGTTAATCTCCCTTATTCCGGTGGATACACATTGGGATTAACTTTTAATCTCCCTACTTTAGTCTCTGCACTATGTGCAGAGAAAAACACGTATAACTGTTTCACAGTCTTACAGTTTTGAACCCACTAAAAGTAGTGGACACCGACTGTGGGCGTGTCTGTGAGCGGATTTAAAAAATTATAATATTTGTAATGTTTCGCGTGCCAAGGAGTTTACGTACGAAATTTTAGTTCTCTTGCTCAAAACTTTCATCCTTGGTGGTCAAAGTTAGACATGTGGCACTCAATCATCAACAGGTTTTCTAAACTCACCTCTGTCTATCAATTCCTACTCTCACCTTCTTGTGGTGAACAACGGATGCCTACAGAACTGGAGATTGGTGTAATATAAGGTTGTTGGGGTTGGTTGGCGAGAGAGGGGGGGGGGGAGTGTTCCCATGAAGGCTTCTCCTTGCATCAGGACGGCAGCGGAGCAATTCCCCAAATAGAATCAGCGATGGCGTCCACAGATCCAATCAGGCCGAACTATTTAGTAAACACATTATATGCACTAAATACAACGTATTCGGGGCTCAGGTTTATATGAAGTGGCATATCCGGCTCTCCGTCCTTAGAGTCATTAAAAGGATCTGGTCCTCCAGTTTGGGGGTTATGCCGTTGGGGTGGCTTCCCGATGATACGAAATACAATGGTTACAATGGCTGGATAATCGAGAGCGGAAGGTGGTTACCAACGCCCCAGCCCGAAAAATCTTCGAATCCAACCCACAGGGAGAGCACTGTAGAGGAGCACCGAGGTGGCTCACGCATGTGGAAGGGGACCTCAGCCAACTTGGAGTGCGAAAGCAGAAACCGCTAACGGGAGACAGAGCTGGCTGGCGAAGCTTGTTGGTAGAGGCCCACCCCGGACCGTAGACTTGAAATTCGGTCTAGATCTATGCTCTTAAGGTCTTGGGGTCGTACCGAAATTATTTCGCCGTATTATAAATTAAGTAACGAACTTAGTATACCTCCTTTTTTATGGGATGGTGTATAAAAAGCTCAAGAATGGTCTTCTTCAAGGACCATTGCTCGCTCCTGTATTTTTCAACGTGTACAGATATGACCTTCCTAAACTGTCCTCTCGCAAATTTAGTTATGCG